>OY856413.1:432194878-432632378 GCA_963693085.1 Alisma plantago-aquatica
CAGAAGCAACGGGGGAAGTTGAGGGCACCTTAGTGTCCCCTGTACCGCAGCCACTCCCCTTCCGTGAAACATCGTCGAGACTCAGGTCTTCGGGACTGGAAGCCGAAGCCGCTAGAGCGAGAAGATAAGGGAGTCCAGCCGGCCACAACCTGCCACTTGACCTCGGATTCTCACGACCCAGGCGAAGAGGAAGCCCGGGGGGAGCGACCGACACACAAACGGCCTCCAGAACCCCTCCCCCAAGCTAGCCGCCGCACACAGGAGATGCAAACCCTAGTCACCCCTTTCGTCGCCCGACCTAGCGCTTGCGAGGAGTCTTATACTTGATTAGTTAATCCAATGATTCTTATTTCAATTGCATCAAACTGGTTTAATACAAGGAATAAAGATGTAATTACATCATCAATCAAGTCCATAACTCTAGAAAATATAAAATGTACTCATATATACCAAACTACTCAGATCAAGATACAAGTTGTAAGGAGTGGGACCCACTAGTGGGACCACTCCCGAACTTTTACTTACTTTGAGAATACTCTACCAATACCCCAATTCATTTAGTCACAACAACTGGATAGAATGGGAATTAAATACTCTCAAAATAACATGCATAAATAGAGCAATAAAGTCAGAGCAATGGAAAGAGTAAATTGGATCATTACATGTACAAAATAGTTCCAAGCACTTATCCACATGGGCAAAAAGAAAATGATAAGAAAATATAACTAAGTTGACTGGTTGCAGTGGGAAACTTAGAAGTTTCAAAAGCCTCCATAATCTACTATTGAACAAGATTCTAGAACTTTGGGTCCTCAGGTACATGCTCCTCCTTTAAGGTATCATCAGTCTGCTTTGCACATGAGTGGAAGGAAACATCACCTAGAACATTAAAAAAATGTATAGGTTAGCAAATGTTGAGTGTGTACTTATAATGAAGACTTTGGGCATTACATTAGATTATAAGTGCAAAAGAGATGTTCCCCCAAGAAGGAGGTAGTTTCAAATACGTATGTTCAAAATAATTATAACAAGATAAATGAGACATGCTAAATTCAGAATACAAGCATGGAAAATAAAGTTCCATGCCATATCTGTTAACCGTAATTTTAATTTGAAACAATAAACTTATGCGTGCATACCAAGGTAAACTAAATAAACTTAAAATAGGACTATAACACTATTAAGATCATGGCAAAGAAATGAGGGTAGAAATGTACACTTAGGGAGGAATATGCACAACCTTTATTAGTATGGTGGATATATGTAATGCTATTCTAGATATTCTAGTCAAACACGTAGCATGAGTGGAAATACTAGCATTTTGGTTAATTTTTCATAAAAAGGAAATCATAGTAGGTGGGATCAAGGAACCCATATAAACAGAGTAGTTCAACAGCCATAGAAATATAATGATTAAGATCAAGAAATAAGAAAGGTCATGCAATTGAATTTCCATTAGAATTAATAGTTCAAGAGATGCCTCATTAAATGAATATAGATTTCAATCAAATAGTTCACAAAATAAAATAGAAGATGTACATACTTTATGATTAAACCTAAATATTCAGTAGCGTTGTCAAGGCTCAGGGTTAGGCTTTCACAACCTAATCATAATGTGTACATCGAGTTACTATAAAGTCTTTTGATGCTTGTACTTAGAAAATGACCCTACTATAAGTCAAAAATCCAAACTCCAAACCTAGTCCATTAAATCCTTCGTATCTTTCTAATTCAAAAATATATTTCTATGTAGTATTTGGGCAAGCCAATAATTATTTACAAAATTTACAAGTTATATCTATTTTTGATAAAATGTAAAATAAAATGGGAATGTGATGTGGCTATTAAGCATAAGCATGACATTGGGACTATGGTAACATGTTACTGTTAAATCTTAGGTCAAATTGCGGGTTAAAACCGGTGAAGGTACTAACTTGCTCCTACACGGATGACACAGGCAAAAACAGACTCTAGGGCTAATAGACCTGTCAAACGGGTGGGTGGGTTGGGTTTGGGTTGGGTCGTTGCGGGTGCGGGTCTGGCAGGTGCGGGTCAAAAAGATACACTTCTAAATGGGTGGAAGAAAAACACACCCGAACCCGACCCAACGGTTGCGGGTTGTCCGTGGGCGCCCATATAAAATGTGTACAATCAACAATAAGTTACTAGTTGTTTTTCTTAATACTAAAAATAACATATGAATCAGCTTGTAACTATTGCTTTTATGTCAAATATAGTGCAAAAGTACCAACCAACTACTATGTTTGACGTCAAACTATTCGATTAGTTGTCGATATATGTTTATGTAAACTTAATGAAAAAGTAGCAGCCAGTTGTTGTATGTTGATATAAATTAGGAAAATCGACGTACTTTCATAGATAAATATCACAAAAAAAATGATGCATAATTTTGTCATGTAACATTAGACATTCTTAATATTACAAATACTTGTTATTGCCTATTGCAAACACAAAATAAAGAGAATATAATTGTTGTTGGTAAAGTAACCTGTACCAAACAAGCAACATCTTTTAATAGGTGTATGTGTATATTATGCATATAAATATATTTGTTTCAATTAACTGAGTCACCCGCAGGTGCCCGCGGATCACCCGCGAAATCCGCTAAATAAATGGGTGGGTATGGGTTTGGGTGATTTTCAGCGGGTGGCAAAATTTGCCACCCAAACCCAACTTAAACGGGTCGACCCATGGACGCCCGCAGATTTTGACCCAGATTGACACGTCTAAGGGCTATGCGGAATTTCATCCTAAGTATTGCTCCCAGCTTCTGTGCCATGGATGGAGCGTTGGAGGTCAACACCTAGATCTTGGTTGTAGGAAAGGCTAGTGGCCTACCGCATGTACCTACGACTTTGAGCCCTTAGATGTCGTCACATAACGTTGCTCCGTTCAACAAGAGGCGATTCAGAGACCACCACACATAGATAGAGGGAAAAGAGGGATTGGAACGAGATCGACCGAATGCCAAGTTACCGGGGATCTGACTCATGTGGAATAAAAAATTAGTTCATGGATGAGAAACTTGGTTGTATATTTTAGGGATCGATCGCAACAATGGCGAGGATGTAAGAAGGGTGACAACACCAGGGAGAAAGGGCGAGATCCAGAGGTGAAATCACGCCTAAATTTGTTACCGAGTACTCCAGAGATAGGTCTTTGGGTGCCAAGAGGCTCGGGACTTACAGCCAGCGACGAGCTATATAACAAGGGGGCAATCCAACCGAAACCGCGGTGTATGGAAAGGAAGAGAAGGTGCTGCAGATGGTTACCTCGTGGCCAATTGCTCTGTGGTGATCTGTACTGTTTCTGTTCCTAGCTTTACGCCCGAGAAGATGATCAACGTCGGAAGCACCACTTGCGTACTACCAAAGAAATTGGAGGATCTAGGAGAGGGTGAGGCGCGCGGTGGTTCATGGATGGTTATAGCACGAAAGTGGGGCTGAGGGCGAGCAGCTTGGGAGTTTTGGGGCTCTATAACAGCAGCAGGTTAGGGCTGTATTAGGTGTTTTGAACATATGGCACCACGCACATCGAGTGAGGAGTCTATGCACTCGGGGTGGAGCGTGTAGTTCACTGGGTAAGAAATCATGAGGCAACGCCGCTTGAAATGAGAGGGACAACGAAGAGAGCTTGCGAGGTTGGACTGAAGCAATATTATTGTGGAAAGATCGAAGGTGGAAGATGAGGTCTTCCTCCCGGTTACCCGACTTGGATCTGACCGGCGAGACCAAACTAGTAATAGCTGGGGTATGTGACGTCAAATAATTCGCAGGCTATGTTCCAAATCATTGAAACCTAAGACGAAAATAAATCAATTTCTCTAATTTAGGTTTATTCCTTTAGGTTGCCGTTAGGGGTGTATATGAGCTCCAAGCAAGCCCAAAATGTGTGGATTACATAATTAGAGTATGAGGAACACGAATTTGATTAGATCTAAGGTTTAAGATTATTTATGTTACAATTATGCCATTATGCATTAATAACCTTATTAGTGTAGAGAAGCCTTCTCTCTAGGGCACCCGCTCTGCCTTCTCTCTAAAACCTCCCTGGCGGCTACCGCTGGGGGGAGGGAGCGTGGCTTCGACGCCTTCCTCCCCCTGGCTCCCATCTTCCACGGTGTGAATCCTGAAGATAGCTGCGGTCCCGGAGAAAAGGTGTCTCAAGATTGAAGTCGGATGCTACCGGTCGGGGCTGATCTCGGCTTAGGAGAGAAGGAGACGTGATGGGTAGCCTGAAGCCAGGTTCTGACTCGTTTGGCGGATGCTTCGACCTCGTCGACTCCATCCGTTTAGAGGGATGGATGGAGAGAAGTCATACCCTGCTGGACCTGGTCTACTCGCTCGGCCGCTCCGGCGGCGCAGCTCTGTCTCCTGTCTCGTTTCCTTTTCTTTCCCGAGCCTCAATCCTGGCTTCGTCCAGCGCCTCACCCAGTGCATCGACTTTGACCTTGCCCGGTCTTCTCCGCCCTGCTCGGCCAACGGCACCCCTGGTGCCTTCACTGCTGGATGATCGGTGGACGAGAAGCTGGCGCCTCCTGGCTGGTCCCCGGAGGGAGGACTGGTTGGTAGGTGTTGTGTTTTTGGGCCATCCTGGTCAGTTGTTCGGGTTTCTTCACGATTAGATGGTTGGGCAGTTTGCTTTCTGCTGTTGCAGCTGGTTCTTCACCCTTCGGGTGTTTGGAGTGGTGCTGCTGTGCTAACAGTAGTTTCCTAAGTTTTAAGGGTGCTCGAAGCTTTGTCCGGCCGGTGGTGTCCCTTTGGCGGGCCGAAGTAGGTTCTCTGCTTCTGCTGGGTGGAACACCTGCTAGGTGTTTGACGAAATGCTTTATGCATTCTGGCACATCTCGAGGGTTTGGGCTTATGAAGGGTAGTTCCTCTTCTCTTCTTCAGTGCCTGCTTTGTTGCTGCGTGCAACAGAAGACTTTTGGGGTTGTGTGGTTTGTTGTTGTGTTTATAGCTACTTTGTTTTTCATGAACCTTGCGGGTGAGCAACTAGATGTTGTGGCGGGATGTTAGCTCGAATGATCTCCTTTATCTTGGCTTAGTACCACAATTTGTGGGTACTTTCAATAGACAGTTGGTGTTGTGCTTTGCATGAAGGAGTGATTTGGAGCTGAACTTTCCTTCCCAATCTTTGTTGCTAAATTGCGATGGTTCCTGCTTGTGTATCCCCCTGCGTGGGGATTTTGATCTTTTATTGAGCTTTTAGCTCGTGTCAATGTAATGGGGTACTTTGTGCCCAAAGTTTTTTTGGTTTTAATAGTAACACGCCTTTTGACCGACCAAAAAAAAACCTTATTAGTGTAATAAACTTAAATAATAGTCAAATATGATGAAGCCTCTTATATTGTCTCTAATTCTATCCCTCTAAGCCCTGGGGCTATCCTAGTGTATGTTATTATGTTCAACACATTTGGATTGATATTATTACTCAATAATTCCACAACTTATGTATCATGGTTATAATATCCTAAGATTTCATATCCATGGAATTCTAATGAGTCAACTAGAGTAAAATGATTCCGTTAACATCTAATCCATTCTAAAATAGAAAAAAGTGGATCCTAGTGGGTACCTAATTAATAAGGAACATGAAAGGGTAAAGAAGTATTTGTACATGGAATTAGAGATGTTACAAGACACCACCCTTTAAGGATTTTGTCCCTAAAATCTCAAGCAAAGAGGGAGGGTGAGTCTATAACATATATTCCTTCATCTCCCAAGTAGTTTCTTCAAGGCCATAGTACTTCTAGAGAATCTCAACAAGGTCAATCTCCTCCTTATTTATTGTTTCATTAAAGAGTCTAAGACCTTCACTGGAAACTCTTCCCAAGATACATCCCATCGCAACTCAATAGGATCAATAGTCAGCACATGAGAGAGATCTTTCATATACTTCTTTAGAACAGACAAGTGGAACACATTATGAATCTTGTCATAGGTGGTAGGAAGAGCTAGGGATAGGCACACTCCCTAACTCTATCCAATATCTCAAATGGTCCCACATATCAGGGCTCAACTTACACTTGACTGTTGACCTTGCTATGGATCTGATAAACTTTATCTTAAGGAATATGTAATCACAACCTAAGAATCTCACATTTGATCTCTCCTTGTCAACATACACTATCTGTCCATCTGGGGTTGCCTTCATCCTCTTCTTGATCAAACAAATTTTATCATTCATCATCTGCATGTCATCAAGATCTTCATCAGAGCTCATTCTCCCACATCATCCCAGTGTAGTGGTGAATGACAAGGTCAACCATACTGCGCTTCAGAGGATGAAATACCAATATTGACTTACTAGCTATTGTTATAAGCAAACTCCGTTAAAGGAAGATATCTACCCAAAGACCTCTCAGTCCATCACACAAGAGTGTAAAAAGTCTTCCAGAATCTGTATTGTCTGTTCAGATTGTCCATCAGTGTATGAGTGGTAAGTTGTGTTGAAATGTAAATCAGAACTGACCTTCTCATTTATCTCCTTTCACATACCTGTAGTGAACTTCAGGACGCGATCATAAACTATCACTTTAGCAACTCCATGCAAGCGTATGATCCAATCCATGTACAAGTGTCCATATCAAGAACCTTTTATGCACTCTTTAAAGGCAAAAAGTGGGCCAATTTGGTTAGGCAACCAAAAACAATCCAAACTGCATAGACCCACACTTTTTGGAAATCCTATAACAAAGTCCATAGTAATTTTCTCCCACGACTCTGGTATATAAAGCGGATGGAGAAGACCACCTGATCATTGATGTTCATTTTTTACCCACTAGCACATCAAGCACTTTACAACATATGTATCAATATCCTTCTTCATGTTCTTCCACCAGAATTCCTACTCTAAGTCCTTGTACATCTTCATGGTACCAAGATGAATTGTGTACTTGGACCCATGGATTCACCCAAAACTCTCTGCCTTAGATCAAAATCATTAGGTATCCGTAATCTATAGAAAGCATGTTGGTATGTATGCCCAGAGAGTCAATCATATGAAGTTTGTAATGGGGCATTAGATACTTGATTTGATAATGATAAAGGTAATTCCATCTATTATGTTTGTCTCAATCATGAGATGATGGTACATACATATTAGATGTCTAAAGAATGATGTTACTCGATGACATATGTCTTTCAGTTGAGGACCTGAACAATGAGATCATATGTATGATAAGAGTACATACATTCTTGTTATGTCCCTAGTCGAATATTATTATGGAAGAGAAATAGACAACAATAATACATAAAACTAGAGTGAGTGTTGGTTGATGATGGAATCTCATCAGTCGTGATATGTGATATCAAACCAAACACATATGCATTTCTTAGAGAACAATGTACCAGACATACCACGAAATGGTATTCAGAATCATCTTTCATAGTGGTAGTGGTGATTGTAGTTCTTAGATTGGAAGTCACTGCACTCATCACATGTTCAATGTACTTTGACATCATCCAATGTTACCTCAAATAAGGATTGCCATAAAGGTGATGCTCGGGTACATTGTGACACATAGGGATTGAGTGTGAGCGATGTAGATGGATTTTGTCCCTCCTACAGGAGATTGATATCCAGACTACTTGATAAGCGAGACAGGGAAATGTATGGCCATATTCATGTGACTGGATATTTGATATGTGAGCTCACATACATCTCACACAGTCTGCTCTAGTTCAAGGAACATGAATTGAATGTTGAGAGGATGACGATTCCATTCCTCAAGTTCTATTCGGATATCATAGACAAAGGAACTATATGATCACAACAACATTGATCATAGATTGTAAGTTGAATTTGTTCTCCAACTTTCCAATTACTTAGGCAACAACGATGTTTTTCTAGATACCTCTTATTGTTTGTGATGTCATAAATTGGTCATAAGCATTCTGTGTCAACGTAATTTGGAACCTGTAGGGTCATGCACATAGGATTCACTTGGAAAAGGAATTTACTCAAGAATAGGGTTTAACTTGATTACTAAAGTGTTTATCTATTCAATTTAAACAACATTGTTGTATATTGGCTAATAGGATTTTGAACCACCTGGTTCAAAAATGAACCTCCAGATTCATGACATGAATGATCGGTTCAATGATTAGTTTGATTGTGTCAAGGATTGATGTTGATGTCTTGTTGTGAATTAAGTGTCACATTGAAAGCCAATATATTTGCAAATAGGAAACATAGTGAACCGGTCGATCCAAGTGTTGAACTAACTGGTTCAAGCGTTTAACTGACCAATTCACATAGAACAGACTGGATCAAATGTGAACTGACCAGTTCATGGTTCACAACAACTAGAAATTCATGAAATATTTGTCACTTTGACTCCATCTTGATCTGGGAACCTTGCCCATGACCCTCCTATAAATACAGGGGTACCCAAGGCTTTCATATGTCACTAAACTCTCTAAAAAGTGTTGTCCTCTCTAGTTGTGGTAACTAGAGTGTCCTAGAATGCCTTACCCATAAAAGGGAGAGACAACAAAGGAGAGACAACATGGGAGAGCAAATAAACCCTAGAAGGTTGATGTTTGAAGGGAAAACTCCTCCCCATTGGATTTAGTAGCACAACATGAAATTCTCAGTGGTCTGTGTGGATTATGTAGAAGTGTGGAGGCCGTTTCCAACTGCTAGGAGGACGTCGTAAACCACCGGACATGGTACTAGACTAGGAGTTCACCACCGACAGCCGTCTAGGGGCTACTTGAGAAAGAAGCATGATGCTGTAAGGATAGTCACTGAACTTGCTCTAAGACCAAGTATATCTCTTACAATCCTCCTTCCCAATTCATAGTTTTTTACATGATCTGCTTTCTAAGGGGAAGATGGCAGTAAAGTTTTGTTTCTACTACCATATATGTTGCCATATTTCCCTACAGTGGTATCAGAGCCATATTAATTTACTATGTTTTGGGATTTGATCGATATGATCAGATTTTTTATCATTTATTTATTAGATGTGATGCTAATATTTAAATGATTATTATGCATATCTTATTTAATACCACATACAATCCCTATATATACAATTTATATATATCACCCTAAAGTTTGTTTTGATGGTGGGTGTAAGTGTGGTTATGGCCAATAACCCCCTGAATATTTGTGCCTAGTTGAATGGTATTTTATTCCTATTTATATCTTGGTTTTCATATTGATCCCCTCTCTCCTTTTCCAAAATTAAAAATATTAATGCTTTCCTTCCTATACTCCCCTCGAGTGTAACTTGAGGTTTTCTTGTTACAATGTAACAAGTCAAATAGGAATATGATAGTTTTTCTTTCTTATTATGGCAATAAAAGGTGCTCTGCTTCAGACTAACTGACCGACTTAGATATCGAACCCATCCACTAGAGGAGTCCAAACATCATTTAAAGTGTAGATTAGTCGATCGATCCAAGAGACCAACCAACCAACCAACCAGGAGGCCAAGCAATTGGATCAAATGTTGAATCAATCATCATGGACTGGTTCTAGAACATATGTTCTTCAATAACAGGTTGTTACATATGATGTGGACCTTAGGTGGTAACAATTCCTTGTGGCTCCAAGGAATTGCATTAGTGTGGCAATAACCATTACTCATGTTTAACAATTGTATATTTCATTTGTGGATATATTATGTTTATGAAACATATAAGTATGTGGTGATCGGATAGGTATATGTAATTATAGAAATATAAAATCCCTGAATAAAAATTAAGTCTTATATGTCTTCCATAGAAACACACCTAAAAAGCTTGATCGACTAAGCGTGGGCACGCCACGTGTCATCAATCTCATGGAAGTGTGATCGTAGTCATGTGGGCCTGCCAAGAAGGGTGCATTACTATCAGGTTGGCTTTTGGATCATACTTAAATAGGTGACCTTAATAAGATTAAGTGTTTGGAAGCATGCATATGACTATGTCCAGGAGTTGCACATACCATCTATCCAAGAATTTCATGAGATGCAATTGGTAAAAGTTGCCTACCTTATTAATTGGATATGGATGCTGGCTTTGGCCGGGTAATAAATCAATTGTTTTGGGTCTTGGCTCGCTAGAAGGTTGCACACTACAATATTTTGAATTGGTAGTGAGGGCTATCAATTTGAACAAAATAGTGGGATCAATAATTAATTGAAGGCCTAATGTGTATCATTAATATTATCAAGTCAATCAAAAGTATTTTGACAAAATTGCAAATTTCCTTTTGTAGAATCTAATGGCGAACACAAACATATTTTTTTGCAATCTTCCTTGAGAAGGACAAGCTGAAGGAAACAACTTCCATGAATGGTTCCAGAAGTTAAGAATTTCTCTCACTCAATAGCACAAGCTCTATGTCCTAGAGACACCAGAGCCAGATGAACCCTCTCTCACCATGCCTAAGGCTTACAGGGATGCTTACAAGAAGCACTCTGAAGATATTGTGATTGTAAAAATACATGATTATGTGTTCAATGATCTATAACTTACAAAGACAAAACATGATAACATAGTTGTTATTGATATGGTAACACATCTTAAGAACATGTGCTAAGATCATGCAAGACAAGATAGATATGATGTCTCAAAAGGGTTGTTCAAGTGGAATATGGTTGAAGGAGATCTGGTAGGTCCCCATATGCTGAAGTTGATTGGGTATGTGGAGAACTTTTCTATACTGGGATTTCCCATAGGCTAATAGCTGACCCAATCACTGTCAGAATCATACAACCAGTTTGTCATGAACTAAAATATTAATGATTTTGATAAGCTGTTGTCAATTACTTGGCATGTTGAGGACATATGATGTATTGATGAAGAAGGACAGACCCAAATCTTTGATGATGATTAGCAGAGGAAATTCCAAGGGAAAAGGCACTACAACAAAAACATCTATTAGTGGCATTTTTTTTCAGTTATTAGTGGCATTTTATATATGAGCATTTGTGAAAATGCCACTGATGATTCAGATTAGTGGCATTTTCTTCCTTTAATGCCACTAAATTACGCACCACAAGTGTTGCATATGAAACCCAATAATACATGCATTTATATATTTTACTCAGGCATTTTATAAATGCCATAGGTATTTCATTCATATTTCTAATTATTTTGTCTATATTGTCCCATCCAATAAAAAAATGTACTCTTTGTGTGTGCTAGATCTCTCCTATTTAACCTGTGCGCCAGCCCTAGATCCCACCTTTTCCTTCTTGCTAATCGTTGACCCTAATCTTTACTACCTCACACAGATGCCTATTGACGGAGAATGGGCACAGAGGGAAGTCATGAAGGATGGGGATATGTTTCTTTGGAAGACTCTATATGCCTCCCTCTGCCATGTTCCTCTCTGAATATGTATTCAGAGGTTCAACAACGAAGGTTTGCGGCTGGTGTCCATTAGCCTCTACAATTTCATTGAGTTAACATTTATTCATCAACAAGTATATCTTGTTTGTTCAAGTGGACTCTCCTTCTCTTACCTTCACTATCTTCATCTCTAACCTTGTCTCTAACCTATGTTGATTTATATCAATTGTTTATCTGCATTTATGCCTTTATCCTGTATTTACTAGTTATAAAAGTGTGTTTCAATTTGTGTCTTAATTGATGGTTCCTAATGTCATTTGCTTGTATTTTATCGTGTTCTAAGTATTAACCCTCCTTCACATTCTAGGCATTATCCCTCATTTTTTTCCATTCCACACATATGCATGTCCCCTTTATTTTGAGTCAAATCCCTTTCATTTCTATCTTTGTCTCCATGTTTAATCTTGAGATTCAACTGACGCTAGTCGCGTACTAGTGGTTCCAATTATATTGATTCCCCCCCTTGACTGCGGTATCTAGTTTATGATATTCATATGTCACATTTTGGTCTTTTAGTCATGCCTTTAACAATTAACTAAATGATATTACCTTTCCGCGTCTGTTACATGAACATGTATACATCCTCTCATGATGTTTTTATCCTGGAAAGTGTAATGGGCGCCTACAAAAATATATTATTATATGAAGCTAAGCTATTTTCTTTCAGCTTATTTAACACCATGAGTCCAAAAATTTAAGGTTTTCAGACACCCTCCACCAAGCTTAAGAAACTCACACAATATTCTTCACTTGACATTGATGGATGCATTATTCGATCACAATATCAGTAGGCAGTCTGACTTTGTTGTTGTAGAAAGCACTTATACTAGTGCATGACCCCTTTATCATTTCCAATCTAATGCTGCATATGTTTTCTAGTATTGATATAGGTAATATTGTTTCGCTACATTGAACATTCAAATGAAATGCATTTGTACATGACCTAGTAATTTCAATAGCACCATTTTCTCTCATGCTTAACATTGATCACGAGAATGCCTTACTGTAAGTCTATTCCTATATTTATATGTTGATATATATTAGGGTAGTTTTTTGCCAGTTGTTTGTGGGGTTTTGGATTAGTGGCCCGTCGGACAACAAATAGATCGATGTAAAATAACACAACTCAGAACTGGCCCAGAAGCATATTTTTTACATGGTAATATACCTAAAATGATATCTAGAATTATAATATGTAACTCCGACTTGAACCGTAACTGTATAAATTTGTTAATTATTCAAGATATATCAAAATTATACATGATTATAATTTGGATGGTCTAAATTGTTCAACTCATATTCGACCCTATCTGAAAAACTCACCACCCAAAACTGACTCATTTTCAACATCAACATCTAAATCTAGAAACGACTCGAATCTTTATTAGAATAGAATTTTTCTGGTCAAATTGGATGGGGTTTAATGGGTTTAGAAGAATTTGACTATCTCTATTGTATCATCTTCCTTGTTATCCATATGGGTCAGGAAACATATGAATTACTACATCAGGATTTATGAATTACCCCTTATAGGTTTGTTCAAAACTATAGTTGGGGTACTACTACTTGTCTCATCCCCTTTTAGTTTTGATTAGTACAATAATTTGGCTTTCATATTTAGTAGGACCCTGCTATATGTAGTATACTTTTTTCCAAACATCAAAAAATTTTTTCTTATTTTAATTTTTATGACCTTGAAGAATACCACTTTGAGTTGTTGTGGTGGCAGCATCGCTACAAAGGCGACGAAAACATTGGAGAGAAGGGAAGACATTAACGGATCAGATAGGTCTTACAAGACATCATAAATAAGCCCGAGTGGGAAACAACCTACCTAAGGTAAAATTTGATACTAAATATATGTATACAAAGTCCCATGTTTTTTAGAAAATTATATTAAGTACTTTTGTTTGACGCATATTATACTAGACCATTAGTTGGATGACTACATTAAGCTTTCTTCTTATTTCAAATCATAATCATTTTATATAGAAACATCTTGGCATATACCTTCCGGATGTCTTAAATAGTGATAAACCCTCCATCATTTTATAAACATGACACATTTCCTTCCCAATTGTGATGCTACATTGATACTTTGGCAGGTATACTTCCTTTCCCTTGTTATTGGTATTTATTTCACTTATAATATTCTTCAATGATCATATATTAGTTTATCTGCTAATGTTGTTTGTTAATCTTACTTTTGCAAGAACACATTTAAGGTGTCCTTCATAAATGGTTAACATGAGTTACTCTAAAGTGATCTTAATTATGACTTTGTGATACTTATATTCAATTTACATGCCACATTTCTTAATAGTTAATGAAACCTAGTGTTAGATTTATTTTTTCATGTTTAAATGTATTATAGATTGTATATTTTCTTACAAAAAAGGAAAATAATATTTAAAATGAGCAGTCCTTGTACATAAAAATTTAAGATTACATAAGAAACATTGGTCAAAATTATAAACTCATATAGTGTTCTAGTACCTAATACAAAGACTGATAAAAGTTAGCTTGTTTTGAATTTTAAATCTCTCCTATTTAACTATTTTACAATTTAAGGACTAAGAAACTTAGCCTATATACCCACAACAAATTTGAGTTTAGGAAAAAACATAAACATAGAGGCGTGATATAAGAATCTCTAGTTGCATTCTGACTAGAACTATGTTTGTTTTGTAACGTGCATCTGGTGCTTGAAAGTAGAAGTCCTTTCAAGAAGTTTGGGCCTACCAATAGATGAGTTCAACATTCTTTAGTCATATTAGTGTGTTTCATGTACCCATGAGTTTCATCATATAAGATTGAGAGCCTCGCTGAATGAACTAGATGTCATTCTAGCCACCCTCATGCTCAAATTCAGCTTCATTTGGTCGATGGGGCTAAATAATTAAGTATATAGTTAATCATTCTTGCTTAATGAGAAGATAATTTGTTTTATGAGTCACTTTGGATTTTAATATCTTACTCCCAACCAAGATATTTTTAGAGTTTAATTCACCAAATTTTAGGTTGTAGTAGCATGTGGAAAAGTTATTTACTACCCTATATCCCTTCTTGTTCATGCATTAGGATTGATGATATACTGTCTCAAAATTCAATCATAATTTTTACTCTAGCATGTAATTTTTCTTGCTTGGTGATTTCAAGGACAAGTTAGCCATTCAAACTCACCTCGTTACAGCATAAATAGAAGAAAAGGAAGTCTCATTGCACCTCTAGTATTGAATATTCACTCCTTTGGTCATATTGTTAATAACATTAGCCATTTACAACACATACAATGTTAGATATGATTGAATTTCAATTTCATACATATTAATGAATTCAATCGTGAATCTCTTATATTGTATAATATTTCATGATTTTTGGTAGAAGTCACTTTCAGTTTGCTCTGCAAGGCCAAAACTTGTGGATCCTAAAAGAAATCCATGGGAAGTCATCCTGAAAGAACTTATAATAGGAATTGTGCATGTGTTTACACATGGTCCAAGTGGAAATAGCGGGTATGATGGTGGGAACTACTTCCTCAGTAATGGGGATGATCTTTGTTATAAATTATTTCTCTTCTTCTCAAAAGTAGTCATCAATATTTTATGAGTGTTTGTTGTTGCTAGGCTAGCAACATTTCGATGTGATCGTTGATCGTAGATCCCACACAAGTTCTACAATTCTTATTCCATGATGTGTATGTGTTTAGTTTAAGTGCAGGTGATGGCGTTGTTGTCCACATCTTCTCAAATTTTTTAGAAATTCCAAGAGTTCTTTGAAAGTAGATGAAGGGCAAGACAATTCTTTATATGGTCTCAAGGAATTTAAGTACCAAGGTTTATGTTTTTGATTTATTACCATTCATGCAAGTCTAGTGCAATACATGCTCTTGTTTATATTTTGATTTAAGTTTGGGACTAATGCAATTTATAGTCATAGAATTACATTTCTAGCATATATCCTATAGAGATTCTTCTTTGCCTCCATACCTAACTAAGCATGAGGAGCTTCAAATGTCATCAACATGGTTTCAAGCCCTCATACTACCTATGTTCTTCCCTTGGAACACATGCCTCTTCCAGGTATGAGGAGTCCCTTTCGTGACTAATGTGACATTGTAGGAGTGTGTTCTTTAGACACCTATCTTGTCACAGAGAAAGTCAACCAAGGATTTTTAGAATTGTCAACCAAAACCCCCTTACACCAGCCTTGAGAAATACATTCTTGCCTAAAAAGTTCCAATTCCAAGACAAATGAATCCCAATCTAGAATAAACTGTCTCCGTGTATCTTAAAACCTATCTATGTTTAATAAACCAATTATCTATGTCTTGTAATATAGCTCCTAATTATAATTTAACAATTCCTAGCTTTGTGGCAATGTGGGTTCTGATGTTTATTAAGTTGATCACCTTTCTTGAACATATAAGGATGTTTGGGATCTTTTCCACTCTACATGGGTTGAAGTTGTCTTCACCTATGACTCTTCAGGGGTTGTTCTATTAATAAGCATCTTCTTGGGAGACTTATGATAAGAACTTGTACAATGTATACACACGGTTCAACTGGAAAGAGAGGGTATCATGGTGGGTACTACTTCCTTGATAATGGGATGATCATGGTAGGTAATCTTCTCTCTTCCTTCAAAAATTAGTTAGGAATCTTCTATGAGCATTTTTTGTTGCCACACCAAAAATATAATAATGTCATCCTTGAGTGCATCTCCAACACATGTTCTAGAATATTTATACTAAGATGTGTATGTGTTTAGTTTAAGTGCAATGCTAATGGTAGTGTCCATATCTTCTCCTCTAAATGGCTCTGAGAATGATGATGGTATACTACCTTCACATGGTTGTTTAGTCTCTGATCTCTATAACATTGATCAGGCCAATTACTTTGCCTTTTTTTTCAAGATCATGAAATACATAGTGCCTTTTATATTCTATCTCAAGTTTATGCTGAATACCCTTCTGCTCCCTGCTTGTATAAGTTGTGTTCATATAGATTGAGAAGAAGAACACAACTGGGTATCAAATGGATATATTATAAAACTAATTGTATATGCAAACTAGAAGTAGCTAGTTTAGTGTGTATTCATCAATTGACTAAGAGCTTACATGTAGGGAAATACAATTGGTGCAGTGGGCTCATTCAAGGGCCTCAAACATGGTATAAGGGTTGTTGAGGACTGTATACTTAGCACAATGCATCCAATATATTACATCAAGGTAATTTTAATAGTTTTTGCTATCATTTGAATAGATCTATTTACAAATTATTTCTAATGGTTTTGAATATCAAGTTGAGTCATGGAGTGCCTTGTTTGTAGGAAAGAACTTCAAAAATTAGTAACATATCATTGGTTGAGAGTGAGTCGGACACAAGGTAGTTAATTTTCTTTTTTATACTAAATTATATGTGTATAGGTTAGAAATCATAGTCCTTGCTAAAGTTTGGGATCATCTGTTGGTTAATCTTTATGCAATTCTTACTATTTTCATTTGTTTCGTGATCATTCAGATGAAAAAGCATGACATATTATTGGATTAAGAATGAAAGTTGAAGAAGAATTTGTTGAGGAAGTGTGGGAGAAGTTCCTTATCCCAGGTGCACGGACCATGTTTCCAAAAGGGGTGGGTTTTTATGTTGATATGATGGATAAACTTGATCCCCGGTATGAAAAATTGCATGGTTAGACCTCCCATTGAAACAAGCTTTCATGTCTACTGCAATATTCACATTTTTTCCAATTTTGTTGAGATCCTCATCGAGATTGACAGGCGTTTTGGTGAAAAGCGTGAGAAAAAATTTGATGTTCTTGAAGAATGTGATGCATATTAGTGAAGATAATTTTCACCCAGACCAAGTTCTTCATGTGCAGTCCACACTCAACAATATACAAATCTAAGAAGATACATGTATACCTTTTAAGTAAATGGTCAAAGGATGTAAAAACTATTGTACTTAGCAAAATTTTGTATGAAAGAGTATCCCATGTGTGTTGTAATTAAATAAAGGGGCAAGGTAAAATATCCTCTCTGTGTAATTTGCATTGATTATATATAAAGCAATTGATATGTAAAAACTATATTTCTAAGATGTGATTTCAAATTGCATGTCATTATGTAAACTAGGTAATAAACTTAAAACTGAATAGTTAAAAGTCATTAAAATGTCATGATATACAAATATTTATTACTATAGTGGCATTTTCATGCGCCATTATAGACAACAAGAATAGTTTCATACAATAGCCTAATACACAATAGTGTCATTTGTATAAAAGCCAATTGACGTTATAGTGGCATTTCTACAAAATCCAATTAATGCTATAGTGGCACTTTTATGGCATTTATCAAAAGCCATTAAAACCAAATTTTTAGTGGCATTTACAACTTATGCCACTATCTCTCTAGTGGCATTGGTACTAGAGGCATTTTTTTAAGTGTCAAAAAATGCCACTAAATACTTTTAGTAGCATTCATATTTTAAGCGACATTTGTCTAATGCCACTAATGTGTATGTTTGTTGTAGTGAGGAAAAGCTAAGAAGAGTACTAAAGCTAACTAGAAGCTGAAGTATTTTGCGCTAAAAGAAGGGAGGAGTGAATAAGGAAGGTAAGTGCCATCACTATCATTAGTCTAGACACTGGAAAAGGAACTGCACTCTTTATATAGAGGAACTCAGGAACAAGAAGGAGATAAAGATCTCCACTTTAGGACCCAAGAAGAAGTAAGATAAAACTGTATGGAGCAAGAGTTATTGCCACTATAGATGAAATATGTCATTCAACCTAATGGGCATGTAATAGAATTAGTGGATTGTTACGAACAAAAATATTATGAATAATTTGATGTTTCATTTTAAAAGATAAGATCTTGTATGGAAATGCCCTATATCTCATAATTTATACTTGGTAGTTGTAGAGAGAAATATGCATAATACATATATTGAATGACTCGATGACTCAAACCATGAATACCTTCGACATTGTCTTTTAGATCACATAAATGAGAAATGCATTTTTAGAATCCATAAAGATGGTTGTCTAGAATCTTATGGAATTTGAACCAATAGAGAAATGCAAGTCATATTTATTGGGACCTTTAACTAGATATAATGGGAGAGTGAGTATCTATTAGAGCTCATACGTACTGATGTTTCTAGATCTTTTAGAATAAATGCTAGAAGTAATTACATGTACCTCATTATATTTATTGATGATCTCAGTAAATATGGTAGATTGTATTTAATGAAATACAAGATAAATATTTTGAAATGTTCAAGGAGATCATGATTGAAGTACATAACCATTTTGGTATAAGTATTAAAAGACTTTGATATGATCCATGTGAAAATACTTTGAAACCAAAAGTTTGAGGACCTTCTGGAGACCATGATAATGTATAACAAAGAACTCCACCTCAAACATAATCATGTATCAGGAATAAGGTATCACACCATTTATTCATGGTGTGATCATCAATAAATCTAGTTGAACTTCCATTTTCCTTTTGACACATGCTATGCACTAAAACAATGTATCATTTAAAATGCTTCAAAAGGACACCATATGAGATATGGCACAGTAGGTGTACGGATATGTTTTTTATAAGGATTAGGATTGAAAGCTCGTGTTAGAAAATAGTTTCTTGAAAAGCTTTGTCCACAAATCACATAAATGTTATTTTATTGAAAAAACTACTTTTATATTCCAATCTAAAAATAAAAGTATTTGTTACCAGGATAGATGTATTCTAGAAAGGGAAATTAGTTTTAGAGGAATCCGTGGGAGAAAAGTAGAACTCAAAAAGTATGAGACCAACAAGAAAACAATGAACCTAAAGAGGTATAGTGGGAACAATGAGAATAACAAATTGATGTGGAATCGGAAGTTCCTTATGTAACACAGAACTCATAGATGTAGTGCAACACATCTTGAGCTTGAAAGATTTAGATGTCTTATGTCTCAAGAAGGTGGTGAGTTGGTCATAAATAATGAGTCAACAATCTACCTAGAATTTATTAAGGGACCAAAGTATGAGAAATGGCTTGAAGCCATTATATCCAAGATGGACTCCACATACACCGACAAGGTATGACCTTTTTGGAGCCACCTGAAGGGGTAAAACCCATAGATTGCAATTGGGTCCTCAAGATGAAGACCAAGATGGATGGTAATATACAAACCTATAAGTGAAGATTGGTTGCAAAGGGTTTCAAACAAGTTCAAGGTGTTGAACATAACAAAATCATTTCATCAGTTGCCATGGTTAAACCCATCAGGATAATGCTTTATATTGCAGCTTATTATGAGTACGGGATTTGGTATATAGATGTCAAAATTGCATTCCTTAAATGGAATAATTAGAAGGATGTGTGTGTGACACGGTCTAAAGGTTTTATAAATCCAATAGCTACAAAGTTCAGTCTATGGATAGAAGCAAGCATCTCAAAGCTAAAAACTTTGATTTGATAAGATAGTCAAAGAGTTTGACATTAGTCAAAATGAAGATGAAATCTATGATTACAAAAGCTGAGTGGGAGCATATTTATATTCCACATAATGATGGAATATAGCATCCTTATACTACAAATTTAAAAGATGGAAAGGAAAGTACATTCTCTCTAAAGGATTTAGGAGAAGCATCCTATGTCTTAGGAATTGAGATCTATAGAGACAGATCTATAAAGATTCTTGACCCAATAAGATAGAGAAGATACATTGGCAAGATTCTGAAGGGGTTCAACATGCAGAACTCAATGAGAGAAGAACTGTCCATGTCCCATGAGATTAGTCTCTCAAGAGTCCAGTATCCTATTTCTTGTGAAGAATGGGAAAACATGAGTAAGATGCCATATGCATTCCCAATTAGATCTATCATGTATACAATGTTGTCTATTCATTCTATTGTCTCGTATGTATTGGTCATCATGATAGGATATTTGTTAGATCCTACTCAAGGTCACTAGACTATCATAAAGAATATCCTTAAGTACTTGAAAAACTCTTAGGCCCCCTTTGGTTCAATGGAAAGGATTAAAATGGGATGTGAAAAAGGAAAGGATAGGATGACATAAGCATGTCAGAGGTTGTTAATTTTCCTATACTATGTTTGGATGCAGCTAAGGACAAGACTAGAAATGTAAGAAACTAAAAATCGAAATAAGAAGAAAAAAAACCACTCCACCATCTGCTACTTTGAGGATCATGTTCTACACATTACTTGAAGACCATATATAAATATTAATGGAAAAATCATGATGCTAAAGCATAGAGAATAGAAATTTAGGTGATGTGACTAAATCTAACTACCTAGCTTCACCAAATATAAAGATGATCCGGTTACTATGAACTATTACTACCAAATAAGCACATTATGGGGGAGAAAGAACACAACTTAAATCAGGGAAAATAATGTAGAAATGGAGGTGAGAGAAAGAAATGATATTGGAAAAGATAATAGAGGGAAAAAATGAGGTTGAGGAAGAAAGATCAAAATTTGAAAATGTAGAAGAACTATAGTCAATGAGTTGATGTAGCAAATATGAGGAGAAGGAGAATGAATTGATTTCGGAGAATAAAATAGAGCATTGAGATAAAGTGGAAAACCAAATTGGAGAAGAAACAACAATGTAAAGATGGATTTTCCAAATCAAGAATGAAATGGAGATGATTATGATGATGCAGAAAAGGAAAACAAATGTGGAGATGATGACTACGAGGCATGTTGGATGAGCACAAAGGAAAAAAAATGGAGAAAGATGAGTAGTATACGTGTTGGATGAGCAGAGAGGCCGACGAATGTGAAGTTGATGAGGTTGATGGTTGTGATGTTGATGAGGACAACAATCTGATGGTTTTATGTGTAGGGGTATGAAATTGAGAAAGAAGAGGGGAGTGAGAGTTGGGGTAGGGAGAGGCATCAATTGTCGGGGTGTTTGACAGATCTAATACAACTCAAATACCTAGTGTAATTTGGAACTTGAAATCCCACTGAGTTGGGACTCTACTCCTATAGGAATCCTATCCTATTATTGACTTTTAGACAAACAAACATGGTATTTCAAATGTTGGTAAGATTAGGATCCCATCCTACCTTTAATCAAACCAAACCAGGACTAAAAGGATTAGTTTCAATGGTGATAAGGAAGAGCTGGGTGTAAAGGGTTACATCGATACAAGCTTCAAAAATGATAAATAAAATTAATAATCTCAATCTAAATTTGTGTTTGACCTTGAAACGGGAACTATAAGCTAGAAAAGTTTAGAGCAAGAGATAGTTGTTTAATTCTAAAAATAAAATGGAGTACCTTGTTGTTTTGAGAACAACAGAGTAGATGACGGTGAACTTGCGGGAGATTCTAACCATTGATGTTGCAATAGAAATACTATGACAACAATGGAGATATTGGATAGGCAACGAATCTCAGATAGCATACTATGACAATCCATCTCTTGTGAGAATTCGTACAATGAGTAGATGTGAAAACTTACAAATACCAACTAGAAGAAAACATTGCTAACCCTCTATAAAAGAGCTTGCACAACAGAACATGATGGACATGTTAAAGATCACTTGGAATAAGATTAGTAAGTGATTGGATCTAAGTGCAAGTGGGAGTTTGTTGGTATGTGTTCCCAGAGATTCATTCATATGATGATTCTAATGGGACATTAGATACCTGATTTTATAATGTCAAAGGTAATTTTGTCTGTTATATTTGTCTCAATCATGAGATGATGACACATACATATTAGATGTCGAAAGAATCAAGTTACTCGATGACATATGTATTCAGTTTGAGGACCTAAATAATGAGATCATATGTATGATAAGAGTACATACATTCTTATTATGTCCCTAGTCAAATATTATTGTGGAATAAAAATAGACAACAATAATAGATAAGACTAGAGTGTGTGTTGGTTGATGATGGAATATCATCAGTCGTAATATGTGATATCAAACCAAAGACATAGGTACTTGTTAGATAATAATGTATCAGACAGACCCACCTTGAGAGTGATATATGGAGACCATGGAATGGTAGTCAAAATCAACTATCATAGTAACAGTGGTGATTATGTTTCTTAGACCTAAAGTCACTACACTCATCACATGCCATTCAATGTACTTTGACATGATCCAATGTGACCTTAAATAAGGTTTCCATAAAGGTGATGCCCGGGTAGGTTGTGAAACATGAGGATTTAGTGTGACTGATGTAGATGGGATTTGTCCCTCTTATAGGAGATTGATATCTAGGCCACTTGATAAGTGAGATTTAGAAACATATGTCCATACTCATGTGATTCAATATGTGATATGTGATCTCACATGCATCTCATACAGTCTGCTCTAGTTCAAGGAACATGTATTGAACGTTGAGAGGATGACAATTCCATGCCTCGAGTTTAATCCATATATCAGAGAAAAAGGAACTATATGATCACGATAACACTGACCACAAATCGTAGGTTTAAGTTCTTCTCTAACTTTCCAATTACTTAGGTAGTAATGATGTGTTTCTAGATATCGCTCATTGTTTGTGATGTCATAAATTGGTTATGGACATTCACTACCAACATAATTTGGGATCTATATGGTCACACACATATGATGCACCTAAAAAGGATTTTTCTCATGAATATGGTTTAACTTGATTACTAAAGTGTTCAAATATTCAATTTAAACAACATTGATTGTACATTGGCCGATAGGATTTTGAACTGCCCGATTCAGGACATGAATCAACCTATTCAGAAATGATCCCATCATTTCAAAGTGTGAAGCAACCGTTTCAGATGTGAAACGACCGATTCAACGATCAATATTATTGGATCAAGGACTAATGCTGACGTCATGTTGCATTAATCATCACATTAAAATAGAATATGTTTGCAAATATGAAACATGGTGAACTGATCAATTTAAATGTTGAACCGACCAATTTACATGTGAACTGACTGGTTCAACTGTTGAACTAGCCAATTCACATATGAATTGACCGATTTAAATGTGGACCCACCAGTTCATGATTCACATCGGCCTAAAATTCGTTAAAAATTCATCTCTTTGACTCGTACTTGATCTGGGAACCTTGCCCATGGCCCTCCTATAAATAAAGGGATAGCCAAGGCTTTCAGATGACAAGACACTCTCTTACAATCTCTAGTTGTAGTTACTATAGAGCCCTAGCAATTCTTACTTATAAAAGGGAGATGCAACATGTGAGAGCAAATCAACCCTAGTAGGTTGACGTTTAAAGGGACAACTCCTTCCTATTGGCTCTGGTAGCACCATGTGGAGTTCCCAGTGCTCTGCTTGGACTATGTAGTGGTGTGAGGTCATTTCCACCCTCTAGGAAGATGTCATCAATTGCCATCTATGGTGCTAGATCAAGAGATCGATGCTGACAGCCATCCATGTGCTACTTGAGTAAGAAGCATGATGCTGTAAGGATATTCGTTGGACTTGCCTTAGGAATAGGTATATCTTCTGCAACCCTCCTTCAAATTCATAGTTGTTGACATGATCTGTTTTCTAAGGGGAATATGGTAGTAAATTTTGTTTCTTCTTCCATATATGTTTCCATATTTCCTACAAAACATGGATGGCACCATCCACTACTTCAAGAGTAGTTTCTCTATCAACATCTTCATCTCATCAAGCTTAAGACTGTCCAGTTGTACAACAACAACCTCACAAATCTAGGTGGGAGTAACTAACAAACTAATCATCTGCACTTTTATCTTCTCCATATTAGAGTTTCCATCCGCTTTTGGTAGCTCAGATCTCCAACTCGAGATTTTTTCTATGCTTCTCCTTAAGAAAGAACAGATTGAAGAACCAGAGTTATCTTTCTTCTGACTCAAAGCATCAACAAGAACATTGGATTTACCTGGGTGATAAGTGATGGTAAAATGTATATTGTGATACTTCATCTATTGTGTCTATCATAGATTCAAGTTCGTCTGTGTAATTAGGTTAAATCTAGGCTTTTGTGTTCACAAAATACTGTTAATTGTACCTCATACTGGAAGTGTCTACATGTCTTTAGAGCTTGCACTATGGTTTCTAGATCTAGATCATGTGTAGACCTTTGACTTCTATTGGCATGAGGCATAGGCAATCACACATAATTCTTGCATAAGGACACGTCGCAATACATGTTTAGAAGCATCAAAAAAGATAATATAGGATTTACCCTCCATAGTAAGAGATACAACAAGAGTATAAGTCAAAAAAATATTAGACTATAGGAAGCTCTTTTCACACTTTGGAGTCTAGAAAAACTTCACATCCTTGCATGTTAGCTTTATCATCTAAAGAGACAACTCAAAGAAATTACGTACAAACATTTGATAATATCCCACAAGGACTAGAAAAATACATATCTCGGGGGGTTCTTTGGTGATCTCCACCTTGTCACAAGCTCAATCTTGACATGATCAACAAAAATATGCACTAGTACAAATCTGACAGTTAATGTCACTTAAACTGATGTCAGTTCCTTAGAAAAACTGACACCAATCTACCAACAATGTCAGTTTTTCATGCCAACTGTCACCATATGTGAAGTCATGTAGATTTAGAAAAGACACAGGTACCACTTTTCACTTTAGCGTCAGTTTCTTTTTATAGAAATCGACGTCGAAAATTTCCCATGAAATACATTTTTTTGGGGAAAATTGCCTCCAAAATTTTCTATCCAGTGTTAGTTTTGTATATAAATGACGACAAAGTGTTCGTTCCATGTCCCTACAACAAACATTATCCCCCATTATTTGTCAGGTCTACCAAATAATCGACGACTAAGTCCCCTAGGTGAGACACAAATATTTTTTGGAGATGGGTCTATATCGTTGGTTTTTTTAGAAGAAACTGACGACTAGGTGTTTTTGCACCATGTCCCCATGAAATTATTTTCCCCCAAATTAATTCTTAGTCGTCGATTTTTCTTGCTAAATCAACTATACCCCTAATCAGAGGGCATTTTTTTTTTGGATATGTAATTAGTCGTCAATTTTTTAGATGTCACTGCAAAAAATGGTCTTTAAATACAAAAAAAATTGTAGCAAAAATCCCAAATTTTGTAGCTAAAAGATTTGGCTACATTTATCCTTACATTTAGAATATGAAGTTAATTCCCATGTAGGTAATTGTTTTTTCTACATTTTCTAAAATTGTAGTTAGATATCCATCTAGCTACAAATGCATATATAATCCCAATTGTAGGTAAAAATTCTCCTTACACATTAAAATATAGTTGCAATTGTAGTTAAATATATGACTACAATTGTGTTTGTAGCTATGATATGTAGGGAGAAATGGCATTTATTATAGTTTTATGTGTAGTTAATGTGTAGCAAAAATGAGCACTTGCTACACTTGTAATTGAAGTTAGTGTGTAGTGAGAGACATCATGTAGTACACATGAATGCATATGTAGTTAGATTATGTATGTAGTCATTAAATTATCAAAAAAATAGTCTTTTTCAAAAAGAAGCTGAAATCAATATTAATTCAGATCAAGTTGTGGTTGTGATGTCAATAACTATACTTTTATTTATATTGAAACAGACATAAGCATTCCCCAAGTTTCGCAACATGGAAAGAAGATATATGTATACAATGACCCCCATGAGAATATAAGTTTACATCAATCTGGAAGTTTCACCCCACGTTGTACACCAACTCTCAAACCTTTTCATAAAATGACAGTCCTTATAACCACCATAATTAGTCAAATTCTAAGATTCTTTCTAGGGATTGCATCTTCATCAAGTAGCCTCCGTCCTCGGGGCCTTTAGATTTTTTAAGCTTATTCCTTATCAAGATCCTATTTATCTTGTGCATATCGTTAGTAAGATTTTAGTCTTCATTTTTCTACCTAATTTTTCTGCCATCCATCATCTTTACACCAAACTGGTACATAGCCTTTGACATTTCTTCCTTCTATTCATTGGACTTGGCCCACCCATCTTCGGTCTCAAAGTACCACCTATGCAGTCGACCCTTAGCCTATGTCAAAGAAAAAATTAGATTACATCAATATCAAAAAAATTTTACAGATACAAGGATGCTTCCAAAATCAAAACTGTTAGATACAAAATATTTTAGATACTTGAACGGATGCGAAGAAATAAGCCAATTGCAATGGGGAAAATAGAAAGTAAGCGTACTTGAGTTGCTTCATCAATCACAACTCCATCAAATAAAAAATGTTCTGAAGGGATTCTAAATTTAGAGTTTGATACATAATCAGAGCAAATAGCATAAATATCACCACCACAACCACTGAGAGTAGTAACACTTTAAATCAACTATGTTCCCAGATAAACCCAAGGAAAGCAATACACTGATCATAGCAACAACAGTAATGGTTTACCTGTTGCCTTCTAGGCCCTAGGTAGAGTATAATGACCCTATATCATCAACTACCAAATAATATATGTGGTGTACTACTCTATTTAGGAAAAGAAATACATATGTTTATGAATACTACCGTCACAAAACCCAATTAGATTCAGATGCACATAGATTCACTTAAACCATATATTTGTCATCAATGAGTATGCTATGGATCCCCTTAGAATACTCTAACTACAACTCTACGACTACATTCATGGTCCCCAAATTTTTATCATATGGCATGGCATATTGCAAGCTCCACCGTAAATGATTACCTTAAGCATAACTTCTACATTATGAAGGATCAAATTTCAATCTTGTATCATTCCAAAAAAAAGATGAATGAAACAAATCATACAGATCCCAGTGTCTGGATGAATCACCCCTATAGAATTATTAGCAACTAAGTGAAATAATTGTACTTCAAGTGGAATTTCATCTTGCAAAAAATGTTTGCACATAATAAAACACAACAATACAGTATGCTAATGATTCACATCTAAACTAGTCCCATATAAACTCCTAATGCTTCATAATGGATAAGATTAATGGAAAATGCACATAGACATGTGTCTTACCTTTACACCAACTTGCTTGACGCATTCAACAGTTGCTTCTAAAGCCTCATATGTTAAACAAATGGTTAGTAGAAAACAATTGGCATATCAAAAGGTTACATATATGCAAACAAATCTCAATGAATATGTGTGTTAGATAATAACACAAATTTTCATATCAAAAGGTTGCATATATAGAAACAAAATTAATACCTATTACTACTACACTAGCACAGAGCAGTCACATCAATAATTGCAAATATAAGGAGATGAGGTACAATGACTAAAAGGTACTTGATATCTGATATACATCACTTCAGAATTGATTGCTGAAGTTATTTTTCTTTGCTTTCTTCATGCTAGTGCTCTTTCCTTTCTCTCTTTGCTTAGAATATGATAACTGAAGTTATGGTTAAGATAATAATACTTGTTGTATCCAGACTAATATTTACTAAGTGCATTGTTGAAGATCAAAGAGTATGAAATGAAACTTGTTGCTCTAGAGGAAGATCTAGGTGCTTGCAAAAGTTCTTCTATTAGTAGGAAGAAATCCCTTTGTAGGCGTTATCAACAATCATCTAACTTTCTGAATCATATGAAGAGAATTACATTGAAAAAGTTCCATAAATTAGGAGAGCTCTATTGAGTAAACAAATTCATACAATGTAACTTGAGAAGAAATCAACAATAAGAGAGAACTTTCAAGAGGTCATGGAAGTTGAAGACAAGCTCAAGGCTTGTATATATTATTTGGGTATTTTGATACTAAAATGAAATCATAATTGAGTAGTATGACCGTCAATATACATCATGGACAGCCAGATATACATGACACTACCGTTACCTTTTCTTATGAGTCAGGGAAGAGCTCGTAACCTTGTCCAAAAGATTGTTAACTTCTTTACCATATTCTGCATGTTCACGTTTTGTGTCTCGTGATCATAGCAATAAAGCATGCCAAATAACTTGTTGATTATACATGGATCTATGACTCAACAGAAGTGCAGCATCATATCTGGAAATAACTAGTGTATACCTACCATATGCAATGATATTTCATTCTGAATAAAATAGTATGTTTGATGCACGGCAACAGAAGGATGATGCATAGTTAAAAGAGTATAACTAGAATATTTTAGTATATCGTTGTTGGTTACTCTCATGGAAATGATATGCAGGGGTGGTCGGATGGCACAATCTGATTGATATTTTGGAGTGTCTGCTTGCTTGACTATGACGAATATAGTTGTATATAGTTTAAAAATTATGAAATGTTATTCAAAATTGATACAAAGTAAATGCAGTGTCACATGTTCACATTTAGGGCACATTTGTTTTGATGTATCCGGCTGTATTGGATTGTAGTTTTCCATCCAGCAAGTAAAAAGTTACGTTTGATTAACAGGAGATGTAAAAATGCCAGAATCCATGTATTTTCGTTATGCTGGCGGTCCTGCATTTTGATGTCCATTTCAAAACCGCTGTACGCCGGCATCCCAGAAGCGGGCTCGTGATCGTGGGGGGTATCTGCCAGCTGTGACCCACCTTTACAGGTCCTAGACGGGCAGCAGTTCCGAAATGTTGCCCCCTATTACAGCTTTTAGACGTAAAATTGTACAGCGTGCACTTTGGCTCCGCTTATTATTTCAGATTGCGGTCCCGTGCCTAATCATTAGCCAAAAAATTCAGCAAAAGCATCCTGGTAAACCAAACGTAAACAGTGTACTCTGGCGATTTCTAAACTCCACCGGTTTCAGATTCCTGGATTAATAAAATGCAGCATTTAGCATAATCCGGTTACATCCTGCAATCCAAACATGCCCTTAGTAATTCAGTTTTTAATTGATACAGGGAACATGGAAAATTCTAATATCCTATATTAATGGTGTTACAATTACATGAGAGACTTATCTTTGGAATGACAGGACATAAATGATTTTTTTATTTTATATTCATTCTCAACTATTCGAAGCATGAATAACATTACGCAACCAGCAGAAAAATTGTCAATTACAGTATTGTGGCTCGTTGGCAAAAAAGATGAGTTACAAAACTTGACCAAGGCATGATAGTTAGAATCTACAGTTCCAAGCTTCCTCTCTTATGGTCCTTGTTGTTTTGTTTTATGCATCTCTAGCTAACTAGAAGATGTCTATGTTATATAGAGAAAAGATGAAGAATTTGTAAATTGATCTTCCCTTGGTGAGATGCTCAATACTAGACGGTAGCTAGATAGGTAACATGTTTAATGAACTCACTCACTTACTTATTACTGGAAATAGAAGCGCGTGAAGGTGGATTCATTTTCTCAACTTTCAAATTAACCTCTAGATGTCAGTAGATAGCTTCTCACTTGTGTGTTACTGGTAACAATTATGCAAGTTTGACGTATGCCTGCAATATGTCAAAAACCTTCGCAATTGCTTCTGGACCGTTATTTAATTTTTTTCAACTGTGGTTGAAAATGAAAATACAAAGTGTTAGGATAAGATGGAAATCAATGAGCAATATTTGTTGGATTGGGCACCAAGCAAACTCTATTATAGTCTAGGCCACCGTTGAGTAAAAGTTAAATGTAAACCAGTGATCTTAAGAAACACATTCATTGTGATCCTAAACAAGCCGTAATGATTACTAGAAAACACAAAACAAATCTAACGAAGTCCTACTTACAAATTACTAAATTTCTCACCGTGACTTTTTAATGCGGCGAGCGGCACACGGAACAATATTTCGACATAGTTGGTGGATGAAATATTTCTTCAAACGGTACAGACATCAGCGTATAAAGGGACGGAATCGTGATCTATGTTGCATTTCATATAATTTTTTTTTTTACTTTTCCTTACTTGCTTCCTGTGAGCATCATCCGGTAGATTACAATTATTGGGGCAGCCAGGTTCTCTAGATCTGCGTACAGCGTCATGTTGCCATCGACAACGGAGAACAACAAAAAGTAATCTTCACGCCTACACTTTTCCATCGTATGTGTGGGAGTTCGACGCAAGTGCATCTCCTATTAGAGAACTTTGGAAGGGAGGCGACGGGGTGGAGATGGGGAAGGGGCAAAGCAATTGGCATTCGTCATTTTTAGACTACCAATTGGGGAAGGAGGAAAGCACAAAATTGGATGAGGCGGGAACCGGGAAACAAATCTTTTCGTCCAACTAAGTAAAGTTGAATTAGTTTGTAGTTACTACTATTAGTTATATTTGTATTACTTACAATTTTACATATTTCTTAGGAGAAGTAACTTTTAACTATAAATCAATAAAATGTAACTAAATTAATTGTAGTTAATTTCTAATTTTTTTGTAGGGCGTAACCGACAACTATGGCCCTAAATCGATGTCTATTTTTTGTTTGATTTAGGAGTTATTCGGTAGTTTTTTTTCTTAACTGACAATTATACCCCTAACCCGAGGGTATTTTTTTTATTTGGATATTTAGTTAGTTGTCGATTTTTATAGACGTAACAGACGACTATGGCACTAAACTAGTGTCTATTTTTTGTTTGGAGTTAGTCATCAGTTTTCTATTCTTAACCGACGACGATGTGCTTAGTCGTCAATTTTTCAAAACAACCAATGAATATGGATAACTTAATAGCACCCGCTGAAACAGACTTTCCCCCGATCTTTGTCTCATTGCAATTTCATCCACCTGCCATGTCGTCATCGCCGCTCCATGTGCTCAACCCCACCATCATTGTTGTTGTTGTGGTCAGTGTTGTTTTTCTTGCCACCATCACCTCTTTCCTCCCGGCCGTTGTTGTTGGATCGCCACTGGAGTTGTTGTCCTAGCCATCATCGATGCACCACCACTATGCTTGCCACCATCACTGTTGTGCTCGCCACCATCGTCATTGTTGCCACTGACTGGAGCTTGTCGGAGCTACTACTCCAACCACTAGTACAGAAATGGCTTATAACGTCACATTTACATGCGTCAGTTGTATATAGGAAACCAACGCCTAAACCCTACAATGTCGGTTGAATACACAAACCGACATCTATATTTGAAGAGAGGCCTGACATGAGTATCACTTTTTATTTAGCGTCGGTTCCTCAATAAGAAACCGACGCCTAAAATTGACCGCCAAATCCGAATTTTCTTACCTCCAAAATTTAACATACGGCGTCGGTTGTTAACAAATCAACCGACGACTAAAGGTTTTTTGCGAGATAGAAATTGGACCCATTTTCATCGCCGGTGTTCTTGCAATAACCGATGTCGATGTGTTTTTGCGTGTTGTCCCCGCAAAAATTTTCACCCCCCTTTGGCGTCGGTTTTCTACGACAACCGACGACTATGGTCATAATTCGAGAATATTTGTTTTGTCAGCATATGTAGATAAACGTCGATGTTTCTAGTTGAAACTGACGACTATCATTGAGCATATGTGTCGGTTTTTCTATGGTGACCGACACCTATTGTTATAAGTGTCGATTGTTTTTAATAATTGACTCCTATTGTTAACTTAATAGCACATGTGCGAAGCAGACTCTACCCCTTCTCTCTGTTTCATTACCGACTCCTCTTAGGTCTGGCGATTTGTGTGATTCCTGCTTCCGCTCGTTGTCACTACTGCTGTGCTCGCCACCACCGTGCCGCTGTTGTTGTGCTCGCCGCTCCCTTCTCCTGCTCGCCTGCTCACCACCACCATCCCTTCTCCTTTGCTGCTCGCTGCCGCCTACCGCCAGACTGCTTCCCGCCGCTGCTACTGCTCGCCGCCACCTACCGCCCCTGCTGCTCGCCGCCGCCTACCGCTCAGAACCTAAGCTCGCCGCCGCCGGACAGGTACCTTTCTGCACCGGCTGAGCTCGCCGCCGCTGCTGACTTCCAACCCCCTTTTTAGTTGTGTCCGCTCTATCTCCACCTAGAATAGTTGTGTAGCCCTGTGGGATAACGCAAACCCTAACAATAGCCAAATGTGGTTGTTGTATATGAACCAGATGATTACTATTACAAAAAAAATTGTAGTTTAAATCATGATAACAGGAAAATGAGGGATTTCACAATTAAGTTCACAATTACATAGATGCATAGTGTGTTAGTCTTTGATACCAACTGTCATCGAAGTGCTATTACATCGATCCAATCACATTGCTTGGGTTGACAATGATAAAGTAATTTAGTGTGACTGCCCCTAAATAGCTCAAATTTCACACACAACTTATGTAATAATTAAATATAGAGAAGAAGAAAGAAAGATTAGATTTAATATAGAGAAGCCACATTATCATTCCCAAATATTAGTTTATCCTCATGGACTTTATATTCGGTGATTCTTGTACAACAACCAAACATTATAATCATTAAGTAGCAAGTAGTAAAAGGCATTCTAGAACCTTAATCACTAGATGAATAATGGCCATAAATGTGTAATGAAAGTTGCATGAAAAAATGTTTGGTTGTAAAATAATGAGTTGATCTTTTGTTTATCTTGCAATATATATTATGACTAAGAAATTATTTCATTATGCAGTCCATTTTTTATGATTTGTGTTTTTATTGATCTCATCTTGATTTTTCCCTATTATGGGGCATGTCAACATTATTCAAGATTGATGAGTGCTTTAAACCTAGGCATGTCAACATTCTAGGGTCATATGGGGCATGTAAAATTTTGCTTCTATTTAGGATCAACAAAATATTATGCAAGTCATGAATGAGAACCAACAAGCTATAGTTGAGTTGACTATTCATAAGATTCATTGAGTCATCTTCAAGTGTTTATCTATTTGAAGACTCACTAATACACCAATTTGGTTTTAGTAAAAGAGAAATACTAATGCACTCACGTGACATGCTTGGAATATAAATGATGAACTTTGCCCTAGATTTCCAATCATGCTTCTAAAGACATCAATAATCACCTTAACTTGAAGAACTAGGATATGAATGATGAAACTAGGATTGTAGGTATAAGAATGACAACACATGTATTTGTTGGCCTAGAAACCCGCCCAAGATTTACTCATTAGGAGTAAATCTTGGATAGTCCTCGGTTTGGGACTATTCTTGAACACCTAATCTCACTTAGGATGTAAGTGTATAATGTGCATTGGGTTTTCAAGAAAATTGCAGTATCATTTCTCCGTTTGTTCTCTAAGTACATATGTACTTGGAGAACAATGGGGAAATGCTTCCGAAATTTTCTTGAAAACCCAATACACATTATGTACTTACTAGTGAGATTTGGTGTTCAAGAATGGGATAAGTGGTACACATTTATTATATATATGACCTTAAACCCTAAAGTTTTAACCATAAACTCTAATCTTTCAACCCTAGACCCTAATCTTGTTCTAATATATACTTGTTTTCTCTTTGATCATAGAATGGACAGATCATGGATGTCCATTCCAAATCACTGCATCCCAGAGTTTATTTTTGGTCTTGATCAGTTTATTAGATTTGTCAAGGAACATAAGAAACAACCTGGAGATAGGTTCTACTGTCTATGTAGGCATTGCGGTAACAACATGAAAGTCGGAACTGGTCACGAAATCAAAAGTCATGTCATGTGCATCAAGGTATAAATTGACGACTTTGAGGGCGTCCAAAACTAGTTCTCCTGCCAAGGTGATGTTGTATCTATCTATAATACCACAGTTTTAACACTTGTTTGCCAATCCGATAGATGTGAAGAATTTGAGGTGGCATGCAGATGTTAAGAAGAATAATTATGGGATCCTACGACATGCGTCTGATTCCCAACAGTGGAAGAAGATTGATTTATTATACCTAAATTCAGTGAAGAAGTCAGGAATCTAAGACTTGGGCTTTGTACAGATGGGATGAATCTGTACGGGACATTGAGTAGCCAACATAGCACTTAGCCAATTATGCTTGTTATATACAATATTCCTCCCTGGTTGCGTATGCAAAATAAGTATGTTATGCTATCGTTGTTGATATCGGGCCCTAAACAACCTAGAAATGATATCGACGTTTATCTTGAACCTCTGATTGATGACTTGAGAAACTCTGGGGTGAAGGTGTGATGACCTATGATGCTTCAGGAAGAGAGACATTTTGTTTGCACACTATGTTGTTTTGCACTATGAATGACTTTCCAGCATATGGGAATTTGTCTGGATATAGTGTCAAAGGATCTAAAGTGTGTCCTATATGTGAAAAGAACATTGATTCAATACGATTAAAACACGGTGGCAAGACTGTATATCTTGTCCATCGAAGTTTTCTTCCAAAATTCCATCCGTATCGTAGGTTACGCAAATCATTCAATGGATGGAATGAGGAACAAAGTGCATCTAAACCTATACCAGGGGAGGATGTTTATGAAAGTGTAAAAGACTTTGAAAATGAATTTGGTAAGAGATCACAATGTACGATGGCCACACAGAGTGACAAATCTTTATTCAAGAAGAAGTCAATATTTTGGGATCTTCCTTATTAGAGTTCTTTGGCAGTCAGGCATTGTATCGATGTCATGCACGTTGAGAAAAATGTATATGATAGCGTCATTGGTACTCTGTTGAATATATCAGATAAGACTAAAGATGGGATAAAATCTAGAATGGACCTACGTGAAATGGGAATAAGGACAGAAATAATAGTAGTAGTTAGTAGCAATCAGAGAACATACTTACCTCCCGCTTGTTACACGTTGTCGAGAAAGGAGAAGAAAGCTTTTTGTGAATGCGTGGTAAATGTTAAGGTGCCACAAGGTTACTCATCCAACATCCGTACATTGGTATTAATGAAAGATCTGAAGTTTATAGGTCTTAAATCCCATGATTGTCACACTCTAATGAAATAAATATTGCCCGTGACAATTCGATCTATATTGCCGAAGCATGTAAGGTTTGCAATCACCAGACTTTGTTTCTTTTTCAACAGTCTGTGCAACAAAGTTATTGACCGTGATACTCTCGATAAATTGCAAAGAGAAGTGGTTGTTACCCTATGTCAGCTTGAGATGCATTTTCCTCCTTCGTTCTTTGATATCATGGTACATCTTGTTGTCCACTTGACTAGGGAAGTGAAAATGTTGGGACCAGTTTTCTTACATTGGATGTATCCCTTTGAACGATACATGAGCATTTTTAAAGGTGATGTTCGAAACTGTTATCGGCCTGAAGGGAGTATTATTGAGGGTTATGTGGCAAGAGAGGTTATGAATTTTTGCAATGACTTTCTGAGTGGTTATGACGCTCATGTTAATGACAAGAATATTGAGGAGAATTTTGGCAAAGGAATTTTGGGATCACGGATGAAAGTAATCAGCTGTGAGCAGTTGGAACAAGGTCACTTGTATATTTTACACAACATCGACAAAGTGAGTGTTTATATCAAGGAACATACCAATTTAATCAAGAGACAATATCCTCGAGCCCATTCAATGTGGCTTTCTAGAGAGAATAACAAGACATTTATTAAGTGGTTTGAAGATAAAGTCTTACATCAACTTTCTCAAACACTAGATAATCTTACTGAAACTATCAAATGCCTCGCCTTTAAACCAAAATTGAATGTTATGTCTTATGAAGGGTTTGACATAAATGGATTCTCATATTACACAAAGCGTCAATACGATAAGAGTGTCATCAAAAATAGTGGTGTCACCCTTCAAGCGTCTTCATTATTTTTTGCAAGTGTAAAGGATAACAGTCCACGTGAAGCTAAAATGTCATATTACGGTATCATTGAAGACATATGGGAGTTTGACTATGTAGATTTTAGAATTCCACTCTTTAAATGTAATTGGGTTGATAACACCAAAGGAGTTATAGTGGATGAATTGGTTTCACATTAGTGAACTTTGAAAAAATTGGCAAGAAGGGTGAACCATTCATATTGGCATCACAGGTGAAATAAGTATTTTATATCGATGATCCTGCAAATGATAAATGATTGCTTGTTCTTCATGGTAAAAGATAGTTCATAGAAGATCCTATAGATGATGAACACTACTATGATAAGTATGATGACACCACTCCATTCTCAGTTGGGTTGCCAACACCACCAAATATTGAAGCTAATAATGACTTGTATGTGTGCGGAGATCACAATGAAGGATTTTTAATTGATAAAAGATCGCAATATTAGAGGCATGCATATTTATATTTTTTATATGTTTTATTTTTTTAAATGTGAACTTTATAGTGTGAACTTTACAATGTGAATGTGAACTTTACAATGTGAATTACTTTACAATGTGAATGCGAACTTTACAATGTGAATTACTTTACAATGTGAACTTTACAATATGAATGTGAACTTTCAAATGGATGATCATTCTCCTGATGACTGTGCTGATGATTACAATGAGGGTGAGGACGTCAATGCGCCGCCTCGCAATGTAAGTTTTAAAAATATATCCCTGAGATTTCTATATATATGTTCATTTATAGTTATATCCTGTAAGTGTGTTTTTTTGTTAAATTTTAGGTTGGTGATGTACCCCCTGAAGAAATTGGGGTACTTGATGAGCAGCAAAAAAAATTGAGAAAGTGAGGGGCATCATAATGATGAACAAGTTACTACAACAAAGGGGCAATGGACCCAAACTGGCTGTGGATTTTGATCATGCAGGAAATCCAGTTGGAGTGAACCGCAACTCATTTATTTCATATGTTGGGGTTCTTACTCGCAGCCATTGTAGTCCTATTTTTGAATCATGGCATAAATTTCCTAATGGGAAGAAAAACTTAGTATGGAAGGAACTATGCGTGAGTTATTATTATTTGCAATTCTATTTTTGTAGATTACTAATTTTTAGGATACTAGTTAATAACAATTCTATTTTGCAGAGTATATTTGATCAGGATGAAAAGTTGCATCGTAAATGTGTGATGCAACGCTGTGGGAGGGTCCTACAGAACTATAGGACAAATCTCACCTGAGATTACATACGCGATGCTGAGAAGAGGTTCTTGATTGATTTCCAATTCTAGACATTGATCACTTTTTTACTAACTCTACACTAATAATTTTTGTTTGTATTCTCTTTAAAAAATAAATTTAGGTAGAAGGCAGCCACTGAGAAGTGTAACTACCTGGACACCAAAGACTGGGAGGAGTTTGCTACCCAAAGAAAAATGGATGAATTCAAGGTATTAAGCTCCACTCCCGATTTAATTAATATACGTTCTTATGTATTCACCTATTCAAGATTAACCTTTAGTGTTACTAACCAAATCAATGTGATTACTAACAAGGCTATCAGCGATGCTCCAAGAGCAAGGCATGCACTGAATGTGCATGACCATACAATGGGTCCAAGAGGCTATGCAGGCATTCGCCAAAGACTATAGGCTGAGTCTACTGCTCAGTCTGCTGCTACTCAGGAGTTCTCTACTATTGGTCTCGCACTTCTGCCTCACCATACTATGTGGATAGCTAGGAGGAAAAATAAGAAGGGAGATATAACGAATCCCACAACTGCTGAGGCGGCTGCAAAAATGGTAAAATTCAGCTCTTAAAGCAATCAATCGTTATTGATTATTGTTATGTTTACTTAATAATTTCTATTGATGGTGATTAGCAGGAGCTGGACGAGCACAGGAAGGAAGGCAAGTTCATCCCTGAGGGCACAAGGGATGAATTGACAATTTCTCTGGGTAACCTAGAGCATCCTAGACGTGTTAGGGGTGCAGGCACTGGTGTGCGCATCAAAGCATTCTTTGGGCCATCCCAGCGCAAACCTATCCCAAAAGCGGGAATTTCACAAGTTGAGGTAAACTATTCTTTTTTTAGAATGTTATTATGAAAGGGAATTCAATAATCGATAGCTACATTTATTTTATCCATGTATAGGTAGATGAATTAATTGAGAGAAAAGTTCAAGAAGCAATGATGAAGTGGCAGGCGTCTCAGACGGTACTTCTGACGTGTCGCGCTTCTATTACTCCTACTGTAGAGGTTGAGAGTAATCCTGTAGACCCACCACTTAGCACATCCTATGTAAGTATTTTTATGATATAGTAGCTAGTCTTTTCAAGATGATATGTTTATGTATATATGTATATAACATTCTTTACTTAAATTTATAGGGGTTGAAGCAATGCCGTATAAAAAGTTAAGAATATATCGTTGCATAGGCACATGCTTACCCAACCCTTCCAGGGGAGATGTTTCGTGGGACTCCAGTACCAGCTGGTGCGGTTCGTGTGAGCCCAATACATATACTCCCTGATTGGAGGTATCTTCAACTGCCATATGCCCAACTGATTCTGAAACGCTTGGTGAGGCAGAAGGTGGAGTGATAATGTGGCCCAAAGCAGATGTTGTCTATACTAATATTTTAAGATAAATTTACAGTACGTTAATTTATTAGTGTGTATATATGAGTCAATTGATCTAAAACTATATATACATGTCAAAAAGATGACACCCGCTACATCTCGACCTCCACGTCCACCTCCTCAACTACCAAGTTGGCTTCCAAGGGACCTATACGCCTCGTTAGGTCCTAATTGTAGGGGTATGGTAGTATGGATCGGAGAACATGATCGAAATTTCCCTATAAATGTTACAATTCTAGAGGATGCTATAGGTCAATCATACAATAACAATCTATTTATACAAGTTTTGCATACGTATTAATGCACAGGTATTAATGTAGGTCAATCATACGAAAACAAGCTATTTATACAAGATATTTTGGAGTTATTTTGTAATGATTGGATGAACACATCTATGATAGTGTTGTGGATATGGTGAGATCTTGTTTATACATACTTATACCTTGTTTTATATATGGTGATCTAGTTTCTTATATATTAATGCATACATAATACATGTTTTACAGCCACTTACTCACGATATGCACATATTTTGCATTTTTCCATGTGGGATTTTTGGTTCCATCTTTGATTAGTCTTGTAGATACAGACCTTTCTTCAGTTACTTCATACTGCTGTGATGCTTTTGAATATTTTGTTAAAAATAAGAAGACGGTGATAATAGGTCCATTCAATGTCGAGTAAGTTTACTTTGCTTATAATCTGGACTTAAGAAAATTACATTTTTGTTGTGGATTTTGAGTTATTAATTTTTAACTTTCTTACATGTAGTGGTAGGGATTGGGAGTTACTAGTTATTATTCCCAAGACGTTCACTGTATATCATATAGATCCTATGGGGAATAAATTGAATACATTATATAGACACGCAATGAAAAGGCCATTATTCTCTTGAGAAATATTTCATATTTTTATACTCGTTAACATTTGTTATTACATTACTATTTAATTATGCAATTTAATGTGTTACATTAACATGTAGGGTTTTACAAGAGTTCAAAAAAGCTAGAGGAAAGGTCCCCAGGAAAAAGAATCAGCCACTAATTTGGGAGAATGTGAAAGTAATTTCCCGACTCCAATGTATATATTATTTATGTGAACTATGCTTATTTGTATTTTTGAATATTTTGTATGTTTCAATTTATAGTGTGCTACACAAGACAATGGCTGGGCATGTGCCTACTATGTGATACGATTTATGGACCTAATCATCAAACATGCCGCAATGGAAATCGATACTATACAGAAGGTATTATATATAGTCTCATTAGATAATATGAGATATATCAATCTTATTATATATTATTAATTATATATATACATCATCCTCTTTGCAAGTGTTTAAAACTAACTTCAGGACAGGTGGAAAGTTATTAGATGTACATACTCCCTATATGAGGGAGGAATTAGATGTTGTAAGAGAAGAATGGGCAAAAGCCCTACAAGTAGTGGGAATTTTTAAATATAATTGGGGTTCTGATGACAATGATGATGATGTTGAATAAAGAATGATATTTCTAAACTTTGTTCTCATAATTATTTTTGTGTGAATGTGAATGACTTTTTCTGAATTGTCATATGTGTGAATGTGACTGACTTTTTCTAATCCATACATGAATGTCTGAATGTGAAAACAAATGAAATGAATGGAACTGAATGAGAATGTAAATGACTTTGTAGGTTTCTACATGTATCTGATCAATACATGTGTCTGAATGTGAATGACTTTGTAGGTTTGTGGCCTACTGTTGGCTGATATCAATGGATGATGTAAACATGTAGTTTAGAACTGAATTGTAGGTTCTGCATCCTGCTGTCCATCCATACAGTAGGCCTGCAAATTGATAAGAAAAAAAATATCAGAACATAGGCGTCGGTTATTTGTATAAAATCGACAACAAAGACATACAATGTCAGTTATTAGCAAAAAACTGACGTCTCTTCCATGGTTGGCGTCGGTTATCTGTAAGAACCGACGCCTATAGTGGCCAGGTACCACGGCCGTGTTGGGAAGCATGGCCATGTTGGTAGGGATATGGCGTCACTTATTGTTTAATAACTGACGTATTTAACCGTGATATGGTGTCGGTTTTCTTTACTAACTGACGCTTATAGTTCCCTTACTGGTGCGTTTTCAATAGCGGGAAGGGTTATGGTGTTGGTGTTGGTTTAATAACTGACGTCTTTGATCATGATATAGTGTCGGTTTTTGTTAAGAACTGACACTTATAGTTCCCTTGATGGCGCATTTTTGGTGGTGGGGAGGGTTATGTCGTCGGTTAGAAACTGACGTTGAAGGTGTCGCCCTTTAGCGGCGTCCACTTGGGTGTCGCTTGGAAACCGACGCTAAAGGCTCTAAATAACCGACACCAAAGGCCTTTTCTGTAGTAGTGAACCCCTAGCTCACTAGAGTTGATACTCCAACCCCAACCTCGTCGGAGCTTGTTCTCCTATAGTAGCAGCTCAACCGATCGAGAGGTACATAGAGCTACTCATGTCATCTCTTATTCTATTTTTTATATGTATACAAGTAACAAAGTCAAATATAGAAATTGAATTCGATGTAATAAAATTCTAGTAGTGCTAGCAATGTTATTATTTCAGCTACATTTTTGTGTAATTTAATTAAATGTAACTATGGTTTTAGATAACACTTTTTTTGTAATTTGATGAATTGCAACTAGACTTTTAATGCCTAAATTGATGTCAATTGGAAAAACTATACTTGTATAATTTATTTTATAATTGAAATTCATGTATTAAGTGTTTGTATATTTGGTTATATGAACGACTTAAATTTACATAAGAATGACCTAAATTAACTTGATTTAGACTAAAATTGTTATATTTTTACCTAAACTTATGTTGGCCTAGAAACCCGCCTGAGATTTACTTATTAGGAGTAAATCTTAGATAGTCCCCCCTTTAGGACTGTTCTTGAACACTTAATCTCACTTAGGATGTAAGTGTATAACGTATATTCAATTTTCAAGGTGTTTTGTTAGCACTTCCCATTTGTTCTTTATGTACATATGTCAGTGGACATTTGCCCATCTACATCATTTTACTTGGAGAACTATGGCGAAATGTTACCAAAATATTCTTGAAAACTGAATACACATTATACACCTACTAGTGTGATTAGGTGTTTAAGAATGGGATAGGTGGTACACACATTCATTATAGAACCCTGAACCCTAATTTGTAAATCATAAATCCTAATCTTTAAATCCTAAACCCTAATATGTAAATACTTATCCCTAAATCTAAAATAATAAATCCTAATCTATTTGTAAATCCTTAACCTTATCTGTAAACCCCAAACCCTAATACTTATTTTCTCTTTGATCATAGAATGGATAGATCATGGATGTCCATTCCAAATCTCTACAACCCAGATTTTATTACTGATCTTGTTCAATTTATAAGATTTGTAGAGGAAAATTGGAAACAACCTGGAGAGAGGTTCTATTGTCCATGTTAGTATTGCGGTAACAACTTGAAAGTCAACACTGATGATGAAATCAAAAGTCATGTCATGTGCAATGGGATTGTTTATACTTAATGGCACTAGAATGGAGAGATTCCAAACTTGAGATCAATAGACGTCGATAATAGTACTTGTGTTGAAGAAGAAATTTCCACCGATGATGTAGATGTAAACGAACTGATTCCAATAGACATGGTCAATATGATTCTAGATAGTTAAGGGGTAGAGCACACCGTTCCACCTTCCTTATTTGGGAACATAATGCATGATGCTGAGATACCATTATACATATAATGTACTAGGTTTACGATGTTGAGCATTGTGTTGAGATTGTATAATATGAAGGCTAACAATATATGGAGCACAAAAGCTTCACACCATTGATGTCTTTGTTGAAAGAAATTCTTACTAAAGGCAATGAGCTTCCAATCTCAACATGTGAATTAAAGAAAATGTTATCTCCAACAAGAATGAAGGCTAAAAAATGCATACATGCATGAATGATTGTGTGTTATTTCAAAAGGACTATGTCGATTTGAAAGATTGTCCAAAATCTGGGGAATCAAAGTATAAAATGATGACTTCGAGGAAGTTCAAAACTGGCTCTCCTACCAAGGTGATGTGGTATCTACTTATAATACCACCTTTTCAATGCTTGTTTGCCAATTCGATGGATGTGGAGGATTTAAGGTGGCATGCAGAGGTTAAGAAAAATAATGATGGGATCCTACAACATGCGTCTGGATCCCCACAGTGGAAGAAGATTGGTTTATTGTACCGTGGATTTGGTGAAGAATCCACGATTCTAAGACTTGGGCTTTGTACTGATGGGATGAATCCATACGGCACATTAAGCAGCCAACACAATATTTGTCCTATTATGCTTGTTATATACAATCTTCCTCCCTGGTTGTGTATGAAAAATAAGTATGTTATGTCGTTCTTGTTGATATCGGGCCCTAAACAACTTGGAAATGATATCGGCATTTATCTTGAATCTCTGATTGATGACTTAGAGAAACTCTGGAGTAAAGGTGTGATGACCTATGATGCTTCACGTAGAGAGACATTTTGTTTGCATTCTATGTTGTTTTGCATTATTAATGATTTTCTAGCATATGGGAAGTTGTTTGAATATAGTGTAAAAGGATCCAAAGTATGACCTACATGTGAAGAGAACACTAATTCAATATGACTAAAACATGATGGAAAAACTATATGTCTTTGTCATAGAAGGTTTCTTCCAAAAGTCCATCTTTATTGAAGGTAGCGCAAAGAATTCAATGGATCAAATGAGGAATAGAGTTCCCCTAATACTATACCATAGGAGGTTGTTTATGAAAAAGTAAAAGGGTTTGTCAATGAATTAGGTAAGAGGTCAAAGTGTACCATTCCCATGTAGAGTAATAAATTTTTATTCAAGAAGAGGCCAATATTGTGGGATCTTCCTTATTGGAGTTCTTTGGCAGTTAGGCATTGTATCGACATCATGCATGTTGAGAAAAATGTTTGTGATAGTGTCATTTGTACTCTGTTGAATATACCAGGCAAGACTAAAGATGGCACAAAATCCAAAATGAACCTACGTTAAATGGGAAGATGGAAAAATTCAACAGAACTAGTTAGGAGTGATCGAAAAACATATTTACCTCATGATTATTACACATTGTCTAGAAAGGAGAAGAAAATTTTTTGTGAGTGTTTTCTTAATGATAAAGTAACATGGGGATACTCGTCCAATATCCGTAGAATGGTATCAATGAAAGATCTTAAGGTGATAAATCTTAAATCTCATGATTTTCACACTCTAATGCAACAAATATTGCCTGTGCCAATTCAATCCATACTGTCGAAGCATGAAAGGTTTGCAATCACCAGACTTTGTTTCTTCTTTAACACTCTATGCAGTAAAGTTATTAATCCTATAAGTTACATAGAGAAGTGATTGTTACCCTATTCCATATTGAGATGTATGTTCCTCCTTCATTCTTTGATATCATGGTACATTGTGATGTCCATTTGACTAGGGAAGTGAAAATGTTGGGACCAATTTTTCTGCATTGGATGTATCCTTTTGAATGGTACATGAGTGTTTTAAAAGGTGATGTTCAAAACTGTTATCCGTTATAAGGGAGTATTATTGAGGGTTATGTGGCCTGGGGGTAATGGACTTTTGTAGTGACTTTTTGAGTTGTAGTGAAGCTCCTCTAAATGACAAGAATATTGAGGACTATTTCGGCAAAGGGACTTTAGGATCACGAGTGCAAGTAATTAGTTGTGAGCTATGGGAACAAGCTCACCTATATATTTTACACAATATCGACGGAGTGAGTGTTTACATCACTGAACATGCCAATTTCATTAAGAAATAATATCCTCAAGCCAATTCAATGTGGCTTGCTAGAGAACATAATAAGACATGTATTAGGTGGTTTGAAGATAAAGTCTTACATCAAGTATCTCAAACACCAAATAGTGTTGATGAAAATATCCAATGCCTCGCCTTTAAACTAAATATGAATGTTATGTCTTATGAAGGGGTTTGACATAAATGGGTTCTCATATTACACAAAGCGTCAAGATGATAAGAGCATCATCTAAAATAGTGGGGTCCCCCTTCAAGTGTCTTCATTGTTTTGTTCTAATGCAAAGGATAAGAGTTCATGTGAAGATAAAATGTTGTATTATAGTGTCATTGAAGACATATGGGAGTTTGACTACATAGATTTCGGAATTCTAGTCTTCAAGTGTGATTGGGTTGATAACACCAAAGGAGTTATAGTGGATGAATTAGGTTTCACATTAATGAATGTTGAAAAGATTGGTGAGAAGGGTGAACCATTCACAATGGCATCACTGGAAAAGCAAGTATTTTATATCAATTAACTACAAAAGAAAAATGGTCGGTTGTTCTTCATGGTAAGACAAGTCATTGAAGATCATATAGACGAAGAAGAGTACTATGACAAGTATGATGACTCTAGTCCTTTCTCAGTTGGCTTGCCAACACCAAATATTGAAATTGACATTGACTTATATGTTTGTGGAGATCACACATAGGTAATGTTAATTGATAAAAGATCTCAATATTAGAGTCATGCTTTTATTTTTTAAATGTTATATGTTCATTTTACAAACTTATATTTCATTGTTTGACTATTTTTATATGACAATTTTTTAGACGGCATCTAACCATGAATATGATGATCATTACAATGATTACCTTGAGGATGAGCAACATTCAATGTGCATCTTAACACTGGTGTAAGTTGTGCATTTCACAGTACATCTATCTTGTTGTATTGTTTTATCACATTTATAAGCTATATCTGTTTATGACCTATATGTGTTTTTTTGTCAATTTTAGGTTGAGGAAGTGTGTCTTGAGGATCTTGTTTAGCTTGATGAGCAGCATAAAAAACATCAAAAATAAAGGAGCATCACCATGATGAACAAGTTGATACAACAAAGGGGTAACAGACCGAAGTTGGTCGTTGAGTTTGATCATGCAGGAAATCCTATTGGAAAGAACCAGAGCTCTTTTGTTTCATATCTAGGGCTCCTTACTCATAGAAATTGTAGTATAATAGAAGAATCATGGAATAAATTTAATGAAATCAAGAAAGACTTCATATGAAAAGAACTATGGGTGAGATATTATCATTTGCAATTTTGCTTTTAAATCTATTTACAATTCTATTTTTAAGAATATGATACATTAAGTTTATGAACTTTTGCAAAGCATATATGCCCTAGATGAAAATTTGCATCGCAAAAAGGTGATGCAATGTTATGAGAGGATACTAAGGAATTATAGGTCAACTCTGACAATACTATACATACAAGAGGCTGAGAAGAGGAAGAAGTCAACCACTAAGCAATGGAGCTATCTTGACCCAGCGACATGGGAGGTGTTTGTTTCTATGAAAAATACCAATGAACTGAAGGTATTAAGCCTCACTCCCCATTTTGAATACATTCTTATGAAGTCATTGTTTTACCTTAATATAGTAGGTTATGTTTTACTTACCAATTACTACTGATGATTGTTATTGACCAAGCTGCAAGAAATGCTCAAAGAGAAAGGTGTGCAAAGAATGTGTACAACGACACTATGGGTTAAGGTGGATATGCAAATCTTTGCCAAAAGCTACTACAAGCATCTTCTTATCAATAGCCTAGTCATGGGACGACCGAGTCCTCTACCACTACTATTGAACCTCTACTTCACCATGATATATGGAAAGTTGGGAGGCAATCCAAATCTAGAGAAATAACCAACCCCACAACTTTTGATGTGACTGCAAAAATTGCAAAATTCAACTCTCATAGCAACTAGTATTGATCATTATTATGTTTTACTTAACAATTACTATTGATGATGATTAGTGGGAGCTCCATGAGCAAAGGAAACAAGGCAAGTTCATCCATGAGGGCACAAGGGATGAGCTGACATTTTCTCTAGGTAACCCAGAGCATCCATTAGAGCTGCAGGCGTTGGTGTGGGTGTAAGAGCGTTCTTTGGGCCATTAGAGCACAAACCTATCCAGAAAGGGGGATTCTCAAAAAAGTAGGTAAAATAGTTAATTGTAAAGGGAATTCAAGAAGCAATGAGCTAGTGGGAGTCTTCTCAGTCAGCTACTTACACAGTACCAAATGTGTTTCCCTACTCTTCATATGAGGTGGACCCCCCTATGACAGAGGTGGTTGGGAGTAATCTTGTGTACCCAACACCTAGCACGTATGCATTAAGTATTTTTATGACATAGTACTCTTTTCAACATGATATGTTTTGGTATATATATAACACTCTATGAAAATTTGTAGGGTTTGAGGCCATGTCGTCTAAAATTACAAGAATATGTCATTGTTGCGGGTGAGGCTTACCCGCCCCTTGCAGGTGCATTGCCCACATATGTGGTTCACATGTGCCCGAGGCTTGTCTAAAAAACTTGGAAGAAGTATACACTACCATATGACCACCCCGACACTGAGACGATAGGTAAAGAAGAAGGTGGCGTGGTCGTATGGCCCAAAGTGGGAGTTATCTATACTGATCATGGTGTATGGTATATTTGCATTAAGTTTGTATCTGTATATACATGACATCTATTTCTTTTATCCACATAACATAAATTTACATTACGTTTGCATCTTTCAACATCAATTTTAGGCATGCAATCTCTGCCTAAGACTACTACATGTGTATGTTTCTTTTATCCACAACCAAGGATGGATCTCTAGCGTCGATTTTGTCATCCCCAAAGAACCGACGTCTTAGACCTATGATTATAGTGCTTCCCACTTAGGTGTTAGTTTTTAACCAATTTTATAGGGTTGTTTTAACTGATGCTATTGATAGTTTATGTACTAGTGATGTCTGGTAGAGATAACCTGGCCAAGAAACATCACTTCTCTAAGACAAAACTAACACGTTTAGAACTTTTCCTAGAGTTGGTGTTCTTGTAGGACCTGAAAAAACTCACAAAAGATTGTGGTGTTGGTCTATAGACACGTCATTAATGAACATCACCACAAATATGTCAAGATAAGGGTAGAAAACTAGGTTCCTCATGTCCTTGAAAGTGGGCAGAGCATTGGTCAAGTCAAACGACATAACCCAAAACTAATGTCTGTAACGAGTTCAAAAAGATTGTCTTCGGTACATCATCTACCTTTATGTGCATGTTGTAGTAGCCAATATGCAAGTCAATGTTATAGAACAAGATAGAAGGCTTCAGTTGATTGAATAAGTTGTCTATGAGTGTCATAGGATAGCAATTCTTAGTCGACACCTAATTTAGCATGCAATTATCCATGCACATTTGCAAGGAATTGTCTATTTTCCTCATGAACAGAACTGGTTCTCCCAAAGGAGAGACACTAGGGCATACAAACCCCATATCCAAGAGCTCTTATAGATGCTTCTTTATCTCAACAAGCTCAACAAGTGTCATGCAATAATATTGTTTTGAGATACGGGGTCGTGCTTGGTACGAGGTCGATAGAAAACTCAACTTCTCATGTAGTAGGAAATCTAGGAAACTCATCGGGGAAGAAATAAGGAAAATCCCAAACCACATCAATGTCACCTAGCACAAGTGGCATATGGTTGAGAGCAACTAACACCAGATAGTCCCTATAGCCATATGTAATGTGCTTCTTTGCCATGAGTGTAGAGATAATGAATTGTCAATCATCCCACTTCCTTTCTTTGATACATAGATGGTCACCATCAGGGTGCAACAAACTAACCTTCTTTTCTCAATAAAAAAGAGCCAAATCAAACTTCTTCAGCCAATCCATCCTCAACATAACATCAAAGGCCGTCATGTTGAGAATGATGAAATCCAAATCTAACTACTTTCCAAACTTGAACAAGTCAATGGGAGGGGTTTTCATATAAGTATAAAACACCCTACCACTAGGATTCAAGGCCTCTAAGATTTATTCCATATACATAAATTCTAATCATAACACAACTACAAGTTTAGAGGCTATGAAGGTATTTGAAGATCCAAAATCAAATAAGGCTTTAATAGGCTACTGAATTAGGTGCACGGTTCCTTCAGTAACCTCACTATTATCAATGGACACCATGTCATCCATGGAAAATATGTGTCTTGCATGTCTCTTAACAGGTGGGTGGCATCCTTGTTGTTGTTCTTGTTCATCAGGACCTATGGACATTGTTGTGGTTGCGATTGTTGAGTGCTCCTGGTTGAGCTGGGGTTGTGGCCTTTTGAAGCTTAGGACACATACGCATAATATGCCTAACCTGGCCACACTCGTGACAAGTCAAGTGTCTAACATCTATCCAAGATATAGGTTAGGTGGTAGGACACCTTCCAAGAGGGTGGTGAAAAAGTCAACAATTGCATTTTTTCGCGGTGGTCATCACTAAAGTTTTTTCTCTTATGAGGACTCTATGTTGAGGGCTGAAAATCAGGATAGGCCTCCACATCGAGGGTCTTATCCACCATCAATTAAAAGGTGAGGGGGTCTATGAGACTAAGGCTCATTCAATGTGGTATCTCAAGCCATATAGAAAGAGTTTATATCGATGATCCTCTCTAAGGCCAGTAGCATAATTCTCAACAATAAGAATCTTTGGACATATGCAGAGATGCTCAAGGATCCCTACTCCACCTATGGAATTCTGACTCATTTTTCTTCAAGGTGGAGTTGTAGGCATACTTCTCATAGAACAATGTAGAGAGCTACTCCCAAATCATGTTGGAAGTGTCATGAGTGCTTGCAACACCATTCCACTAGACATGTGTTGGACCAACCAACAGATAGGTGTCATAGTAGACATTCTAGTCAAAGGGCATGCCATGCCCTCGAAGGTATGCTCAATGGACACTAATTTATAATCCTTGTCTACCATCTCAATATCTCCTTCACCTTTGAATATTAGGGTGGCTGCATCTTGATGAACTTCATGAGGGAGTACTCTTTGGGCTTCTCAGGAGTAGGAATGGCATTAACAAGCCCCATCCTAAAAGTGGTCAATAGCTAATAGAACAAATTCAAATCCTACTCAAGAGTAAATTGAGGCAAAGGAGTGATCTCCATAATAGGAGGAGGAACAAGACAACATGGTGGCTGCCACAGGTGGCCTACACATTGATTTGTCATTTGTGGCTACACATGTGGCATTCCAAACTGTGGGTTCAATAGTGTAGAGTATCCATCCAATCTATCATGGGACTGGGATGTTTTATAGTTCTTGTCCCCAAACAGATTGGTTCTTTTGAAAAGGATATAGGTAAGAATCCTAACATAAGGTTTTGAGATAATAGAGTATCGACTGCTAAAGCTCTGATACCATTTTGTAAGGAGTAGGACCCACTAGGGGGCAATCCCTGAATTTACTTCAAGTATTAGCATACCCAATTCATTCAGTCACAACAACTAGATAGAAGGTGAGATAATAGAGCAACAAATGCATAGAATCAGAAAGAGTAAATTGAATTGTTACACATTTCAAATTGTTCCAAGAAATTTTCCGAATGGATACAATGAAACTATGAAGAAACTATAACTAAGTGAATCCATTGCAGTGGGCAATCTAAACACCTCAAAAGCCTCCACATGCTTCTATTGAACAAGTTTCTTCAACCTTGGGTCCTGAGGCACATGCTCTTCCTCTAAGGTATCAATAGTCTGAATCTGCACCTGGTTGGAAGAAAACATCACCCAGAAAATCAGAAACAAGGTGAAGGCCAATGAAGGCCATGGACATATAATAACACTTTGGGCATTACATTGGTTTATAAGGGCAAAAAAGATGTTGCCATAAAAGAGGTGATATTTGCAATTAGGTAAGTTGAAAAGTATTATGAAAGATAAATGAGTCTTGTTAAATTTAGAATACAAGCATGGAAAATAAATTGCCTTGTAATGTTAGTTAACCATAATTTCAATTTAAAATAATAAGCATTTGCATGCAAACAATGTAGCCTAAATATACCAAAAAAGGGCATACCACCTAAGATTAAGGCCTAAATGAAATAAGGGTGGGAACGCACACTCTTGGCCAATTATGTGCACCATTTATAAGTATGGTTGTACATAAGTACTATTATTCTAGATATCTAGTCAAACACATTGCATGCATACATGGAGTGGAAAAACTAGAATTTTAGTCAATTTCTCATAACAAGGCAGTCATAGCATTTGGGGTCCAAGAACCCATATAAATAGAGTAGATCAAGAACAAAACAATTACCTGGTTTAAGATTAGGAAATTAGAAAGTCCAAGCAATTGAATTTCCAGTATAATTAAAAATTCAAGAGATGCCTCATTAAATGAATATAGGTTTCAACCAAATAATGCTCAAAGTGAAAGAGTGGATATTCATACCTTATGATCAGACCCAAGTATTTGGTAACACTCTCTAGGCTCAGGGTCAGGGCTTTCAAAAGTTAATTGGAATATTTGTGCATCAATTAATATAAAGTCATTTGATTCTCTTACTTGGAAAATGACCCTACTATAAGTTAGAAATTCAGACTCAAAAGCTAGCTCATTACGTTATTTGTATATTTTGATTTCAAAAATGTATTTATATGTATTTTTTGTAAAAGCCAATAATTACTAATGAATTTTACCAGAAAAATGGGAAAGTACTAGAATGACCTTGAATGTAATGTGGCTATTAAACATAAGCATGACACTAAGACTATAGTATTATGGTACTGATAAATTGTTGATCAAAAACTAGTCAAAACTTGTGAAGATATTGACTTCCCCTACACATATGACATAGGAAAAACATACTCCATGGCTACATTGGATTTTCATCCCAGTACTGCTCCCTACTTCCACACCATGGATGCAACCCATGACTCAGATCCTAGTTCTTGGCTTCGTGTAGGGCTATTGTCCTAGTGGTCATGGTTACAACTTTGAGTCCTTATCTCCATAAGGCCATGCATAGGAAGGGAGGATATTATCCACGCTCAGATGATATTATCACACAACACTAATTTAGCTAACCACAAGTGATCAGAGACTATCACACATAGACATATGTAGAAGAAGGATTGGAATGAGCATCAAATGAATTTGAAGTTACTATGGATCCTACTGATTTCATAGAAACAAACTAGTTCATGGATCAGAAACTCGGATGTAGCTTCATTAGGGACCAATCACAACAATGTTGAGGATGTAAGCAGAGTGACAACACCAAGGAAAAAAGGTGAGAAAAAGAGGCTAAATCACACCAATACTTATTATTAAGGATGCCTAGAGACGTACCAAGCACATACGTGAGGTTGTCTAGGTCTTTACGTTTTAGGAGGATTGAAACTTATACTTGGTGACGAGCTAACAAGGGGGAAACGCTATTTTGTTAATGGGGAAATCCAACAAAAATCCACAACGAGACATGTGTGTTGATAGGAAGATACGGTGCTACATATGGTTACCTTGTATCCCTTTGCTCCATGACGATTCGTATTTTTGTTGCTTCTTTCTTTACATGAAGAAGATGATCAACATTGGCAACACCAGTCACAAACCAACAAAGATATTGGAAGGAGGAGGATATAGGAAAGGATGAGGTTATGGTTCCTATATGGTTGCAACTCGAGATTTCACTAAGGGCAAGAAGCCTGGGAGTTTGGGTGATCTAAAATGGAAGCATATTAGGGTTGTATTGGGAGTTTCAAAGATAGGGTATCACACGAATTGAGTGAAGGTTATATTGACTTATACTGTACATGGAGTTTGTTGGCAAAGAAATCATGAAGCAAAGTCACTTGAAACAAGATGGATGGATCAAAGAGCTAGTGAGGTTGAACGGATCGAGTGTTATCATATAAAGATATGAGGTGGAAGATGAGTTCTTCCACCTAGGTACCCGACTTGGACCTAACCCATAGGCCAAACCAGTCACAATTGGTGCTCGACACTAAATCATTACCAGACTATTCTCAAATCAACTTAGACCTATTAGTAAAATAAATAAATTCTTCTAACATAGGTTTAATCCTTTATATTACCATTGGAAGTGTATTTTGTTCGAAGTAAACCTAAAATTTGTGGGTTACATTTAATTAAAGTATGAGGAACATGAGTTTAAACTTAGATTCAAGGTTTGAAATTATTTGTGTTACAAATTTGCCATTATGCATTAATCACCTCATTAGGGTGAGAAACTTGACCTAATTGTCAAATATGGCAAAACTCTTATATTATGTTTGTCCCTCAAATATCCTAGTGTATATTTTATGGTCAAGAGATTCAAATTAGTATTATTGCTCACTAATTCACAATCTAAGTATTCTTGTTATAATGTCATTAGGTTTCATTTCCATGGTATTCTAATGAGTCAATTAGGGTTAAAAGATCCCATTAACATCTAATACATTCTTAAATAAGAAGGATTGGATACTAAGAGGTACCTAATTGAATAAGGGACATTAAAGTCAAAAGAATGGTCTACACCTAAAATTGGGGATGTTACACAAGTAATCATCTTTTTCCATACCCATGCCCAATTCATCAAGTTAGGGCACAAAAGACCCAACATACAAACCTCGGCCATAACAATACCCAACATATTAATCTCAACCACAAAACATCCATCATACTAAATTAGGGGAAAAAAACCTAAAGCAAGGAACATCATGAGATATTTCGTCATTCACCATTTCATTTACAATATGCAAATAGTATAAAAAGGGAGACTATTATCCCATGCATATGAATTCTCATAATCATAATTTAGGACTGTGGAATAGAGTGCCTAGTTAGTACAATAAAAAAATAAAAGTGATGGGTCTCCTATATATAGGAACTAGGGAGTACATGGGCTCTTAGCGAAAAGGGTAAACATAATGGGCCTATGCCCAACTAATCAACTATACTAACACTCCCCCTCAAATTGAAGAGTAAGCATATTGAAGTCCCAACTTGATGCCCATATAGTTGAATAAAGTAGGAGGAAGATGTTTGGTAAGGATATCCACAACTTGATCACATGTCCTAATGTGAGGAATGTTGATCTGCTTGGCTTTGACCAGGTTCCACACAAAATGGCATTCAACTTCAACGTGTTTTATGTGCTCGTAGAAGACTAGAATATTAGCTATGTGTATAGATGTCTGGTTGTCACAATATAAAGTTGATGGAGTTTGAAAAGGAATTCCAAACTCATTAAGGATGGACCGAACCCACTATAGATCAAAACATACATGAGCCAGGGTCTGATATTCTGCCTCGATGCTAGAGCGATCTACCACAATGTATTTTTTACTACGTTAGGAAACTAGGTAAGTGTCAAGCATGACACAATATCTAGAAATGGACCTTCAATCTTTAAAATCACCAACCCAATTTGCATTTGCATATCTAGAGATTGAGATTAACTTGAACTTAGGACGTTTGTAGATCAATCTTCAACCTGGAGCACTCTTTAGATAGCGAGGAATGTGTTGAATGCCAAACCAATGGACCTGGAGTGGTGCACTTATGTGTTGGATGACTACTGCATCAACATAGGTAATATCTAGTCGAATAATAGTTAAGTAAATCAGCTTTCCAACTATACAACGTCACTTCTCTAGATCAGCAAAGAGGTCTCCTGCATGCATAGGCTTCATGTGATATTTCATCAGGGCAGAGACTAGTTTGGCTTCTGTCATGTTGGCCCCTTGAAGTAGGTCCAAGACATAGCGTCGTTGGGATAGACTTATTGATGTAGCTAAGCAAAGGACTTCGATTCTGAGGAAGTATTGCAGGGTTCCCAAGTCTTTTGTATGAAAATGTGCATGTAGAGACTACTTGAGATGGGATATATCCATCATATCATTAGCGGTGATGACGATGTCATCAACATAGATGGAAACAAGGGCATGGACTTTGGAGGACTTGGAAAAGAAAAAGGAGTGGTATGTGGATGATCTCTAAAAATGAAACTGAGTTAAGACATCACTCAACTTATTGAATCAGGCCCTTGGAGAGTGTTTGGGACCATAGAGAGAATTGTCAGAGATGACATACTTTTTGAGAAGATGCCCCCTCAGCAACAAACACGGGCACTTTCTACATGCAGACTTCCTCCAGGTGAACTCTGTGAAGAAATGGATTCTTAATGTTGAGCTAGTAAAGAGGCCATTCAAGGTGAGCTACAAGGGAGATAAGGATGCAGACAGATGCAATCCTTGGCACTGGATAGAATGTATCAATGTAATCCATGCCAAAGGTTTGGGTATAGCCTTTGGCAACTAGGTGCGCCTTGATTCATTCTGCAGACCCATCTGACTTGTATTTTATAGAGAAAATCCATCGACATCCTACCATATTTTTGCCTATTGGTGGAATCACAAGATCCCATGTCTTATTTTTGTGGAGAGCCTATATATTCTCCATCAGGGTAGCTTTCCATCTTGGTGATAACACCCATTTTATGGCTACTAGAACTTATATTTTATTATCAAAACTGCCTCCAAACCTTACTTCCTCTCTGTTTTTCCTTATTTGTTGAATAGAAATAATGCCCACTATGCTCCTGACAACATTTCCTATCTTTTGCAGAGTTTCTTTTATTTTCCCATCAAAAGAATGCTAATGGGCCCATCCCAACTCTTCCACAACAAGTTAACTGCTCCATCCCATCAAGCGGAGAAGCAATACGCCTGTTACCCATCATGGTAGTTGCCCGATATGGAAGCAACTCGACGTGGGTGTGTCACGCAGGAGCCCTGACAGACTGCATGCTATTACCCGACAAGGAGCCTTGCCTGCCACAATCGAGCATAATTTACTCGCAACCCGATATGACATGGCCCCCGCTAGCCGTGTTAGGCGACAGACGTGTCAACCCTCTCCCAAAGACATGTGAACGGAGTAGACAAAGGACACGTGGCCCAATAAGAGCCGTAACTCCCACCAGTCATTTCCTATAAATAGTAGCTACATGAATCTGATGGGGCGGGTCAGAACCCTAGAAGAGATAACTCTTAGAGCATAAAGGAGCTAGTGCATCCAGTTCCCAGGCCTATCGAGCGATACTAGGTGAGCACACCCCCATCCTGAGAGGGACATGAGGAGTTCACTAGAACTCGACCCAGTAGCAGCAGTAGCACGACATGACCTCCAAGGCTACTTCAAACATGTCGGGTCTCTAGTTAGGCTTCAACCTGAGACAACTCACCCATCTATGCCCAATGTGAGGATCCCGAGAATCTAAGAGAAGGCTAACCTGATACACATCCTAAAACGAAGTGATACCTAACTCGAAATGGCCTACCCGTCATAGCTACAGCGTGATAGGGCCTGCCACCCGACATGACCATATTGGGTAGGGAGTCCTATCCCAATACGCCCTTTACCCATCATAGTTCGTGACCCGACATGGCTAAGAACCCGACCGGATTAGTGTTACCTTAGGGGTCCGCTGCTATGTATATTGATCTCCTACATCAAGGTTGATACCTATCTTCCCTTTTTTCAACACTTTACTTTCAAATACTCTTACATTGTAAATAAACCTTTTTATCTCTTTATGCTTATGGAATCTATGGAGTTTATCTCATATTGTTCTGTGTATGGTTCCTTTTTGTTGGATGATTCTTTATAGCATCTGAACTCTAATCTCTTCTGTTTGGATCACGCTTTTGACTAGCTATCGAATTACGTTTCTCGTTTTTGACTTCTTTGAGAGAAGAATGTCATTAACTCTAGAGTTTGGTCTAATTCGGGTGTATGAGAGTACCTAGGATCAGAGTTGCCCCAGCATATCTTTCCGCTCTAGTCTATGTCCAATACTCTTGAGAGAGAGAATTGGTGCATAGTCAGAGGCATACTCTTTGAGAGAAGAGGGTGCATGATGTATTCCGCTACCGCTTTCTATGTTTAAGTTTTCCTCCTCCGTGCTTTACCCCGACGATAGTTTTATCTCCTCAGTTTCCTATTTAAAAAACCTCTATAAAAAATTGCTAAACCTTAAAACACTAATTTTTCTGGTAACTCCCCTTGGAGATAGGATTTTTGTTTGATTCTTTATAATTCTTTCTCGTTATATCAAAACATTATCCTTCAACCTTTTTCGATGTGCTTAGACAAGTGAAACTTGAGTTCTGAAGCGCCGTTCTTCCTATCCCTGTGTTTGACCCTGAACTATTTCGACCCTGTGCTAGTTGCAGGATGTCTTAAACATTCGGGTATTATAAATTTCTAAATTCTGATAACCTAGACATGACTCCATTCTTGGACCCACATTTAAGTCTTGTCAACTTTTTGGTGCCATTGTTAGGGATAGATAATGAAAACCGTTCTACGAACTCGAGTTTTTCTTGCACTTTGCCAAAACCTTGTACATATGCATATAATACTGCAAATATTTACTAGACATAGTTCATACAACTTACTAATGCCTTTACACTTTTCTTTCTTTCCAGATACTTTCTCACCTTTTCAAACCATCTTTGCTTTTGACAAGTCATGGATGAGCAACCTCCGGAAGCCTGCTCCCTGTGCTCATTTGTCCTAGTCTGAGCAAATGAAGAGAGGAATCCAGTGGTTGTGCGACCCCTCAATGTCGCCAACTTCGAGTTGAAGCATTCTTTCCTCCAGGTGCTATAGCAAAACCGGTTTGGCGGGAATAATACAAAAAAAAACCCGTACAACCATCTCACAACATTCAAGAGGACTTGCAACACCTTCAAGATCAATAGAGTTCTGATAGCCCACATCTACATCTAATGCTTCCCTTTCTCTCTGAGAGACAAAGCGTTGAAGTGGTACACAAGTCTGCAAGATGGGAGTCTTCCCGATTGGGAGCATCTCGCTAACGCATTTACCACCAAGTTCTTCCCCATTGAAAGAACAATCAAGTGTCAAAACAAGATAACGAGGTACTCACAGCAACCCTCAGAAAACCTGCACGAGACCTAGGAGATATTTCAAAGTTACCAATGGGAGTGCCCATATCATGGCTTTTTCGAACCTAAACTGATCACCACATTTTATAATGGGGTGTGTGCCGCAAAGAGGAAATCCCTGAACGTTGTATCTGGAAGCAATTTCTTAGGACTTAGTGCTCAGAGGGCCAGAGAAATTATCGACAACATGGCCATGAATCAGCAGGATAGCGAGTATGACCGAGAGTCTATGGGCCATACCACTCCAGGAGAATCCAAAGTGATGGAAGCCCTCGCAGCTAAGTTGGAAAAAATTGTAATCGATGTCCAAACCCTGAAGGAGTAGGGGTATAAAGGAAAAGTCTGGCAGGAAGTGGTGAGGAGTTGCGTCACCCGAGGAGAGCCAAACCACCTATTTGACTTTTGCCCGCATACAGCCGTTCAAGGAGATATTGATGAGGACAGTACGGAAAATGTCAGTTATGTCCAGTACTGACACCCTGATCACCCTGGGTTTTCCTACGGAAACACTAGTGCAACTGAGAACTCTCATCAGCTAGTGGGCAGAAATCCCTCAGGAGGACCGTCGAACCAACAATGTCAAACAGGGTTCCAGTAGCAGCGGACTTTCCAGTAGAACCCACCGCAATGCCCATCTATGATGATAGAGTTGATGTCCTTTGCCAAGAAGTAGAATGACCTAAACGAGAAGATGCATAAAAGCTCCATGGATAGCACAACCATGCTTAAGTTGATGCAGTAGAAGATGGGGGGATTCTCTGCCCAGATAGGGGAGCTCTAGCATCACAATAAATAGATCGACCAACAGCTGGTGAGCCTTGCCCAGAGCATCAATCATCAAGTGGGGTGTTTCCCTTCCAACATTGAAGCGAATCCACATGGGCATGAGACTGCAAAAATGGTTATCTTAAGGTCAGGTACAGTGGTATGACTATCCATTGAAAAGGAAGTAACAACAGCAACATCACTAGGAAAACATGATAGCCCCAAGGATGTTGAAGAAGAAGTCCCCGCAAAGTTAAGGAAAGTGACCAAAGAAAGAGTCAACAACGTTTCTTCTGAAGAGCGTACGGACAAGTACGCACCCCATGTACCCTTCCCACATAAGTTGGTGAAAGCTTAGTTGAAAAAGAGGAATGAGAAGTTTATGGCCACGATAAAGAAATTTCAGCTTGACATCCCATTTCTGGATGCCATTGAGGAGATGCCTACTTACGCCAAGTTTTTGAAGGATCTGATTTTGAGGAAGAAGAGAGGTGAAGATGTGGAGACTGTAAAGCTAGCATAGATATCCAGCTCCTTTGTCAAAGAAAGTATGATGTCGAAGAAGAAAGATCCTAGGGCCTTTGTCATCCCCTTCCAAGTTGGGGATAACATAACCCGTAAAGGTCTAGCAGACTTGGGGGAAAGCATCAGCCTGATGCCCTTATCCCTTGCAAAGAGGATTGGACTCACTGATATGGTAAGCACCAACATGAGGATTCAGTTGGCCGATCACACCTTTACTAGGCCAGTCGAAGTAGTTGAGGATGTGCCCATTCAAGTTGGGTGATATTTTATACCATGTGATATAGTTTTGATTGATATAGTAGAAGATCCCAGCTGCCCTATTATCTTTGGGTGACCTTTCCTAGCAATCAGTCGGGCCCTCATTGACGTAGAGGTGGGAATGATTACGATCAGGGTTGGAGGAGATCACATCGACTTCAACATCAGAGATTGTATGAAAGCCCCTTCGTTCTTTGAATCCTCTTATTTCGTTGAAAGCTATCAGCAGCTATGCAATGAAGTAAGGGAAGAAAAGGTCATGGTAGACTCACTGATGCGTGCCCTATCTGGCGAGGCATAAGAGGTCAAGGATGCGGAGGTCAAGGAACTACTGGATTTTATGGAAGTTGAAGGTTTTCCCAAAGAACAAGACCCTATAGAGGCAGTTATGTACGCGACCCTCTATAAAGAACCCATCGATGGACAAGAGAAGGATACCCAACCCGAGTTGAAAGTTTTGGCAAGATGCTTGAAATACCGTTTTCTAGATGAGGAGAAGACGAATCCGATGATCATTAACTCAGAGTTGATAGACAGCCAAAAAGATCAGTTGCATGAGGAGTTGAGGCTTCAGAGAAAAGCCCTAAGTTACTCAAGTAGAGACCTGAGGGGGATCAACCCTTCTATGTGTATGCACAAGATCCATCTAGAAGAGGACTCCAAGTCGTATGCCCAGCTACAAAGGAAGTTGAATGAGAAGCTCAAAGAAGTGGTCAGCAAGGAGGTTGTCAAACTCTGAGATGTAGGAATAATCTACGCCATCAGGGATAGGACATGGGTAAGTCCAATCCAAGTGGTTCCAAAGAAAGGAGGTATAACATTGGTTAAAGGATATAATGGAGTCGAGGTGGCTACCAAGACGATCACCAGTTGGCATATGTGCATCGATTACCGAAATCTCAACACCACCACCTGCAAGGACCATTTCCACCCCCATTTATCGATCAAATGTTGGAGTGCTTGGCCCATCACTCCTACTTTTGTTGGTTGGATGGGTATTTAGGGTTCTATCAGATCCCTATTCACCCTGACGATCAGGAAAAGACCACCTTTACATGCATCTACAGAAATTTTTCTTTCAGGAGAATGCCCTTTGGGATTTGCAATGCACCTGCCACCTTTCAACGGTGCATGAATGCCATATTCGCTGATTTTCTAGAGGATAAAATGGAAGTCTTTATGGATGACTTCAATGTTTACGGTAGCTCCGTCAATGATTTCCTTAATAACATATCTCTGGTAATGAAGATATGTGAAGAGCAAAGTCTTACCCTTAATTGGGAAAAGTGCCACTTCATGGTGCAAGAAGGAATAGTCCTAGGACACAAGGTGTCCAACAAAGGTATCGAAGTTGATTGATCCAAGGTGGAGGCAATAGCCAAGCTTCCTCCTCCCACATCTGTTACAGGTATCTGAAGTTTCTTAGGTCATGCCGGTTACTATCGACAGTTCATTAAAGACTTTTCAAAGATAGAAAAGCCCCTTTCCAACCTGTTGATGAAAGATGTGAAATTTGATTTCACATATGAGTGCATGAAAACATTCTCCACTCTGAAGGATGATTTGGTATCTGCACCCATTCTCCAGTCCCCCGACTAGAATATTTCTTTCGAGCTCATGTGTGATGCCAGTGAGTTTGCCGTAGGCGCAATCCTTGGCCAGAAAAAAGATAAAAAGCACCATGTGATCTTTTATGCAAGTAAGACTCTAGATGAGGCATAGCTGAATTATACTACTACTGAGAAAGAGATGCTAGCAATTGTATATGCTTTTGAAAAGTTTTGATCCTACCTCATGGGCTCTAAGGTGATTGTTCACACCGACCGCAGGGCCATCAAGTACTTAATGCAGAAGAAAGATGTGAAGCCTAGGTTGTTGTGTTGGGCATTGCTGTTACAAGAGTTTGATCACAAAATAATAGATAAGAAAGGTTCTGAGAATGTGGTCACCAATCACCTTTTGAGGATCCGAGTGGAGGATGACCACCCGCTGCCAATCAATGAAAGTTATGTCGATGAATCTATCTATGTTTCCCACTTGGCCAACCCTGAAGGGACATGGTATGTAGACTTTTACAATTACTTGTACTGCAAACAAATACCCCTGGAAATGTCCTACAATCAGAAGAAGAAATTCTTCTCTGATCTGAAGAACTATTACTAGGATGACCATTTGTTGTTTAGGCGTTGTGTCGATGGCTTGTATAGAAGGCGTATACCTGAGGATGAAGCTCTGAAGATTCTTTTTGAGTGTCAATCCTCCCCCTATGGAGGGCACCTGGTAGGTGAAAGGACCGCAACTAAGGTACTCCGGTCAGGCTTTTATTGGCCAACTCTCATCAAAGACGCGCACACCTATGTTAAAGCTTGCAATGAATGTTAGAGAACTGGGAATATTTCCCGTCAAAATGAGATGCCACTGTCAGAATGGATTGAAGTAGAAGTCTTCGATGTGTGTAGACTATATGGGACCCTTCCCCTCTTCCTATGGTTTCAAATATATCCTTGTTGCAGTTGATTACGTCTCCAAATGGATAGAGGCTATACCCACCACCACTTGCGACGCCAAAGCAGTGATAAAGCTCTTTACTAAGATAATCTTTTCAAGGTTTGGAGTGTCGATAACCGTCATCATTGATGGTGTTTCTCACTTTGCAAAAAGGCAGTTTAAATCGCTTTTGCGCAGATATAGTGTTCGTCATAAAGTCACCACGCCATACCACACATAGACATCCGGACAAGTCAAAGGTTCTAACAGGTAGATCAAGCAGATATGAGAGAAAACAATCAAAAAATCTCACAAGGATTGGTCAATCAAGTTAGATGATGCTCTTTGGGCAAACATGACTGCCTACAAGACGTCGCTCAACACTACACCGTATCACCTGATATATGGGAAAGCATGCCACCTACCCTTCGAGTTGGAGCATAAAGCATTCTGGGCCATCAAATGCCTTAACATGGACCCAACACTAGCTGAAAAGAAGAGGTTTCTTCAGCTACAAGAACTTGAAGAGCTTAAGCTTCACACCTACAAAAATGCAAGGATCTACAAGATAAGAACCAAAGTCTGGCATGATTCCCATGTGCGAGCAAAGGACTTCAAGGAAGGTGATAAAGTCTTATTGTTTAAATCTTCTATTCATCTTTTTCCAAGAAAATTGCAGACCAGGTGGTCTGGACTATTCATAGTAGCAAAGATATACCCATCTGGGATGATGGAGCTATATGATAAAGAAGATCCAATGAAAGTTTTTCCATTCAATGGACATCGGGTCAAACGTTTCTATGAAGATGAAGCCTTTGTGAGTAGATCTGAGATACCCCTGGAGGATGTTGAAGCTGTACTTACCAAAGAAACACATCAAGATTCGAAGATGTCGAGCTAATGATGCGAACGACAATGCTCCTCGGGAGGTAGCCCGAGCTTTTACTTTCCTAGAATAGGATGTTATTTTTCCTTTTCCTGTAAAGAACATTATGAACAATCTCATTGTAATAAGGCTTGAGTCTGTGCCCGCACCACAAATGCAGACTCTGTTTCATGGGTCGCCAACTTAGTTTTATTGACTTGGTGAGTAATACTATCTGAGGCCGAAGTTTACCCTTAGGCCTATTATGTTTTACCCATCAAGTGCCTTATGATCTTTAGTTTTTCTACCCTTATTTTTGTTTTTCCTTTAAGCCCTTTACAAGCATACCAGGTACGCATCATACTTTTCCTTTGCCTTTGCTTCGAGCGTCAAGTTTTGTGATACTCGTGTTGCCCAACCCACATTGATGAGTATCGGGAAACCACTTGGCTTTAGTTTTGCACGATTTTGGCAGAGGCGTGCCAGACAAGAGTTGTGCCACACGATAACCGTGTCGGGAAGCCGTATCACCCAGGCTGTATCGACTTGCATGCCCTGTGCTTGTAAGATTTAACCGGCTTCCCGACACCCGTGTCGGGCAGACCTATCGCCCAACGCATTGCGTGTCATGTGACGCACATCTTGCGTAGACCCATGTCATGAAAGGAGTGCATCGGGAAATGCTTATCGGGTGCCACGTCCTTTCCGCCCGACATGCGTGCCACACGACTCTCGGCCTCGTTGAAATCCTCGCGACAAGACAGATTAGACTGATTTTATCGTGCTTTAGAAGGTGATTCACCTTTTCACACGACATGTGTCCCATTTTTACCCCTTTTACCCCTCTTGCGACCGACTATATATAGTAGCCCGAGATTTACCATGTCGGGTTACCAAGTTACCTGCTTTTTCTCCCGTATCACGCTTTCTTTCCCCTTTCAAAACTCCTGTGCCGGCCTTTGCCTACCGACCTTCATGTCGCGTTAAGGATCCCCTTGCCCGATATAGGTAAAATCTATGGCGCCCTGCTTATCGCGCGACTTTGTGTCACGTAAATTGTATCAGCCAAACCCTATCATGCGCCACCCTATCGTGTTCTTGCACGTGTCGGGCAGAACCTTTTAACGTGTATCGAGTTTCTTCTTGTTGCACGCTAAGCGTGTCGATCTTCCTTACCGCTTTGTTTTACATCATCCTTTTTCCTGTGCCGTGCGACAGCCAAATCACTCGACATGATGACCAACACATCTTATCGGGTAAAAAACTCGAGCTTGCGATGATGGCTATTTTGCTTGGGTTGTTTAGCAACACTTTCATCTGTGTTGTGTGACAACCATATCGTGTGACACGACGCATCGCGCGTCATTCCTTTTATCACGTAGAGATGTTATAGTGTTTTCACCTTAGCCGCATGTCACTCATATCGCGTGGCACATCTATCGATCATCTTATGAAGGCCCATTAGAGGAGTTACCTGATACTGGTTTGTCGCGGAAATCATATCGACCAAACCTTATCATTTCATCGATGTTGACTTCTTCCCAATATCGGTTTGCCTTGAGTACCCTTTGAAAACGTATCGGTCTTTTGGTATCAAGCACCTACGAATCGTGCGCCATGTTTTCTATAAGTGCGCAACCCGATACCAGTTTTAAAGCATATCTCCCAACCATATCGGGCGACAAACTCACTCTCACCTTCTGCCCGATATCGGGCAAATGTAGTTTGATCGAACAACTTCTTTTTACTTAATCCCTTTGTTTAATAATTGCATAAAATGGCCTGCACCAAACAAATTGTCATATAGGTTGATGACCAAGGCCAGAGGATGAACCCCGAGGCCACAAATGAAGCCACCACCAGGTAGAAACGCCCAAACCCTGAGGCGGATGGGCCCTTAGAGGCCGAAAAGTGGCCCAGAATGGAAACATCACCGACCCCAACAACAATAGCAGAACAGGAATTCCTAGCACACTTTCTAGGCTGGTTCGTGCCTAGAGGCGAGGAGCACCAACTAAATTACACAGAGTAGGCAACAAAAGTCTACCAGCCAACCCAGTTCTGTCATCAAGCATCCTTCCATCAGGTCGACGTCTTCAACAGACTCAAGAACGTCTTAGAAGCCACCAAATTGTGGAAGATTTGCTTCAGCTACTCCGCCTCCTACACCGAGCTCACCAAGGAGTTCATCTCCTCCCTCCGCCGAGTTCCAAATACCGCTGAAGAGACCAAAAGGTTCAACAGAGCGGACAAACTACAAGTGTGGCAACACATCCCACTATCACACAGACAACGAGGTGTTACGCGAAAACGTGTGGAAAACACCATAAACCACAAATTACCAAAAACACGGGTTAATTAAAATCGATTGCAGAAAGCAGATAAACCAAGAAACTATTACATTTAGGTCCTCATCCTACAAGGAAATATGTCATATAAACATTTACAAGCCTTGATACGTGTCCATAGCTTAGGAGATCAGCTATCCTATCATCACATGAGTTCATCACCTATTTATACATACAGAACGGCCCACATTCGGCCAACAGTAGGATATACAAAACGTCATCAGCTATACATCGTGAAACAATGTCAAAACACCTCCAAGGACCTGAGAGTACAGGGATGACTCTAAGACTCTACCACAAAATGACCAAAATAGCAGCATGTCCATCTCTTGCCTTCTATTGCTCTTCTTGTTGCTCGACCGCAACTCTGTGACCCCCACCACGCCTGGCGCGAACACCTAAAAAGGTTATAAACCAGTGGGGTGAGACACACAGTCCCAGCGAGAAACATAACTCCCCGCCGAAACCACAGAACCTCAACTGATGAAGCAACAACAACAGATAACTGATAAAAGGTATAACAAGAGCAGTTTATATAGCAAGGCTATTCTTACCATCAGGCTTACTAGATGTGTGGAAGGCATATAACCAAAGATTTCTTTATGGAACATGATTAACAAGATAAGATTTATAAGATCTTACCACATAACATAAGGAACGTATAAGCAACTGCATGTATAACAAGATTAACTACACAAGCAAGGCCTCAACCAATGTTCCGTGTTTTGCCTTAAGCAGTAAATACTATTCAGCTGAATTACGTATTATTATGCCCTGAGGAAGTGAGCCGTACCGCTCAGATCCAACCGACGGCTACGAAACTCAGAGTCGGTGCCATACAAGGTCAATGGAAGAGTCGGACTCCACGACCTCTCCGCCTCATGGTCAGTGCATGAGTACAACACAAGCAGGACTGCAGTCTCATGCTTAAGTGGCCTCAGCCATAGGGTCAGCTCCCGCAGGCTACCCTCTGCCTAGCCCACCTCGGTACAAGTCTCGGCACTAGTGAAATTGAGCCACGGGCCTGTTCACCGTAATCTGAGCCATGAACGCATTCATGCTCCCATATCACATATCCTGAGCCATGGGTCTGTTCACCATGCTCTATACATATCCCGAGTCTGTAACCGCAACTGCACTCGAATCCTCACTATTTTAGGCTAGGAATAACCTCGCATATTCAACAATATGCGCTCTGGGTTAACCCGTAGGAGAACCTGTTTCACCATCACCAGCTCTTGACGATGATGGATATATGGCCAGGGCAAACTACATGATATGTTCCACTGTGATTAGTTAGTGTATTTTAAGTGGATTGTTGAGGCAATCAAGTTGTAACACATGCATAACATAAAACTACATTATTATTACCACCATCAAAATATCATGGGATCTTCATCCCTCATCACAGGAAACCATTGCCTCTTACGACATTCATCACTTGGGATATCAATCCCAGATCATCATCAGAGGATAACACCTCAACTGGGCACTTTAGCCAAACTCAGGTCCTCAGACCAAAACACATATCTCATCTCATCATCAAGAGTAACCATCAAGCAGTGTTACTCAAATATATTTATCTCATAGCCCTTATTCCTGGCTATGCAACTGTATGAGTCACTTGCATGGTTAGTATACACAATCATCATGGATTAATAGAAGATTCATATTATCAACATAGGGCAACATTGATGATTATATACGTTATCATTTATGTCTCAACATGTGACCACAGACAGAGGTCATATCATCATGCAAGGCATCTTATGTGCTTACCATTCCCTCAACATTATACATATAATCAAGATGATCATAAACACAAGTACTATCATGTCAAGCTACATATATGTGATCCATTATATCAATTATCAAACATGTCAGGGATCACTGTCATCAACCAAACGTGAAAGCATATACAAAAACTATCATAACGGTTTTCTATAAGGAACACGACCCTCACTAGAAGCACCCACTACCCTCACCAAAGGTGTGACGGGTAGGGCAACCTCCCAAAGGTAGGTATCAGGCAGGGGTACTCTCCCATATCGTCCAACCATATCAACCATGCAACGATCCAGCAAACTAGCCACCTATCGACCAAGCAAACCAGCAAGGGTGTCAGGATACCACATGTATCGGGCAACAAGGAACCAAGCCATCTCGTGTACTCATGTCTAGCGTGCAACGCTGTGTTGTGCAATGCAGGGACAATGACCACAAGGCTTGTCAGGAAGCTGAGCCTATGGGCATGCTGTGCATCCAGTGTGATGTGTGACGTGTTATCATGCAACACCATGTCGTGCAACACTAGTATACCATGCAACAAGATCTTATAAGGCATATCGTGCAACAATGCGTCATGCACAAGGTGTATCAGGCAGAACCACTAGACAAGGCATAACGCCCAAGGGTATAACTCAGCCTGTCGCTCAACCAGCCTAGCCGTCATCTATCAGCCAACACAAGGCAACAACAGAGGTGCGATGCCCGACACAGGGCCACGCCCCAACGTCCAAGGGGATAACAGCACCACACAACCAACAACACTAGGTGTGTCGGGTAGGATACACAACCAGGTGTGACGTCTGACACACACACACAATGGTAACGACCAACGTTCTACTCATCTAGGTATAACGGCCAGGGCACAATCTCAAACGATAGTAAGGTTAGCATGTCATCCAGCTAGCTAACCACATCTATCAGCTTACACACAAAGCCAAGGCCAAGGGGTGACGCCCACCCCAGAGCAGCTAACAGGCTTCCACAACATCAGGGTATAACGAGGTTAAGTGTGTCAGGCAGGGTACTTATCATGGTGTGATGCCCGACACAACAAGGTAGGAGCCAGGTGTGTGACGCCTGACACCACATCACAACAGGTCGACCAAGGTTCTAGACAAAGGAGGATATCGGGCAGCATCAACCTCAAGACTATATCGGCCAAGATGCCACCCCACAAGGTCATCATCAACCTCAAGCACAAGGGCACCAAATCCCTAAAGGATCGAGAAGATGGCTCACCTCTCAACATCCAAGAGAGAGGGGTCTTGCGCACCTTCTTATCACCAATCAGGCAACACAAGGAACAACCACAACCAAGGTCCACAACCACCACATAGCTCACCTTTCAAGTCCATGGTGAGAGGAGGGTGTTGCTCCAACCACTAGAACACAAGCTCACCTCTCAACTTAAGCAAGAGAAGAGTATTGCCCACATTACTAGAGCTCAAGATCACTCCTCTAGACCTAGGCGAGAAAGGGGTGTTGCTCACCAAGAAACCGAAGAACATGGTTCGGCCAACAAGAAGCAACTAAGCAAGAAACTAAACTATCAACATGCATAGACGATATGATCATAAGCAACATATAAGAACATAAAAGAAGGTAGTGTAGTTAGGGTTAGGAGTTATATAACCCGCCTTAAGAAAGCTCCAAGCTCCAAGCACCACCAAGGAAGAAGAGTAAGGCACTCTAGGGTTCGGCCACTACTAGAGGAAGAAGGAAACTCCAAGGCAAGGATCGGCCACCAAGCTTGCAAAGGAAGAAGGGTGACGTACACCAAGGAGAGGGAGACTAAGGAACTAAAGGGATCCTTAGCAAGAGAAAGGGAACACATATATAGAAGAGGATGGAGGAGAAACCAAGGTAAGACAAGGCAAGGTGTCTCCCACCTAGGGACACTTGTCCATGGGAAAAGCCACCACTCTAACATGCCCTAAACACATGTCCAAGGTCATTTCCGCATGCATGCATCGAGCACCAAGTGTCCACTAGTGGTGACACAAACGAGGTCAAAGAGGCTCAAAGGGTCCATGGGCGACACACCCACAACCATGGCCGACACACACCCTGGCCGACACACCACATGCCGACACAAGCAGAGGCAGACACACCTAGGCCGACACAGGGCACTCTTGCCCGACACAAGGTCCAAAGAGGTAAAGGAAACGCACCACAAGGCCCAACAAGCTCAACCAAGCCCAAAGGAACTCAAGCAACAAGCCCAAACCTTCCTCTCAACACTAGAGGAAGCAAGGAGAGGGAGGAACACTTCACAAGGTGGCAAACTTGCCCACAAACCCTAGACTTGGGTTAATTGCAAGTAGCACCTCCAGCTCTCAACAAAGCACCAACAAACCATAATCACCACCAAAGGTGATTAGCAAGCAACTAAGCATCAGGGTTAAGCAAAGCAAACATGATAAACCCAAAATGGAGGTCAGGGTCCTTACAACAAGTACACCTCTACAACACTGAGCACAACATCTCAGAGAGGTTGCTCAATGAGATATTCTCTTCCAGTGAGGCAAAGAGAGAGCTGCTGAATAGTGGTGCCCAGATCACTGAGGGTGACGGCTTCAACCCAGTCACACTCTATAAGAAGCTGACAGGTGAATCATCCTTCAAGTCAGGGAGCAAGATGGTGGTTGTTCACTCGTGCTTCTGGAGGATTATACATAAGATCGTGGAAAGCCTCATCTTCAGTAAATATGAAACCAACAACTTATATACTGAAGAGCTCCATCTTATCTAGTACACGATGGAGGGAAAGACGATCAACTTGGGGTGATTCCTGCTAAACCGGCTGCACCCGATAAAGGATGCCACCAAGGAGTACAACATGGGAGGGGTCATCAACCTGGTCGTGATAGGGATAGGGTACCCTAAGGAGTCGGTCGGCCTGTCACACACTCGGGGTGATGACAAGATCGACATCAAGTTCCTAATAAGGGCGAGCATCATCAAGAAAGAGGGCCACCACTTCTTTTACAAGTTTGCGAGAATAGACACCCTCCTACCCCTCCCACTCTGCATCAACTATGACGTAGAAAAGATGGTCTTTAAAACAGCAGAGATCAAAGCTGTGATTGTTGAAGCTGCTTACACCGCCACCAGGACCATCCCAAAATGGCTAGCCGCTATAGATGGCCCACACCCTTCGACGCTCGATAGGACAAATCATCGGCAGTCATCGTTGAAGACTCTCCTGACGTCACCGCCGTTGAGCCAACCGCCATCGCCACATAGTCAGTAGATGCTACTCTGATGGTTGCTACTGCCACCACCGAACCAGCTGCGACAACCACAACAACACCCACCGTGGCTATAGAAGAAATTTCGACCATCGGGGAGGTTGTCGACACCACCGGGGCTACTACAAAGGTCATTTCCCCGAAGACTGCTGCAGAAGATGAAATAGCCACAACGCCTGAAGCTTCAGCCCTTCCAGAAATGGTAGAGGCATTGGTATAGCCGGACACCTCCCGCAACAGTGACGAGGTGTTCGTTGAGCTCTTGGAGGCAGATCACAGGGCTGTACAACCAACGTTGACACCACAAACATCTACACTGGTGATTGCTATGGAGGAGGACGCCGAGAGCCGGATGGTCGATTAGTATCTGCCTACTCTACAACCTTCTCGATGACCCCAAGATGATGAGGCAGAGGCAACCAAAAGGGTGGCAATGTGTTGGTGTGTATGCCCTGAGAGCCAATCATGGGATGATTGGTGGGATACATTAAGATTGATTTGATAAACATCAAAGGCAAGCTTCCAATTCTTTCTGCTTCAGTCATATGAGATAGTGATAGAACAAATTGAATGTCTAGAGAATGACAGTACTCAATGACGTATGCCTTCAGGTTTAGGACCTGAACGATGAGATCATATGGATGCTAAGAGTTTGTACATTCTTGTTATGTCCCTAGTCGGATGTCATTGTGGAAGGTAGATAGACAACAATGACACATAAGACTAGATTGTGGTGTTGGTTGATGATAGAATCTCATTAGTCATGATATAGAGATATCAAACCAAACACATAGGTACTTGTTAGAGAATAAGTGTACCAGAGAGACCCACCGTGAGTTTGACACATGGAACCATGACATGGTAGTCACAGTCAGTACTCACAGTGATGGTGGTGAGTGTGATTCTTTGACCTGAAATCACTACACTCAACACATGTCGTTGGGCACACTTTGACATCATCAAACGCAGTCCTGAAACATGGGTTGTTATAAAGGTGATGATTGGGTGGCTTTGACACATGGGGCTTTTGAGGGGTGAGTGATAGATATGGGATTTGTCCCTCCTAAGGGAGTTTGATATCCAAGGCCACTTGATGAGTAGGTTTGAAATAGGCGTGCACACGCATGTGTGAATCAGTATGTGATATTGATGTCATACATATCTCGTTCATTCTACTCTATGATCAAGAAAGTGAATGAACATTGACAGGATGACTGTTCCATGCCTCGAGTTCATTCGGGATATCAGTGACAAAGGAATTATACATTCATTGTAACACCATTCACGGATTGTAGGATTGAAAGTTGTTCTCCAACTTTCTACTTTCACTTGGGTAGCACTGATGTGTGACTAGGCAGCGCTCTTTGCTTGTGAAGTCATAAGTGTTATAGACTTTCACTGCCAACGTGAAATGGACCTGCAGGGTCACACACATAGGATTTAACCTAGAAGAGGATTTTTGTCCACAAGCAATGTTTAGATTGATTACTAAAGGAGTTCAGTAGTTCAATTAAACACTCAATTGATTGATAGCTCAAAATCCTAGTGTTTAAGGTGTTGGACAGATTGATTAGAGTATCAGATTGATTGAAATCGCAATTGACTGATTCTGCACAATCTACATTCCCAACCGATCGGCTCATGTGATGAACCGATCGACTGAGCTTGGTGAACCGATCGGCTCAAGTGTTGAGTCGATTGACTCATGGTCAGGGTGAACGATTGCTTCAAGTGTTGAAACGATCGGTTCAACTGTTGCAACCGAGCAAGTTGGGAAAGTCGGATTGGTGAGAATTTTCCTTTCATTTCATTTGCCCAATTTGATTGGGAAATAGGATTGGTATTCAATATCAATTAGAAACAAAAGAAGGAAAGTCAATCGGGAATTGATCAGGACCACGAACCGACCGGCTCATGGGTCCCAACCGATCAGTTGAGTTTCAAATGACCGGTTCAGATCCCCAACCGACCGTTTCAGTTGTGAAACGATCGGTTCAGATTGCGAGTTGGTTGCTTTTGTGGAAAATCTCGAACCCTTCTACTCCTACTTTTAGTCCCGCATTGCCCAGGATAGAGAACCATGTCCCATGACCCTCCTATATATATAGAGGTATTGGGGGCTTCTCAAAGTACAACTCAGTGCAACCAGTTGCTCAGGAAAGTTGTCGTTCTCTCTGGTTTTGGTAACCGAGAGAGAGCCCGAGCAAGTGCTACCCAAAAAGGGAGGCACGGCAAGGGAAGGACAACTGCAGTTGTGACTGGTAGCAGGAGAGTGTGTTGGCGACTAGTACGTCAACAGGAGGGTGAGACTCCTTCTAATTCCTTGTGGGACAAGGAGTGTGGAGTTCCAGGTGGTCCGTGTGGACTACTTCAGAGGCGGGAGGTTTATGCCGCTCAGGAGGACAACTGTCATTCCCGATAGTCCTGGTGAGAGGAGGAGGAGTCAGTCCCGGTGCGACCAGGAGCTGCACAGACACCGTCCAAGACTGGAGTTGAAGACTGCGCAAAGTGCGAGGTATTATCGTTGAGTAAGCCTCGGGACAAGGTATGATTCCACAAACCATCATTTCCTATTATATAGACGTTGATGCATTTCCTTGTTCCGGGTTTGGGGGAGAAAATTTTTGTTTCCGCTGCCTTCTCTGCTTCCCCTAAAACCAAACAGTGGTATCAGAGACACGTCAACTACTCTATATTTTAGGAATATCGATATGATCGATTTTGGTTTGTCGCCTTTATTTATTGCATACGATGCGAATAAAATTGGCTTTATGCATGTCCAATCCTAAATCCACAAATCCCAATTACATATATGATATGTATTATTAATGCATTTGATACGCGTCGCCCTTAAACGAGTTTTTTGGTGGATGTATAGCGTGGTTATGGCCAATAAACCCTATCTATGTATGGTTGTATGTGGTTGCTTGCATCTCGGTCTGCACACCGATCTTCCCTCTCCTATTCCTGATGTAACTCGAAATAATTTGAGATTCTTTCCTACCTTTGCTCCCCCCGAATGTAACTCGAGGTTTCCCTTTTAAGCAATGTAAAATTAGTATAGATTTTATTTCCTGTTATGTCAAAGAATGGAGGACATCGAGACGACAGCTGAAATGATCGGTTCAAGGCGTGAACCGATCGGTTGACGTTCCAAACGATCGGTTCAAGGAGTGAGCCGATCAGTTGATGACCAGTTCGAGGAGCGAGACGAGCAGGTGGCGGCCATGATGAGATGCATGATGACCAGGCGAACCGATCGGTTGGAGGAGCCAACCGATCGGCTGGTGGCACCCAGCCGACCAGTCTGATGGCGAGCCGATCATTCATGTGATGAATTGATCAAACCCATAAAAGCAAAGCACAAAGTTCATCTTGTACAGGTTGCATATGATGTAGACCTAGATGACCGTGATTCCTCTTGGCTCGAGGAATCACATTAGGATGGCCATAATCATCACTTTTATTGTTTTGCATGTTTTCTGTGGGATATAGCATGTATATGATACATACTATGTATTGTGGTGATTGGATATGTATATGTATATAAAGACCAAATCCCTCAATAAATATTAAGTTTTAGATGCCTTCCAAATGCGACACACGTGAAAAGCTTGATCGACCAAGTGTGGGCACGCCCTAGCGTGGTGCACCGTCTATCTCGTGGAAGCATGAAGGATGAATGTGTGGGTTTGCCCTAGCAGGGTGCATATTCATCGTGTTTGCTTTGGGTCAGACTTAATAAGGTGATCTAGATGGGATCTAGTACCTTGAGGAATGGAGATGATCATTGCAAGGAGTTGCATATGACATCTTATCAAGAGTTGCATATGATGCAATTGGCAAGAGTTGCCTACCTGAGAGATCTAAGTTGTGGGTGACAACCCTAGCTGGTCCATGACTTAGAGGATTTTAGGATCTTGCCCACTAGAAGGTTGTACACTGCAATCTTCCGAATTGATGGTGAGGGCTATCAATTTGAACTAAAATAGTGGGAGCAATAATTAATTAAAGGCCTAATTATATCGTCAACTTTTCAAATTAATCAAACAAGTCAAAAAGAGTTTTGGACTAAAATTGCATATATTTCCTTTTGATGGTTAATCAACAATAATCACTTTATTTGCGATTGGTCTTTGAGACCAACAAATTAAATGGGAATAATTCCACGACTGATTAGGATGATGAGAAGTGTTCTCAAAGAGCGAAATCTCTAAGTCCTAGTTATACCAAGACTAGATAAACTCAATACCACCACATCAATGGCTGAAAGTATGCTTATGGAAGCATATCGAGGAAGACATTGATGAGGAGTGCTTGATGTTGTGTTCTCTGAACTATGAGTTGCAGAGAAAACATGAGACATATGATGTCTCCATGACACTGTCCTAGTATGTCATGACAGAAGGAGATCCAGTAAGGTATTCACACACTCAATGTGATTGGGTATGTGGAAAACCTGACTAAGAAGGATTCCCTCTGAGCCAAGAGTTGGCTATTGGTATGATACTGCAAATGTTGCAAGAATCATACAATTCATTATAAGCTACAACATGAACAACTTTGACAAGTGTTGACAGAGTTGTTGGACATGTTGAGGATAGTAGAGGCAAAGATGAAGAAAGACAAGCCATAATCTTTGATGTGATCAAAGAAAAGGTAATTCTTAAGGGCAAGGACAAGGGAAAAGCAAAGAAGTGTTCTGATGCTAGCCAGCAATCCAAGCCATCTTCAGCCTCAAGGCACATGGGGAAAGGGTGTATGAGGGATTGCCCTCTATATCTGGAAGAACAAAAGAAGATGAAGGAGGGGATGAAGATCTCCACCTAAGGTATCATGAAATGAACTGCTTCTTTTTCTGAGGTATATGATACCAAGATATGGATATGTCATATATGATATGCAATATCCACAAAGAAGTGATGGCCTTTGTGAAAGGACCAAGAAAGAAGTACCCATCATTGGAGCAAGTGTTGCTGCCATAGATAGGAGTATCTTTCAGTTTATTTCAGCCTAAAGGGCACAAAATAGAGTTGAGAACAGCTATTTCATATATTGCCAATAGATAGAAACACTTTATTTTTGCATATTGTATGACAATGATGGCAATTAATAAAGTTGATGTTTCAATCTTAAAGATATGATCTTTGTGGCAATGCCTTGTTTATCTTGTGGTATTTTATATGCATAAGATAAAATGATACCTAAAATGTATTGATAACTCAAACAATCAAATTAGCATCAATCATGAGAAATTCATTTCTAGTTTCCATATGATGGATAAATCTAGACTCTTTTGGTTAGAGAACTAGTAAAAGACATGAATATCTTGGACATGATTAATCAATCTTCACTAAAGGTAGTGGGAGAATGATTATCCTATTAGGTATGATACATGTGATGTATATACATACCTATTGGAACAAATGCTAATACTTCAAATGGTGTTTAGAGAAATACCAATATGAATATCTTGAAGTGTTCAAGATTATCATAGATGAAGTACAAATCTGGTAAAGTATTAATTCTTGATGAGATCTATGAATGAATTACTTGGACCAAATGTTTGAGATCCTTATGAGTGATTATGATAGTGTATCATAGTGAACTCATGATTAAGGCACGGTGATGTCTAAATCAAGAAGGAATCATACTCTAAGGAGTTAGAGAATGATTATCAAATAACTGAATTCTTCTTAATAAAAGAATATGCTTCGCTAATAAAGGACATTAAGAATCACAAGGAGTTGTGAGTTCTTATATCCTTGACGGATACACCTCGTTTATCTATGTGATGAGTTGTTCATGTGATGAGTCAACTATCTAGATGAATATGAGTAACTGAATTTTGAGTTATGGTTTATGACCATTACATCCTAAATGACATCCATGTCAACCATAAGGTATGACCTTGATGGTAGCACTCATTGGATCAAATCCATAAGTGCAAATGAGTCTTAAGTGTTAAGACACATGGATAACATTTTGAGAAGGATGATGCTTGTTGATTGCAACTTAATGACTAAGACGTTTGGCATATGGATACAAAAACCGCATTCCTATGGGGAATAAAACAAGGATGTGTACGTGGCACAACCTATAAGGTTTATGAATCCACTAATGCAAATGAAGTCTATAAGTTACAATGGACTAATCAATGTGATTGGTTGAGTACAAGAAACTCAGAATTGGATCTTTTCTTTGATGATATAGTCAAAGGGTTTGACTGATATGTCAAAGATAAAGAAGGGATCTGTGATTTAGTGGGAGCGTGTTCACATTCCACATATTGATGTGAAATGGAAATGTTCTAGAATGGAAATCCAAAAGTGGAAATTATCTTTAAGGAAGATAGAGATGTTTCCTATGTGATAGGAATAGAGATCTATAGAGATATTTCTCGAAAACCTCTTAACCTGAAAAATGAAAGCATACATTGGCAATCTGTACTAAAGAGTTTAGTATACACAGATTCAGTGGGAGAAAACTTGTCCATGTTACATGGAGTTGGTATCCCAAGGCCAAGTGTCCAATTCTTATGAAGAATGGGAACACTAAGAATAGATATGGATCTATCATGTATGTAATCATCCCATTATCTTGCATGTATCGACATGGCAAGAACAAAATGCATTCATCATCTTGTATGTAGTACATGGCAATATGATGTGCTCATCCTGATAGCTCGTATGTGAGACATGACGAGTGGATGTCTGTCTACTTCCAGTAAGGGTTACTGGAATACCATGAGAACTTGATAAGTACTTGAGAAGTGCTGGTTCTATGGAGATAAGGAAGATTTCAATGTAAAGAGTTACATTGATGTGAACTTCCGAAAGGACAGAAAATTAATCGCAAAATATATATAGGATATATAAAAGTGAAAGTTTGTTGATAATTGGAAGTGTTCCAATAAAGCCGTTTAAAAGGAAATTCTGAGTATCTATGTGTTAGAGAACAACAGTGGATACTATATGGATCTGGAAGTTCATGAGATGAACTTATATTCCGCTCATTGATGACAAGTATGGAATCCTTGATCATGCAATGTGGCTAAAGGTTAGCAAAGGAATAGTAGATCGCATATTACGGCACCTCCATCTCATACGTGTGACGTACATCAAAGAGATGAGAGACATGTAATTTATACTGACTTTGGCAAGGTGTTGCCATTACTCACTATGTTTAGTACTAGAGCACAGTAACATGTGGGACATGTTTGAAGATCACTATGAATATGATTCAAGGGTGATTGGCTAGCAGTGCAAGTGGGAGTCTATTGGTGTGTATGCCCTGAGAGCCAATCATGGGATGATTGGTGGGATACATTAAGATTGATTTGATAAACATCAAAGGCAAGCTTCCAAATCTTTCTGCTTCAGTCATATGAGATAGTGATAGAACAGATTGAATGTCTAGAGAATGACAGTACTCAATGACGTATGCCTTCAGGTTCAGGACCTGAACGATGAGATCATACAGATACTAAGAGTTTGTAAATTCTTGTTATGTCCCTAGTCGGATGTCATTGTGGAAGGTAGATAGACAACAATGACACATAAGACTAGATTGTGGTGTTGGTTGATGATAGAATCTCATTAGTCATGATATAGAGATATCAAACCAAACACATAGGTACTTGTTAGAGAACAAGTGTACCGAACAGACCCACCGTGAGTTTGACACATGGAACCATGACATGGTAGTCACAGTCAGTACTCATAGTGATGGTGGTGAGTGTGATTCTTTGACCTGAAATCACTACACTCAACACATGTCGTTGGGCACACTTTGACATCATCAAACGCAGTCCTAAAACATGGGTTGTTATAAAGGTGATGATTGGGTGGCTTTGACACATGGGGATTTTGAGGGGTGAGTGATAGATATGGGATTTGTCCCTCTTGAGGGAGTTTGATATCAAAGGCCACTTGATGAGTAGGATTGAAATAGGCGTGTGCACGCATGTGTGAATCAGTATGTGATATTGATGTCATACATATCTCATTCAATCTACTATAAGATCAAGAAAGTGAATGAACGTTGACAGGATGACTGTTCCATGCCTCGAGTTCATTCGGGATATCAGTGACAAAGGAATTATACATTCACTGTAACACCATTCATGGATTGTAGGATTGAAAGTTGTTCTCCAACTTTCTACTTTCACTTGGGTAGCACTGATGTGTGACTAGGCACCGCTCTTTGCTTGTGAAGTCATAAGTGTTATGGACTTTCACTGCCAACGTGAAATGGACCTACAGGGTCACACACATAGGATTTAACCTGGAAGAGGAGTTTTGTCCAAAAGCAATGTTTAGATTGATTACTAAAGGAGTTTAGTAGTTCAATTAAACACTCAATTGATTGATAGCTCAAAATCATAGTATTCAAGGTGTTGGATAGATTGATTAGAGTATTCAAGGTGTTGGACAGATTGATTAGAGTATCAGATTGATTGAAATCGCAATTGACTGATTCTGCACAATCTGCACTCCCAACCGATCAGCTCATGTGATGAACCAGTCAGCTGAGCTTGGTGAACCGGTCGGCTCAAGTGTTGAGTCAATCGGCTCATGGTCAGGGTGAACGATTGCTTCAAGTGTTGAAATGATCTGTTCAACTGTTGCAACCGAGCAAGTTGGGAAAGTCAGATTGGTGAGAATTTTCCTTTCGTTTCACTTGCCCAATTTGATTGGGAAATAGGATTGGTATTCGATATCAATTAGAAACAAAAGAAGGAAAGTCAATCGAGAACTGATCAGGACCACGAACTGACCGGCTCATGGGTCCCAACCGATCATTTGAGTGTCAACCGACTGGTTCAGATCCCCAACTGACCGTTTCAGTTGTGAAAGGATCGGTTCAGGTTGCGAGTTGGTTGCTTTTGTGGAAAATCTCAAACCCTTCTACTCTTGCTTTTAGTCCCGCATTGCCCTGGATAGAGAACCCTGTCCCATGACCCTCCTATATATATAGGGGTATTGGGGGCTTCTCAAAGTACAACTCAGTGCAACCAGTTGCTCTGGAAAGTTGTTGTTCTCTCTGGTTTTGGTAACCGAGAGAGAGCCCGAGCAAGTGCTACCCAAAAAGGAAGGCACATCAAGGGAAGGACAACTGCAGTTGCGACTGGTAGTAGGAGAGTATGTTGGCGACTAGTACGTCAACAGGAGGGTGTGACTCCTTCCAATTCCTTGTGGGACAAGGAGTGTGGAGTTCCAGGTGGTCCGTGTGGACTACTTCAGAGGCGGGAGGTTTCTGCCACTCAGGAGGACAACTGTCAATCCCGACAGTCCCGGTGAGAGGAGTCGTCAGTCCCGGTGCGACCAGGAGCTGCACAGACACCGTCCAAGACCGGAGTTGAAGACCACGCAAAGCGCAAGGTATTGTCGCCGAGCAAGCCTCGGGACAAGGTATGATTCCACAAGCCATCCTTTCCTATTATATAGACGTTGACGTGTTTCCTTGTTCCAGGTTTGGGGGAGAAATTGTTTGTTTCCGCTGCCTTCTCTGCCTCCCCTAAAACCCAACACAATGCTCTATCCGGAAGCTACGCCCTCACAGACAGTCCATGTTGACTCGGCACTGATAGACGATGCTTATTCATTGGGCCACACTGCCAACATGAGGAGTATGTTGTGAAGCTGAAGCCGATCAGTGACCGTCCCCTCCTCATTGGGATAGGCCTTCAGCTTCAAGTTCGACAACTTGTGGGAGGTAACAAGAAACCACACAGCTACATTTTCTTCCCTAACCCACAAGTTTTAGGTCTTCTAAAGGAGGCTGAATGAGCAGGAGCGTCAGCTACCGACTCTAGTTGGTCTCCCCGACCAACTAGAGGCATTGAATAACACGATGTAGATGGTGCTCCAATGGCTCGATGCCATTGAGAAAAGGTTGGACGAAAGGGACGACCACCACTGCTCAAGGCATCCCAGGAGATCGCCAGCCTCCGACTCTCCACCATCATCGTCATCATCCTCCTCTAGTTCATCGTCATCATCCACCTCCAGCGGGCCCTCCACAACGCCCAAGGAAGAGATGATGAACAAAACTACTGATGGGACTCCTGCAGGATAAGAGAGTGCACATGTCATCGACACATCTGCAACCTCACCCCCGCTAGACCTTGCTGAAGATGAAGAAGAAATATCTATAAGTTGGGCGGAGGATTCATCTAAATAATCTGAGGGAGAAGGGGGGATATGTATAGCTCAATTGTTGAGAAACCCCCTAGGGCGATGACTTCAATGGAAAATGCATTTTCTGCACCATCGGAGATCCCTATCTTCAAGTTGGCCGATTTTGATAGGCACGCCATCGGCTACCTGTCGATCCAGGACCAACAACTATTGAACATGGTCCTGAGGCCGTAGGTAGAAGAAGAAGTCATCGACTGGAGCAACATATACTTCTCAGTACGATGTAGAGCACTTCAAAGCATGTTCCGCTCAGAAGCCATGGTAGGAAAGATTCTATTCAGGGTCTGGAAGGTGTGATGCTCGAGAATGTCACCATTGAGACAGGTCGATAGAGATTCTACAACGCCACCCCGACCTTGGCAAGAAGACTACTAGAAGGGGTGTACGATTCAAAATAAGTGGCCGACATGCTGCAGCATATCGAAGAGCACAATCTGGGCTTGATGTTGGCCCCTTACAAGCTTAGAAAGCATTGGTTCCTCTACGTGGCAGATCTCTACAACCATGACATCACACTTCTCAATAGCTACACCGTAGAGGTCCCACACAGAGGGCACATCTTTGTACACCCTAAAGACAAGCACCTAAGACTTCTTCCTATGCGTCTTCACCGCGTAATCAAGCAAGGAATCCAACGCCACAGTAGTGTCTATAACTTCTATGCCATCTGAGACTTCCCAGTCCAAGAAGAGACAGGAAGCAGAAATAGCGCCTTCATCGTCCTGCACACCATGGAGCTACTAAACATCTTCAGATACGTAAGGCAGCTGCAGGACCAAGACTTATATCCACTAAGAAGCATATACACGTTGTTGCTGATCAAGGACAAGTGCTATTTTTGACACACAAAGCTTCGAGAGGAGCTATTGGAGACAAATATTGAATCTGAATCTTCTCAACCCGGCAGCCCTACAAGGGAAGAAGTCGAGAGCGCAGACGTCTACGGTACAGGCAAGCAGATAGAAAATCTACGAACTGCACTCACCACTAAAGGCGATGCTACTGAAGGCGGGTCTACTTCTCCTGCCGTCTCCGAATCTCTAATCAGCAATTTTGACCGTTCCACGTGCACTTGTCTATCTCAGGAATAGGTCAATGAAATTCTTCTTAGACTCGCTGATTCTAACACCGTAGACATCGTATATGAAAAAGACAATGCAATAGTCCCCCTCGACGATATGTGGGACTTAGTCAAGGTAGGAGGATGTCTAGCAATGGTCTGATTCGGGTGTATGAGAGAACCTAGGATCTGGGTTGCGCCAACATATCTTTCCTCTCTAGTCTATGTCCAATACTCTTGAGAGAGAGAATTGGTGCATAGTCAGAGGCATCCTCTTTGAGAGAAGAGGGTGTAGGATGTATTCCCCTGACTGCTTGCTATGTTTAAGTTTTCCTCCTTCGTGCTTTACCCCAATGATATTTTTATCTCCTCAGTTTCCTATATACAAAACCTCTATAAAAAAATTGCTAAACCTTAAAACACTAATTTTGCCGGTAACTCCCCTTGGAGATAGGCTTTTTGCTTGATTCTTTATAATTCTTTCCCATTATATCAAAACCTTATCTTTCGACCTTTTTCGACATGCTTAGACAAGTAAAACTTGAATTCTGAAGCGCCATTCTTCCTATCCCTTCGACCCCGAACTATTTCAACCTTGTGCTAGTTGCAGGATGTCTTAAACATTCGGGTATTATAAATTTCTAAAGTCTAATAACCTAGACATGACTCCATTCTTGGACCCACGTTTAAGGCTTGTCACCTAGGTGGTGCAGAGCATCTGCTGGTCACTTAGGAACATATGTTGTGTCCAGGGAAATAGCAAAGGATGAGGTAGAAGAAGAAAGACATGCTAGAAAACAAGTGTTGAAAATTGAATGCTTGACAGTGCTAGACTGATACCTTTGCGTAGTGCCACTGGTAGATTGGATTGGTCCAGATCTGAAGATGATGAAGAAAGTGCAGTCAGTGACTAATCTTTCATGCACAACTTTGGTGATGTGAACGGTAGAGATGGCTAGTGGCATCAGTGGGATGAATGGATTTGGAAATGAAACCATAGTATCAGTATGATCAATGGTGGGTGACCTGGATAAAAATAACAGTTATCCCCATTAAATGTGACATCTATAGAGATATATATTCTTCCAAATTTAGGTTCAAGAAATTGTTATCCTTTTTCAGAACAAGGATTACCCAGAATTACTAGCAGATAGCTCGGGGGGAAAGCTTATCAGCCTTGGAATCAAAATAATGAACAAAGGTGACACAACAAAAAACCCAAGGTGGTATAGGGAGCTGTATAGATTGAGGGTAGGCAATGAAAAATAGTGAGCTTCCTAAGAACATAGAAAGGTTGGCGATGAATAAGAAATCAAGCAGCAAGGACCGCATTAGACCAAAAAGACTTAGGCAAGTTGTCATGAATAAGAAGAGATCATGTAATCTCAAGTAAATGATGATTTTTATGCTCTGTAATGCCATTTTGTTGTGGAGAGTATGTGCACGAGCATTAATGAATCATCCCTACATCACAGAAAAAGGAGGCAACAACCTTTTGGGTACAATCAAGGGCGTTGTTGGTTTGAAGAATATTAATAATCATTTAAAAGTGACCAAAACTAACTTGCAAAACTCATGAATTAATGTAAAGACTTCATCATGATTGTGAAGTAGGTAAATCCATATTGTTCTAGAAAAATCATCTATAAATTTAAGAAAATAGCTATATTCATTGTATCTAGTAGTCCTGAATGGACCACAAACATCCGTATAAACCAAGTCAAACATACAAGATGATTTTTTAAAGATATGGGTTGGGAAGGACACACACTGGTATTTCCCTAGATGACAAACATTACACTAAATTGAAGAACATGAAGATAAAGAAATATCTAATAGTTTAAGCTTGTCCAAAGGTAAATGATGATGAAGTAGATGCATATGAAGTGTGCGGAGGCAAGAAGGGGCTCGTGGCAGGTTGGAGGGTGGGGCGGAGAAGTAGTAGAGATCACTAGAGCATACTCCCTACCAAATCATCGTCAAATTCCTCCAATCTTGTAAAATAAAACTAGATGGACCAAAAGTTACAAAACATTTGAGAGAGCCAACAGTTTTTTCTACAAACATCAAATTGTATGGAAAGTTTGGAACAAAGTGAAAAAAGTCATCATGACTTTAGAAGATATAGGAATCATGCCACATCGAGTTACTTGTTTAACCAATCCATCAGCCATGGTGAAAGAGGATTCATGGATAAACGAATTAGATGTGGTTACAAGATGGGACATACCAACCATGTACTGAGTCACACCTGAATCTATAATCTAATTAGAACTGCCAGCAAGCATGGACGCCCTGAAGTTACCTTGAGAAGTGGTGTCTAGGTGGACAAAAGAACATGCATTAGGTAAATCTCAAGTTTGCCAATCTAAAGAGGCAAAAGTGGTAATATTGTTATGAAGGGAAGAATCTCTATAATATTGGGCATCTTGGAAAAGGCGTTCATATTCCTCATGAGATAATGAGACATGATAAGTTGAGAAGATGCTTGGGGTAAAGGAGGTGGATGATCAATTGTTGGGGTAGACGCTTGACCAATGTGGGAAGGTTCTTGTGCATGGGCAGAGCCTCTGCCACGTCCTCTCCCATAGTGTGCTGGATATCCATGCTTCGACTGGTAGACATCTTCAGTGTGGTCCAACTTGCCACAGTAAGTGCAATTTGGGTGTTGGCCTCATCCACTACCATGACCTCTGGCTGCCGCATATATATATATATATATATATATATATATATATATGTATGTATGTATATATATATGTATGTATGTATATATATGTATATATATATTAGTTTAGGATTATGTGGTCTTTGATCGGATACACATATGAGAGCATTTTAAATATTTGCATCGCATGTAATAAATAAAAAAAAAACAAAATTTGATCATATCGATTATCCTAAAACATAGTAAATTGGCGTGGCTTCGATACCACTATTGGAAATATGGCCACATCGTATATAAGGGGAAACAAAAAAGTTATCTATCTGTATTCACATAACAGTAGGATCACGTCAACTACTATGAAATAGGAAGGATGGTTTTAGCGTGTCATACCTGGTCCTGGAGCAAGTCTAGTGAAAAAACTCAATTCTTTTCAACTGCTGATAAGTTTCTCTTAGTTGGTGGTTGTGCAACTCCTGGTCTTCACCACAAACAACGAATATGAATAGCTTCTGCAGCGCTCATGTGGTTTGGCCATAGATTGTACGATGTAGTTGTCCTCCTAGTAGTAGCCAATAGACTCCTGCCTCTAGAGTAGTCCACACAGACCAACAAGAACTCATGTCATTGACCAAGAATGGACAGGAAGGAGTTGTCCCTCCCGTTGGTGTACTAGTCATAAACCTTCTCTCCCACAATGACGACTTCTTAGTTGTTTCTCCCGTTGGCTATCCCTTCTTTTCAGGTAGGACTTGCCTAGGCTGTCTTGGTTACCACAACCAGAGAGGACAATAGTTGTCAGAGAAACTGATTCTCAATTGTATGTGTTGTTGTTCTCTAGAAATCCCCCAATACCCCTCTAATTATAGTAGAGGCCAGGGTTAAGGTTCCCAGTTGCAATCTGATACAGAATTAATGTGTGAAAGTGGAAAGGATCGAAAAATCTTGAATTCTCACAGCCTACAACAACCAAAATGGTCATTTCGTACACCCTGATGGTCATCTGGTGTGCGATACGTTCATCTCGCACTGCTAAACGGTTGTTTGGCAGTTCCCAAACTAACACAAATTTGGCTATTTACAATCCAATTAATATCTCATATTAATTTCCTTGATCCTCAAGTAAAGAACAATCAAAATTATTTGGCAAACATCTCGATCCTTCATTCAACCCAATGGGGCCATATCACCCAAGCGAGATTCCCGTCTGACTCACCTAGATGACCTTCTGGTGAGTTCAGATGAGCCGGTTAGTTCAATCACATTGAATTGGTCGGTGATTGAACCGGTGAATTCAATCATATTGAATTGGCCAGTTTAAGGGTACAACTAAGCCAAATCGATCTCTAATGAGCATGGCCCCCAAACGGACATCTCAACTACTTGAGACACCATTTTGGCTACGCAAACTTCCATCTCACTCGGGAAGATGGTCATTTGGTAGACTTGGTCAGCCAATCAAGAAATTAGATGTGTGAATTGAATACCTAAACACTTTAGTAATCAATCCAATTGTTGTTCAAGATAAAAATCCTCTTCTAGATGAGTTCCCATGTGTGTGATCCTATAGGTCCCATATCACATTGGTAGTGAATGTCCATAACTAGCATATGACATCACAAGCAAAGAGTGGTGCCTAGTCACACATCAGTGCTACCTAAGAGAAATGGAAAGTTGGAGAACAACTTCAACCTACAATCTATGTAAGGTGTTACAGTGATTGTATAATTCCTTTGTCTCTAATATTCAGGATAAACTCAAGGCATGGTTGGTCATCCTCTCAATGTTCAATCCATGTTTCTTAAACCAAGAGCAAACTGTCTGAGATAATGTGACCTTAAAATCATATATAGGTTCACATGTGCATGCACATGCGTTTCTCAATCTTGCTAATCAAGTGGCTAGGATATCATACTCTAGTAGGAGGGAAAAATCCCATATCTAGAACTCATAGTCTATCTCCATGTGTCAAAGTCACCCAATCATCACCATTATAACAATCCATGTTTCTAGACTATGTTTGATGATGTCAAAGCATACCCAACGACATGTGATGAGTGTAGTGATTTTAGGTCTAAAAATCAAACTCACCACTCTCAATATGAGAGATGATTGTGACCACAAAACCATGTGTCATTCTCAAGGTGGGTCTGTTTGATACAATGTTCTGATGGAGGTTCTGATTCAACAGTAGGAGAAATGTGAGGAGCAAGCATTTTAGACTGGGTCAGATGTGCATATGGTTGGTCCAAGAATGGAAGGTCACACCAACTAGGAGTAGTTTTCGAGCAACCCTAAAGTGAGGATGAAGCCTATTGAAGAAGCACCCAGTGAGGAGTGTTTCTATTTCTTTGATGACCTTTGTAGATGTTGTGGGAGAGATAAAAATCATTTAGTTGGATAGGGCCTTCATTGCATCATAGTACTTGGATAGGGGTCGATCTCCTTGTTGTTCGGAGAAGATTTTGTCCATGGCATTGTAGATGCACAAGAAGTTGTCCTCTTGAGTGAATAATTGCTTCATTTTGTTCCACATTATGTTGGTGCACTTGAGTGACATGTACTTGATGACAATATTAGGCTCCATGCACCCCCAAAGCTAGGAGAGAACCTAATTATTGCCGATAAACCAAGAAGTATTTGGTACGATAGAGGCATCCTCAGTGATAAACTTGAGTATACCCTGTGATTCAAGAAATGTCTGAACAACATTCATACAAAGAAGAAAGTTGTTATCATTAAGTATCACGGAAGATATGTGTGGCATATCATTGTAAATGATAGTTGTTTTAGCAACATCATCCATGAAGCAGTGAGTAAGATATCAGAGACTAGCATGGTACAAATAGATAAAAATGTATCAGAATATAGCATGGTAAAAATAGAAAGTAAAGGTACCAGAATGTAGCATCATACAAATGAACAAAATAGAAATACTACCATAATGGTAATTTGGTAGAAGAAGTAATCGTATCAGAATGAGTCTCGGTTGGAAAATAAAAAGCACTACCAGATTAATGACATGGTAGGATAAAGAACATAAAATCTCTAATTTTTAAGAAATGCAGTCAACCATGTGGATTAGGAAAACCACATGGAGATGAAAAAAATAAAACTTTATCCTTTTCATTTTGGTGCTTTATAAATTAGCACGGGTCTTTTATCTTGCTTTTTATATTCATTTTTTAAGAAACATGAATGGGAGCGATTCACTTTGTAAACCTTCTTGATTTTTATCTAAATCAAATGGGAGTGATTCAATTTGTAAACCTTCTTACTTTTGGTCTAGATCAGTTTGATGTTTACTAACTTCAACCCTACGTGAAGCATGTACATAGAAACGGATTTAACACATGGATATCAGCCATCTATATTAGCCAACTATCGAAAAATTGTAGATGAATGATGGTGGCTTGATGCTCCATGTGATGCTCTGCATCGTCTCATTCAACGGGTGAATAATGGTTTCAATACATAAATAGACAATAAAATCATAAAGTCATGCTTCAACTTGCATACGGGAGTACAAATTTGTAATGATCCAAGAGCTGCCCAAGAAAAAATCAAATAGAGAATCAATCGCATACGACAGCTGCTAAGGAGAAAAGAAATATGGAAGGGAAAGAAAGGAGTGGGGAGGATTAGGGCTAGGTATTGTTGGATCAAGGGCTCTAGAGGGGGGGTGAATAGAGCTTCACAAATCTCACAAAATAGATTAGAACTTCAAATTATATTAAGTGAAAAAGCTAAATCATATAGCCAATTTGAAGTCATATCTAACAATCATAGCAAGGATGAGAGACAAAGATAGCATACACTTGAACAAAGTGGTTTAGAGTGGTTCCACACTTCAACTAGAAGTGAGTCAGTCCACTACCTAGAGGTGGTTAGTCACTAGGACTTTGCAATCTTGTTACTCTTATATTCATTCATAAGATTACAAGATAAAACCACATTCATCCAAGGACTTAATACCTTAAGCAAGGATCTTCAACCTATCAAAGGAACTTACCCACTTGAGCAAAGAGTATGTATCCTTCAAAAAGGACTTACCCACTCCACCTTCAAGTCTTTGGCCTTCCAGTAATTACCTATCCTTCTTGAACGTCTGCCTTTCCTATCTCCTTCGCTCGAAGATCTGGATCACTATGCTTTCTTCAACCTTGAATAACAGTAACTCCTTCTCCTTAACTTGGAGAAGATCTTCAAGCCATTTCTTCAAAGAGAAAAGGGGATAGGAAGATGGAGGTGGAGATATTTACATGGATACAAGGATAGCTCTCTTACAATAGATCCTAACTCACTCATATTCACGGATTTGAATTGAAAGTAGAGAGAGAAAGGGGGTCAAAGGGGTGCAGCACTCTCAACTATGCTAGGACCAAGCTATGCAATAAAAGAGCAAACTTGGGATGAAGCCCAAGGGGTCCTATTTATAACTGGGGGTGCCCCTTTGATAGTGGGAACACTTAGGGTCGAATTATAGCCATTTTTCCCCAAGGCAATGGATCTATTTTCATCCAAACAAGTCACCAACGGTTAGAATCACTTTTTTTGCATTTTCTGTACAGTGCATTCGGTCGAGTTTCAATAAAGGCAACTCGACTGATCAGGTAAAAGACAAACCCAATTTTCAAACTATCAATTGAGTTTGTCTTGAGGAAACTTGACTGACTAATGAAAATCACATTTGGTTAGTAGCACGATCAGTCGAGTTTTGTGAATGCACAACTCGACCGATGCATTCTTCAGAAAATTGATCTAGTGGATCGATCAAGATTGGAACTCGACTGATCAACATCCTGTGATCGATTTTCCAAATTGACTAAAACTTGATGTAAAGTGTCCCACATATTTTTCTCATCTTAGTTACAAGTCATATCATCAATACAAGTGATTAAAAAAGTATTCTAAGGCCGTTTACATGGATTTCCTAATTAGCACACTTGCATGCATTTGACTTGAACTTTGACAAGCTAGGACTTGTGTAATTTGATCCTTTTCATGTACCTAACACCTGAAATGAATCTTGAATACACATATTAGATACATATGGATGGAATGGTTAAGTCATTATCAAAATATGGACAATGTATAACCTCTAGGTCAACATTCTCCTCCTTTTTGACAATGACAAACCATTCCTCAAACATATTGAAAAGGATATAGAAATTATACCTTTGCCTTGTGAATTAGGGGATTCAAGATTTGAACAATGTGAATTGCTCCCCCACAATCGATGCTTACTTTAACCTGCATAGTTAGTCTATCTACACAAAGAAATTATAGAATACATGTACTATATGGTCCCTTACAAGTCACATGCTAAATCATAAAATGAACAAGAAAAGGATTTCATAAGCAATAAGCAGCAGTATGACAATAAATAACAATATGATTGAGTTTCAAGACATTAAAGTTCTCTCCCCCTTTTGACATTATCAAAAAGTGAGGGGGGCAGAAGAGCATATAAATGGGTCTTCTCCAAACATAATCAAGCAGATATTCAAGCATTCAATCTCATATCATATATCAACTAGAGACAAAAAAACATACAAGCTAAGTCATAATCAAAATATGGTGAAATATGGCGCCAACTCATAGGATATAACAGGTCAAAGAGAAAGAGTGCACATAACATAGATTACAACTCAGAAGCATGTTCTCATAAAAGCAGCTACAAGCGAGAAGTGATGAAGATTGAAGATAAAATAGTACATCTCAGATAAAGTGCCCAGATGTTTCTAATACAAAATAGCCTAGAAAGATATATATGATCAACAAACTAGACTAAAAGCTAAGAAACCACTAGACATCTAGACTATCTATGTCCACAACATCATCATCATCAGCTCCAGGCTTGTAGTCATGGTCTCCTTTTAAAGGTGAAACAACAGTGCCTTCATCACCAAAATCAGCACCAGAACCATCACCATCATCAGAAGCATCCTCGCAATCACCATCAATGTCATCAGCAGCAACAGTCTCAACATCAACCTGGTCAGGCATCTCCTCATCCACAGAAGGACCAAAACCACGATTGGGCTAATGATCATTCTTCTCATCCCAAGTCATACCAAGAGCATAGAGATCATTGGCCTGAGGGAAGGAAGGAGCAGAATTGCCAAGAATGGCAAGCAGAGTGGCCAAGGGGCCAACCGGAAACAACAGGTAGATGGGAGCAGGACCACCAACAACAGAGGGTGTGGGAATAGCAGTGGAAGGATCAGGGGGAGGGTAGTAATGATGGTATGCATAGGAAGCATAATCACTATCGGGGTAACGCTGGTAGGTGGGGTATGGATGTGCACAAGATAGGTTCATGTTTGACATGATTGAACATAAATCTTTATGCAGGTGCTCCTGAACCTAGAGGTTGTATGCATGTTGGTGCATCATGTAGCCCATGACGGTTTCATTGGACACATGAAATGAGGCATGGCTAGGTCAGGGTGGTTGAGGAGGAGGAGCACAGGTAGAGGTCAAGGTAGGGGCAGCAAAGGCATAGGCTGAGGGTGAAGCACCAGGTGTGGTGGAGGATAGGATAGGCACGGATTTCTGAATTGTGGTCTAACTGATGCACACTCCCTTCCTGGCAAGTTTGTAGTGGAACTCAGAAAGAGTGATTTCTCAGTGGCAAGCTGAAACAGACCACAGATCAGGGTTGGATAAGGTGGATGGGTTCTGCAGGTGTTCTTTCTAGAGTCAAAATAGATCATATGTTGGAGAATGTATCTTGACCATTTGACTCTGACATTCTCTAGAATGTAGTACATTATGACCGCAGTGTTCTCTGCAATATCCATTTGATTTTTCTTTGGATGGATGTTGCAGTTGACTACAAGGGCTAATATACACTTTCTGAGATCAAGGGAGGAGGAGGGTAGGGTGCTCTTCTTCTTGTAAGGAACATCAGGTTTCTTCAAGTAGCAATGGATATCCTAAAGAGTGATCTCATTATGCTTATAGAAACCCTCAGGATCTAAAAGGTCAAAATACTCCCTGTAATCCTTACACCAGGTGTCATTCTCATCATCTCCTGAAAAGAAAACATTCAAGATATCTTCAGAGATTTGGAATCTCTTCCCGGCGATCATGGATGTAAGGATCACTTGAGTATTCAGCGGAGGTACAAGGGTGTCATAATTCCAACGCAAGTTTGCATAGAATTCATGAACTACTTTTGTGCTTGTCATAGAATTATGAAAGAAGTCACGCTCGACAGCCAGGGCTGATAGGTGATGAATGGATAGCAACTTCACCACTTGGTCGATGACAGCTTGACGCCTAGGGCTAGGCTCAAACAAGGCTTTAAATGTAAAAGGACTCCTAGGAAGAAGGTCCTTATACCTATTTATACCCTCTATTGAGACAAAGGAGGTATCATCAAAAGGAACCAAGTGAGAGGACAAGGAGGATGATGGAGCATTTCTAGGGGCGAGTCTCTTTCTTCTATGAGAAGCCATGGAGGTGAAAAGAAGGAGAAGAAGAGAGAAAACACACAAAACAAACCACCAAAACCGTCCACACACCAAGGAAGAGCAAGGGAGTAGGTCTAGGGTAGCCTATCTAGGTTAGAAAAGGGCTAGGATAAGGAAGGTAAGGGTTGGGTTTGAGATCTTAGAGCTAGAAGAAGGGGAATCAATCGACTATTCTCTAGTTGAGAGGGAGAATAGTCGTCCGAACCCAACTTAAGTTGGCTTCATCCTGATCGGTCGAGTTCTAAGAGTTAGAAACTCGACTGATTGGTCCATTTCAGAACAACTCTTGGCCATGCATCGGTCGAGTTTGTCCTGGGGGAAACTCGACCAATGGTCAATGTAACCTAAAACCATCAAACTTAATTTCTAGCCATTTTCATGCTGATTAAATTTATTTTTCAAGACCATTATGTATATTGGATATACTTAGGCACATATCACTCATAATTGGGTACTATTTGACAATAAAGACCCAAAATTCGAGAAATGCCCAAAAACAAGTGAAACTAAGCATAACAACAAGCAAAATTTAGCAATTTTAGGCAAGCAAGGTGATATAAGCATGAGAAAGACATATAGAATGAAAGAAATTAGCTAGATAACATGTCAATATCATCTAAAGAAATTATGAGTAGTTTAGATCTAATGAAGTTAAATTGCTCTCTAGCTATAGGTTTGGTAAAAATGTCCGCCAACTGATTTTCTATGTCCACATGCGTGATATAAATATCCTTTTCGGCAATGTGATCATGAACAAAATGATGACAAACCTCTATATGTTTAGATCTATTATGCAATATAGGATTATAAGATAGATTTATTGCACTAGTATTATCACAAAAGATAGGAGAAGCATCCAAATGTATGTTAAAGTCTTGGAGCATTTTCTTCATCCATAGGACCTAGGCACAAGAACTTCCGTCTGCAATGTACTCAACCTCGGTAGTTGATGATGCCACGGTGCTCTATTTCTTGGAAAACCAAGACACCAAGCATGGTCCTAGGAGGAATCAAGTGCCACTTGTGCACTTTATATCAATCAAACAACATGTGTAATCAACATCACTATATGCTACAAGAGTAAAGTCCCTTGACTTAGGATACCATAGTCCAATGTTTTGGGTTTTGGCTAAGTACCTTAAAATACTCTTAATAGCAATAAGATGTGATTTCCTAGGGTTTGATTGAAAGTGAACACACAAGCCAACACTAAACATTATGTCAGGTCTAGAGGCAGTTAAGTAAAGTAAACTTCCAATCATACCTCTATAGAGCTTCTCATCTACCTTCTCACCTTCTTCATCTCTATCAAGTTTGGCAGTGTTATACATGGGTGTGTCCATCAGCTTCATGTTCTCCATTCCAAAGTGTTTGAGTAGCTTATTGGTGTACTTGCCTGGGTTGATGAATTTTCCATCTTTGGTTTGCTTGATTTGGAAGCCGAGGAAGAAAGTAAGCTCACCCATCATGCTCATCTCGAACTCACTCTGCATAAGAGAACTAAACTCCTTGCAAAGATCAAGATTAGTTCTGCCAAATATGATATCATCAACATAAATTTGAATGATAAGAAAATTTCTAGAAATGTGTTTTAGAAATAAAGTAGAATCAACTTTGCCCATGACATAGCCATTGTCAAACAAAAAGTTATTTAATTTCTCATACCAAGCTCGAGGTGCTTGTTTGAGTCCAAAGAGGGCTTTTTGTAGAAAATAAAAATGGTTAGGTAGCTTCTCATTTTCAGAGCCCATAGGTTGAGCAAAAAATACTTCCTCCTCAATGGTACCATTCAAAAATGCACTTTTAACATCCATTTGATATAGCAAGAAATTCTTATAACTAGCAAAATCAAGTAGCATTCTAATAGATTCAAGTCTAGAAACAGGAGCATAAGTTTCATCAAAGTCAATACCTTCCTGCTGATTGTAGCCTTGAGCCACTAATCTTGCTTTGTTCCTTACCACCTTGCCATTTTCGTCAAGCTTGTTGTGGTAGACCCACTTGGTGCCATTGATTTTTCTGTCACTTTGTCTTAGCACTAGAGTCCACACTTGGTTCTTCTTGAACTGCTCTAGTTCCTCCTGCATGGCTAGGATCCACTTGTCATCTCTAAGAGCTTCCTTTGTGTTCTTTGGCTCCATCTGTGAGATGAAGGTAGTGTCTGCTTGTTCTGTGTTGTAGGCAGCTCGTGTCTTCATTCTCTCGAATGGATCACCAATGATTAGCTTTTTGGGACGATTCTTTGAAAAGTGAGGAGTGGGATCCTTCTTCTCTTCATATTCTGCTTCAACCACCTGCTTACCTTTGTTGTCGATGTTGAGATCTTTTAAAATTGGAATTAAGTCATCTGCAACATCATTATCAACAACATTCTTTCCAATTGTAGGGTTAGATTCAATAAATTTGACATTAATGGACTCTTCAATTTTAGATAGCTCAATATTGAAAACTCTATAAGCCCTTCTTGTAATGCTATAGCCTAGGAAGAAAACCATGTACAATTTTGGATAAAACTTGTCAAGAGAATCCTTTGTGTTAAAAACAAAACAAGGACATCAGAAAATGTGAAAGAAGTCGATGGATGGCTTTCTACCACGCCATAAATCATAGGGGGCTTTCTTCAAAGATGGATGTGTAAAAACTCAGTTCTGCACAAAGCATGAGGTGTTAATAGCTTCAGCCCAAAACTTTTTTGGAGTGTCATACTCTAGAAGCATGGTCCTAGCCATCTCCTGTAGTGACATATTCTTTCTCTCTACTACCCCATTTTGTTGAGGTGTACGAGGAGAAGAGAAATTGTGCGAGTAACCATATTTTTCACAAAAGTGCTCAAAAAGATCATTTTCAAACTCTCCCCCATGGTCACTACGGATAGAAACAATATGACAAGAAGCTTTGTTTTCAACTAATTTGCAAAAGCTTGAGAAAACATCTAGAGTATCACTTTTAGAGATGAGAAAGAATGTCCAAGTATAGAGAGAGAAATCATTGACAATCACAAGACAATACTTGGAACCACGAATCGTTTGAGTTCTCATAGGTACAAATAGATCAACATGAAGAAGCTCAAGAGATATTTTGGTACTAAGGACTCCTTTGGATTTGAAGGAGGACTTGGTTTGCTTTCCTTGTGTGCAAGGTTGACATTATTCATCCTTTTCAAAACCCAATTTAGGAATTCCCCTAACTAATTCCTTTTTTCTCAATTTCTTCAATTGATGCATATTCACATGACCCAACCGACGATGCTGAAGAGATATATCATTTTTATCAACAACTAAACATCTATCAAGTACGGGCTTTAGAGCATCAAGCACAATAACATATAGATTATCATTTCTAGTTCCCTTATATATAACATTGTAAGAGAGGGAATCTAGAAGCAAACATTCTAAAGAAGTAAATAGAACAAGATAACCATTATCACAAAGTTGGCTTACACTTATCAAATTGTGATGTACACCATCAATAGGTAAAACATTTTTTTATACAAAGCATGTTGCCTACATCACCCTCACCTATTACCTTAACCTTTTTATTGTCCCTGAAGGTCACCGATCCTCCTTTCTTCTTTATGAATTTGTTAAAATGGCTGATTTCACATGTCATATGCTTTGAGAAGCCACTATCAACAATCCACCTTCTTTTGACATGTATGAAAGAAGGATGTCGGTGCCCAACTCAAACTTTGGGATCCAAGGTTAGATTGGGGACCCATTTCATCTTTGGGTTGGTCCCCTTTGGCTTGTAAGGAAAATAAGTTGAATAATGATCATCACATTTACAATGAGCACATACCATTGGGTTCTTAGAGCCAGAAGTCTCTCCATGGAAGAAAGGAGGTTCCACACTCTTCTTACTCTTACTCTTGTTCTTGTTCTTACCCTTAGGAGCAGTCCCATCATATCCTAAACCACTGGTACTAATTTTTTTGGTAGAGTGTTCTAGGACAACATTAAGGGATTTCTTTCCCATAAGAAACTTTTGAAAAGAAGCTCTGAATTTAGCATTATCATCACTAAGATTAATGATAGTAGAAGATAAGCTAGAAAGATCATCTCTAGCATGCAACAAATTGACCTCTAAACAGAGGGCTTTAGTATGAAAAGAATCACATTCTAGAGTAGTGCTAGCTACCTCAATACTTTGCAAAATAGGTCTAGAGGATAGATCATTTACTTGAGCAAGCAACTTAGCATTTTCAGACTTGAGAAATTGAATTTCTCTTTGTTAAGCATAAGTTTCTTGTTTCCTAGCTTCATCAATGAGGTTAAGTTCTACATATTCAATTTTAAGAACATCAATCTCATCTTGGAATTTTTGGTTCTCTTCCTTAAGAGTAGCAATGGTCTTAAGGTAGACACCATTCTCAACTTCAACTCCATTGTATTGGAGCTCAAGATCAAGAAATTTCCCTTGTAAAGGATCAATACTATCAAGATTTAGCTTTTCATTTTGATCTAGAATCTTAGTCTTAGCATAAAGATCATCTATTATCTTTCCTAACCTTTTCTTTTTAGCTTTGCATTTAGTACAAGATGACTGGCTAGCATTAAGCATGTCAATAAGAGTTTTTTAGGCAACTCATTCAAATTAACTTCACTTACCACACTTACCTCACTTACCTCACCTACATCATCACTTGTAGAGGCCATGAGAGCAAGGTGGCATTCTCCATCTTTGGATCTAGAAGAACTTGAGGAAGACTCCTCCCAAGTTGCATGAGTTGCATCCTTGCTTCTTCTTTCCTTCTTCTCCTTTCTCTTGTATTTTCCTTCCTTCTTATACTCCTTGTACTTCTTGTGGCTACTCTTGTGGTGGCTCTTCTTGGCCTTGGGGCAGTCACTCATGTAATGGCCTTTTTGGCCACATTCATAGCACCTAGGAGTAGATGAACAAGACTTCCCTTTGAAGTGCTTGTCCTTGGAGTAGTTATCTTCATGCTCATTTGGGCCTTCATCTTCACTTGAGGAAGGAGTAGGGGAGGGGTGCCTGTTTTTGTTGCTGAACTATCTCTTCAATTTGAGCTTTGAAGGTTGTGTCCTTGATCTTCTTTGAGTCCTTCTCTTCTCTCTTTTCTTCTTCTTCTTGCTTTTCAAGCCTTGGCTCATGAGCTTGGACGTTGCCAACCAGCTCCTCGGTTGCTAAGTCACTAAGCTTGTACACTTATTCAATGGAGGTCACTTTGAGCTCCCATCTCTTTGGAAGAGATCTCAAGATCTTTGAGTTGATTGTGCCTCTATCCATCTCACTGCCAAGAGATGCCAATCCATTGATGATGACATTAAGCCTTGTGTACATGTCTGCCTCTCTTTCGTTCTTGCTCATCTTGAAGTTCTCAAGGAGACCTCTAAGCATGTAGATCTTTGCTTCCTTCACTTGCTTTGTTCCCTCATAGGTGACACATAGCTTGTTCTAAATCTCATGTGCGGTGTCCCATGAGGAGATCTAGTTGAACTCAGATGGAGTGAGGGGTACATAGATGATGCTCACGGATTTGGCATTGAGATGAGCTTGCTTCATTTGGGCTTTCGTCCATGCAGAGATTTTCCCCCTTTGGATCTTCATACTTTAGGTGCACCACCTTCCACATCTCATAGCATACTCCTTGGAAGTATAACTGTATTCTTCTCTTCCAATAGAGGAAGTTGGTTCTGTCGAAGATCAGAGGTTGCATGGAGAAGTTTCCCTCCAAGTTGAGAGATCCAAGTGTTAAATCACCCATCTTCTCCTACTTATGGAAGTAGCTTGGAGAAGACATGCTCTGATACCACTTGTTGGATCAAGGGCTCTAGAGGGGGGTGAATAGAGCTTCACAAATATCATAAAATAGATTAGACCTTCAAATTATATTAAGTGCAAAAGCTAAATCATATAGCCAATTTGTAGTCCTATCTAACAATCATAGCAAGGATGAGAGACAAAGATAGCATACACTTGGACAAAGTAGTTTAGAGTGGTTCTACACTTCAAAATAGAAGTGAGTCAGTTCACTACCTAGAGGTGGTTAGTCTCTAGGACTTTACAATATTGATACTCTTATATTCATTCATAAGATTACAAGACAAAACCACATTCATCCAAGGACTTAATACCTCAAGAAAGGATCTTCAACCTACCAAAGGAACTTACCCACTTAAGCAAGGAGTCGTTAGCCTTCAACAAGGACTTACCCACTCCACCTTCAAGTCTTTATCCTTCCAGTAATTACCTATCCTTCTTGAATGTCTTCCTTGCCTATATCCATAACTCGGAAATCTGGATCACCATTCTTTCTTCAACCTTGAAGAACAGAAACTCCTTCTCCTTCACTTAGAGAAGATTTTCAAGCCTTTTCTGCAAAGAGGAAAGGTGTAGGAAGATGGAGGTGGAGAGCTTTACATGGATACAAGGGATAGATCTCTTACAATAGATCCTAACTCACTCATATTCACATATTTGAATTGAAAGTAGAGAGAGAAAGGGGCTCAAAGGGGTGAAACACTCTCAACTATGTTAGGACCAAGCTATGCAATAAAAGAGCAAACTTGGGATGAAGCCCAAGGGGTCCTATTTATAGTTGAGGGTGTCCCTTTGATAGTGGGAACACTTAGGGTCAAATTATAGCCTTTTTGACCAAGACAACAGATCTATTTTCATCCAAACAAGTCACCAACAGTTAGAATTGCTTTTTCTACATTTTTCGTACAATGCATTCAGTCGAGTTTCAATAAAGGTAACTCGACCGACCAGGTAAAAGACAAACCCGATTTTCAAACTATCAGTTGAGTTTGTCTTGAGGAAACTCGACCGACAAATGAAAATCACATTTGTTAGTAACCCGATCAGTTGAGTTCTGTGAATGCACAACTTGATCGATGCATTCTTCAAAAAATTGATCCAGTGGATCGGTCAAGATTGGAACTCGACCGATCAACAACCTGTAATCAATTTTCCAAAGTGATTAAAAGGTGACTAAAACTTGATGTAAAGTGTCCCCCATATTTTTCTCATCTTAGTTACAAGTCATATCATCAATACAAGTGATTACAAAAATATTCTAAGGTCGTTTACATGGATTTCCTAATTAGCACACTTGCATGCATTTGACTTGAACTTTGACAAGCTAGGGCTTGTGTAATTTGATCCTTTTCATGTACCTAACACCTGATATTAATATTGAATACACACATTAGATACATATGAATGGAATGGTTAAGTCATTATAAAAATATGGACAATGTATATCCTCTAGGTCAACATGTATTGTGTCTGATATAATGTGGAATAGAATGGAAGGAAAGATGGAAGGGAAAGAAAGGAGTGGGGAGGATTAGGGCTAGGTATTGCATCTGATATCATGTGGAATAGAGTGCCTATTCAGTATAGTAAACAAATAAGAGTGTTGGGTCTCCTATATAGGAGTGAGGGAGTACATGGACTAATAAAGAAAAGGGATAATACAATGAGCCTAAGTCCAACTAATAAAATATACAAACTAGGACAATATGAGGTTATACAATGGGATTAATTGTCACTACTCCATTGTAAGGATATCATGAGGAGCCTTCATATTGTATTTTCTTTAGAAACATTTAGTTCATGTCAACCAATCGTCATTACATGTATCTTTCATGGCTTATCTCATTATAATAGTGTGTTCAACATCATATCAAACCAATATTATCACATCATTTTTTCATCTTCACAGTTTTACCATCTTTTCCATCATCATATATTTTATCCATATTAAGATATAGATTCACTTTAACATTGGGCCACACCATTATCCCAATAATTCGACCATTATCATTGCAATGAAGGTATCAACCTCAAGTCTAAAGCTTGCATATGTATATGTACACTATATTCAAGAAACATTTGAATATTATACATCTTACCTACATGTGTATGTATCCCATATTCAAAAAACATTTTAATATTATACATCTTAAAATTCTCTTATTCAATCCCTTAAGATTATGAAAAGAGGAGAGAGATTGAAGAAATAGGTCGATATATGGGACAAATAATCTCCTTATTTGATTTATTTTATCATAAATATGATTCCATATTTTTTCAAATCTCACATTCGATTAAGGTACTCCCAAGTTACTTCATATCATTTTGTTACTTACTTCCATGATGTATATCACACACATTTATATAATTCTACTTCTTGATAATTAATTTAATTATAATTTAATTATTGAATCAATTAACTATTCATGACTTCTAGGGATACAAGATGTCCCGTAATGTAACCCAAAGTATTCATTAGAGCACAATCCACCACTCGTAACCATTAAAGGCTAGTTTCACCACATTAGGGCACATCAAGGTAAAAGCCTTATAGGAATAACAAAACCATATAAAACTATGGATTTCACTTCATATCATATTAACACACAAATATACAAATTTTTAGACTCAAACAAAAAAGCATGTGGAAGTTTCATAAGATACAGGAATATAGACAAAGAGACCATCTATATGCATAGATTGGATACCTTGATATAATAGGTCTAATTCAAATGATATTCTACAAAAATAACAATTATATCAAACCCATATGTTCATTCTAGATCAAATCCTAGTAAATGAGAGTTACATGCATGCCAAATTTTTCCCATCATATGGTCCAATATACCATAAAGAAGTCATTTTAGTAATATTTCCACATACATTTCAAATTTCAATAAGTCCATGTGTAAGTGGACATGATATTAACACCATGGAGTAATTTTATATGATTAGGGAGAACCTTTCTAGAATACTTTTATAAAATAATTTTCAAGGAACTATATTTTGGTGTTTTATAAGATTAAAGAGAAAGTTTGGGACATTCTAGAGAACCAATGCCCTGATTTTGAGATTTGAGTCATTTCACCAACAAGAGAGAATGTACATATCCTCAAGGAAAATTACTAAGACACATAGGAAGGCATACAGTCTAAAAGCACATCATATAGAAGTGAAATGCTAATGTGTCAACCTTTAGGCATGTTAATCAAGTTTAGGGATTTGCATGTAAGAAAAAGTAGCTAAAAATGTCACATCACTCACCTCCCATGGTGTTGAACATAACGTCCAGATAGGATAACAATAAACAAGCTTCTAGATCCTAATATTAGCCTTATAAAAGTGTAAAAATCAAAGTTCTAAGCAAGATCTAGCTTTCTTTAGGACAAGAAAGGAAAAAAGGAGGGTTCTTTAGCTGTATGGGGTAGGTTCCACCATATAAATCCATGAGGTTTAGTCAAAGGTAGAAGATAAGACGGAAAATAGTAGGAAAGAGGAAATAGAAGGAATATCATTCATGATTGGGGATAAAATGGATGTTTAATAGCATTAGAAGCAACTATAGAAAAAATGATTATCTATGTGCAAGGACATGAAACTTTCCATCCATGGACATCGCCTTCCTTGGATCTTCCAATGACCATCTAGGCTTTGCTCCAACTTCTAACACAAATATGAGGTGTGAAAATGGTTGCTTTACCGAAAGGGATAGTTATATATAAATTTGGGTGGTTGAAAAATCCAAACAACCCTTATCTAGAAAAGTCATCAGTCAAATAAGGATGATCTTTCATTAGTTGCAAAGCTCTAGTACTTGTATCGATCTTAACAACATGAACTTCCATTTATTTATGACATAGTGATCCCATTGGTTGGAAGTCTATAATTCTCATAAGCTACTCAAGTTTCTCGTTGGTGTATGTACCAAGATTTCCATTGGTTGACTCATCTATCCCTTCATCGATTGAGGGATACAAAACTTTAACTTATTCAAAAGGGTCATCAGTTGATACATATATGCTTTCCATAAGTTGATGGAACCATGAATCTCATTAGTTGATGAGATCCATGGATCAAGTCAGTTGGTGAGGCCACAACCATCATCGATTGATGAGTCTATTGGTTGTCATCCACCACCATCACACCACACTATGGTTAGGATTAGGATGTAAGGGTTGAAATACAATTCCAACTAAGGAAAAAAATTAATGGAAAAGAAAATGAAGCAAGATCATAAGAAACGTTTTGAGCTAAGATCATGTACGTTCAGACTACAATTAACCCCTTATCATATGGCGAAATAGCACATTACTCCACATATGTTCATGGAATATAAAAATAAAGGAAAATTAAGGTGCAATTGAATCTAGATTAAAGTTCTCTCTTAACTAATTGAGTGCAGGCTCAATATAGCATGAAAATGAAGGAAAACACAAGCTTAGATATGTGGCACATAATATATAATTGGGGTCCATCTTATAGAGAATTTACAAACTAGTCCACAAGTTGCAAGGAAACTAGAAACTAGATCAAACAAAGTGCAACTTGAACTGAATTAAAGGCTTCACTTAATATATTAATAACAAAACTTAATAGAGCATACAATTTTGATAATAAACAATATTAGAGAGAGATTAAGATTAAACTAACTTCATGGTCTCACAAGTTAGGGTTTTATGGCCCTACTACTCCAAGCCACATGTTTTTCTTATAAAGAACCTAAACACAATTAATGATAGACTTGAATCACCTGACATCTCTCTTGTTATAATAAACCACTACAAACGTAGAGCATGATGGTCCTAAATACCATAATGGAAGTGCTTCTAGATATGAAAAAAAATTCAACATGAAAGACAAATTTATGAAACATACATAAGGATCAAAATCAATTGTGACCTTACCATTTCTTTTTGGCATGATTGTTCATTTAATGACCTCATCTTAAAGAATACACTCAACATCCTGGACCTTATTTGTCCAAAGATAAAACTCAAACAAGCCACTAACACCTTCAAGCACACATTCAGATAAATTCAAAACAATTGGACAAATAGCATCCATATCATAATTAATGCTCAAAAACATAGTTTCTCATCATACCATCGCTCAGAATAAATAGGAATGGGGGGTTTTCCTTTTCAATGAACAAAGTCTACATATTTCTATCAATTAACATCTCTATAAATCTCAATTTATGAAACATTTTGGTCCCTCGAATTAAAACCAAACTCATAGTAATCCTTATGACTCTATGTTCACACAAACTTTCATATGTACTCATATACATAAAAGACAAACTTTACTATAGGAGGTCTCCTATAATTATTTAGTACGAGACCGATAGAATTTTCTTTAAGTGAATAGAAGTATTTCTATTTCCATTATTTTTCTCAAGAGGTGGATTTTGAGTGTTATATGTAGGATTTCCATTTGTCCTCCTATATGAAAGTATAGGACACCTTCTACAATTTTTCACAAAATACAGTTCTGATGTCCTTTCCCATCTCTTCTTTTATTCAGACCACAAAGAGACAACAAAGCATCTTTTGTTCCATTTCCCTCTTTCCTTCTCTATATGATCATCTTTAAACAACATACCATTATTCATGGTTCTTCAACAAAACAACACATTTTTTTATTGTATCCTTAATAGAAGCCAAAGGCCAAGTTTGTTGATCCACATTATTATTTGATCGTGGTTTGAGAGGAATCAAATAGTGTTTAGAAATATTTAAACACCATTTGTCAAGAAATTATTAAGCATATCACAAACAACATATATAACTTGATACTGCGACATCTCTCACTTGTACCTTCCTCATTAGGAGGCAAGCCAAGGCTTGACCCAACCCTAGACCACTAGCTTCTTCTTCAAACACACAAAAAAGTTGTGATTCCAAATACTCGAGACCAAAAGCTCTTCCAAGTTGAAGTTGATAGATCCAAGATTCTACTTTTCAATATTTTTAGTATTCCAAAAAATTTTAATAAAGGAAGTATCTGTTCCTCACAAAAGAGATATTCTAGTCTTTTTATTCATTGAACACACAAATGGGTATACAACTTAAAGAGATCATGCCTCATATAACTTTTATAAGCTTTATTGATTCCTCCTTTACCCCAACTATCCCAAGCTACCCCACACACAAAGGCAATGGAGGAGCCACATGTAGGGATGGGTATGTGTGTGCCCTACCCAAGTTCTACATTATATATCAGTTGATGTACATATGGACTAAGATCCTAACAAAAATTACTGGTTGGGGCCCTACCTTAAATAATAACATGAGATCCCAAATGAACAGTTGCCCCCTATATTGAAAATTCTACCTCCGCCACCGACCATAGGATCATTTCATGCTCAAGCGATATGTCTTTCTATTCATCAATGGCAATATATTAGGTTTGTCAATAGCAATAGATTAGGTTTATCAATAGCATAAAAAGAAATAAAGCTTCAATATAAGTTTCCTAAACTCCCAATGCATTCGTTAAGCTCCTTAAGCTCACAGTGCCTCATAATATTTCGCAATCAACAAGGACCCTTCAGACTATCTCATCCAGTATCTAAGAGATGACAAATGGCTACTGGAAATCGCTATGCACTTAAGAACAACAAAGTCATTATCGCTGAAGTGGCGTGAACTCCTGTTCCTTCCCAATCCAAGGTTTGCTTGGTTCTTGAAAATCCAAACCACGCTGCGGTTATGAGTCCTAGTCCTCCACACCGAGGATAAAGTCATATGAAGAGACCTACGTCAAAGTGAGTCTTAACTTGACCAAACATGTACAAATAGTCCAAATTACAAACCCAAATAGAGGGGTGCACTCAAGGTCTACATCAACATACAAATTATTTCCTTTTGACTTTTCTATTATTTTCATTTTAAATTTGGTATCATTTATAATACTAACTTATATTAAAATAAAAATAATAAAATGTAATAACTATAGTATAATATATAGTAATTGGGATAATTGTATGTCAACCATAAAGTAGGACTGAGAAAGGGTCCTACTTGAGAAACTATGACTGGCTTATACTTGAAGGAAATATAGACTCCAGATTGACTTGAGGAAATGCTTATCAGGAATTTCATGTGATAAGAACATGTGAGACCAACCCTACCTATTAACTAACCAACAAGTGAAGTGCTGCCTGAAACCAATGCTAGAAGGCTATAATCCAAGTCAAATGGGCCTGGTGACAACTCGGTCCAGTGATCACTAAACAAAAATTAACCAGCCATGTAACGAGGACGAGGAGTCATCTTAGATATAGTGGCAGGGTCATGTGAGAAATGAACTTAAAGAATAGTAGAGTTGCGAACTGAGAGCGCGTCACAGCATGACCCTTTCCCTCTCGTGGTCTCTATCTATCGTACTTCAGAAAAGACAGAAGATAATACGAAACCATGGAGACGGCATAAAAGACTAATGGTGCTACGATTTCAATTAGGATCTGGATGGCAGCAGTGCTGCTTATCGCTTGCCAAACAGCATGACAACTAATAAATACTACAGGAAGGGCCCGGACCTTATCCATGCCGCAAAGACAAATGAAATCCATCATCCCAATCGGGGCGAAGAAGTGGTTTAAAGCAGCGCTTGGTAACACGATTACTTCAAATACAGTACAAGACCAAAAATTAACCATGAGTAGCTAAAAATATTAACACTGGAACACAAAATTAATAAACGATAAACTTTTACATATTTTTCACTCGTTTATAATTATCCAACTGAGATTATCTACCGGATCAATTCCATGTGGTGGTTCATCTTAAATGTATGACCAGAATTAAAACAATCGTGTTGTCAAACAAAACTTAAAGATTTTAACAGCGCATATGAAACGCAATGCGGATACATAATGCAGTCTCAGCATCCCTGCTTATTTAGCATGTGTCTAGACAAGTATTTCGAAGAATGCGTTGTGTTCTACTTTGAGCTATCGATGCGGAGCAGCAGCTAACCCTCTTTCCGAATTCCCCACGGATGTTCTCATCCGCGTTAATCAGGGAGATAGGCATTTGGACGCGCGCTTACGGCTCCACGATGGGGATGACTGAATCCCCAAAAAAGGGGCACATGATGCTGCTCCACTTCTATTCACTTTGTGAGAACCCTCTCCCCGCTAGCTCTTCCCCTTTTGGAATCATTGCCTAGCAAAATGCCAATGTCTTTTTCATTATGTAAGTGTTAGGTACGTAGTCATTTGTTTTGGTATTGTAGCCAGTGACTGGGATTACTGCAGCGTTAACCAAGTGCTTACGTCTTCGCGAAGGCGGTTGAAGTCTGACAGCAGATTCCTTACTACTCCCACTAGAAGTCTAGATTCCACATATGTTTTGTATACTATTTGAGGTTTTGCGTCATTGCATTCCAAGGTTCAATAACAGCCGGTGGGGTTGTTTTCTGTACGTTCAGAAGAAAAAAAAAACAGAGAGAGCGAAAGGGAGAAGAAAAGAGAGACAAAGGGAGAGGTATAGCATGCTGAGTTCCGCCATAAAACCTCTTTTTCTCATTGTCCATCGAGTACTATGATGGGTATCTTTTGCTAGTGGTTCAAAACTAGATTTCAAGGCGAGCTAGGGTATAATTGGACATATTGGATCTTGGATCGTTTCTCTTCATTCTCGCTGTTGCATGTGTTGCACATGTTCTCTGGTGTAATCCTCACATACCTCCTATTGAAATGGTGTGCACCTTTATAGTGAATCATAGCTCACCTGCTATTTCTAATTAGTGCATAGACACAACAACAGATACCGGATACCACGGCATTTTTTTCCGGCATATCAAAGTCGGATTGCCGTATATTGTCTCTCAGTCCCAGACGCGGGTTCCAAAATTGGGTCATTATCCTAAAAACTAACCGCTCACGCTTAGTGATTCCTCTTCTCGCGCGATAACAACCCTCTCCACGCGCGCTCCGGCCAGTCAGTTCTCTGGCTTCCCCCGCTCCCCGCTTTCCTCGCGTTGGATCCCTCATCTCCTGCCATCCATTCCCGATTTTGCAAAAATCTCCTCACCATTACTGCCCTCTCCGCTCCAATGGCGCGCGTTTTCATTTTCTGGCGCAAGATTCCTCTTCCCAATCCCACGTTTTCCCGTCTCCTCTGCGCTCCCACGTCTTCTCTTCTCTCCGTCGAAATTCATCCCCCTCTCCCATTTATCCTTCTCCTCCCCTCTCCCGTCCGCATAAATTCGTCTCCCCTTTCCATCACGTTCCTCTCCCTTTCCCTCTATACCTCTCACCAATTTTCGCCACTCTCCTTCGGCCATCACTTCTGTCCGTTTCTACCCTCGTCAAATCCCCTCGGCCACGGTTTCCGATTGGGGGATGTAGCAGGCCTAAAATATGAAGGTGTTGTCAGGATTTTTCTCAAAGATTCAGCACGGGAGGAAGTCATCAGATTGCAGGTATGTGACTAGTAATCACACACAATTCACATCTCTTCCCGTCTGCCATCTCATTCTTCTCCTATCTCCTCGCTTCCTCCAATTCGTTATACTCTTTATCCTAACATTTTGAATTAGGTAATCTGTTATTCGACAATCTCTTTAATTTTAGCCAAAGGTCATATCTATTGATTGGGGGCAATTGCCCAAGTTAAGTATTTTTGCGGTTGATCGTTCATATTTTGTAAATGAATACTTTGGTGTTGATCGTTCATAGTTTATGTACAATCTGTCTTGTTCGTGTTGTGCACTGTACTAAATCGTTTGGAAAGTGACAACGAGAAGGCAATTCATTGCACATCAAGTGTAAGCTACTATTATCAAACCCACACATTCGAGGAGAATTCTTTACCTTATTTGTGAACCCCTTATCAAACAATATCTAGTACTGGTGTTCACTAAGATAAATGTTTTAGCGTCAAATTTTATCATATATGCTACTATGCCACCTTATTTATATTGCCCTCGTCTTATAAGTTCTTTCAATGGATAGGAGACATAAAAAATTATAGTAGAATTTGTAATGATAGTTCCTCTCCTTGAATAATATTACTAATGTCTTCAGGGGTTACACACATACATGCGGAATCTTTAGTATGATGTTTGGCCAGGTTGTCGAATTCACAGATCTTCTCTTTCCAATGTGCAAGGAATGGATAGTAGGTTCTATGCTTTTTGTGTGATAATACTGGGAACATCTTCACTCAAACTAACATCAGTCTCTTTATATGCTAATATTTGGAATATGTTCATTTAAACTAATCGTCCTCCTCACCATTCCTAAAAATAAAATTTAATATTGTGGGCTCTGTTTATTCAGCATGTTTGAGTTCCTGGTCTTAAAACAGAAATTGATATCATCATTACACACTGACAGAAATTTGATTTTTTTCCCCACATGTTGAATGCCAAAAATACTTAACTTGGGTGATTTCCCCCAATTCATAAAGTGTTTATTCTTTCTAATTTGGTATTGATCATTCATATTGTGTAAATGATAGTTCATGGTATTCTGGCTATTCTACCTCGACTGACGGTGACAACTTCTGTCAAGTGGGCGTGTAGCATCAACGGATCACAAGTCGACTGACAAAGGCAAGTAGGTAAGAATTTGCATCAACCTAATTTCATGATGTTAATATTAATAGGATATCGGTGGTTGAGAAATGCCGCTAATTGTATACTATTATGGATAGATCTAAATTATCTGTGTAACAAATGTGATACACCAATGCTAAAATTCAGTTTTTTCCCTTTGTACATGTACTACACATAGGATGTACTGAGGCTCAGATTGTTTTTTTGAAATATTTCTTTGGACTTCTATTTGAAGGTACAAAAATTTGATAGCACATTGAGTATATACACCTCGTTTAATGATTTTATAATTATGATCTTGAAAATTGATTTTATCTTTAATCTTTTGTAATAAATTTGTGTATTGAGTTATATTATTTTCATAAATGTGTTAAGAATATAATCAAATTTCAAGTACCGTCCTTTGTTTGATTTTTCTAAAAATTAGTGTAATAGTTTTGGATCTGGATGGGACTAAATGTTAACCAAGTTTCTATTTTTCTCGTGCCTTCAATTCTATCTTTGCGAGCTCAATTGCTTTAGGAGTTCAATAAGGTCGTAGTCTACTTATCTTGTTGATTTTACTTGTTTTGACAACTATCATTTTTAAGTCAATATGGAATGGTTTTTATGAACATAAATGAAACTTCTAAACTTGTAAGTTCAAACCACAAGTTGCAATGACATGCTCACCTAATTTGAACAATGGAAATTTTAAATAATGTTGCTAGATATATAGAAAAGCGTTTTATTCAAAATTTGAAGTTATTTCTAAAATCCTATTGTATGTACTTTCTATTGTAGCATGACCCCATGGTAGATTGATATTATTCTAACTAATAACTTAGATTCTGGATTTCTATTTTTTCTTGTACAAAATCCTACACGAGACCTTATAATTAGTTTGTTTCTTGACATTTTTGTAAAAGTTTGTTAATTCATTCTTTTCTTGGTGGCTTCTTAGACCTTCCCATCGGTTAGGTTCCTTGGGAACCCAGGTGCCTAGGCGGGCAAGGTTTTAAAGTGTGTGAGGTGTAACGAGGAATTTTTCACTTAAAGAGGCAAGGCATAAGCCTCGAGGCATTTGAGGCATAAGCCTCAAAATATGTATGAGGCGTTCATAAATTAATAAATATATATGTTTGCCCGCGCACACATATACATATATATTATTTTCATATATATGTAAATATAATAAATATGTGTGTGCAAAACATAAATATCTTAGAAGTGGAAAAGTTGGTGGGTAACATAAGACATTAACATCCACAGTTGAGGCTTGCACCTCAGCTAAGAGCCTCAGAGCCTCAGTGCCTTGAGGCGAGCCTCAAACATTTTGAGGCGCAAGCCTTAGTCCAGGGCAACGAGGCATAAGCCTAGAGGCATACTTAGTATAGCCTCGCCTTGAGGTGTAAGCCTCAAGAGCCTCAAGGCAGGTTTTTTAAAACCATGGACGGGAGCCTAGGTGTTTCTAGGCAATTTTCTATATTGCATATATAGTTAAATTTTACCTATAAAATACAACTATATTCAAATATATACACTACTGTGTACATTTGCATCTATTATCCTTAATCTTAATCAATCATAACTTAACCTATATCACACCTAACATGATCCACAATAGACATATTTGCCCTAATTTCACGTATCTCGGTCTAAATTAGACCTAATTTTACATAGGTTTACTTAAGTCGTCATAAGTAAACTTAATTTTACCCATAGTTGTTAAGGAGGCCAGGCTCTAGGTTCTTTCGAGGGGGAGCCTAGGTGGGCGCCTTGATAACTAAGATTTAACCTGGATTTTTGTTGTATTGGAAAACATCATTTTTAAGTCAACATGGAATGGTTTTTCATTAACATAATTGAAACTTGTATTTATAAGTTAAACTTAATTTGACATAACATGACCTAAGGAGAACTAACTTCCCCTAATTTGTCTAGTATTAATTGAAATGAAATCTAATTTGGAGAAAGCATACTAACTTTTTTCGAATCAAACCTATTTCATTCAATTCATAAATATTATCCCCAAACTAGATCTCATTGTCCAAATCAGAATTGATTTGGCATAAATTAGAATTAGGTAAACCTTAAAATAACTAAAATCCCTCGACTTTGATCTAAGATTTACCTAATTTGACCTAATTTGCCTTACTTGTGTCCAAGCAGATCTAATGTGGTGTAACATGAATGAAGTAGAGATAGCTTCCCCTGATTTGGCAAAATTAGACCTAATTTGCCCACAACAGACCTATTTTCTGTAAACCAGAATCGTTGCACCAAAAACACACTTGATTGGCCCAAAATAGACCAGAGTTTCCTTATTTAGACATGATTTGTCTTAAATCAGATTTATTTCCACCTTTGAATAGCCTAACTTGATATAATATGAAAAAACTTGTACCCTAATACATGTTAAATTATCTCCAGATTATCATTGATTTTTCCATTGTTACACAGGTTTCTTTAGGCATCTTAACCTAGAGATTTTGTTATATGCATTCAGTTGCCATATTGCAAAGTCATACGACATCATATAATATTTGATCTTAGTATTTGTTGCAATATAGAATATCTGATTAGTTATATGTTAGGAATTTGTTCTCTAATAACAATTCTCCCCGCTCAATATAGTGTCTTGTGATTTTGATTTTTAAGCATTGCATGGTTTATAATGAAAAGGAGCTCCATTCAGCCCAGGGAATTGAGTGAGTGTTATCTGAAATTTTACATCTATCTACATATGAAAGTTTGGATTTCTTGTTGTTGTATACTTGTTTACCTTTTACATTGAATGTTTATATGTACTCCAATGCTTTTGATATTTTCTTGGATCATTATCCATCTAAATAATTTAATGAGATACATGTAGGAAATATGGTCAATCTATCTAGTACCCACAACCAATTTGTAGGTAACTATGAGATGCTAATGGTTGACCATGGTAGCAAGACCCAAAGTAAGTAATGTGTGCTTTATCTTTGAAAATATTTCAATTGATATTTTTCTTAGCGTGGTGTAGAGATTTTACATAATTTTTTCCACTTAATAACTCTATCTTTGCAGAAAAATCTAATGATGAGATTGCACAACAACGTGTACATATGTTGATGGTTGGTCCATTGAATTCATCCAACAAGAATCCATGTGCAATTTTTAAATGAATTAATACATAATGTCTCAATGTATACAATAGTATAACATTATGTTCATAAAATGCAGTTGAAACGAGCAATAGTATTCAAAACCCTCGTAAACTTGTTGGTGCTACAAAAGGAAAAATTGGGGCACCAAGTAATGTGGATGTTTCTCTACTTGACAAGCACATTGAAGCGCCTCCTAATGCACAAGTTAGAAAAAATCAAGGTAATACCTAGGTTTTATTTTCTCAGATATATGTCTTCTTATTGTATATACTTGTATATATTGATATAGTTCTTTATGTATGGAAGTACAATTTCCAGAGGAGGGATTGACTTTTGTTAATGCTCCTGAAGGTTACAAATAGAGGCCTCAAAGTGTATCTTTTAGTGGGACAAAACGTCAACCAATTGATAAAGACGGTAAATATTTGTCTCAATTTTTTGATGCAAATGGTTTTGTCTCAACTTGTGTCATTCTATTATCATTGAATTTATTCACATTATTTCAAATGAATGTCATTTGTGAACTGCTAATCTCTTAATATGCAGAGCTATCAAAGCTCATATATATTATATGAACTCCAACATCAAATAAATGCATCTTTGTATTTGGTAGATTTAAGCAAAATAGGAAGACCCATCAACAATGTTTCACATAGCGATCTAGGTATATTGGTTGTTGATTTCTTCGTCAAAATCAGCTATACATTTTTATCTCAGTTCCATTCACTTATCCTTGAACATTTATGTAGGTTTTTCCAAGAAGGTAGACAATAGAAAAAAGGTGGTTCAAAGTGTAGATGTTAGTGGGATGGATTGTCCACCAACTGATGAGAGGAGTACTTCTTTCATCCTAAATTTATCTATGCTGCTAAATGCCATCTGAATTGCATTATAACCTTATGTTTCCATTACCATTCAATTTTTTGTAGCAGTATCCCGTCCTCACATGGGAGAAAGGCCCATTCAGAATTCTCAAGACAAAAATTTTGGTGCCATGAATGATGATTTTCTAAAACAAATTCAGACCTATAAGGACTTTTTGAAGAAAAGGATGAGTGAAGGTCAATGTCATTCTTTTTTTTCAATGAATAGACCAAAAACCTATAGATAATGAGTACAGCCAGGAAGCTGCTACTCTTATCTGTAATCTGACTGAGCTCTTGAGCATTCTTCGATAGGAAGCTTAGATCCCTAGCAGCTCTATCCCATAGCTTACTGGTAAAGGCACAACTCCAAAATATGTGGTCTGCAGAATCCCCATCTAGTTTGCATAAACTACACCTTGATGCAAGGTTGAGGCATGTCACTGAAGTAGCACAAATCCTCATTTCCATCCAAATATATGCTCCTTCAAATATATGCCTTTGTTATAATAAATTGTCTTCTTTCATTTTTCTTCTAGAAACACAGAGCATTGAAACTATAGAAAAACATGCAGATATGTTGATGGCCCGTCCAAAAAAACTGTCAGACAAGAGATCTGGTGATAACTTGACTTTTAATCTTTACAAGTAACACACAATACCTCTATATACACCATATTTTAGCATTACTTTTATAAAATGCAGTTAACCCCGACCAAAAAGTTTGTAACCCACATCATCTTGATTGTTAAGGTGTTGTAAAACAAAAAATAGGGGCATTAAATAGTAAGGGATTTTCCCTACATGACAAGCCATGCAAAGTGCCTCTAAATGTTCATGCTAGAAAAGAGAAAGGTAATATTCAAATTTAATTTTTTATATACATGTCTACTATCCTATATATCTGTATATATTTGATATAGTCCCTAATGTATGGAAGGTCAATATGTAGATGGACGACTTGCCATTAAAAATGTTCATCATCTGATCAACAAGAACTCTGGTGACATTTAAACTTTTTGTTTTTAAAAGTAATATAGAATACCTCTATATCCATAATGTTTTAGCATAATTTGTGTGTAATACAGTCCAAGTTAGTCAAAAATCTTGTAATCCGCTTCAACTTCAATGTCCTACTGTTGCAAAAGAAAGAATAGGGGTATCAGATAGTGTTGGACATTCTAGTGTTGCAAAACAAAAAAGAGAGGCACTGAACAATGAGGGCTCTTCTCTACATGCCAACCAACGTGAAGTGCCTCATACTGCACATGCTAGAAAAGACCAAGGTATGATTCAAATTTTAAAATTTTCAATTGTGTTTGCATATCCTACATATATGTGTTTGTGTGTCTATATATATTTATGGAGTGAAGAATGTATGACAGTTCACTATGAAGAGGGCGGATTTGCCATGGAATATGTTCCTGAAGGTCTGATGGAGAATCATGATGTTTCAGTAAAGCGAACATATACTGGTAAGAGGATCTTAAGGGATCAACATGTCAATAGTTACTCTAAGCAAGCTACCGAACCACTTCAAAATATGACCAACAGGAATATTGGTGAGGGCCATACCTTGTTTATACATAAGTAATACCAAAAAAGTTATATACACAAAATGTTTTATAGTTTTTAAGAAATGCAGTTAATTTTGGTGCCAAAACTTGTAATTCACATCTTTGCTGAAGATTTTGATGATGGGAAAGAAATAAGAGGGACACCAAGTAGTGAAGGCATTTATCACATGTCACATGAACCATCTTCTAATGTTAATAGTAGAAATGATCATGGTAAAACAAAACTTTTAATTTTCATGTATACTTCTATTGCTTCTTTTATATTTGTTTTGGTGACAATTTTAATATCTAGAAGATCAACCTGAAGGGGAGGGTTTCATGAATGATGATGATAATGTTTCCTTAAGGCAGACTAATGTTAGTAACAAGGTTTTGCGGTCTCAGACTTTGAATAATCCCTCACAATCAACTATTGATCCAATTCATGTTATGGAAGAGATGGATAATCATCATGGTAATAATTTCTATTTTTTGGTTTAATTATAAAATTAAATACTCACAGTTTTATTCATGTTTTAGATCGACCAAACAGAAAGAGGGTTAGAGGAAAAACAAAAAATGCAAGCTTCATGTCTTTTAGAAATGGAGGTGGGGCTAAAATAAAGATAGAATTTAATTGTGAGGGTAATCCAATAAGTAAATGCCAAACTCTTCTAGCTAGTCAGATTGGAGTTATTGTTCGCAGTCGTAAATGCTCCTCTAAGTTATTTAAAGTGGAGTCGCATGCCTAGTGAAAAGAGGGAGAAGATGCTCAAATTGATTTAGGTTTCATTTAGTCCTATGTGTTAATTTTCTTGAATAATGAAAATATCATTTCTAATATTTTATTCACTATTTTGTAGGATGATTTTATCATTCACAGTGATGAGTTATTGCTAGAGGAAAATAATTTAAGGACACGCTCAATATATCGATAATTGGGAAAAGCTTGGCGTGAATTTAAGGGTGAATTGCATGCTCTCTATCTGACATACGCCACCGACGCCAAAGCTCTAAAAAACTGTCCTCTAGATGTAACAAAATCTGATTGGGAGTCTCTTGTGAAATATTGGAAAAGTGACTACTTTCAGGTATATATAAGATAAATTTGTTCATCTATGCATTGATCCGCTCTCTTTATGATTGATTTTTTTGTAATATCTTTCCACTCCTTTATGATTTTATGTATTGATCTTCCTTTATGTGTTTTCTCAAGGCTTCTAGTACTCGTAACAAGATGAGTCGTTCTAAACAGTCAATGCTTCATTGCATTGGAAGGACTCGATTTAGTGTTATAGAACATGAAGAGGTATGTAGTTTGATCAAATGGTATTGTTTTAATCTAAGGTATAATTTTTTTATATAATCCATTATTATTAAACTACAGACTATTAATAACAATGGAGTTGCACCAAGTCGAGTCAGAATGTTTGAAAGAACCCGAACAAAAAAAGACAAGAAGCTTGAGGATGTTGTTGCCAAAGAAAAGATGGTAACAATTGTAATACGACATACATACAAACAAATTTGTAAAATTACTATGCTAACAAGTGAATTTGTTGTGCAGGCGCAAATCAGGGAGTTTGTGTCTCAATGTGAACAAGGAACAATTGACATTTCTGATGAGGAGATATGCTTAAGGGTCTTTGGACCTGATAGATCAGGCCATGTGCGAATGCGAGGAAGTACAGTTTCAGGTCATTCCTGCTATATAAATCCTACTTATGTAAAAGAGATTGAGAAATATAAGAAAGAAGCAAATAATGCACGAGCTAGAGCTGAACAAACAGAAAAAGTTGCAGCTGATGCAAGAATGAAAGCTGAACAAGCTGATCAGAAAGCTGAGAGAGCTCACACTTACATTAGAGAGTTGTTCAGTGTGCTAAAGTCAAGTAGGAATATAGACCGTATCGATGTTGACGACCTTGATAATGAGGTACGACACAAATATAATGGTGATTTCAAATCATAGATCATATTAATAACATTGTGTATTTACAGGTTTTGGAGTAAGACTGGAGTTTATGTAGCTCATGGATTGATGTAAGTCATGGTTTAGCAAAATGCAAGCATTAATCCTCACGGATATTTGTTTTTCTATTATTTTACTTATATCAATGTAGATCTTTTCATTAATTTTGACAATGCATGATCTTTATATTTTTATCGAGTAATTGTGCTTATCTATAACTGGTTCCATGTCTACGGCATTAAGGCACCTAAGTAGTATTCAATCTAATTAGAACAGATAAGTGGGATACTCACGACCACATTTCTCCTTTTCCATGCCAAAAAAATGGCATGTTACTCACACAACAACTTCTTCATCAAAGATATGTGGTATGACATGACTATGAGAATTAAGATTTGGGTATGCACTTGCATTCCAAGCCTACCAACTCAAAAAAACTTCTTTTGATCATATCATGTGTTCTGAGATTACTGTGGTTAACATTTAGGTATGAACTTCTTTTATTTCGGATATGATTTGAGTTAGCAATCAAATTTGTGTGGAAGTAGTGGAACTCTCTTATTTCTATGATTGCTAGCTCTAGTCCGCCCCAACATGAATGAAATCTAATTTCTTTGGACTTTCTCTTGCTTGAGTATATAAGTTAATGAGCTAAAGTCTTTTCATTCCACTATGTGTACTTGGTGGAAGAAAAATTGGAGCAACCAATCCTGTAATGTAGTATACCAGTTGTATTTATGTTATCTCTTGGGTGTTTTTGATTCCATGAAAAGATACAATTGAGTTCAGAGTCCACAAAAGGTTGAATTCAGATGAACAGCAGATTCCTTCCATGTTAGTTTTCATTCTGGTATGCATTCAATTCCCATAGATAGAATCAGAAGCAGTGGATTGTAATGTAGTTCGTTAGTGTCATTGTGTGGCACCCTAGCTATGTTAATCATTTGTTTTACACGCCTTCTCATCTTAAGATCATACTGAGTATTACTGAATTTCGGGTTTAACATTGACGAGCTATTTGGAAATAGAAAATTTTTTCAGGGTTTGTATCTATGAAGAAGGCTTCATTGCCTCTCTTCCATGATGGTCCTTGCAAGAATATATATTGTATGGAGGTTATATTGATCTACAACATGGAAGTAGAATGAGGACCAGGAAAATTAAGCATGGAATCATCCCTCATAGAGAAAATAGACCCACAACCATGTAGAATCAAAAGGTATGTTATAACCCATATATAAATTCAATGTCCTTTGTTGCTAACATGTAGTTAAATTTTTCCTCCATGAATCATCTAGAATTGTTTTTTTTTTCCAATATACAGGGTCCCCTGCCAGTACAAGCCCTACACGGCCGTTCCTATCGAGTAGCATACCAACCAACCCAACTATCTGGCCATCAAATTCCTCTACCAGGGAGGTCAGACTGACGTCCAAGTTATTGAGGTCGACCCAGTATGGTTCTCACTTATATATCTAGTTGTCTTTCTTCATTTATTCTATCAACTCAAATGCACATGAATTACCCATTTTTCAACTATTTTATTTCACATACATTTTAATGTTATTGACTTACCATAATCAACCATACATACAATTCCGAAATAGAAGTCAAGGGCTTGAGCTCTAGATAAAAAACAAAAAATAGAAGTCAGACTTAAAGGCTACTAAACTAAATGACATTCATCATTTTGCATGGATACATTGTTTCTATCCAACTAGACAAATGCCGACCAGAATACACTGACCTCCTTGTCAATAGCAAGTGGGCTAACAAAATACAATGACCTCACTGCTATTGATACACTAATGAAATACACTGAATGCAACTGAATCAAATGTAGCTAAATTTCTTTTCAAACTAATTAGATGCAGAATCTTTCAATACAAATTTCTTTTCTAAAATCTTGGGGTTGGGGGAAGGGGTGGAGTCTGTAGGTAGGGAGGGTACAATCCCCTTTGTCTAATGTTTTAAGTCTGCAATTAATTACTCACCTTTCCAAAACTAACAACATTTCCAAATTCATCAGTTGCTAAATGAATTCAGGAGCTAATATATTTTAGTATCCCACATTACTTAAATGCCAACTCAAACAAGTTCATCGGTGACACAAGATCAACACCTCCATCACCTCAAAATATTTGAATGGCAGTCAAATTCCAAAGACCTAGTAGCTCGACAAGAAAAGAGAGTAATGACCCAACTGGATTAAGCTATACCACAACTGAATCAAATGTAAGTTAATTGAACTTACATTCAACCAATTAGACTTGCATTCAACCACCAACCAACTAAGACACCAAAATACATTCACAAACCAATCAAGCATAATCCAAAAACTAATTAGAAAACTGAATTGAGTTCAGCTTCTGAATTTATCCCTTCAAATCAATTCAGTTGAGTTGAGCCAAATAGATACATAAATGAATCAAGCACTAAATCCACAATGTCTATCCAAGCATTAAGAAACAAACCTAATACCAAACGGCCCCTAAGTCACTATCTTCCTAAGTGCCAATAATATAGTCTCAACCTCAGTGATTCTGCTAATTGCATTGTGCCTTTACTTTCCCAAAAGGCCATCAACTTAGACAAATCTTATGCATACATGTACTGTAGTATTGGCCATCAACTTAGATTATATATTCACCTTCACAAATACAGTAGTAAATACAATGCATGCTGAGATCAGTGAGCTTGGAAGGTTTGGGACACAAAACTAAGTAAGCTTAGCATTTTCATTGTTGTTCCATAAACTAGTTAATGCTAACTTTCATAATATGTTACCTGTGACAGGAGAACATATTGGCAAGAAGTTTTTCTTATTTAATTATGGGTTTGGTTTACAAACCTTGCGCATAGCTATTATTGAGAGAAGTTAAACAATAGCTATGTATGTTTTCTTTTAGATAAATGGAAAAATGGTATATACATGCATGTTGATATGTAGGAGTCACAACCGCATCAATGCTTATTTGTATAAGAGTCCAGCTAATTGACGAGAACTATTTTTTCATGCCTCTTCTTCGGGTTGATACACATGATGAAGCACATCTTTCTTATCTGCAAGCTTATCTAGTAATTTTTTCCACTTGAAAACATCATGTAGGTGTTTCAAGACAAGGAGTTCCTAAACCCTGCAGTTAAAGCTTCTCAAGTTGTTTGGAGGCACAGTTTATGGTGAGGTGATCAAGGGGATGTCTGTGCTTAAGATCAAATGATCAAGTGCAACCAGGGATGCCATAGAGCTTATGGGAGGGAGGTGTCCAAAGTGAAGTTCGTTCTCATATCTGAATCTGGTTGCTACTCTTTTTGTGGAAAATGTCAGTAAGGATATTTACTTTCTACAGATTTCCGATTTCCTGTTCATCACTTATCATCTCTCTGTTTCCACATATACCCAACCAATCCATTTTATTTTTTTCATTCTGGTCACAGGATCAGCCCAGAGACATATTGACTCATGCAATAATCAACTAGAGGTTCGCTGATTCAATCGACATTGCTCTGCAGTTGATTGATAAAAGGGCTCGCTGGTTAGGTCACCCTCTCCTCTGATTTTCATCTTTAGATGTATTTGTAGTATTGATATCTCTACTTCCTACATGCTCTATTGTTTTTGTTGACTCATGTAGTAATCAGGTAGAGGTTCACTGATTCAATCGACATTGCTTTGCAGTTGATTGATAAAAGGGCTCACTGGTTAGGTCACCCTCTCCTCTGATTTTCATCTTTAGATGTATTCATAGTGTTGATATCTCTGCTTCCTACCTGCTCTATTATTTTTGTTTCTTTTATTTTTTTTGCTTCTCAACCTCAAAAGCCAGTGGACATAATCCTAATGGGTTAAGACAATTAGGCTCATATTACAAATGAACCTATTAACTAATAATACTTTCTAACATGTTGCAACTTTATTTTGTTTGTGTTGGCAGAAATGTAATAAACCAATGATATAATATTTTAACTAAGAATATTCTGAGACAAAAGATGCACACCTATCTCTAACTAGGTTTGCCCCTGCATGTGATGACTTCATATACACATGCATAGTCACATACCTTTTTTGTCTTAGGATATTCACACACCATATGGCTGTATATATACTCTATCTTTGAATATTTAATACTTGTGTAAATTTCAAGTGTCATATTTTCACATGAGAAAAAATGGTTCATCAACCTAGTATATTGGTCATGTTTGTGAAAGCAATGATTTTTACATTTTTACATCTTCTAAAGTGGTCCTTGTGCACATGTTGTCGATGTCCTTTCCACATGCAATGTATTCAATTGCATGGCAAGCTAGATATACATATCTACTCAATATATGTTTAATAGGCATTAGTCAACTTGGTTAATGTATGTTATTCTAGTTGCAACAAATTAACAACAAGGTGACTTCACTATGTGCATAATATTTGAGTAAGTGGTAGATCAAGCATATTCATAACCTTTTTTTTTTAGAAAATGTTGTTACCAGACGGTTGCCCTTTACCTCTTGTCTATATCAGGGATCATTTTATGTTCTGAAAGTGTTATGAAAATTCTCTTACAGGAATTCTATGCATGTGGTTAGCTTTAGGGTCGTGTCTTAGGTGCATACCGTTTAGTTGCGAGCTTGTTATGTCTAAATTCTTTCCGTTGTTGCTATGTTGTATGAATTTTTTTGAAGCATATGAAGTTTATTGTTGAAAACTGATAATGTGTTTGCAACCGTATCACATTACTATCTTTTGATTTTAATACATGAAAACCTAACAAGTGGGTCAAGATAATTAGATCCTACATAGAAAATATTGTTTCCAGACAACTACAGTTACCTACAGAAGCGTATGTTTATCTTTAAATCCTTTTCATGTAGGCTGTCTAGCATATTCAAGTTTATACGCCATCATGAATCTTTGGGGTAGCTTGGGTTTCCTGGTGTAGTTTGGGTACTTAGCTATTGTAGGGTAGTTGTGTCACTTTTTTGAGATGGAACTCTCTCCATGAACTAAAACTCAAAACTGTTCTGTTATTGTCTTTTTAGGCTCTGTCCTATAGTTTTGGGTAATGCCTGAGCTGTGTTATGTGTTTTCAACTCATTCAAATTCACTTTGTTTTTTAGACAAACAAAACTTGGTCTTTCCTTAGGCTTCTTCTGGATCTCAACTTTAGTTTTTTGTTTCTGGTCTGGTGTCTGTTTCTCCCTGCTTTAACATCCAGCTTTCATTTGTGGATGTATTATCTTTGCATGTGATTGCGTGCATACATTGTTTCATCCTTGTTCAAATTCTCTATTTGGTTTTGTCTATCAGGCCATTGTGTTGGGTCGAGCATATGTCATTGGATAATGAATCTGGATTAGATCCACCTGGTATAAGGATCAGGCCTGTGATAGGGATTGTTGCTGCTGATTACTTTTCTCCTGGCTATTTTGTTTGGGCAGTCTTGATTGCTAACTTGGCTCGAGTAGGATATGAAGAGAAGACCATGTACATGGCTGCATATGATTGGAGGCTTTCATTTCAAAACACTGAGGTAATGTAATGTTGATGTTAACACAAGCACACATAATCGTTTATTTACATATTGTATATATATGTATGTATCTATCTATCTATCTATATATATATATGTGTGTGTGTGTTATCCATGCTTGTTCCATTAATGTTGAAACTGGACATAATCAATAGGTCCGGGATCAAACACTCAGTGCAATGAAGAATAGAATAGAGCTTATGGTGGCTACCAACAATGGAAACAAGGTTATGGTTATTCCACATTCTATGGGTGTACATTACTTCTTGCATTTCATGAAGTGGGTTGAGGCACCGCCTCCCATGGGAGGTGGTGGTGGTTCAGATTGGTGTGCAAAACACATAAAAGCTGTTATGAATATTGGTGGGCCATTTTTAGGTGTTCCCATGGCAGTTTCTGGTCTATTCTCTGTAGAAGCAAAAGATGTCGTTGTTGCACGGTAATATACATTCTATACTTATCTTTCTATACGCGCCATTGGTTTCCTTTATTGTTTGCAATATAAATGTAGCTACTGCTATCTGTAACTCCTCAATTTCTAGCTTGCACATATATGTAATGGCTATCCTCCTATGTGGTCTGCATAACATGTATACTTCATCATGCTCTCACTGTCATTTATTTGTTCAGTGAATGGACTTTTTTGCTCCTATTAACATATGTTAGTAGGCACGGTTTATAATTATGTAAAAACATATGAAAGCCTCAAGCTTGCTTGAAAGATAACTTTTAGTCCCAATGTTTATATTCTTAATGGTTCTGGTCAAATGGTACTACTGTTTGTTGCCTTAATGTAGCATTATTTCCGGTTTCAAAGTTCACAGTTTGCAAATTGAACATTGTTGTCAAAGTAACCGCAAAGCATCCTATAATAGTTATTTTTACTATGTTGTTTGGAAAAAGTTGAGTGGGATGCCCTTACTCATGCAGACATGTAGTATAGTTAGTATTTTTTTTATATCAAGTTTGATTGGGTAATTAAGAGTTGCTGCATTATTTTTGGTAATTAATTATTATCTTACTATGACTTTAGGTTTCTATACCGCTTTTACTTTTATTTGAGATGTCTAAGGAGTAAGGACGTTTCCTTAGCAGTCATAATTTTGAGATATTGGATTCACTAAAAAACCACGAAAAATTTGCTATTCCAGAACTACACATAAATTTTAGATAAAATTCACCAACAATTTGGCAAAATTTCAGTCAACTTTCAGGAGAAAACTGCTATAAAATCATGTGCTACACTACCATTTCTGTAAACATATATGCTTGATATGGAATCATATATGGATTGAGAAGTTAAATCCTTGCATATTGAAATGGTCACGGTCTTGCAACATTACTTCTAAAAGGCAGTTTCTTAAAAATTAAAACTTGAGTGGGAAAGTGCCTAGATGGTGAATGATGATAGGTTAGTGTGCTCATAGTGGTTGATCTGATCATGGCCTGTGAATTCTCTTCACCATTACAAGGATATTCGGTAATTCTAAATCCTCAGTATATTTTTTCCTAGGTGTTCCCTTCAAGGTCTATGGGTACGAAAAACTCCCAACACATTGGTCACCCCATCTATCTGGAATGCATCTTGGGAAGATTCATAGAGATGATGGAATTTGGTATCTAAGCTAACTACTTCTCTTGATATATATATTATTGTTTGATCATGATATTCTTGGATATGGTTTGATATGTAATCATATATGGACTAAGAAGTCAAATCCTTGTAGGTTGAAATGTCCCAGAGGATGTCAGCATTATCACTGCAAGGCAGTTTCTTCCCCATCATTGTTGATAAATGTCAACGCCGATGTAGATCCAATGGCCACATCCTCCTCACTAGTACAGAAACAGCGTTCAACGTCGCTTTTAGAGGCGTCGGTTTTTTCGTAAAACCGACGCTACTCACATTAAACGTCGGTTAATAAGGACATCCGACGTCTATATTTGAAGACCAGCCAGACACGGGTATCGCTTTTCATTCAGTGTCGGTTGAAGAAAAGCAACCGACGCCTAAAGTAGCCCGCGAAATCCAATTTTTTTTAGCAAAAAAAAACTGCGCCAAAGTATCATATACAACGGCGGTGTTTTAGCTAATAACCGACGCTGAATGAAGATAAAATTTGTGCCAAAAGTTCTAATATGGGCGTCAGTTGTCTTATAATAACCGACGTTATAAGTGTGCGTGCGCCGTCCCCGCCAAAATTTTTTACACCCTTATTACGTCGGTTTTTTATGGAAACCGACGCGGTTAGGCTGTAGCGTCGGTCATTTAAACAATCGACGCTTATGTTTAACTTAACAGCACCAGCGCGAGCGACTCTTCCCCTTTCTCTGTTTCATTCCCGATTCTTCTCAGTTAGGTCCGGCGATTTCTTGCTCGTCGCTGCTCGTTGCTTCCTCCGGTTGTTGCTCGGTGCTGCCGCCGGTCATTGCTCCTCTCCTCTCCTCACCGCCGCCCCCGCTGGTAGCTGCTTCAGTGCTCTCCTCACCGCCGCCAGCTTCCCGCCGGTCTCTACTCCTGGTGGTCGCCCACTAGCTGTTCTCCTCTGCCGATCAAGGTAACCCTTAGATCGTCCGCCTTTTCTCCTCCACCGTTGGCTTTCTCTGCTGCCGCCGACCTGGACCTCACCCAGGAAGAGCTTAAGCAGGTGCCAGGGCACGCCTAGAGTCCCAAGCCCAGGTGCCCTACCTAGCTAGGCCTCTGGGCAGATGCTTGGGTGGTGCCAGGGCACGCCTAGGCTGCTGCTGCGGTTTGGATTCATCTACTGGATTGAACGCTAGATCAACCTATACAAAGGATGCCCAAAAAATGCACTAATTTCACCAAGTCACCCCAAAAGCCATTGAAAAATATTCTGATTGTGTTTATTTATGTACTGATTTCACCAAGCTAGTGGAATTTTTTTAAAAGTTATTTACTTATTGTGTTTATTTATGTACTGATTTTTTTATGATTTATTCATCTACTTATTTGTATTTTTCATCTACTTATTTGTATTTTTTGTCTACTATTTTTTATTTAGTTATCTACTCATTTGAATTTATTTGTGTACTGCTTTTGAAATTATATAATCATCTAGTGATGTAACTTTATCACAGACTCGTTATGAACCATTAGATCTAGATCTTAGGGTATCTCTACCGTCCTAACTATGAAATTGGTAACTTGTTTCCTTTTTGAGTATATTGACAATGTTAATCACCTAACTTGAAGAACTAGGTTATGAATGATGAAACTAGGATTGTAGGTATAAGAATGACAACACATGTATTTTTTGGCCTAGAAATCCGTCCAAGATTTACTCATTAGGAGTAAATCTTGGATAGTCCCCGGTTTGGGACTGTTTTTGAACACCTAATCTCGCTTAGGATGTAAGTGTATAATGTGTATTGGGTTTTTGAGAAAATTTTGGTAGCATTTCCCCGTTTGTTCTCTAAGTACATATGTACTTAGAGAACAGCAGGGAAATGCTGCCGAAATTTTCTCGAAAACCCAATACACATTATACACTTACTAGTGAGATTAGGTGTTCAAGAATGGGATAGGTGGTACACATTTATTATATATAAGAATGACAACACATGTATTTGTTGGCCTAGAAACACGTCTAAGATTTACTCATTAGGAGTAAATCTTGGATAGTCCCCGGTTTGGGACTGTTCTTGAACACCTAATCTCACTTAGGATGTAAGTGTATAATGTGTATTGGGTTTTCGAGAAAATTTTGGTAGCATTTCCCCGTTTGTTCTCTAAGTACATATGTACTTAGAGAATAGCAGGGAAATGCTGCCGAAATTTTCTCGAAAACCCAATACACATTATACACTTACTAGTGATATTAGGTGTTCAAGAATGGGATAGGTGGTACACATTTATTATATATAAGAATGACAACACATGTATTTGTTGGCTGAAGTTTTAACCATGTAAAAACTCTAATCTGTTAACCCTAGACGCTAATCTTGTTGTAATATATACTTGTTTTCTCTTTACAATGTGAATTACTTTACAATGTGAATGTGAACTTTACAATGTGAGCTTTACAATTTGAATTACTTTACAATGTAAACTTTACAATGTGAATGTGAATTTTCAGATGGTTGAGCATTCTCCTAATGACCGTGCTGATGATTACCGTGAGGGTGAGGACATCAATGCGCCGCCTCACAATGTAAGTTTTAAAAATATATCATATATTTATATCTATATGTCCATTTATAGTTATATCTTATAAATGTGTTTATTTTGTCAAATTTTAGGTTGATGATGCACATGTACCATCTGAAGCACTTGAGGCACTTGATCAGCAACACCAAAAAGTTGACAGGAGAAGGGGCATCACTATGATGAAGAAGTTAATAGCACAAAAGGGCAATGGACCCAAACTTGTTGTGGATTTTAATAATGCAGGAAATGCATCTGGTGTGAATCGCAATTCATTTGTTTCATATCTTGGGTATGTTACTCGTAGCCATTGCGGTTGTAAGATAGATTCTTGGCATAAAGTTTCTAAGGAGAAGAAAGACGTAATATGGAAGGATTTATGCGTGAGTTATTATTAATTTGCAATTATATTTTGTAGATTACTAATTTTTTGGATACTAGTTAATAGCAATTCTAATTTGTAGAGTATATTTGAATTGGATGAAAAGCTGCATCATAAATGTGTGATGCAACGCTGTGGGAGAGTCCTAAGGAACTATAGGACAAATCTCACCCGAGAATACATAAAAGAAGCTGACAAGAGGAAGAAGACAGCCACTGAATAGTGGAACTTCCTGGACAAAGAAGAATGGGACGTGTTTGTTGCTTCAAGACAAACGGATGAATTCAAGGTATTAGGCGTCAGTCCCAATCTCATTAATATATGTTGTATTCACCTATTCAAGATTAATATTTATTGTTACTAACCAAATCATTAATGTGCATACTAACTAGACCCTCAGTGAGGCATAAAGATCAAGGCGTGCACTATATGTGCATGACCACACAATGGGTCCAAAGGGGTATGCAGGCATTCGCCAAAGACTACAGCCTAAGGCTACTGCTCAGTCTGCTGCTACTCAGGAGTCCTCCACTGTAGGTAGCACACCTCTGCCTTGCCATGATATCTGGATAGCTGGGAGGCAAAATAAGAAGGGAGAAATAAGGAAGCCCACAACTACTGAGGCGGCTGCAAAATGGAAAATACAACTCTTACAGCAATCATTCAAATATTGATTATTTGTGGTGTTTACTTAATTACAAATTTTTGTTTTGGCAATTAGCGGGAGCTGCATGAGCAGAGGAAACAAGGCAAGTTCACCCCTGAGGGCACAAGGGATGAATTGAAAGTTGCTCTGGGTTAACCAGAGCATCCTGGACGTGTTAGGGCTGCAGGCGCTGGTGTGGGCATCAAATCTTTTTTTGGACCATCCCAGCGTAAACATGTCCCAAAAGTGGGACTTTCACAAGAAGAGGTAACATATTATTTCTTTATAATGTTACTGTAAAAAGAGAATTCAATAATTAGAATCTAACGTTTCTTTTATCCATGTATAGGTAGATAAGCTAGTTGATAGGAAACTGGAAGAAGCACTGAAAAAGTGGCAGGCATCTCAGACTGCCACTCAGTAGACAATACCTATCATAGCATCCCGCTCTACTCCCACTACAGAGGTTGGGAGTAATCCTATAGACCCACCACCTAGCACATCCACTGTAAGTATTTTTATGACATAGTAACTAATTTTTTAATTCAAGATGATATGTATATATGTATATAACATTCTTCACACAAAAATTTGTAGGGGTTGAAGCCATGCCGTCTAAAAGTTAATGAATATGTCGTTGCAGAGGCGTTGACTTACCCATCCCTACTAGGGGAAATGTTTCACAGGTATCCATTACCAGCTGGTTGGATTCGTGTGAGCCCGGTACATATATTCCCCAAGTGGATGGATCTTCCATTGCCATATGCCCACCCAGATTGTAAAACACTTGGTGAGGCTTTAGGCAGAGTGATATTGTGGCTAAAAGCGGATGTCATCTTTACTGAAATTGTATGATAAATTTACATTACGTTAAATTGTTAGTGTGTGTATATGATGTTAGTTGATCTGAAATTATTATTATATATATATATATATATATATATATATATATATATATGTATATATATATATATATACAGGTTAAAAAGAAGACACCCACAACATCTAGGCCTCCACTTCCACCTCCTACATTACCCAGTTGGGTTCCACAGGACCTAACTGTCCCGTTAGGTCCTAACTGTAGGCGTATGGCAATATGGTTAGGCGAACATGATATAAACTGTCCTATAACTGTTTCTATAGATTCAGATGATGCAGGTCAATCATACGAAAGCAAACTATTTATACAAGATATTTTGGAGTTGTTTCGATATGATTGGATAAATACATCTGTGATAGAGCTGTGGATAAGGTGAGATCTTCTTTATACATCCATATACCTTGTGTAGGATCTGGTGATCTGGTTTCTTATTTATTAATGCATGCATAATTAATACATATTTTGCAGCTACTTAGACAATATATGTGCAGATTTTGCATTCGAACATGTAGGATTTTTTATTCCATCTTTGATTAGTCTAGTAGCTAAAGACCCTTCGTCAGTTCAACAATACTGCTATGAGGCTTTTTCAATTTTTGCTCAAAAAAAGAAGACGATGATAATGACTCCATTCAATGTAGAGTAAGTTTACTTTGCTTATTAAGAAAATTACATTTTTATTGTGGATTTTGAGTTATTAATTTTTAACTTTTTTACCTCTAGTGGTATGCATTGGGAGTTACTGGTTATTGTCCCCGAGACGTTCACTGTCTATTATCTAGATCCTAAGGGGAGTAAATTGAATACAAAATATGGACACATAATGAAAATGGCATTATTCCGGTGAGAAATATTTTATTTTCATATCCGTTAACATATGTTATTACATTACTATTTAATTTTGCAATGTACTGTGTTACATTAACATGTAGGGGTTTTGATGAGTTCAAAAAGGCTGGAGGAAAGGTCCCCACGAAAAAGAACTAGCCAATAATTTGGAAGAACGTGAAAGTAAGTTCCCGACTGCAATATATGTATATATTATTTATGTGAACAGTGCTTAATTAGTTGTATTTTTTAATATTTTGTATGTTTGAATTTATAGTGTGCCACACAAGACAACGGATGGGCATGTGGATACTACGTGATGCGATTTATACACATGATTATCAAATATGCCACAATGGACATCGATTGTATTGTTGATGTATTATATAGTCTCATTAGATAATATGAAATATATCAATCTTATTTATAGCTCATTAATTATATATATACATCATTCTCTTTACAGGTGTTTACAACTGACCACACTACACAAAATGCCTTACCAGATGTACATGCTCCCTATACGACGGGAGAATTAAATGAAGTAAGAGAAGAATGGGCAACAACCATACAAGTAGTGGGGGATTTAAGATATAATTGGGATGTTGATAGCGAATAATGACTAAAGAATGATATTTTGTAAATGAATTTCTGAATTATAATATATGTGTGAATGTTTCTACATCTCTGGATGTTTCTACGTGTCTGAGTGAAAATGAATGAAACTGTTGGTTGCTATATGAATGTTTCTATATGTGAATGTGAAAATGAATGGAACTACAGATTGCTAGCTACATGAATGTTTCTAAATGTGTGAAAATCAAATGGAACTGCAGGTTGCATTGCTAAATGTGTGAATATCTTTCTTGTTAATTTTGCAGGTTTGTGGCCTGTTGTTGGCTAATATCAATGGATGTCGTAAAACCTATAGTTCATAACTGAACTGTAGGTTTCTCATCCTGCGACCAGCCATACAGCAGGTCTGCAGACTGACAAAAAAAAAACAAAAAATAGGCGTCGGTTATTTGTATAAAACCGACACCACATCGTTACAGTGTCGGTTTTTATCTAATAACCGACGTCTATGTACTTAACACCACGGAGTGATATGACGTCGGTTTTTCTCTAATAACCGACGCTAATAGTGCCCAACATGACGCCCTTTCTGTGGCGCAAAGGTATATGGCGTCAGTTTCTTATCTAAAAACTGACGCCTATAGTACCCTACTGGCGCATTTTCGGTGGCGTGTGAAGGGTTGTGGCGTCGGTTTTTGAACCGACACGTAACAGTTGGGCTTTTAGCGTCGCCCACATAGGTGTCGCTTAGAAACCGACACTAAAGGCCTTAAATAACCGACACTAAAGGTCGTTTATGTACTAGTACCTTCACCCTAGGCATGTCCAATTTCTGGAAGTTAATCATGCATTCCTACCTCTTGTGTTCTATGTTCCTTGTGCTTTTCATATTTTAACCATGCCTTTCCTCTTTCTACTTAAGCAGCTTTGCAGGAAGAGAAGGCAAGGAGAATCCGAGGGGATTTTACAAGAGGTAGCTGAAAGGCGGGCTTCTATGCATCATCATTTTATTCCCATCAGCTGAGAGGTGACCCTTTGTCCAATCGAACCAGCTGCACAACTTCTCGATAGATCTCAATGTAGACACCTCATTGATCAAGGGTGTCAAGGTCATTGGTCGACATCGTCCACTATCCTTGCTGGATGACAACCATATCGTGATCCACTTTCTGAACCACTGGGTAAGCTTGATTTTTTCTATCCTTCCCTATCTAAACTTCTACCTATAGGTTTTTCCTCCTGTTCTAGAGTCAGATTGCTCGCAAACTGTGCATAAATCTAAAGCTCTAATTCATATATTTCTGAGCAGCTTTCAAACAACATTAGCTTTAAACATTTGTTGTGAGTCTAAGGGATTATCTGGTTGACCTTTGTGCCTGATGTTTTAATTAGAAAATGTCTCTAGAAACTGGATAATGTAATGAGTTTCTAGTGGCCTTAAAATATAATTTTCTAGTAAGTGTTATGTTTATTTGCTGGTTTTATTGACCAATTAGCTCTTTTTAGGTATAATTCTTAGACTTATCTGCATAAAGGATTCATAATTTTCCTTGGCTGCGTACTTGAATTTCCTAGAAATGAAATCAGAGCTTGAAGGGCTCTTGGGAAACATTCTCGTATCACTTAATTGCATACACCAGTGCTTAACATGTAAAGGAAATGGGATATTATTCATTCTATTTTGTTTAAGATTATTACAAGTATTATGTACACTCTACAGTCGATATGCAATTTCCAATACCCAATGAATTTTTTTGTTGCATGTGTCTTTTGTTTTTCTTTTTGAGATGCAATGGTCATCCACATTATCTCTACCCAGCCCATTGAATCCCAACTCAGTAAGTGAACTGCAGATCTAGAAGGTTGGTCTTAATTTTGGCAACTTAACATAGATCCATCCTTAGCATCAAAACTCAAATGTGATGGACAAGTCACTAGAATAACATTACGAGTTCACTTGCCAAATTAGCTCCCTTCCATCTCTACTATTCAAAAATCTTGTTTAGTTCACAGACTTATAACAACTATACCTACTAGTTCACTAGCGGTACTAGATTTGTAATCATAGGTGGCCTAAAACATTCCAATCACATTTAATTACCACTCTACTGCCCATTATTCTGAATTTCCATACAGTTCGATTGAGTGAATTTTGCTGCTTGACGATGTATCCAGATATGTGCTACTTAGAGTAACTCTTTCAGATGGGCCGGTTATTTTCTCTCTAGATGCGTCCAAGTAATTTTCCAGCTACTATGCCAATAACTTCGTGATCTCATATTCTTTGTTCATTTCACGCAATGTTGATCACATGCATGCTGACATACTATGCCTTTGCCATAAAAGTTACTGATTGTATACTTGATGAAAGTACATTCATTCGACTTTGATGTATTTTAATTATGAAGGATATCTCTTCTTTAGCTTCGAACTCATTTGGCCAGTGGTTGGATGTGTCAACGTTTATGGAGAGGTATTGCTACTACTATCTTTGTCTTTGTGTTTTAATTTTTAAGTAGCAGCTTGCACCCTATTTCCATTTGTAGATTGATGCAAACTCATGTGCGTTATATGTACCTACATATTGAGGGCATTAATGGTCATGGATACGATACATACATGCATGAATGGTCAGAGTGAAATTATTCTACTTAGAGATGAAAAGAAATGAAGAGAAAGTTCAACTGTCTAGAAGTTTAAAGAATTCATATCGCCGGACAAAGACTGAAGAGAAATGGGGTCAATGCATAGCTATGGAGGATAAAAGCAGGGTGGCATTGCAAGTGGGACAGGCTTGAAGATGATGTGGTCTTTCAGCCACTGAATCACCTATGTACTTGGTACTTTTGTTGCTGCTTGCAAAACATGATTCGGTAGTCCTGTGATGGCCCAATCATAAGAGTTATTTGGATGGTTGAGATGTTTCTTCAGCCAGAAGTCCTCTTAGAATTAGATGTCAGATTACAGTTTTATAGACACTGACCATGTACAAACTTATGTCTTTATTAAGAATACAAAAAAAACAAGATTAAGCTTTGTACAGAAGAAACTATGAAGTGGATAACATGATTCTGGATTTTCATTCGATCAATGTGGTGCACATGTATAAATGAGTTCTCAACCTAATTTCTCCAAACGCACAGTCTGAACTTTCTAAAGTCTTTACCCAACTAATATTGAATCTAAAATAATGATATATTAATTTCCCAGCATCTTAGAAATGTCGGGTCTGTTTCTTTGAGGAAACTTTGTAATGCCATTCATGCTATTTATCGGCGTGTATGTAATGCCAGGTGTAGCATTATTTCCAGGAAATTTGAAAATGCTGAGAATCTGGTAGCGGCACGTGTATAAACGAAATCTTTTCGGCATATTAGAAAGTTGGGTTTGGCATCATTTTCCGGCGATAACCATTTATCCCCGGCATGGACATAATGCCGATTTTGATACTATTTATGGCAATTCTTAATATGTCGTGAAACTTTTGGCGGAACGCTTTTCAACGACATTTTTATGGCATATTAAAAATGCCGAATAAATACAATACTGGCATAGTTATGCAGATTTTATAGCATATCATTATGCCGGGAAATCTAATATTTGTTGTAGTGAGATACCACTAAATCATGTTGAATCCAGATCATCAATGTGCTCCTCTTGTTTGAATTGTTGTCTGCCTCTCATTTGAATATTCGTTCATCTTCTTTTGGTGATTCTGGTTACACCATGTATTTGAACGTTTGTGCATCGCCAAATTGAAATCTAATGCACATACCATTTCTAATCCTAAAAAAAAAGAGTAAAAAGGAGAGTGGGAGCATGCACGGTTCAGTCTGGAGGCCCAATTTTCTCAGTATGTCATGAACTACATCCACGTCGTATGATGAGAATCTTTTGCCAACAATTTAGATCTTATGTTTAGGGTCAGTGAGGGTACTTATGGAACTATCTAATGTTTTCTTCATTTCACTCATTCCAGTCTTAGTTCACATGTGATACACATTTGTATCCTGATGTGCACCTCTCACTCGAATCCTAGTGCATCTTTTACTGATTCTTGATACATCTCGTATTTGAATCCTTTGGCACCTCCAAGTCAAATCTTAGTTCACATGATATTTATAATCCAACAAAAATAAAGAGAGAGGAAACATGAGAGGGATAGTAGGTCAGATTCAGTCATATAATCCCTTTTCCTTAGGAGTTTCTAAACAACATCTGGGCTATGTGATGGGAAACTTTTTCTAATTGTTCAAATTTACAAGTCAGGGCAAGGGGGTTAGTTTTGGAATCACCCAATTTCTTTTCTTCTTTCCACCCATTGATCTTAGTGTAGGCGTTGAGCTCATATAAATGTGAAACTTCTATAAAATCTTGGTATACTTTGTGTGTTTGAATCCAATTGCACCTCATGAATCCTAGTGCACTCGATATCTTTAACCTCTGTGCACATGCCACAAAATCTTGTTAAATACACATTGATCCCAGTACATCACTAAAAAAATGGTTATTTGTGAAGGATGAGTCCTTCACAAATGTACACTAAATCCATCAAAAAAAATTCAGCTGAAGGAAATTCCTTCACAAAATGTCTTACTCTAAAAGCCTCTTCACAAATACTTTGATGAGAGACAAAGCCTTCACAAATACTATTCTAAAGACCTATTTGTCCTTCACAAAAAGACTTACTGGTCTCCAAAATACATTTGTGAAGGCTAATTTCAATACTTTCAATTAGGGTTGGCAATCGGGTCGATTTCGGGTCATATGTTCAGAAGTCTTGAAATTGAATGTTAAATTGAAATCTTTAAAAAAAAAATTTGGGTCGGGTCTGGCTTATTCAGGTCTCATACAACCAAAAATGTTCACAAATGAAAGAAATTAAATTTGGAATAAATTGCACATTTTTGGGTCCTGTCGAGTCAAAAATTGCCATCCCTACTTTCAATGAGGTTCTACAACATTCACAAATATACTCATGAGCCCTTAAAATAAATTTGTGAGGTATATTTTTTTGTTTTTCAATGAGGTTTAAACTTTCATATATATTAAATATTATGAAATAATATATTTGTGGCTTCTATAAGACACAAATGATATTTTAGTAAACTTATTGAGTTAATAAGACACAACAACCATAACAAATCACTCTTTGAAAACAATATTTTTTTATTTCACATATAAAAAGTATTCATCAAATAGGGAAGACATGAACCCTTTCCCCTTAATTAATACAAGTTCAATATCAATATATTTGCATGTCAGCATTTATCACTCATTTAGCCAATGACCATATTTGAGATTGTTGAGAGGATGCTTAGGTGATTATGAACCACTTTCCTCCAACCCTTAAGCACTAAAGTTGTAGAGAACACAATTTGAATTAAGTGACAGTCATTGATAATTAGAGATGTGAAGGTACTCTTTGCCATCTCGAACAAATTTCTTGGGTAATGATTCCAGTAATAGCCACCAAAGAATGTATCAAAGCCAACTTCTTTGCAATATAAATAACAATTTAGTTAAAAAGTAGATTTCTCATTCAAATGCCCATATATATAAACACAAGACAATAAATGATCTAAGACAACACATTTTAGATAATGTACCTAAAGATCTATACATTGTTGCAAAGACAATATGAAGATCGCCACATGTACACTTGAGTATCCATTCCTCTTGCCATATGAAGGTAATGTATCATTGATCATCTCTTTCTCTTTGTCTTTCACATCGCTTGATATTCAAAAACTATTTGTGGTCTCAATAAAATAAAAAAATACAAGGGAAGTTTTCAATGCACAAACCTAGGCAATAGAATTATTGTTTACTAATTGGAGAAGTAATATATCTTGTTGTACAGTTTGTACATGCTCAACAAATTCCACTTGTTGTCTTACTAAGGAAGTAGTATGTATCATCTATAAACTAATTAATAGAACAAACAAAAGAAATCCACTATTGATGTGACATTGTTAACACTATACAAGAACCATGTTACTAATTATATTGTTGATGTATTCCACCAACACCAAACCCACCCCACCTCACATCTAGTGGGATTGGGGAGACAATTTGGGTTAGCACAAGTGGATTTATTGGATGAAAGGGATATGAATGAAATAAATGGGTGTGGTGTTTAAAAGCTAATTTTTAGGAAAAAATCATGTAGACCATTTCTGATAACTTATGTATACGATGGGCTTTTTTCATAATAATTAGATGATGTGACATATTTGAGCTTCAAGACATAGATCCTAAAGCGATTAACTCGAAGATGAGTATCAACTATCATTGTTTCTACCTTGTAGTTTCTCAAATCTAGATATACTCCAATAGAGATGTGTCAATAAGATGAACTGAGGGATGGATGGTCTTGCCCTACACGACTTGCATTATTCACTGGTTACAATGCTCCAATGCTTAGTTGGTGACTAGAGTCCAATGGTTCATTCACATTGGATATATATGATATTGCTGCATCCACATGGGGGCAAGAAATCCCATTATAGAATGAATACTATGTATCACAATAAAACCAACCAGTAAGAAGTATCCTTAAGGTTGATTACTATGATAGAACTCACCATCCACCTCTTCATATACTTAAATGTCAATAACATATTGCAAATGATTATGAAATGAACATCTAAAATTGTGAGTGAAAATTTGGATAGGTCAGGATTTGTGGGGAACACTAGTAAAGGTAGGATGAATTCAAGATGTGCATCATAGTTTCTACATTATCCCCATTAATATAAAGGTTGTGCTTTGATGATAAATGCAACCCACTTATATTTATGATTAAGAAGTCATACAATAATAGATGCAAAAAAAACTGCTCTTTATAGAATAGATATCATTTCATGTATACAAGTTTGTAACCATGGAGGTATCAACTTATGCTAAATAGTTCCCCTGCTGCTAACAACACTATCCCCGTTAAAAATATACAATTAAGTCTACAAGTTTTCTATATGATTATGAGCTCTTAATTAGATAGGAGATGATCTTGGACAAATATTCATAGCCTTACCTTAGTATCTAAAGTCCCAAAGGAAGAAAACTATTCAGATACCTCAAGCCAAGTATAATGTACGTAGTAGACACTAGTTTACATAAAAATTAGGAGCAATAAAAACATAGATAACTCCATATGAGAGGGTTGTATAACAAACATTGACATACAATGTAATGTGATAGAAGAAGCTAGTTTACAACTAGAGTGTGACACATAACATGCATATATTCTAGCCAAATAACTAACTACATTTATTGGATTAAATGTTGACATGTATCTATTTCAAAAACTAACCTAAGGTTTTAGTTCTTCCAAACAATAGTATCTTTCCACCCATCATGATTAGTTTTTAAAGAAATTTACATGTAAGATTTTTACGATCAGTTCTCAAAAGCATACTTTGAAGTCTCAAAATGTTCTTACCAGTTTATGATCTTCAAAGGCAATGTTATATCCAGAGACAACAATTTGTGGGTGAGAAATAGTGTTTTTCTACACCCTGAAGCAATGTTGCTTGACATCTATGGTATGGATCCAACCAATACTTCTTAGATAAAATAATTTGCTCCTTTATGAAATGAGGTATCACCAAAATTTAATTAGAAGAAAAGAAATATAAATGTATAACCTCCAGATTCAAAAAGTAAGATGTCATCCAACACTGATCCATTAGAGTGAGCATCTTAATGTCTTATGCTATTGTTGTTCAACTTTGGTTGGCCAACGCTCTGTAAAAAAGATAATAGTAGTTACATAAAACATTTGAATAATAGTTTGACAACTGCTCCACTTTATCTTATACTACTACCACTGCTACTGCATTGAGCAAAACTCTAAAGTTTCCAACTGTACAAAATCATTCAAAATAGCAACTAGATTTCATAAATCAATGAGTTTTTCACTTCCTGCACTGGTATTTTATAGTTATGTTAATTGGAACTCCGAAAGGATGTTGCTCTATAGGTGTTCTCTATGAAAGATTTTTCAAGGGAAACCACCACTACATTCAGGCAAGAGGAAAACTAATATGCTATTAGATATATGCTTGATGTGTTGAAGATGAAGTATTTTATGACAATTGGGTTTGACGTATGAAAACTAAGAAGATCCTTACAAGCTTGATAATCATGTATATCAAGTACACTTTACCATAATCTTCTACTACTAAGTTTCTAAGATTAGAAATATGGAATAACTTTATTAAAATAAAGTTCTTCGTTGAAGTTCATAGAAATACTATAGTTCATTGTCTCACATATTTATTGATGTCCTTGGTTACAAACAAGTATAGTCTCCATTAACTACAAGTAAGATAAAGAGATTGAAAGTTTAAAAACAATGTTAAGAATCGATTCATTTAAGAATCCCCCTTCTTTTTAAGGCATTCCTAAAAAACCCAAACTTTGGAAAATCCTAGAAAAGCCTTGTAAGTCAGTACAAATAAATGGTGATGAAGGGATAACTTATACCTGGATGGAAACTCTGACATGAGAATTGTTTGTGTGGCAAATACGTGCCATGACACAACATGTGTCTATCATAACTACCGAACTCACATGAGAACTGTAACAAGGAAACCAGTCGACAGGAGGGATGTGCCAAATGAATTTATGATTGAGAACTAATGGATCTCAGATGATGTGGTTATGAAAGTGAGGGTATTTGTCCATACTTTTCTTAAAGGGTATTGTAATCTCTTTATGTTTCATAGAGAAGGAAAATTCAACATCATTTACCTTATCATCTGTGACATCAACCAAAGCCTCAAGATCTTTGCATGTGATAGTAAATTGATTTCTCTCAAGTAGGATGGATGGTGTGTGAAGACTTATCAGATCGTACTGTTCTTAACTGTAGCTGCATATGTCATTGCATTCAAGAGGAGACAAGGAGTATTCATGATTGGAGGACATTTTTTCTTGTACGTGGAAATTGGACCAAGTCTCAGCACATATAAGAAGTAACCATCTTAAGCATTTTAGGACCTTATAGAATGACTAATTGCAGCTCATCTATGTTAGATCAATTTTAGACTAACAAGTTATTTCAACTAGTCTGAGATCAATTTATATCTAAATAATTAAGAGAAGAATAATGGTATTTGATCTCAATAATTAGGAGAATAACACATACCAATATAAAAATTTGTTAGAATTTTGTTGATCTCTTTAGGAGAGTCTACCACCCGATTTTGTTTAGAACCTACACTCTAGGATAAGGATTGGCTAAGGCTATTTTATGCAAACTTTAGACTCACCATGCATAAGTGGTTTCTCACTTGTGGGCTGAAAAGTTGCAATAGAAGAATACCCATTCTATAAACACCTCTGAAATTCTTAAGATTATAATTAAAATCCATTTAATTTTTCAAGAACTACATATTTATTGCATATAATGAAGAAAAGTAGGCTCTGTTTAAGATATGAGGTTATAAACAAGTCATAAAAGAATATGAATTACTTTTAACCCCATGAGCATTAAAAAGTTCAAGATTTTACTATAATATAAATGGCTAGTAAGATTGTCATATGTTACTGTTGTCAAGGTAGCCACAACACACACAAAATTAAAGGAAACCAAACAGTGCAAGCTTAAACACTTGAATCATCACAAAAGAACGTAGATAACTCCCATTACCATGTTTATAAATTTACATCAAATGTTTTGAATGGAACAAATGGCATTGGCAATTTAGTAAGGCTACATCATTAAACTATGTAATGTGTTGATTATTCTTCAAACATTATGGTTGCCTTTTGATGCATTATCTCTTGAACAATGTTCTCCAATGGTGTTCTTATTCTCAAATATATATATGAAATTTTATTTACTCAAATTAATAGATATTAGAAAACACATGAATTTTTATTTACTCAAAATTTCATTCATACATGGGATCCACTTCTATCACCTTCAATGGGAAGTGCACCACCATGAGAGACATTTGAAAAAAATAAAGGCTTGGAAAGAAATTAAATTTTGAACTTAAGTTGAAAAGGAATAACAAATTAATCATATATATATATATATATATATATGTGTGTGTGTGTGTGTGTGTGTGTGTGTGTGTGTATGTATGTATGTGCATCTGGGATCCAATTGTACCACCCTAAGCGGGAAACACAATAGCAGGAGGGCCATTTGGGAAAAAGAGGCTTGTAGAAAAAACGACCATTGAAAAAAGTTGTTGATTCCATATAAGGCATTATCAAATATATATAATGCATACATGTGATTGAAAGGTAAACAGTGACCCATTCATACCACCCTGTGTATGATATGAAGTACCATTGAATCCATTTGTATCACCTTGAGTGGGAAAAAAACCAGTAATAGTCCCATTTGGAAATTTTAAGAATTTTAAAAAAGGTTCCCATTTTCAACTTTATTTGATACTAAATATCTAAATTTTTTTAAGTTTTGTGAATATGTACCTCTGATAAAAAATTCAATGGTGCCCCATTTGCACCTCCCATTGTCGAGAACATACTAACTTGTGCTATGATTGTACCAACACCAGTTTAAAATACTCCATAAGGGGGTTGATTTGGAAAAACACTCATTGGGCCTACATTTGGTACGAACTATGTATGAATGCTATTTCTAGTAGATTCAGCCTATTGAAAACATTAAAAAATATAATCAATTTAATATCTTATGTTGTAGTAATCAATATGATTAAACCAATACTCTTTTCTTGTAGTCAAATAACATGAGCTTGAAGCCACCAAGTTATATATTGAGACTAAGAATTTTGTATACTTTTCATTTCTTCTGCAACTTCTTTGAATTGATCCAACAATGAAGCATTTTATAGAGGGCAATGACAAAAATACCAAAACATACCTACACATTTGTTAAAGTACTTATATCTTTTACAATGTTTTCCTATGATAACATTTCATATCAAATCTTGGTAGCTTTCCCTCTATTCCCTTCTTCCATTTGTCCCTGTCTAATACCTAAAACCTTGTTCCCTATTATGGGGTTGACAAAACACAAAAAAGCATAACATGTCACCTCATCAATTTCTGATGGATCAGTTACTTCACCATTTACAACTACATTTTCCACAATATCAATTATCTCATCATGCCATTAAATGAACCATGTCAGAGTAAAAATAAACAAAAATAGTTTCAAAAGTTTGTAAACCATGAATATAAAATATTCGGTAAATTATCACCAATAGATTCTTCTCATATGCTTTCTTTAGGTAATTGTTTTGAATTGGCTCTCCTTCATTCGTGTTCTATCATAAAAATAAAAATTGTTTAATAAGTTGATACGAATAGATTCATTCTATTCAACATTTACTCAAAATTAATGGAAAGTGGAATTTGATACCATTTCCTCCCTATAACACTCCATGTCTTGGATCATGTAGTATGATGCATTTGGTTTAGTAATCTATTAACCTTATTTATGACAACAATTTTCTAGTCAAAGAAAAAGTCTTAATTAAACAAGACTAGAAATGAAAGATAATTGTCTATTCATTGTTTGACTATACCTTAGATTTCACATTACCCCATTCTTTCACAAGATTCTCAAACCGAGAATGTCTATTGATGGGTTATTCTCAACCTTTTTCCTCATAAAATATGGATCATCCTTATACTTTTTATAGTAATTTTTCTTAACCCGTGACCTCCAACTTTGTAAAGCTTTGTGAATGTGAACATCTATGTAGTTCCATCCATTTCGGTGATTTCCCAGATCAAAGTATTTCTAAAAATCATGTGGGGACGTTAAAAGAAACTATAAAAAGACGCACTTGAAAACATATTAAATTTTATTTAAATACTTAAATGCACGGCTTTCTATCTTGAAATGCAAGTTGTGGTTGCTCACACCTTTGTAGATATAAATTCAATATTTTTGGTTTTCTAGCTAACATGCCTTAGTAACTGTTCAACGTTATACTATTCCCCCAAATTGCATTACATGTGGCATTGAATTGGGCCTTGTGTCGTTGCTCTCTTGGCTTCAGACTTAGATTGACTTCACTTGCATGCCCCCTACAATATCTATGGCAGTCATGTTCATCCTCAATTTGCTCATTCAAATGTTCATTCTCTACTTCATTTGAAGGAGAGGAAACTTAATCTAGAGTAGCAGTGGGATGTGGTGAAGACTGAAGTGTATAAGTACTCATTCTTGATCTTCGATTCCTCATCCTGCATAAAAGGAAAACACAACAATTGTTAGTAGAAACATAAAGCAATGCATAAGAGGTAAGTAAAATAGTTTATAAGGGAAATGTATAGTAGTGCATAAGGTGAGACTATCAACAAGAAAATAACATGGATACTTAATTTAAGCCAATAACATTAAGGTAGGAAAATTGGCAAGGCAATACATTGCACCAACAAATAATGCACCACAAAGGGAAAAAATACATGCTAGTCCATTCATAAGTGTTTGCAACAACTTGTTCAAAACAAATTTATTCCTCAGTCTCTCTAGCATCAAAAGATCCATGGATATCATTCTTCGACCAAGATACATCATCACTTCTATTGTTGTTAAAAATTCGAACTTGTTCTCCACTCATACGGTTCTCAATGATCGAAACTTATGAATAATTTCAAGGTGGAAGTTTCAAAGTAGAAAACCAATTATCATCATTAGGATCTATTACATAAAAGCATTGCATTTCTTATGAAGAAAGAGTTAATGGTCCATATTGATTGCACATTATTGAGAAATTGAGTTGTGTGAATTCATATTCATCTATTCACAAACCACTAGAAGAACTTCCATCAAACAAGGCGCAATGAGAGAATGGTATTTTTATGTATGGACTATAACATAAATCAATGATCTCATGTAGTTGTCCATAATATGTGATTGTAGCAATAATAGGATTATTATCTCTCCCACTTACATAACTAGATGTGTTTGCTATCAAGTACACCTCATTGCATTACGTACTACAAGTACTTTTGATATGCTTTGAACAGAATTGATATCCATTGATTGAATATCCTTCATAGGACACTCCATTAGTAGAAGGGCCCTAGGATATCCATATCAACTCTTCATGAACATTCTTTGGATGATCCATTCGCATACACATTACCTTTTTTATAAAAACACAAAATAATAAGAGATAAAACACTCTTTATATATAAAATTTAAATTTTATAAACTACTAATAAACTCTCTCATCCACCTAAAAAATTGGCTTGCGTGTTTTATTTCTAAAGCACACAACATGATATTTGGTTCATCCTCTTAAAGCAAGAGCATGTAGTTGTTGACTATAGGTTAATGTTGACTCTAGGTATAAATTGACCAAACCCTTGTTTTGATGATGACTAAACCATTCCAAGTATTGGTGTCTAATGCTTATACTTGAGTGATTACAGATTAGGTATAGACACACTCCAAATGCCCTAACTTGCACATTCTAACTTAGAGAAAAGACAAATCAAAATCAATGCAAGTGTACTTTTGTGGAATATGATGTAAATATATTAATATCATGTTGTAAATCACTTGTAATTATTATATGACTTGTAATTAAGCTTAGAAAAAATTATGAGCACTTAAATCGAATATTTAAGCACTTAAATGACATTTTATAAAATTCATTACTGGTTGTTTGTCGACCGAGTTATAAGGTCGACCGATCCCTTACTAGATCTTGAAAATGGTATGATTCAGTCAAGTTTTACACTCATAGAACTCAACTGACCCCTGCACCATACAAAAATGATTTAAGTGATCGGTCGAGTTTCATCCAGGATAAACTCGAGCCATGCCTCAAATCTTCTTTGTCATATAGTGCAATTAGTTGAGTTACCTTTATTGAAACTCGATTGATCGCATTGTACAAAAAAGTGCCAAAAATTACTACTAGTTGTTGGAATGTTGCAAAACTTTAAAAAATATTTGTTGCAACATCCCAAACGGCTTATATTTGTCCTAAATTGTTCCCAAAGGCTTCTATGAATCCTCAACTATAAATAGGACCCCATGGTCTTCATCCCATAGTTAGACAAGATTTATGAAGGTCCCTATTCTATAAGTTGAGTGCATCCTACTTCCTCCTCTCTCTATCTAAGCTTAATCACTTACTACATCCATTAGAGTGAGTAAGATATTTGTAAAAGATCTAATCCTACATGTATATCTTGTGAGGCTCTCACTTCTACCACCTCCCAATCTCTCATTTCTATCATGAAGATGAAGATGAAGATGAAGATGAAGATGAAGATGAAGGTTCTCTCTCTAGTCTAAGAGAAATGAAGAAGAACAAGGGAAGGCATCCCTTAGTGAAAGACTCCTTGGTGAAGCTGAAGTCAAAGGTGGAAGATCCAAGAAGAGTGGGTAATTCCTCAAAGGATGAAGACTTGTACAAGAGTGGATAAGTCCTTGGTGAAGGCCGAAGACTCATTGCAAATTGGGTAACTCCTTGGTGAGGTAGAAAGTTCTTGGTTGGATAGGTTAGTTCCTTTGGTAGGTTGTTGGCTCCCTTCCCCTCAAGGGGAATGTTGGGTATCCTTGTCCCAGAAAAGGAAGGTCATATGTTGTAACTCTTATAAGTGAATATAAGGAGTAGACATGGTTAAGAAATCCTAGAAGTTGACATCTCTACGTAGTGGACTGACATACTTCTAGTTTGAAGTATGGAACCACTCTACATAGCTTGTCAATTGGTGCATGTGCAATTTTTCTCATCCATGCTATGTATTTTTAGTTGCACTCAAATTTCCATATTAGAAACCTTATCTTGTGATATATCTTTAAGGTCTAATGAATTTTGTTTAAGTGTATTCAGCTCTATTCACCCCCCTCTAGAACACACAATCACCCATCCTAGGATCCAATAGTAATCACTAATTATTATCAAAAATAAAAGGTTGTGGTTATTATACATCAACAACTTTATAAAATTAAAAAGGAAATATTGGTTACCTTCTGTAATAGTATTAGATGTTTGTATTGAATAGAACATTACGATGATCTTGTTCTAATGTCTACATATCAAAGTATTGGTACTCCCTCTCTACTAGGAGAGACATCGAAATTATGAGGAGCACGAGTGAATTTTGTTTCAAAATCAAGTACTTATATAGAACAAAATGTCAAACATTTTGTTTTATTTCTATAATAATTCTTCCAAATAGCCTCTAACAATAAATATAGTAGGATTAGCTTTACTTATATAATGATACTCCATATTCTTGAAATATCTCTCAATGGGGTACATCCATCGATACCGAATAGAAATGGAAACCCTCTCTTCATAAACTAATGGATAGTCAAATGCATCATAATGGTAAAGAATGATTGAGGAAAAATTCTATCTAACTGGCACAATGTGACAACAATGTCATGTTCTAGCCTTTTAAAATTTTCCACATCAATGGCATCTGAGAAAAGTATATTAAAAATGAGCTTAGATTTTTAAAAGGCTTATAAACATGTAAGCTTATCCAATTTCACAGAGAAACAGGTAGGATTTGTTGCATTACAACTTGACAATCATGACTCTCCAATGCCAATATCTTTGTTTTGCTTTTGTTAACACACCTAGATATATTATAAGAATATCCTTAAGGAAATTTTGATGTTTATAGAACATACAGAAAATTTTCCTTCTCCCTACTACCCATTGTGAAATATGTTGGAGGTAAGTAATATTTATTCCCTATATCAATATGCCATAAATCACCTCAACACAAAAACTTTTAGATCTTGATGATCTTGTAAGTTGTCTTTTCTTTTCTCTAAATTGCCCAATAAAGTGTTCAAGATGTTCTCACAAAGATTTTTTCTATGTGCATTACATCCAAATTATGTCTCAACAACTGATGTTTCCAACATGGGAGTCAAAAAATATGTTAATTTTATTCCATCCAGGTGGCAATGGCTGAACTTCATCTATAGACCTTTTACATTTGTTACTTCTTCCAAATGTAATGTTAGTGTAGCCCTAGAATTGTTGTAGTATATCATCACCCGACTAGCTTCTAGGAGGTTGATGAAAGTCTTTTTCTCCATTGAAACTTTTTTCATGCCTATAAATATGATTATTTTTCAAGAATTGTTGATAGAATCCATAACATTGTTTTTTGCCAAAAACAAGCCACTTATATAAGGTGTCTGTGTTACAAGATGGACACCCCAAATCCTTTTTCATTTGGTGGTCCAACCAGAAAAACCACCATAAGTTGGAAAATCATTTATTGTCCATAAGATCATTGCTCGCATATTGATATTCTTCTTTCTATAAGCATCATGTACTTTAACTCCCTGATCCCAAAGTTTTTGAAGCTCCTCCGTTAATGGCTCTACATATATTTCAATTTCATTGTTAACCATATAAGGACCTAGAATCAATGGAGATATAATTATGTGTGGTTCCTTTAAAAGAATCTAAGGTGAAAGATTAAGAGGGGTTAATCGTACATGCCAAACATTGTGTGAAGCACTCATAAGTCTAAATAAATTGAATTCTTTTGTTGCTAGAGCAAGTCTGATGTTGTGTGGCTCAGCAACAAAGTCTGGATATTTTCTATCTATTGAGAACGATTATTCCATATTAGAAGGATGATGAACATGACCATCATTTCATTTTTCTTTAAATGGACAAAGCACATCTTTAACAACATAAGGGAACACCTAAAGTCTCTCCAGACGAAGAATAAGAGGGAAGTTATACATCACCTTTACATCCACCTTCTTGTGTTTTGTTTTATTTACCTTTTTATTCCATCTAGACACACCACAAGTATCACATATGTCTTTATTTGATAAATCTTTCTAAAAGAGCATGTAGTCATTTCGTCAAACATAAATTTTACCTTTCTTTAGGCCAAGGTCTTTCACAACTACATTATTTCATAATAAGTCTTAAGAAATAAACAACCCTCTACATAGAAGGTTAAGATTATCAACTTCAACAGCTTTGTGAAAGAATTATTTGACCATTTGGATTCCTCCTCAAAATATAACAGAGGCACCATATAGGACAACTTGGAATGAGTAGTGCAACCTTTATATAGTGGTTGATCGGTATCCTTATGAAGCTTGAAAATATGTTGGGCATTAAGATTTGTAGGCTCCTCCTCCACTTCAAACTCACTGGTATTACTTGTATCTCCCATTCCAAAGATATCCCTCGCATTTGATGCATAGAGCTAGATTTAGTGTAGTGGATATTACACTTGTTGTATTCCCCCCCCCCATCATCTCCCCATTGATAAATACACACATTATATATGCAGACAAATCCTTTTTGTGAAACACGCAAGAATACATCATCTTCAGATCGAATATCTATTATAGCACATTTTACAAGGAAAAAATAAATTTCCCATTCTAGTTGGTGTTTGATGGGTGTGTGCAAATTCAATGAATTTATGTAAACAAATCTGAAATACTTCACTTTGCACTCTGTTACCAATATACATCTAGCTTCTATCTTGCAAGAGATCCATCTACATATAAGTAGACAAGAAGTTCACATTCACATTACAACTTACAAATTGAACAAATCAACAAAAACTATTTTCAAAATTTTCTCTATGAATTGAAGGACACCTAATGAACACACAAATTTTAGATATTCTATGATAGAAGTAAAATTATTAAATGCATAATAATAGAGAAAAAAATAAATTTCCTCTTTAAAGTAAAGGACACATTAGCAACTTCACCTCTTTAGTTTCTAATATCTAACATTGTCTCTTAGAGATGTTTACACTAATTAAACCAACTATGTAATACTCCTACTCTTAGCATACTTTCTCACCCATGTGACACCATACATGTTGTGCATGTTGGTATGAGTAAGGTTATGAAATTGATGTACATGCTCAATCGTGCTTCCTCTTTTATCTCCACCATCCATGCATCTGTGAACCAAAAATAATATATTTGTCTTCCTGGTCATATTGTGTAGGCATGCAACACCCCACATACGAAACCTGCACCTTCACCAAAATTATTTTATCATGATTCACAATATGAATTATAAAACACAGTAGCAATGTAAAAGTTGAAAGCCCATTCCACTATGTGATGTGTTGGGGCTCTGCCATTACCCACTTTAAAAAAATAAAAATGCAATCCTAACTTGTTATTGAATCACATAACATCAAAAATGCAGTGTGTTGGATCTATTATAAAATTATGTTCAATACTCCTAACAATTCAAAATATTGTTATAGGAGCTAATATTGGTTTAAAGGGTCAGGATATAGCCAGATAGCAAGTGTGATATGGATGAGTTTGGTCTATATATACATTTTAACTATATTGACACGATGAGATTGCAATTTTAGCAAATGGTTAACAACACAATCACAATGACTATTCTAAGTCCACATATCATTCTTTGAGTCATGAACACACAACCTAATCTACACAAATCCATTTTGTGAGAGTGACAATCGAGATTGAAACCTCCAGTCCTTTGAATCTGAAAGGGGTTATAAATAGATTAAAATTTAAAATTGAGTATGAAATGTAACATGTGATCTATCATGAGTGTAGTTTGATGGGTCATGAACACACTATTACACTTTGTCAATTACTCAGACTGCTCAATATGAATCACTAACACTTAGAGAGGATGTTAATATCAAATGGGTTCATCATGTTGATCATTAGTATATTTACTACAAAAGAAATATTCATGCCCTTTGTGATGAATGAAAGATACCTCACTTTTCTAGTTCTAAATGGATTGATGGAAGTATAAAAAATTCATTTATCATTTTAGAGGAAGAAGAGTGAATGGTCGTTGAAGGTCAAGGGTCCTCTAGCAGAACATTTGTAAGATATTACCTAATTATCTGGTAATACTATTTGATGTTATTTACAACTAGTGTACTGACAAAATATATGATGTTTCCATACTCAATACCATAATAAATACACAACCATATTTTGTACCTATTTTACTATTTAGCTATATCAATTTAGTAAATTGTATATATTATAGTGTCAAACTATATATATGTATATATGTTACTTTTCTTTGTTCTCTTTCAAGTTTATATAGAGTTCTAAATGTGGGTTCCATTTTTCTCAATGATGGATTGAGGTTGGCATATGTATTTAGTTTATATCCTTTTTCTAAGTGGGTGGGTATGTGCGAAGTTAAAAGTGGAATGAGTAAAGTGGTTATGGGCATGTGTCACTGATGCATGGATTTTGAGTCACTTTTACAGGCCTATTTTATACTCGTTTTGTGCATTTATTAGTCAATTAGTTGATCATATTTGCATAAATCATTATTATTAGCTTGTATATTTTGTTTGCATCAAACTATGCTCATTTTATCATAATTACATTATTTTATACATTCCCCAGCCTTATATACATTTTTATGATTTTTTCAGGTACTTCATGTACAATGAAAAGTCGGTGCCACCGACCATCACAGTCGGTGCCACCGACCATCGCAGTCGGTGCCACCGACCATCATAGTCGGTGCCACTGAGATAGCAGCAGCGGTCGGGCGATAGGAGACTAGAAGAGTCAGTGCCACCGACCACCGAGTCGATGCCACCAAGATTCATTCAGAGCGATAGATCAAACTACATGCATCAGCTCGGTACCACTGACCATTACAAGTCAGTGGTACTGACTTCGCTATAACAAGGACCGCACCCGAGGCTATCGGTGCCACCAACTTTGCCGAAAATCGGCAATCTGTTTGATCGTCCCTATCCAACGGTCCATGATATGTCGTATCGTAAGTTGACCTAAGACATAAAAAGGGGACAGCCAGACCAAAGGGGGACATCATGTTGCACGAAGCCATAGAAGGGAGAGAAGCACATAGCCGAAGGATGTCAACCGGGAGATCCGAGCTCCTGTGACAGATGATTTTGCTACCGAAAGACTACAGAACATGCATTTCTCGAGGAGGATCATCCAGAACACCTTCTCTCCATGGGTTACACGAATTTCTTTCATGTTTCCCACATTTTTCTTCTCTCTCTATGTATTTGCAACTGAAAACCATGCGGGGCTAAACCCCTCCTTTCCTTAGGACCTGGGAGTACCTTGGGGAATCGTTGTATCGACTTTTTACATGATTTAATATAGATTTCCCTTTATTCCTGGATGTATAATTGTGGAATTGCATGACCTATCTATGCTTGATCACCATCGGTCGGGTAATAGACTACTAATTGCTCCGGAAGGAGAATCAAAGGTTAGAAAACCACAAGTTATACACTTTCATACGCGTTCCTTGGGAAAGGCAACATACAGTCAGTGGAAAGAAACCCAGATTCTTCGATATTGCACCTAAACTAAGATATAAATTACTACAAACGTGGAATTGGCTTAGATCTAGGTAGTGAATTGCACCGCGGAAGTGGGTAATTCTAATTATATGCTTTCTATCTAGGGTAGGAGTAAAATTTATATTAATTTAGTAGAAATAAGATATAACTAGACCCTGTGGTGAAATCGATAATTCTAAGGAATCCATCTCTATTGAATCAACCACTTTTAATTTTCTTTTAATTTCTTTTTATTTTTGTTAAACTCAAATCCAACTTTTTAATCGACTTAGTTGATCGTACCGTAGTTAGTAGTAGTCACTGGGACTACGTCTCCCTGAGTTCGACTCGGGCCTCACATAGGCCTATATTACTCGACGCGTGCACTTGCATTCATACACACAGTTTTAGTATGTCAAGTTTTTGGCACCATTGCTGGGGAGACGAAAATGTTTCAGCACTACGAGTGTTGTGGGCAGCCACTCTAGGTCACTTTTAATTCGTGCAACTTTATTTTAATCATTAAAAAATTTACTGCATATACATACAACAAATTGTCTCTATTAAGTACCGTGATTAACTGATTTCAAAATTTTAGGTACTAGTGCATGGTGACAACATGGACCACGGACTACGGAGAATCTACACAAGAGGTCCCAGTCACTATTGAGATTCCAGTTCAAACAACTGCATCAGAATGCATACCGTTGACGCCCAAACAATAAGCAATGGGGGACGGTAATCCTGGGGCTAAGAGGACCATATGGGAGATGATTAAGGCATCTTCCTCAACCGCACAGACATGGCCTATCAAGAAGCAGAATGTGAATGTAGCACAATACGAGATTAATCCAGGGCTCGTCGCACTCATCAAGTCACAAGCTTTTTATGGGCACACTCATGAAGATCCAGTGGCACATATTAGCAATTTTGTGGAGTGCTACGACATGGTAAAAGTGGATAGGTTTCCACAGACAGCTATTTATCTGAAGTTGTTCCCATCATCATTAGAGGACAAGGCAAAAGAATGGCTGCACAACCTACCAAAGGAATCCATTGAGACTTGGGATTAAATGATCGAGACATTCTTTGAAAGGTACTTTCCTCCAGAAAAGACAAACAAACTGGTTAGAAACATTCACAATTTCAAGCAACAGATAGTTGAATCTTATTCTGAAGCTTGGGAGCATTTACAGAACATGCTCAGGAAAGTCCCTCACCATGGGATAGATCTGGAGAACCAAGTCAAGATGTTCTAATTTGGGCTCCATAAAAGTGAACGTGTCACCTTAGATAGTGATGGCTCATGGTTCTTTCTCAACAACTCACCTTCAACGTGTCAGGACATTTTGAAAAATATGGCAAAGAATCAGGCATGGGGTAATGAGAGAGACCATCTAGAGCATATCAAAAGAATAGGGGAGTCTAAAGTTATCACCTCCTTAAATGAGAAGATAGACTTGATATCAAAGAAGCTGCTAGAGAAGGATAATAATTTATCAGATGAGGAAGGACAAGTGAAACACATGCGGTAGAAATGATACAGGAACAATGCTACTCATGGCGAAAGGATCCCAAATTCTCTTGGAAAGATCCAAACAACTTCCTACAAGATCTTGATCAACAGAACCAACATAGGAATCATCAGCATCAACGACCTATAGCAGAGGAGAGCACAAATGAAATTCTCAACTGAATAGTGAAGCATAATGAACAGTTGATAAACAACTTCCAACGTGATCTCTAGAATCAAGGGGCCCAGATGAGGAGTTTTGAGACAACCTTGCCTCAGCTAGAAGTAGATATGGTGGCTTTGAAGAAGCCTACACAACAAGGTTTTTTAGGAAACATTGACACTCCAACAGGAAACCAGTAGGTCAAGGCCATACTACTGAGAAGTGGGAAGAAGATGTTGACTCCAAGGACCATTGAGACTAAGGTAACCAAGCCTACTGACAGTGGTGACCCAGTGGCAGAGCCAGCACAAGTAGATGTGGAGGCAGGCAACACAGGAGAAGAGCATAATCAAGAAGCTGAAGTGGAAAAGAGGGCTTCATATGTGCCACCACATCAGAGGATACAGACGGTACAGGTTCCATATCCTAATAGCTTGAAGGAAACAAAGATGGACCAACAATTCAAGAAAATTTCTAGATAGCTTTAGGAAGCTTTCCGTGAATACACCATTAATTGAGGCAATTGAACAAATACCATCATATGGTAAATTTCTGAAGGATATCATCAATAAGAAGAGGAGGATCCCAGATTTGGAGGTAGTTGTAATGTGAGAGCAGGTCAGCGCCTTCATTTTAGGTACACTACCACCAAAGAGACATGATCCTGGTTGCTTCAACATCACTTATTACATCAGGAAGACAAAGTTTGGGGAGGGCTCTATGATTCAGGGGCAAGTATCAACTTGATGCCCTTATCTACCTTCAAGAATCTAGGTCTTAAAATAACTAGGAAGAGCAGCATGATAATCCAATCGGAAGATAACTTTATGGTGAAACAGTATGGTATTTGTGAGGATGTACTTGTCAAAGTGGACCGTTTTGTTTTCCCTGTAGATTTCATAGTGATGGAGATGAAAGATGACCATGGCAATGATCTTTTATTAGGAAGACCCTTCCAAGAAATATTCGATATGATCTTGGAGATGGGTAGAGGCCGTTTGACTATGGGAATTAAGGATGATAGGTTTGAGATCACTATGCCAGATAATTCCAAGTCACCCAATGCTCAGGAGCAATGCAATATGATGAAGCACATGGATAGCAATATCTCTTTGTTCTTGGGAAAACCATTTTTGGACATGGCACATGTGATGACAAAGGTGGATAAGGGTACACTAGCTGTGGACATCATGGAGAACACTAAGGTGGTCTCACTTGCCAAGGCAGTAGGGTATCCAGATGACGAATAGGAGGAATTGGGTTTATCCGATGTGGATGAGGATGGCGAAGACTCTCTAGTATAGATACATCCACAACTTCCTCTAGAGGCATGTATAATGAACCTTATAGATGATTGTCTACAAAGACGGTCACTAGAAGAATGTGCAAGGTTACTGAAGGCTTTGTCGTGCTATTATACAAGGCACTTTGAGGACTTGGGACCGCTGCCACGACCATTGGTTTCTTAACTCTTGATCCCACCTGAGTTGGAGCTCAAGACGCTTCCACCTCATATAAATTATATTTTTCTAGTTGCATAGGAGAAGCTATCGGTTATCATATTTGCATCATTGAGTGAATTGGAAGAAGAACAACTAATTCTGTGCTAAAGAGCCACCAAGGTGCATTTGGGTGGACTGTAGCTTCCATCAAGGGGATTTCCCCTACATTATGCCAACACCAGATTCGGCTAGAAGAAGGAGCAAAGCCGGTCATTCAACCTCAGCGTCGCTTAAATCCAATCATGACGGAGGTAGTCAAGAAGGAGGTAATCAAACTTCTGTCGGAAGGTATAATCTATGCTATTTTTGATTCCATGTGGGTTAGTCCAACACAGGTAGTACCAAAGAAAGGGGGAATCACTGTCACTACAAACTCATCTAATGAACAAATAACCATTAGATTAGTGATAGGATGGTGAGTTTGCATTGACTATCACAGATTGAACACCGCCACGCTTAAGGACCATTTTCCATTTTCGTTCATTGATCAGATTTTGGAGCGACTCACCAGTCACTCCCACTTTTGTTTTCTTGACAGATATTCAGGCTATAATTAGATTTCAATCGAGCCTAAGGACTAGGAGAAATCTACCTTCACCTACCCTTATGGAACTTTTGTGTAACGCCACATGCCATTCAGGTTGTGCAATGAGCCCACTACTTTTCAAAGGTGCATTGTGGTAATTTTCTCGGATATGGCGGAACGACGTCTCAAGGTTTTCATGGATGATTTTTCAGTCTCTGGGACATCTTATGATGATTGTTTGAGAAATTTGGATAAGGTTTTGCAACTGTGTGAAGACACACACTTAGTGCTTAATTGGGAAAATGCCACATGATGGTTAGCGAGGGCATAGTGCTTGGACACAAGGTGTTTAGCAAGGGATTGGAGGTGGATCTGGTTAAGATAGAGGTGATTTCAAAACCTCCTCCACCAACATCGGTGAAGGAAGTTAGGAGTTTTCTAGGCCATTCCAGATTTTATCACCAATTTATGAAGGATTTTTAAAAAATCGCTAAGCCGTTGTCTGAGCTTTTGGAAAAGAATGTTGAATTTAATTTTGATGAGAAATGTTTAAAATCTTTTCAAATATTAAAAGAGAAACTCATATCTACACTAGTTGTGCATGCTCCAGATTGGAGCCAACCATTTGAACTGATGTGTGATACATCAGATTATGTTGTGGGGGCAGTGTTGGAGAAACGCTTAGACAAAGTTTCTATGGTTATATATTATGCATCTAAAACACTTAATGATGCACAACTAAATTATACCACAACTGAAAAAGAGTTATTGGATGTTGTCTTTTCTTTTGAGAAATTTAGGAAATATCTTGTGGGATCTAAGGTAGTGGTGTGAAACGATCATGCGACAATTAAATACTTGTTGCAGAAGAAGGATGCAAAACTAAGATTGATTAGATGGATCCTTTCACTACAGGAGTTTGATATTAAGGTCAAAGATAAAGAAGAGATTGAGAATGTAGTGGCTGACCACCTATGTAGACTAGAGAGGGTAGATGAAAAGGATGTTAATATACCCATTCTAGAGACTTTTCCTGATGAGCAGTATTTCACCCTTAAGCAAAGGGACACTTGGTTTTCTAACATCCTGAATTATTTAGCTTGCAAGGAATTACCCGCTGATTGGGGGTACTAAGAAAAGAATAGGTTCTTTCATTCATTACACTATTATTTTTGGGATGATCCTATTTTGTTGAGACAGTGCAGGGATGGAAATCGAGAAGGTGCGTACCTAAATGCGAGTATGAGACTGTGTTGAAACACTGCCACACACTACCTACAGGTGGACACCATGCCAGTTCGAGGACAGCCGCAAACGTTTTGGAGAGTGGTTTATACTGGCTGACTCTATTCAAAGATGCATATGATTTTGTGCATAGGTGTGACACATGTCAGCGGTCTGGTAACATATCAAAGAGGCAAGAGATGTCATTGAATGTGTTTCAAGAAGTAGAGGTCTTTGATTTTTGGGGGATGATTTCATGGGACCCTTTGTGTCCTCTGACTGTAACCTCTACATCTTACTACTATAGATTATGTGTCAAAATGGGTGGAAGCGATTCCAGCCTGCACCAATGATGCCAATTTCGTATGTAAATTTGTTAAGGATCACATTTTCTGTAGGTTTGGAGTGCCTAGGATGATTATAAGCGATGGGGGAACTCATTTCACCAATCGAAAATTTGGGGAACTCTTAAACAAATATGGAATGACACACTCTGTGGGTACACCTTACCACCCACAAACTCAAGGGTAGGTGGATATTTCCAATTGTGAGATCAAAAAGATTCTTGAGAAAACAGCGTCATCTAGTAGAAAAAATTGGAGTGAATTGTTGGTTGATGCGCTATGGGCCTATAGGAATGTCTATAAAACACCAACAGGAGCTACACCCTTTAGGTTAGTCTATGGATGGGCATGTCATCTCCCTGTGGAGTTAGAACATAAAGATCATTAGGCGTTAAGGAGACTCAATTTTGACCTTGATGAAGCAGGTAAGACAAGGATGCTAGAGTTGAATGATCTTGATGAAGTTAGGATGAATGCCTATGAGAATTCACGATTGTACAAGGAGAGGACTAAGCAAATACATGACCGGAATATATAAAGGAGAGTCTTTTACCTGGGAAACAGTGTGTTGCTTTTTAATTCAAGGATGAAATTATACCCTAGGAAAATTGAGATCTAGGTGGAGTGGACCACTTATCATTGAAGAAGTGTTTCCACATGGATTGGTTAGAATCAAAGAGGGAGAAATATCCTTCTTGGTTAATGGCCAAAGACTGAAGCACTATTTTGGAGAAGATTTCAATAGGAAGGAGCATGAGGTGAAACTCATTGCTCCTAATTAATCTCATGAATGGATTTATCTAGCCTAGGACGTTAAACAAGGGCACTTGTTGGGAGGCAACCCAACCATTAGGACGTTCATTTCATTACTTTAATTATGTTGGTTTAGTAGTACTTAGTTTTTCATATTTTTTGTAAAAATGATACCTTGACTCATTTGTTAAGTGTGGAGGCTGTGACAAAGTCGGTGCCACCGACTGCCAAGTTGATGGCACCGAGATCGGGTTAGCGAGAGGGACTATCCAACTGGAAACAATCAGTACCACCGACACACCTGTTGGTGGCACTGACATGTATGAAGAAAGTGCAAAAAAATGGGCGTGGCTAACTGATAAGTCATTGGTACCACAGACACCCCAGTCAGTGGCACTGACTCGGCTAACACACCAGGCTCGGTGGGTGCATCGGTGCACCTGAATAAAAAAGACCGATCAAGTCGGTACCACTGACTCATTACTAGGTGCCATCGACAGAAGAAAGCACCGATTTGTGGCCACCTTCATCAACGATCCAGATGCATCAAGAATCAATGATTGGTAGCACCGATCCACCCAAGAGTCGGTGCCACCGACACCAAGTCGTTACCACTGATATGCAGACGATCCAATTTTTCAAGATGGTGCAGCGACGACCGTCGATGCACTAAGGGCACAGATCCACCGCAAAGTCAGTGCCACTGACTCCTAGTCAGTGCCATCAACTTTTCCATAGCATGGCAGCTAGTCTATAAAAGGGAAGTAGTGGATTGTTTCCTCCTTACAAATTCAAGAACCACTACTCCCCAAGTGCAAGTGACTACTCCGAACATCCCGAAGCTGCACCGTGCTATTCTTTTCTCAACCTCTTTCCCCGATCACTGCAACGTCATGGAACGGAGAGTAGGACTCCCTAGAGGTCTGACGCCACTACCCCAGATCAGCCACCCTTCGACAGAAGGGCGAAAGGTGTATGAGGAGCTTGCCAAGAGGTCGTTCACTCCAACAAGATACTGAGACTGGTAGCTGTGATAAAGTGGATTTCTCCTATTTGTACATAATTACTCTTGTTACTTGAAGTCCTCAATCTCTTTATGTCTCCTAAGACTTCATAACTCTATAATGTCCACCAAAGTCAAGATTTCACATTCTGAGTCAATATGATACACATATATGCATGAAATCCTAGTGTTGTTATACCCTTGAATCCTTTGATTCAAAATGTTGATCATACATCCTCATTTTTATTTGTAAATTTTCACACTTGTTATAGACCATATTATGAAGCTATGGTCCAAATTTGAGATCATTTGCACACTCCTACGATTTTATATGAATTTTCTAATAAATATCCTTTTTTCAGCCTTTTTGGGCCGGCCCACCCATGAGGTCTTCCCCTACCTCGGCGGCTAGGGTTTCCGCCCGCTTCTCGGGTCCAGATCTCCCTCATTTCTTGTCCGCTTTGCACGAAATTGGTCTCATTCTCTTCATCTTCGATTTACGCTCCTATTTCATATGTTTTTCCCTCCAAACCAGCCCCGTTTCGCGAAGCTTCGAGCCTCTTTCTAACCCCTTTGGGGCGACCGCCGCCATGGCTGAAAGTGGGTGGAATACACCCTAACCCTAGACCCTCACACCTATATAAGACCCCCTTTGGCTCCCATTCTTCCCCATGAATATATCCATACCTTCGGATTTTTATTTTGTGCACTATAGCTTGTTCCCCATCTTGGTCGAAGGTGTGCAGCCACGGAAATCATTGTAGCAGCTTCATTTTCGTGACCTTCTCTCTCCTCGGATTGGTATTCCCCCCCTTTCTCTCTCTACAATCGTATTAGGTTCATATCTTCTACATCTGATACCGAAAATAGGATAATCTATAGTCCATTTTGATCGTTTTGGCGAGATCTACCCAATGAGAATGGTTTCAGAGCCTGAATCATCTTCTAAATCTCTAATAATGCTAGATATGTGATCTTTGACTTCTTTGACCACGCTTAATGCATAATTGTGATGAATCTTGAATATTTTATGTATACCTACCCTCCTAACCTTGAAGTAAATAACTTTTATACATATTCAGTTTAATAGGAGTCATCATCATCCCTATTTCTTATACATTACTCTAGTTGTAGATATATACTAGTGTTGAGATTGTAATGATGTACCCTGCCCTAAATTGATAATCTAGCTACTTAATGATGAAATAATGTCTAATCAACCCCAAAGAAGTAATATATGTCTCTTCTTGACCTTAATATCATCCCCTAGCATCCTCCTTGCTATGGTTGTTTCTTTTGACATCTAATGCATGTATATGCCCCTATTATGTGAATGTTTGATTATACTTTGAACCAATGTTGGGTCGACCTAACCTATTCATGTCTCTATGTCTTTATGTTGCTGATCTTGACCATCCTTGATGCTTAGTCCCCTTGAATTGATAATCTTTGACCTTGATTTCTCTATTATGAGTCTTTGACCCTTTAATATACTTAAGGAACATGAACCTTGAAATGGTCATATGTAATCTGTGGAACCTTAGAATGATATGAAACTAGAACCACACCATCATGATGACCTCTAGATCAGTACAATATCATATAATGAACCAATAAGCAACTTGGAACCCACCTTGGCCAAAACCCTAAAATGCATCTAATTAGGGTTAATGATGAGAATCTAATGCATATATGTAATCTTGTTCTTAATCAGGTTTGGCTTATGATCTAGATGATAGTGGATGTGTTAAGTTAAGAATCTATGAATCATGTATGGGACTTATCTATTTATATTACTATTACTTTCTTGCTTGAAAAGACATATATTGTATGCTTGTTCGTTTACTTGCTCAAATATTGCTATGTCTTACTCGATGTTTGCCTCGTCAGTTTTATAACTTGAACACACACACACACACACACACACATATATATATATATATATATATATATATATATATATATATATATATATATATATATATATATATATATATAAGTCCATTATAATATTGTTGATAAAGGGTTCACTCATGGTTATGTCCTTGAGGTCCCTCTCGTATAAAAGGGTTAGCTAAGCTTGAGCACCCTTACGAACCCTTCCAACGGGAAGATGGTCAAAAGCCTTAAACATGCTTGGTATTTTTGGTATAATGGAGTGAAATGACATAAAATATGGTTTCACATTTGTTAAACAATTAACATATTTATTCTTGTTCATTTAGTCTTTAAATCTTTTCAAAATTATGCAAAGCTTATATATATGTATATCTTTCTACCCCATACTCAACACCTCGTGTGTTGACCCATTTCTCGTATGTTGTTTTTAGGTTCAGAGATGGCTAGGAGGTTGATGGGCTTGGTGAGCTATGCTAGGTGTACTTATTATAAGATCCAGATATAGTATACATGAGCAGACTTGTACAAAGTGACTCTTGAATGTGTAATTCAAATCATGTAATATAATGATGTTGCTTAATACATCTTTTTGATTTTTGAGATTATGTTGGTGCTTGTATCTTGTTATATGTTCATGTGTGCTAAGCTTTACACTTCCGCATGTTGCCTTTGGTATATGTTTGGTTCATGGGACTGGGATTCTGGTTCCGTGACAGATGGTATCAGATCATGAATGATAACTACACAAAACATTGCTCACATGAAACACAAACTAAACCCACCTTACATCTCAACCCTAGAAACTTAATAAGGTGTCCTTTGTGGACTAGGTTGACTTAGCCTCTAGGTTAGAACCTAGATGTTCTAGAACTAGGTGTAGACTTGTGTAAGTTACCTCCCTAGACATGATTCACGACATGTGCTTAGGATGTCTACATAAGTGTGTACCATGTTCTTACTAGTTCTCTAGGTATCATGATACTAGACTGCCTAATGAGTGTGGTAACTCGTTTTGGTTTTGGTTTTATTCAAATGGAGTATGGTGGTTTTCATCGAATGTTTCGACGTTGGAGAAAATCTATTTCAAGTACTAGTATATGTACCTATAAAAATGTTACCACACCTAGAAAGGCAGTGAGTGTTTATGTAACCTAAGAGAACGAGATGTAACATCAAGTCTAGATGATAGTTGTAGTATCTAGAGTTGACTATAACCATGATAAAGACTAGGATAGTAATTACCATATATAACCTAAGATAATCATAATGATGTTAATGTCGATCTCGATGTTGATGTTGATGTTGATGTTGATGTTGATGTTGATGTTGATGTTGATGTTGATGTTGATGTTGATGTTGATATTGAGGATGATGTTGATGTTGATAAGACCCAAGCTTGTCCTTGAGAGGTACAAGTAGTTTGATGATATGAAATGTGTTTGACCATGCAACCCTAGCTAGACCTAGCACCTTTTTGATACATATGACTTGGTTGATGTGCTAAACATAGCTAGTGGGTTGGCATGTTTGCTTGTACCTAGTCTTGTGCGTGTTGATATATGATATGTGACATATAGTTTGCGACCAATGTGGGCCTCAATCTCTCTAATAAGGAGGACCTCTATCATGGGACAAATGAATAGGGTGACCTTTCTATATGACTCAACCCACCTCGGGAGAAGGATAGAGTACCTAAACTCCAAAATATTTGAAATGTTGAAAAATATGAATGATGAAATACTTGATAATGGGTCCCTAGCTAGGATACTTCTAAGTATATGAGATAAGTCGCCTAGTTTATGGTCTCTTGAAATTGTTGAACCATAGATTTCCTATGAAAATATCTAACCCTAGAGAAAGAGGCAATTGAATATTTGATGCTTGCTATATAGGTGAGGGGGGATGTCCCAAGACCCTAAGATGATCTATATGATGTGTGATATCCATGATGAGCCTCATACTTGGGTTAGTAATTGTATATAAAGGAATCTAGTGGTTACCCTTGTTCCTCGAAATATGGGTAAAATTTCGTTTTGGGTAGAAGTTTATGGCTAGCAGGTCTTGATGGACATATATATGTCTTAGCTTGAGTGTCTTGAGCTTGTGGAGCTCTTTCTGATACAAGTGAGAAAGTTTCAAAACCTTGACGTGGATGATAATGTTGTTCCTTGAATGATGCTCGATATGTGAAAGAATCTCACTTGAGTTAAAATTTTGATAAATGTGCAATAGTCACTTTGGTAAGCTATACCTAATACAAAATCATACTATACATAAAATACGTATCTCTGAAATCATGAACTTGATACGATGATGTTTAGAGATCTTACCTTGAATAATCAGGGGTAACATGCCTAATCTCATACCCAAATGAAAAAAGATCAACTTGATATGATGATGCTCTTGGGGTAATAACTCGAATAAACAAGATGAATAAATTGCTTTATTTGAGATTTGAAAGGAAAAATGATGAACATAATTCATTAGAATTGGTGGAAATTTTGTGGAAAGGAAAAAACATGCATGAAATCTAGAGTAAAGATGAGATACACACTTGATGACAGTCTCGTTTGAAGCCATAAACAGAATCTTTTGAGAATTGATAACACAGATTTTGTTGATACCCTTTGGTCTCATATAAAGATATGAACAAAACCCTAATGTGTGGACACTGAGGGATGAGTAAACCCTAATGTTGTGATACAATATTAGAGTACAAAGTAACATGTACATAGATAAGATGAGTACACCTTTAATGATGATAACCTAAGTGTACACCATATTGTGGGGAATGACTTGACAATTATGGTTGGATACCTAGACTCCATATATTTTGACTTTGACTCTTAACTATGATCTTGGATGAATTTCAAGGACGAAATTTCTTTTAAGGAGGGAATGATGTGATAAAGTGGATTTTCTCTTATTTGTACATAATTACTCTTGTTACTTGAAGTCCTCAATATCTTTATGTCTCCTAAGACTTCATAACTCTATAATGTCCACTAAAGTCAAGATTTCACATTTTGAGTCAATATGATACACATATATGCATGAAATCCTAGTGTTGTTATACCCTTGAATCCTTTTATTAAAATCTTGATCATACATCCTCATTTTTATTTGTCATTTTTCACATTTGTTATAGACCATATTATGAAGCTATGGTCCAAATTTGAGATCATTTGGACATTCCTACAATTTTATATGAATTTGCTAAGAAATATCCTTTTTTCAGCCTTTTTGGGCCGACCCACCCGTGAAGTCTTCCCCTACCTCGGCGGCTAGGGTTTCCGCTTAGTTCCCAGGTCCAGATCTCCCTCATTTCTTGCTCGTTTTGCACGAAATTGGTCTCATTCGCTTCGTCTTTGATTTACGCTCCTATTTCATGTGTTTTTCCCACCAAACCAGCCCCGTTTTGCAAAGCTTTGAGCCTCTTTCTAACCCCTTTGGGGCGGCCGCCGCCATGGCTGAAAGTGGGTGGAATACAATCTAACCCTAGACCCTCACACCTATATAAGACCCCCTTTGGCTCCCATTCTTCCCCACAAATATATCCATACCTTCGGATTTTTCTTTCGTGCACTATAGCTTGTTCCCCATCTTGGTCGAAGGTGTGCAGCCACGGAAATCACTGTAGCAGCTCCATTTTCACGACCTTCTCTCTCCTCAGATTGGTATTCCCTCACTTTCTCTCTCTACAATTATATTAGGTTCATATCTTCTACATCTGATACCGAAAATAGGTGAATCTATAGTCCGTTTTGATCGTTTTGACGAGATCTACCCAATGAGAATGGTTTCAGACCCTGAATCTTCTTCTAAATCTCTAATAATGCTAGATATGTGATCTTTGACTTCTTTGACCATGCTTAATGCATAATTGTGATGAATCTTGAATATTTGATGTATACCTACCCTCCTAACCTTGAAGTCAATAACTTTTTTACATATTGAGTTTAATGGGATTCATCATCATCCCTATTTCTTATACATTACTCTAGTTGTAGATATATACTAGTGTTGAGATTCTAATGATGTACCCTGCCCTAAATTGATAATCTAGCTACTTAAAGATGAAATAATGTCTAATCAACCCCAAAGAAGTAATATATGTCTCTTCTTGACCTTAATATCAGCCCCTAGCATCCTCCTTGCTATGGTTGTTTCTTTTGACATCTAATGCATGTATATGCCCCTATTATGTGAATGTTTGATTATACTTTGAACCAATGTTGGGTTGACCTAACCTATGCATGTCTCTATTTATTTATGTTGCTGAATTTGACCATCCTTGATGCTTGGTCCCCTTGAATTGATAATCTTTGACCTTGATTTCTCTATTATGAGTCTTTGACCCTTTAATATACTTAAGGAACTTGAACCTTGAAATGGTCATATGTAATCCGTGGAACCTTAGAATATGAAACTAGAACCACACCATTATGATGACCTCTAGATCAGTACAATATCATATAATGAACCAATAAGCAACTTGGAACCCACCTTGGCCAAAACCCTAAAATGCATCTAATTAGGGTTAATGATGAGAATCTAATGCATATATGTAATCTTGTTCTTAATCAGGTTTGGCTTATGATCTAGTTGGTAATGGACGTGTTAAGTTAAGAATCTCTGAATCAGGTATGGGCCTTATCTATTTATATGACTATCTCTTTCTTGCTTGAAAAGACATATATTGTATGCTTGTTCATTTACTTGCTCAAATATTGCCATGTAGTATTGCTATGTCTTACTCGATGTTTGCCTCGTCAGTTTTATAACTTGAACACACACATATATATATAACTATATTATAATATTGTTGATAAAGGGTTAACTCTTGGTTATGTCCTTGAGGTCCCTCTCGTATAAAAGGGTTAGCTAAGCTTGAGCACCCTTACGAACCCTTCTGACGGGACGATGGTCAAAAGCCTTAAACATGCTTGATATTGTTGGTATAATGGAGTGAAATGACATAAAATATGGTTTCACATTTGTTAAACAATTAACATGTTTATTCTTGTTCATTTAGTCTTGAAATGTTTTCAAAATTATGCAAAGCTTATATATGTGTATATCTTTCTACCCCATACTCAACACCTCATGTGTTGACCCATTTCTCGTATGTTGTTTTTAGGTTCGGAGATGGCTAGGAGGTTGATGGGCTTGGTGAGCTATGCTAGGTGTACTTATTGTAAGATCTAGATATAGTATACATGAGCAGACTTGTACAAAGTGACTCTTGAATATGTAATTCAAATCGTGTAATATAATGATGTTGCTTAATACATCTTGTTGATTGTTGAGATTATGTTGGTGTTTGTATCTTGTTATCTGTTCATGTGTGCTAAGCTTTATGCTTCCTCATGTCGCCTTTGGTATACATTTGGTTCATGGGACTGGGATTCTAGTTCCGTGACAGATGGTATCAGAGCATGAACGATAACTAAACCAAACATTGCTCACATGAAACGCAAACTAAACCCACCTTACATCTCAACTCTAGAAACTTAATAAGGTGTCCTTTGTGGACTAGGTTGACTTAGCCTCTAGGTTAGAACCTAGATGTTCTAGAACTAGGTGTAGACTTGTGTAAGTTACCTCCCTAGACATGATTCGCGACATGTGCTTAGGATGTCTACATAAGTGTGCACCATGTTCTTACTAGTTCTCTAGGTATCATGATACTAGATGCCTAATTAGAGTGGTAACTCATTTTGGTTTTGGTTTTATTCGAATGGAGTATGGTGGTTTTCATCGAATGTTTCAACGTTGGAGAAAATCTATTTCAAGTACTAGTATATGTACCTATAAAAATGTTACCACACCCAGAAAGGCAGTGAGGGTCTATGTAACCTAAGAGAAAGAGATGTAACATCAAGTCTAGATGAGATTTTAGATGATAGTTGCAGTATCTAGAGTTGACTATAACCATGATAAAGACTAGGATAGTAAGTACCATAGATAACCTAAGATAATCATAATGATGTTAATGTCGATCTTGATGTTGATGTTGATGTTGATATTGAGGATGATGTTGATGTTGATAAGACCCAAGCTTGTCCTTGAGAGGGACAAGTAGTTTGATGATATGAAATGTGTTTGACCATGCAACCCTAGCTAGACCTACCACCTTGTTGATACATATGACTTGGTTGATGTGCTAAACATAGCTAGTGGGTTGGCGTGTTTGCTTGTACCTAGTCTTGTGCGTGTTGAGATATGATATGTGACATATATTTTGCGACCAATGTGCCTCAATCTCTCTACAAAGGAGGACCTCTAGCTTGGGACAAATGAATAGGGTGACCGTTCGATATGAGTCGACCCACCTCGGGAGAAGGATAGAGTACCTAAACTCCAAAATATTTGAAATATTGAAAAATATGAATGACGAAATACTTGATGATGAGTCCCTAACTAGGATACTTCTAAGTATATGAGATAAGTCGCCCAGTTTATGGTCTCTTGAAAGTGTTGAACCGTAGATTTCCTATGAAAATACCTAACCCTAGAGAAAGAGTCAATTGAATATTGGATGCTTGCTATATAGGTGAGGGGGGATGTCCCAAGACCCTAAGATGATGTATATGATGTGTGAAATCCATGATGAGCCTCATACTTGGGTTAGTAATTGTATATAAAGGAGTCTAGTGGTTACCCTTGTTCCTCGAAAGATGGGTAGAATTTTGTTTTGGGTAGAAGTTTGTGGCTATCAGGTCTTGATGGACATATATATGTCTTAGCTTGAGTGGCTTGAGCTTGTGGAGCTCTTTCTGATACAAGTGAGAAAGTTTCAAAACCTTGACGTTGATGATAATGTTGTTCCTTGAATGATTCTCGATACGTGAAAGAATCTCACTTGAGTTAAAATTTTAATAAATGTGCAATATTCACTTTGGTAAGCTAGACCTAATACAAAATCATACTATACATAAAATATGTAGCTCTGAAATCATGAACTTGATACGATGATGTTTAGAGATCTTACCTTGAATAATCAGGGGTAACATGCCTAATCTCATACCCAAATGAAAAAAATATCAACTTGATATGATGATGCTCTTGGGGTAATAACTCGAATAAACAAGATGAATAAATTGCTTTTTTTGAGATTTGAAAGGAAAAATGATGAACATAATTCATTAGAATTGGTGGAAATTTTGTGGAAAAGCAAAAACATACATGAAATCTAGAGTAAAGATGAGATACACACTTGATGACAATCTCGTTTGAAGCCATAAACATAATCTTTTGAGAATTGATAACACAGATTTTGATGATACCCTTTGGTCTCATATAAAGATATGAACAAAAACCCTAATGTGTTGACACTGAGGGATGGGTAAACCCTAATGTTGTGATGCAATATTAGAGTACAAAGTAATATGTACATAGATAAGATGAGTACAGCTTTAATGATGATAACCTAAGTGTACACCATATTGTGGGGAATGACTTGCCAACTATGGTTGGATACCTAGACTCCATATATTCTGACTTTGACTCTTAACTATGATCTTGGATGAATTTCGGGGATGAAATTTCTTTTAGGGAGGGAAGGATGTGATAAAGTGGATTTTCTCCTATTTTTACATAATTACTCTTATTACTTGAAGTCCTCAATCTCTTTATGTCTCCTAAGACTTCATAACTCTATAATGTCCACCAAAGTCAAGATTTCACATTTTGAGTCAATATGATACACATATATGCATGAAATCCTAGTGTTGTTATACCCTTGAATCCTTTGATTACAATCTTGATCATACATGCTCATTTATATTTGTAATTTTTCCCACTTGTTATAGACCCTATTATGAAGCTATGGTCCAAATTTGAGATCATTTGGACATTTCTACGATTTTATATGAATTTTCTAAGAAATATCCTTTTTTCAGTCTTTTTGGGCCGGCCCACCCATGAGGTCTTCCCCTACCTCGGCAGCTAGGGTTTCCGCCCGCTTCCAGGGTCCGGATCTCCCTCATTTATTGCTCGTTTTGCACGAAATTGGTCTCATTCGCTTCGTCTTCAATTTACGCTCCAATTTCATATGTTTTTCCCTCCAAACCAGCCCCGTTTCGCAAAGCTTCGAGCCTCTTTCTAACCCCTTTGGGGCGGCTGCCACCATGGCTGAAAGTGGGTGGAATACACCCTAACCCTAGACCCTCACATCTATACAAGACCCCCTTTAGCTCCCATTCTTCCCCACAAATATATCCATACCTTCAAATTTTGCTTTCGTGCACTATAGCTTGTTCCCCATCTTGGTTGAAGGTGTGCAACCACAGAAATCACTGTAGCAGCTCCATTTTCACGACCTTCTCTCTCCTCAGATTGGTATTCCCTCACTTTCTCTCTCTAAAATCGTATTAGGTTCATATCTTCTACATCTGATACCGAAAATAGGAAATCTATAGTCCGTTTTGATCGTTTTGATGAGATATACCCAATGAGAATGGTTTCAGACCTTGAATCTTCTTCTAAATCTCTGATAATGCCAGATATGTGATCTTTGACTTCTTTGACCATGCTTAATGCATAATTGTGATGAATCTTGAATATTTTATGTATACCTACCCTCCTAACCTTGAAGTCAATAACTTTTGTACATATTGAGTTTAATGGGAGTCATCATCATCCCTATTTCTTATACATTACTATAGTTGTAGATATATACTAGTGTTGAGATTCTAATGATGTACCCTGCCCTAAATAGATAATATAGCTACTTAATGATGAAATAATGTCTAATCAACCCCAAAGAAGTAATATATGTCTCTGCTTGACCTTAATATCAGCCCCTAGCATCCTCCTTGCTATGGTTGTTTCTTTTGACATCTAATGCATGTATATGCCCCTATTATGTGAATGTTTGATTATACTTTGAACCAATGTTGGGTTGACGTAACATATGCATCTCTCTGTGTCTTTATGTTGCTGATCTTGACCATCATTGATGCTTGGTCCCCTTGAATTGATAATCTTTGACCTTGATTTCTCTATTATGAGTCTTTGACCCTTTAATATACTTAAGGAACCTGAACCTTGAAATGGTCATATGTAATCTATGGAACCTTAGAATGATATCAAACTAGAACCACACCTTCATGATGACCTCTAGATCAGTACAATATCATATAATGAACCAATAAGCAACTTGGAACCCACCTTGGCCAAAACCCTAAAATGCATCTAATTAGGGTTAATGATGAGAATCTAATGCATATATGTAATCTTGTTCTTAATCAGGTTTGGCTTATGATCTAGATGGTGATGGATGTGTTAATCTAAGAATCTCTGAATCAGGTAGGGGCCTTATCTAGTTATATGACTATTGCTTTCTTTCTTGAAAAGACATATATTGTATGCTTGTTCGTTTACTAGCTCAAATATTACCATGTAGTATTTCTATGTCTTACTCGATGTTTGCCTCGTCAGTTTTATAACTTGAACACACACATATATAGAACTCCATTTTAATATTGTTTATAAAGGGTTAACTCTTGGTTACGTTCTTGATGTCCCTCTCATATAAAAGGGTTAGCTAAGCTTGAGCACCCATACGGACCCTTCCGACGGGAAGATGGTCAAAAGCCTTAAACATGCTTGATATTGTTGGTATAATGGAGTGAAATGAGATAAAATATGGTTTCACATTTATTAAACAATTAACATGTTTATTCTTGTTCATTTAGTCTTGAAATATTTTCAAAATTATGCAAAGCTTATATATATGTGTATCTTTCTGCCCCATACTCAACACCTTGTGTGTTGACCCATTTCTCGTATGTTGTTTTTAGGTTCAGAGATGGCTAGGAGGTTGATGGGCTTGGTGAGCTATGCTAGGTGTACTTATTGTAAGATCCAGATATAGTATACATGAGCAGACTTGTACAAAGTGACTCTTGAATATGTAATTCAAATCATGTAATATAATGATGTTGCTTAATACATCTTGTTGATTGTTGAGATTATGTTCGTTCTTGTATCTTGTTATCTGTTCATGTATGCTAAGCTTTACGCTTTCGCATGTCGCCTTTGGTATATGTTTGGTTCATGGAATTGGGATTCCGGTTCCGTGAAAACTGCTATCGAAGGACATGGGCTTCAATGACAACATGGAGGATGTCCTCTAAGGACAAGAGTTTGATGGAGGGTTTTTGAACCTATCTTTGGTGGGTTACCAACATACATGGAGATTGTGATCGAGTTCTTAGCATCTCTGGAATTCTTTGTAGCCCATGTCCCAACACACCCGACGTGAAGCGAGTGGAGAGAAGGAAAGGTGGACTTCCACCTTTACAACACCAACGACTCCATCACCATTCTTTACTTCAATGACATCTATGGATGGCCTCATGTGCCATGCCATCAGCCTGAGAACGTCAACTTTGATGCCGTATGAATGGATCTCGTGACAGTGCCAGAAGGTTATAAGTTAAACTGGCACCAGAGCTCATTGGTGGACCTTGAGCACCCCTTTGTTCGGGTGCTACATCGCATGCTCACCAACACCCTCTTCACCAAGTCAACTCAAGGGCAAGAGAAGGTCCAACTTCCAGACTTGTACTTTCTCTACCAAATTTTAGAGGATACGCCGGTCAACTTTGGAGCCTTCTTTCTCACCCACGTGATGGCGGTGAAGCGCGACGTCAAGAGGAACATGCCTATCCTTTTTGGGGGACTTATCACCCCCATTGCTCTCCACTTAGGCTTGGATCTCTCTACTCTTGAGCCTCTGCATTACAAGCTTTGCATAGACTGCCTCCACTTCAAGCAGGCTGGTCTTATCTCTATCCAACACAACAACATCTATGCAATATGTTCGGTTATTGGAACCTTCTACAAGTGTCAACCACCTGATCCTATATTCAACATCAGGCAAGTTGACCACTATAGATGGCCGGACATGGATGACGACTAGGAAGGAAATGATGAGGAGGAGGAGTCAAGCAACGATGTGGAGGAGGTGGAGCCCACCATTCCTATGACACATCGAGTTTCTCCGTGGAAGCATCCATGACATTATGATGCCTCTGCGTCTTCTGCCCCGCCACCCTCTCAGGAAGGAGAGGAAGCTTATTCTATGGCGGGCATGTATTCAATGTTGTAGGATATACAAACACATCAGCAGCAAAAAAATGCAATCTCTGATTAGAATTTAAGATGTGCAAGGTCGGTTGTACACAAACTAGCAAGCAATCTATGAGAATGAACGTCTTATCTTGGCCAACCAAGAGAACATGCATCAGTGCCTACAGAGGATGGAAAACTAGCAAAAGTCATTCTTTGACCACTACTGGAGCCAGGGATACTTTGGAGGCTACCTGATGCCACCGGATATGCCTTCTTCTGATATGACTTTCTAGGGGATGTTTCCTCCCTAGGACCCTACCCATCCACTACCTCCACCATATTAGTCGGGTATCTCTGTTCCACCTCTTAAGTTGGAATTTTGACTATGTGGTCATAGTCATATTCAAGCTTGGGGGTGCTGGAATAGCTTCTATCTTAGTTTTTCTTTCATTTTAGCATTTTTTATTTTGGTAAAATTAGTTTTCTTGATTATTTTTTCTGCAATGTAGGATCCACAACTGATGAATCCTCCAGATTGATCATTACAGTCGCCAATTCTAGGGTTTTATACCTCATTATGACTAAATTACCCTTGCTTTGCTTTACTCTGAGTATTTCTTCATCCTCACATAAATAATGCTTAAATAGTTCTAATTACTAGTTTATTCGATGCTATTATCTCTTACACACTCTCCTTTCCCTCAAAAATCACTCTCAATCATCCAATCAAACATCAACAACTCACAACCATGCATTCTATCCTCAAAGCCCCAACCCTGTGCAACAAATGATCATGATCATGAAGCAGAACAATCTCCACGACCGTGCTAGTCACGCCACAGCCGTGGTGCATCGCCAACAATGCCAAGCCTCCATCCGCCACGACCGTGCTGGTCACGCCATGACCGTGGTGCATATCTGCCACGACCATGCTGGTCACGCCATGATCGTGGCGCATCACCCACAGTGCCAAGTCTCACCCGCCATGCCTGTGCAAGGCATCATGGCCGTGGGACTGTAGCCTCACCACGACTGTGGTGTCACACCACGGCCATGGCACAACGTCACCAGAGCCCAAGTTCTCACCCACCACGCCCGTGCAAGGCAGCACGACTGTGGGACAGCAGCATCACCACGACCATGGTGCCTCAACACGGTTGTGGCGCATCGTCCCCTACCTTGCGCCTCTCTGATTTCGTACCTACTGCCTCAAGATTCCATGACCTTCGACGTTCAAGCAGTGTCGCCGCCCTCTGAGTCCATTACCAGCTCCAGGCCGCACCTCCGTCGACGTCCACATTGCATCATCCTTCTCTCCACCTGCTTCGCCTAAGTAGTGACCTGCAACAACCATCACCTCGACCCCCCTTCCGCTGCCTACTCTTCCTCCTTGACCTACTCTGCGTTCCGCACTGCATCTGCCCGTGAGGAGAGCCGCCGGACCCTAAGATCGACTGGCCGCATTCGGTCTTCCAAGATCGTTTGGTAGCAAATGGTCTACAGACCGTTTGGTAGCAAACGGTTTCCAGACCGTTTGGAGGGGATTTTTCCATACCGTTTGGTCTAAACAAATGGAAACTGTTTGATGCAAAAAGCCAGAAGATCATTTGGGACTACACCTGTGCCTATAAATAGGACCAGCAGGGTCCCCAGTTGGGAGGGGTTCGCGGGTGCCGACAGGCTACCAGTACACAGTTCCGATCCAAATCCAGTCCCGTCTATGCCAGTTCCATTCCACTGACTGCCTGTATTGCAATCAAGGAGACTGAGAAGAGAAGGAAGATAGAGCAAGAGAGACTGTTCGAATTGTCTTGGCGTCTCCCGTTCTGTGTCCAGATCTGCTCCGACATGATGTAGAAGACCGCTTCATCTTCACCGAGCTGTGACTACCTTCTGCATCGAGTCCATGGTGTATTTCTCCCTCTTTCCCATTCTTCTTATTTCTCACATGAGGAGTGAGTAGTTTCATCCACTGGGGTGCGGGGACTTGCCCCGCTGCCCGTGTTTTGTAATCTGTACTAAAAAGATGTTATCATTATGATTCAATACTAAATCGTTTCATACATGCTTGAATGTTGGCCGCGTTCTTGTATGCATCTATTGACTTTCGTTGTGGTTTGTCTATGACCACTCTTGAGACTCGAATACCGATTTAGTGTTGGTTTCTAGTGTGTGTATCCACCGTGCATCCATTTCAGTATCTAGGAATGCTTTCTAAGGAGTAGAGTAAACTCACCTCCATCGTTGTGCTTTTGTACTATGAAATGGAGTCAGTTGACGTACAAAAGTGCAACCTTGATAGGTTGAGGAACAGACTCTGAGGAGAGAGTGGTGCAAAGTACTTGACCATTCGTTCGGGAATGGCTGACGTTGCAACACTCCCATGTTTCTCATAGTTATATCCTCAAAAGAGGGATATTCTATAAAGATACTAATCGATTTGGTAATTATCGCTCGCTTGTTAGTTTTCCAATACACATTTCACGAGGTTGAGTAAGTTTCTCTCGTAGGAGACTACATATCTTCATTGACACGTAGATATGTACTGGATGAGGGTTACTCAACCCATGAAGGATGTGTGCATTACTCTTATCCTATAAGACATCGATATTGTATAACATCCATGTATTTTGCTTACAATTCTTGCTATGTTTGGTATAGGTACAATACATGTGTAGTGGTGGCGAATACACGCATCACCCCAGTAATCCATCATCATTTGCTAAATCTTAGATTTTAATCCTTAGACTAGTTTTTATTCTTGCCTTTACTTTTGCATGTTTTAGGTTAAATAACTCAAATCAAACTTTTGGTCTTAGATGATTGACTTAGATCAGTACAAAACGAGAAAAAGACACTCAAATTCTTAACGTTGTCCTTTGGGTTCGATCCTAAATCTGTACTATGATAAGGCTTCCACACTCTTGTGGGGTTGGAGCATTTATCTAGCACCAGTTATAGGTAAACCTAGAGAGAACATCAACTGCCTAGGGTTTTTGGTGCATATTATGATTTCCATTGGAAGAGCAATCTTTCGGTGTAAGTTCTACCTCCATCAACAACCTATCTAGTGTAATTTTTGGAGAAGTAATGCATGGTTACATTTGAGTTTATCAATCTCTGGTTTGGGCGCACACAAAAAAAAAGAATATGAGTAAATTTCAGAAAAACATTGTGAGCTTATCTTGTGAGTAATCGAGTTGCATAACTAAGGAAGTGCTTGGGTAAGTTAGCTTCAGGACATGAGGACATAAATGACCATCTTAATTGTCTAAGAAAAGTGATTGACAAGGTTGTTGAGCCCAAATTGACCAAATACTAACGTGACCTTAGACTAAAATTTAAGAGAGAAACCCCTTGATTACCCTATACACAGGTCATTAGATAGGGACATATGATTTTCTCTACAGGTTCTATCTCTTAGTTGTGTGATCTCATCCACCGCATACTTTCATTTTACAATCCACCATAAGAAGATTGAGTACATGTTATCATTCTTTCTCTTGATTGCATTTACATTGCATAGTAGATCTTGCATAATAGTTGTTGTTTTTTATTGCATTAGTGAAAAAAACATGCATGCATAAGAAAAATTCAGGTGCATGGCATGTAGTTGAATAACATCTTATTCATGTAGTTTTCATATGAACTACATATCGTCTTGAAATTATCATGTCTAGTTTCTTCTCTAATATAAGAAGGTAGTGATTTTGCACATGCCCTAAAAAAGAAAAAAAAGAAAGAGAAGAGAAGCATTGACATAAATCAAAAGTGTAGTGCAACTGCAAGCCCAAAGCAATTCTATCATGTTGAAAGGGGGCTTAAAAAAAGATTGAGTATAGTGTCAGAAAGTGAGGGAGAAAGGGCATAATCCTACCTGGTCATAAGGAAGAATTAGTACATGAGGTAGTTTGTAGATATTTTGTCTTATGTTGAGATGAAATGATAGTTGCATGCATCATTCCACCTCAATGATTAGGCATTAGGAGCATTCTATAAATTCTCATCACCATAGGTTCATCATAATTTTTGATTGCATGAATGATTTTATGCGCTCATGATTCTTCCACAACTACCCATTCTAACTACTCGTTGCTCTTATTAGTAGGCCACTTAGATGATTTTCTCCTCATTCATTAACTATTAGGAGAATTGCTTCCTTGTAGATGGTAGGCAGAGAAAAGAGCAATGTAGATAGGAGATCACACGATGCACCAAGTATGAACCAGATGAGTCTATCATATTAACTGTTTTAACTGATAGTGTTTCATTGATTAGGGTACAAACATCTTTTATAGAGGTTTCTGGTCGCCTAAATGGCAGTTAGTGTTCAGTGGTTAGTAAGGGACGGAATGAGGACCGAAAGGTGGCGACTTTTTAGATGTACCTTATTCACTTATGTCCTTCAACTGACTTATCTCAGTCAGATCCAAATGTTTTGTTGCTCGAGGACGAGCAAGGTATAAGCTTAGGGGAGTTTGATGCATGGGTTTTGAGTCACTTTTACAGGCCTAATTTATACTCATTTTGTGCATTCATTAGTCAATTAGTTGATCATATTTGCATAAGTCATTATTATTGGCTTGCATATTCTATTTGCATCAAACTATGATCATTTTATCATAATTACAATATTGTATGCATTCCCTGACCTTATACATGTTTTTATGAATTTTTCAGGTACTTCATGTACAGTGAAAAGTCAGTGCCACCGACCATCACAGTCGGTGCCACCGAGATAGCAACAGTGGTTGGGTGATAGGAGACTAGAAGAGTCGGTGCCACCGACCACTGAGTCAGTGCCATCGAGATTCATTTAGAGAGGTAGATCAAAATACACACATCATCTCAGTGCCACCGACCATTACGAGTAAGTGGTACTGACTTTGCTATAGTAAGAACCGCACCCGAGGCTGTCGCTGCCATCGACTTTGCCGGAAATCAGCAATCCATTTTATCGTCCCGATCTGACAGTCCATGATATGTGGTACCATAAGTTGACCTAAGACCTAAAAAGGAGACGGACAGACCAAAGGGGGACATCATGTTGCACCGCACAAAGGCCAAAAAAGGGAGAGAGAAGCACAGAAGACTGTATAACGTGTGTTTCTCGAGGAGGATCATCCGGACAACCTTCTCTCCAGGGTTACACAAATTTCCTTCATGTTTCCCACATTTTTCTTCTCTCTCTCCATGTATTTGTAACTGAAAACCATGTGGGGATAAACCCCTCCTTTCCTTAGGACCCGAGAGCAGCCTAGGGAATCGTTGTATCGACTTTTTACATGATTTAATATAGATTTCTCTTTATTCCTGGATATATAATTGTGGAATCGCATGACCTATCTATGCTTGATCACCATCGGTAGGGTTATAGACTGCTAATTGCTCCAAAAGAGGATTAAAGGTTAGAAAACCACAATTTATACACTTTCCTATGCATTCTTTGGGAAAGGTAACATAAAGTTAGTGGAAAGAAACTCAGAGTCTTTGATAATGCACCTAGACTAAGATATAAATTACTACAAACGTGGAATTAGCTTAGATCTAGGTAGTGAATTGCACCGTGGAAGCAGGCAATTTTGATTACAGGCTTTGTATCTAGGGTAGGAGTAAATTTTATATTAATTCGATAGAAATAAGATATAACAAGACCTCGTGGTGAAATTGATAATCCTAAGGAATCCATCTCATTTGAATCAACCACTTTTAATTTTCTTTTAATTTCCTTTTATTTTTGTTAAACTCAAATCCAAATTTTTTATCTACTTAGCTAATCATACCGTAGTTAGTAGTAGTCACTAGGACTACATCTCCCTAAGTTTGACTCGAGCCTCACATAGGCCTATATTACTCGACACATGCACTTGCATTCATACACACGGTTTTAGCGTGTCAGTCACTCATAACTAATTACCAACCACCAGTGTTGTTTCCTAACACATATTCAATCTATGTTACTTTCTTCCTCTTTGTTCTTCCCATATCCTCTGTCATCTCCCTATATTCGACATTAAAAAAAAATAAGTTGGTGTTCATCATCTTTCCCCGTAATCTGTTTTCCATTTGGAAAAAAGGAAATTGGATCTCATACACTTTCCTCTATAAGAAAGAATCTCATTACTAGGTCATATCAACTTGTTGGTTGATCCTCTAATATTACTAAAAATGACTACCGACCACACCCAAAATGGTACCATCACCAACTTTAGCACTAAAAAAACTGCTATGAAGGGACAGTACTCCATGGATAACCATACTCTCAACATAAAAATATGAATATAGTTGTAGAGTATCAAGACAGAGTCATCAATTACCACTCTTATTGAATGGCCTCTTCACAAGTCCAATAGCAGCAACAACAGTTGGACACCTCCGCATTCACTATCAATACCAACTCCCCAATTATTGTTTTAGTCACACACTACTGGACAATTGATGCCAGGAAGAAATTATTTAGACCTTTGGTCCCCTCACACCCAAATATTTCAGCAATATGTCCCTAATTCCTCTTATAGTCTCCTCCCCTTGTAGAAAGGAAGTTGGGAACCTACTTCTTTTGTCTATAAATAGCTCAGAGCCTATTTTGTAATTTGTAAGAGACATCCTTACATGCGCCTTATGGAAAAGAAACTAAGCAATGATACATGTCCAAGTTTAAAAGAAAGTTACACATTTCATCCAATAAATTAAAAAGATGGGACTAAACATTATAATGATAATATCATGTTTTAGAATGATGTTCAATGACAGATAACTAGTGCATGGATTCTAGTTCCTTTAGAACCTTATTTAGGGAGATTCAAGTGGACAAAAGGATAATTGATTAGCTTTATTGATGTACTTTTCCATGGAATGAATCAAAATATGCAAGAAATATTAGGATTGCTACAAGAAGTAGGAGTTAAAAATGTTTATTGTCATGTTTTTCAAAGGAGATCAATGATAGATAGTCATTAACTACCTAATCATTCTTCCTCTTACCGAAGACATCCATGGGAAGATTTCGGTCGCATTAGAGTATAATTTGGGGATACATTGACATAGATGTAGTGAGAAAGCCTCGTAATGATAAGGTGAGGAGGTAGAATTTTCAAAAATCCCCTATTTGACTTTAGTATCACTTCAACTTGTTCCATTCCAAGGTTGTCCTTTGAATGTTGGTCACTCCAATAATCCAAAATCCACGAGCTATTTAGTGTACAAGGCATTTGTCTAGCCTCATCCATAGTTAGTTAATGTGTCCTAGATTGATGTTGTTACTATAACAATAATATGCATTAAATGGAACTAATATACATTACCTTACAACACCTTGACATGTAAATACACAAGGGTGGTGTTTGTCTTGCTAATAGAATTGTGTGTGCAGGGGGAGCATCATGTTTGCATGGATAAGGTCATATCATTTTCATATATTGGAATGGTTTTTGTGTGACAGATCCCACATTATCCATGTAGTTAACGGTCAAGAATGTTAGAGTGTGTTATGACGTAATAATGAAGTGAATCCCATCTTATACATGGTTTGTTTATTTCTCTCAATTTTTATATAGAGTTTATCTTAAGTTTATATAGAGTGCCAAGTGTGGGTTCTATTTATCCTAATGGCACATGTGGATTGGCATATGTATTTCATTTATCTCCTTTTTCTAATAGGGTGGGTATGTGCCAAGTCAAAAATGGAATGAGTGAAGTGGTTATGGGCATGTGTCACCCATACCTAATTGTCGACCACCAGTGTTGTTTCCAAACACATATCCAATCTATGTCACTTTATGCCTCTTTGTTCTTCCCATCTCCACCATCATCTCCCTATATTACACATCACAAAAAAATAAGTTGATGTTCATCATCTTTCCTCATAAAATATCTTCCATACTGGGAAAAAGGAAATTGGTTCTCATCCACTTTCCTATATAAGTAGGAATTTCATCGTTAGATCATATCAACTTATTGGTTGATCCTCTAATATGATGGTACAAAAATGACTACCAACCACACCCAAAATATGGCACCATCACCAACTTTGGCACTAAAACAACTACTAGGAAAGGACAGTACTCCATGGCTAACCATCCTCTCAATGGGATAAAAGAATATAGTTTTAGAGTATCAACCCAGAGTCATTAATTACCACTCTTATTGAATTGCCTCTTCGCAATTCCAATAGAAGCAATCACTGTTGGACACCACCTCATCCACTATCATACCAACTACCCAATTCATGTTTCAATCACACACTGTATGGCATGTGATGCCAGGAAGAATTTTTTCACACCTTTAGTCACCCTACACCCACTGTTTCATTATATTTTTAATAGAAAGACAAGCTAGACAAGTTGTAGAGGCCATGTCTACTGCAAACAATATAGAAGAATGATATCCTTTGTTACCTCAGATGATGGACTCAAGAAAATATGTCTATCAACAAACAATCAGTCCATGTTTGATCTTGAAAATTTTCAAGGCTCACATGAACTATTTTCCAACCATGATAGTTGTTTAAAACATAGACAGAATAATGAATTTTTTAAATGCAAGGCACTAAATGAAGATGAATGGAGAGAATAGAAAGAGTGATAAAAATAAAAGGAAATCAAGGATAAGAAACATATATCTATTAAATCTTGGAAGAAAATGATGCCAGAAAAAAAATGACCAATGGATTCTAATATGGCCTATCCATGACTAAAATGCTTCAGCCATCACTCACTTTGGAAATGACCAGAGAAGGAAGATGATCAATGGACTAGTGGACAATATCTTTGTGGCTGATGGAGGATAATCAATTGTAGGCTCAGATATATGGTGGATGCTCGATAATCGTGCCAGGTTGCCAATGTGCCTTACTCTTCTAATGTCGACGACACCTGGTGTTGTCGGCATTGTGGAACATAACTGTTCTCTCTTTTAATGTTGGGAAATCAAGCAATGCGAGAGGAGGAGAGGGACCAATTATTACTAATTGCCTAGAGTAATTATCCTTTGTTATTTACTAATTATTGGGGTGGGAAATTTTGGTAGGAAGCCCAATGAAGGACTTTCTTTATTTATGAATGACTTGAAGCCTTGGAAAACTTATTTTTTGTTATAATTTTTGTTGAAGGAAAATAGAATCAATTTGTAGGTCAATCCTTCACAAATAGTCAATATTTTTTAGGGGTTTTGTTCCTTAAAAAACCACCTCCATCGAAAACCCCTTTTTGTGCATCCTACTATTTGAATCCTTGAGAACCATTTACTTGTTATCTTATGCACCTCTCAAGAACATCCCATTGATCCTTTTACCGAATTGTGATCCACCAGTACTTGAATCCTATTGTACCTCCAAATGGAATCCTAGTGCATCTCTACTAATTCAAATCTTGCAAAACTAAAGAGAAAGGGAAAGAAAGAAGGAGAAAAGGCAAGATTTGGTAATAAGACCCTTTTTTATGAATGTCGTCCTTACTATATGATGGAAATCTTGTTTTATTAGTTCAACTCTACACTTCAGGTTGAGCAGGAGTATTTCTAGAACCTCTCTATTCTTCTTTTACTCGAGTAATTCAAATCAAGTCACGGGCATTGCACACATTCAATTCCTAATGCATCTTCTATTGAATCCTAATGTACCTCTTTAAGTCCCACTATTGACTCATCATCCGACCATTTATTTGAATCTATGTGCACCTCTCCTACCATTTGAATCCTTTTGCACTACTATTTAGATGCACCTTATGTTAGGAACCTTTTACACCTTCAAATCAAATTCTAGTTTACCTTCTATTTATAATCCTTGAAAAGTAAAGAGATAGGAAAATGAAGGAGATCATGACAGCTTCAATCATGAGACCACTTTTTCTCAAGACACTAGTACAAAAATTACCTCTAACGTCAGTTAAAACGGCCCTACAACGCAGGTTCTTTACTGACCTCTAAGTCGGTGACACGACAATCACATGTATAAGATGTCAGCTATTTGGGGACTATAAATCGACGACAAAGATCCAGCTTCAGCTGCTATGATAAATGATAATGACACAATTAATAGTCTGATTCATCAGTTTAGGAACAAAAACCAAAATCATAATCCCATATTAGGTCATATTTGTAACTAGTAAAGGTTCTTGAGTACTCAGTTTATAAAATAAACCGACACCGATTTAGCATCCAAGTCATAGGTTGCATCACTTAAAATTGATGATTAAGAGATACAATGACAGTGTCTTCAAAAGAAACTGATGACTATGACCGTTCTATCTAGCACGGTCATGCTACCCAGCACAATCATTTTAGTTTAGTCCTATAATGTTGGTTTTATACCTAAAACCAACGACTCAGACCTACAATGTCAGTTTTTTGTAACAATTGATGACTAAGTTTTTTAAAATAGTAGGTCTATAGACCTTCTATCCAGTTGTTCATTAGGATGCAGAATGTACAGTTTAGAACTGCATGTTCCTTCTTGTGTTCAGCTTAACAACAAGCCAAAAATCTGCAAAACCTATAATAACAAACACAATCCACCCACATACGAGATCCATTCTTCAATTCCATTCTCATCACATCTACAGACATAATTCTATTCATTCATCTTCACATTCATTCACACACATGATACGTCATTCACATATGCACCAATTTCATTCTCATATCATGTAGAAACACAATTTTCATTGCATTCATTCATCTTTACATTTACACACATGTATATATTCATTATTCACATATGAACCAATAATTTACTCACATCAAATTTAAAGTTGCAACAAGTCATAAGCACCACATGTATATAAAAATAATGATGCCAAGGTTTAGAAAACTCAATATTTATCCCAATCAAATTCAAAGTTCATTTCCTTAATGAAGGTTTGTGCCCATTGTTCTTGTATCTTATCTATATGTTTTGTCTTATAGGGCCTTTTTATTTCAAGCACCAACAAAGAGAATGACATATATAATTAAAAAGTTTGATATTTTTATATTATTAAATGAGACTATTTACTTATGATGATCAATACTATATATATAGATTACATTTTGTATGTAGTTGATGTCTAGTGCCCCATATCTGACAATCATGTCCATATACCGCATCAAGTAGTACTTTCATGCCCAACCATTTTCTTGTATAGGGTACAATAAATTTCAACATACAAAATGTTAATAAATAAAAGTAAGCATAGTTGGCATAAATATGCACTGGAGTCAGAAAACTGCATCAACATTCCACCAATTTATTACTTTCTTTTTCTTGTCCACCTTTCCTCCAACCTTTTTGAAATCTTTTATAGCCCTATACGTTAATGTAACACATTAAATTGCATTAGTAAATAGTCAAGTAATAATATATTTCAAATGATATAAATATAAAAAATTACTCATGTGAATAATGCCTTTTTCATTTTGTGTCCCCGACTGTCTACTTCATCGCCCTTAGGATCTAGATAATACATAGCTAGTATTGTGGGGACAATAACCAACAACCCCCAATTGTTATTCCTAAGTTAAAATAAGGAAAATAAAATAAAATAAAAAATAACCAATGATATGTAATTCTTAAGTCAAATTTATAAGCAAAGTAACTAAACTTAATCACATTGAACGCAACTATAATCATGCTCTTTTTTGCTTTATCAAAATATCTAAATGCAATAGAGCATTATTCGGTAACATATGTAGGGTCTTTAACTACACAGATAATCAATGTTGGAACTAGGAATGCCACATGGGGAAGTGTGAACTATGTACACACCCTATATAAGTAGTTGTAAAATGTATATCATGTATGCATTAATATATATGAAAAAAGATCAACATATATAAAATGAACTATTTGGCTATGTAAGATCTCACCATATCCAAAGTTCTATGGCAAATGTATTAAACCAAGCATAAGCAAAGATCTTCACAACATCTTGCAAAAATATACTAGTATCATGAGGTTGACCTACAATGTCCTCTGTAATATGGATCATCATAGGTGACCCTTCTTCAAAGTTGCCTATCCATACTACCAAACCCCTAGAATTAGGACCTCGTGAGTTGAATAGGTCTTTGCAAGCCAACCAGGTAATTGAGGAGGAGGTGGAGGTGGAAGACGAGTTGTAGGAAGTTTCTTAGGTGTTGTGTCCTATTTATATATTCTCATATCAATTGTCATGTATATACATATACATATAAAATGTAAATTTAACATAGATCAGTATAGAAAACTCCCACTTTGGGCCATGTAACCACGCTGCCTTCTACAACACCTATCCTCTCATGGTTGAGGTTTTCATATGGAAGTACAGTATGCTTCCAAGGGTCGTAGACAAGCCTCGACATCACCCAAACTGCATCAGTGGGAATCTGAATACCATGAATCATATCACCTTCAAGGCATGGGTAAGCCACACCAGTGCAATGATATATCCTTGTAATAAAAGACGGCATGGCCTCAAACCCTATAAATTTGCATAGAGTGTTATATATACCTAAACTCAAACATATCATACAAATCATTATGAAAAACTGCTATGTCATGAAAATACTTATAGTGGACGGGCTAGGTGGTGGGTCCATGGGATTACTCCCAACCACCTCTATCGTTGAGGTTCTACCTCATATAAAGAGTGGAGCACCACATGTACTATCTGAGGAGCTGAATGAGAACCATGATATTGTCTCATTGCTTCCTCTATACCCTTTGCAATCATCTCTTGTACCTTTTCTTCTAAGAATCCTCCTTTCTAGATAGATTTGCGCTTATTCTCTAGTGGACCAAAGAAGGCTCTTATATTCACATCAATGCCAACAGCCCTAAAATGCTCAGGATGCTCTAGGTTACCTAAAGCATCTATGAATTCATCCTTTGTGCCCTCAGGGATGAGTTATTGGCCTAAATCACACATCCAAAATGGAGTGGATCTAGAGTATTCAGACTCTTAAGATTATAACCCAACACTCAAGCCCCCGTAACTATTATACGGGGCCCGATGCAGTATTTGGGGTTTAACCATAGGGATAGGGTTGGTAAGCATTAAGTATGTGGAGTCTCACACTCTTACACTCCAAATGAAAAGGTGGGTTAAGGTGGTTTTCCCTAAGGAACGATGGTTCTCCAGACTAAACAAAGAAAGGTAAAAGAAAGAAAATAAAGTAATAGAATAACTTTAAACAAGTGGTAAGAAACAAAAGTATGGAAGGAAACTTGGATCAAGTTTCAACTACTAAGATCTCTCTCCAACATGCAAAATTCACACCCCTCTGTATACTCCTGTCAAGATTATAAGAAATCAACAAAAATGTCTATTCCCTCCTCTCTCGAGATTAGGATAGATCTACATTTTAAGGTAGTCTCTCTCTCGAGATGACGGCCCAACAACCACAGAGCAAACCATATGACTGTTAGATTTAATATTCCAACACTTTCATGCATTCATACTACTCCATAACCTAGATAAGGTTGGTACTATTCTTTCGAGGTACCAACAATCAAACATCACAAGATGGTAGCTAAGCATACACGTGAAGCATTAAGAACAAGAGTATGGAGATAATGTTGATAAGAGAATATATATATTCAAAGGGGAGTAATAATATACATGTTGGGAGAGCCTTCATGGCTACTCCCAACCCAAGTTAAATATTTAGCCACACATGTTAACGGGAAGCATAACATCGTCAAATAAGGATAGATACATCAATGACTACGAAGAGGGAAGTTACAGTGTGATGGAGATGGTAAGTCTAGATAAAGAAGGGAGAAGGCAATACATCAATTGTACTTCTCCAGATCTAGATCTGGAGTGGGCACGATTGTGATAGTTTCTTCCATTGAAGGAGGGGATGATCAATCTTCTCTCTCCTCCAACTTCCATATTTGAAGATCCAACACTGATGGGGATGAATGTGGCTGACATGTGAATTTGGCAGCACTTCGTGGTCCTTGATGATCTAATTATTTGATGGGTGGAGGTGGGGGTCTATCTATAGATGTTGCCCACTGACTTAACCTCTAGGCAGCGGTCACGACGTATGGATTGGTCACGACCTCCACTGCGGTCACAACTTGTTGGCAGTCTGCCTCGATCATTGTGGCACTGGAGAGTGTCCTCAGTCAAGGGTTGGCATCAGTCATGAGGCCGCCTCGGGGTAGCATTACTTCAGTAGGAGGGAGGGGCCACGGTCGAGACGTTAGTGGGATGTACAGCCAAAGTCACGACATTGACCACGGTCATGGCGTAGCATGATCCTTCATGAGTAAGATACGTATGAATTTAAGACTTTGACACTAAGATACTCAAATAAGTTGAGAAATCCATAAAAGGTATGCTAGGGAAGGCATAAATCATACATAAAAAAGTACACAAAATGAGATGTTATCAACTCCCCCAAACCTAGGATTGAATATGTCCTCAAGGTAATGGGTGGGCTCGAAATCATAGAGAGATGAGCTACGGGTAACCAAATTTTTAGAAAAAACTACCATTACAGAGTTATCTCATTCTTACAGAAAAAATCTCATGGTATGTCATTTTAAATCCTGAAATTCTATTTCGTCCCTTTTGTATCTAGAGTTTCATAACTTTGAATCCTTGCCAATGCCTTTTTGTAGTAAAGGGCTCTCCATCTCAATGACTTCCCCCTTCTCTACACTAGGTTGCTAGCTATACTTGTACATCATCCCCTTAAGGGGTAGCTTTCACACACTTCCTTTATTTTAGTTAGCCCTATGCTAATGTACTCAAATAGGTTTCATGCTTTAAGTTTTTTTCTATACTCCTTAATTTCCCTCACCCACAGGCTGTCGTAGGTACAGTGTTTCCTAGGGGATCTTGATGTTAAGTCAGGTGGTTGCGTGAGGGTTGCTTGGGAGTGGAGGTGGATATACTTGGCTTTGGGATTCCACTTACGGGCGCGACATATCTGCATTCATGAGTGCAGCAATACATCGGTCGTGTGGGATCCTTCAACATCTTTTAGGAATAACTCTCAATATTTTTTTTCATTTGGCTTTTCATATATCCTCTCAACTTTAGGGTAAGGGTTTTTGAATGATTTTCCAGGGCGGCCAAGCCTCTTTTCATCCCAAAGTGGGGATAATTAAACCTACAAGGGGCAGTTGTTTCCTTCTCGAGGGAGGTGAGGACTTTCTAGATAGAACCGTCAGGTTAGGGTGATTGATCGAGAGTATGGATTGGTAAAGTCCTCCAGTTTTGAGGATTTTATAGATTTAATATTGTTCCACACATGACATTTTGCCGTAAGAATGACATAAAACCGTATTGTTGGACTTCTTATTTTTAATTTTATGTGTGTTGGAAGCTTATTTGTGCCTCTTTAGAAACAATTGCACTACATCATACAGTAGGAGGGCTAACAAGTCTAAGAGAGGACTAAGAAAAACTGTGACTTATAGAATTTTTTTTGAAAATTTTGTCCCTTACTTAGTTGTAGTAGAAGCAAGAATATGTACAAGAAGTTAGATGTACAAGAAGCAAGAATATGTACAAGAAGTAGGAGTTAAAATTTAGTGACAAAATTGTACCTCTCACGCCCGTTTATGACTCTTCCCCCAAACTTATCATTCACCCCGACTCGGGATGTTAAAATTGAAGTTGGATGCATAAACAAGCTTTACTTATTACTGCTAATTGTTTGTTGTCACCCATTTTGATTCGAGGAGCATGCTAGCATATAATCCGCGTAGTGGGTGGTATTGTTCATGTTGCATATCCTCCACCTTCATATTCATTGTAGTGAGGGTGATCATCCAGGGTAGACAATAGAAGACACAGTCATTTGACAATTGTACTTATTGAGTGTTTCTATGGCAGAACTACGTCTTCCTGAAGTCTTTGCCTTCTTTATGCTTGTACCTTTTCTATGATTTTTTATCATTTCTATGATTGCTTCAGTGCACATGACTACCTTCTTTTCTGTAGGTGTCTTTGTAGTATGTTTGTGTGTTTATTCAGTGCAAAGGTTGCATCTGAGCTGTTATATAGAATTGCAGTCCTTGCTATAATACTGACAACTAGTAGAGTCCAATGACTATCATGTAGGATGGGAATGAATATATAGTCAGGGAGAGAGGTCATCGGGCATTGCAGTAGGTGGTCTTTTTCACTTGGCCTTTTTTCCTTCAAGATATCATCGACTAGGAGAAAGTAGGCCATATGCACATTTGGCATGTTGTCACTCAGCAGTGATTGATAGGCTGACATAGTGCTGAGTGAAAGGTACCAACCAATTTTCAAAGTATCTCTGAGATCGTCCTTTAGTACACATATGCCATCCCTTTCAAAAATTACTTCATCCGTGATGTCAACTTCTTTTAAACATTTCATTATCAACTTTAAGGATTCTAATGACAAGCTTTCGCAGCTCCATCTGTCAAAATCTTTGAAGGTTGGCACTATTTCTCCCATTGACCCATCAAGTTTTATCTCTGGCATATCATCTTCATCTATCTCCCCTTCTTCAGGCTCATGAACTGGAGGTTGTTCTTTGTCTTTTTCTACTAAAGGGGAGTGTTCTGGCTTGCTTTTAGGTTGATGCTCTGATTTGTCAGAAGTGTCTATCACCCATCCATCCTTCCAAGTAGTTTCCCTAGCGGGTTCAACCCAATCGACCCATATGGTTTTCAGACGTTCCATGTATGTTTTATTTTCAGGTAGAGGTATTTCATGGTGAAGCTGACGTGGTATTGTGTCTGAAAGCATAGCCGGTCATTGAAGAAGCAGAGATCATATATAACTTCCATCACATAGACACCAAGTAAGCCATGTAAGTCTTCTGTGCAAAGTTCTTCCAAATTGCTTCCATCATTCTCAGTACTATGAAAGTGCAATCCCATATCTCACCCTTTTCTTGAGGGACCTTTTTACAAATGGAGAATTGTTTCTACATCACTTGGTGTCAGTTGTCTGCTGTCTGAATATCCCACTATAGACGTTGTGGCACCTTTAGAATATCCCTTCCTTCCTTATTTTTGTAAACCAAGGAAGTGCTTTCCAATTCAGTTGTGCAACAATTAAACATCGTAGTACGTCACTCATATAGGTTGACGACAATGAGGGCATAATGCTTTACATTTCTTATAGGCATAACTACAAATCTTATTTCTGCTTTGCTCACAGCTTGGTGTAGTTCTTTCACATCAACAGATTCATAGTTTTCATCAAAGATCTGACCCTCTCGATGGGTGGTGTCATTGAAGATAGGTTGTGTTTTCTCAAGATGCAAGAATTCTTCCAAAAGAGTTGCACAGAGTACTTTGAACAGCTTTTTGTGTACTCGTGCTCTCTTTTAAAAAAATCCTCAAAAATGGTCCCTGTTAAGCAACCTTCCTTTGTTGTGGTAGAGAATATTTGTACCTGGCGGATTTTCATTGAGCACATCCGCTAAAATATGGACATCCCTACATGTGATTCTAGATAAGGAAGTCATGTCCATGTCTGCCATTTTCCAAGATAGAGGAGGGGCAACACCCAATGGTACAGTATCAACTGGTCCTCCCTCTACTTTCCGACTAGCTCATCTGTGAAGAAATAGGAAACTCCCCCTTCATCATCTTCCGAGGTTCAGTCTCCTACTGTTTGCATTGTTTGGGGACTTAGTTGCGTGGTGGGAAGCTATATCTCAGCATCCAATTGTACTTGTTTGACTACTTGGCTTTCACTGTTTGCAGATCTCTCGCTAATCTTTATATCTCCAGTCATGTCTTTTGTGGGTCTGCCTCCCTCTGATGGCTGCTCTAGTTCTATTGAAATGAGACAGGCTAACATTGCAGCCATCTTTCTGTCATAGATGGTGTCATTGTACTCGTAATGTGAAGGGTCCTATAGAAAGTCGTTGCAGATGTCCATGCAAAAGTCATGTCATCCAAGAACTTCTTGATATCCCTCATTTCTCTTGATGTGAGCTCTTCTATGGCAATGCTTTATTTCCTAACGATGACATTAGGTTGGTGTTCTGTCGATACAACTTTGTCATCATCTGGGTTATTTTTCAAATCGAACATTCACAATAAGGTGCCTGTCTTTTTCATTTTGGAACCTTAATGAGCTTCTAATTTTTGTGGTTCCTCTTTCATAGAAGGTTCCACCCTTGGGGTAGTCTTTACGTTGATGCTTTCATCTTTTTATGTTATGGCCGCACATGTTCCCTCTATGTCATTGTCATCTTTATATGGGCTTGAGGGGTTTGAGGAGGCTTGTGATGTGGAAGGACAGGTTAGACACTTCAACTTCTTTCTTTGCCGCCAGTCGTCCATCTCCAGGCATTATGGTAGCTAGTTGTTGGCTTTTTTCATCTAAGCGCTAGCGTTCCTTCTTTAAATCTTCTAATGCTTCTTCGTATCCCCTATGCATCATTTCCTTATCAACTCTCATGGCATCACGTTCTTTTCAGAGGTCTACCATTTCTTCTGTTAGTGACTTCAGAGCCCCCATCATCACATTTTGGGTGTTGATAATTTCCCGCATGAACTGGGTAAGTGCCTCAGTTCTTGTGTTCAAATTCTGTACCTGTGTTGTTAGTGTGCATAGGTTAGAAGTAATATTGAAACTAATCTCAGAAGTGTTTTGCATGTGTAACCACATGGCATCAAATTTGTGCCCTAGTACATCACCAAATGTCTATGTGCATTGATGTTGCTTTTCTATAGGTATTGTTGATGGTGTTGTTGATGCTACATGTTCCTTAGGTTGCAGAGCTAACTTGTTCATCATTGGATCAACATATGTTGCCTGGGTAGAGGTTCTCGTGTTTGGTTGTTCTAGTACTTACAACACCACTTTTGGGCTCATAGGGTTGGGTGCAACTTTGGGGCTTTCGGGTTCTTGATGTGGCTCCATTTTACCCTCTAAGTATGGTTCTTCTTCGGTAACATCTACATGTGTTGGGTCGCCTCCTTCATTTATTTCTACTTCAGGTTGGTCTTCAACCTATGTTGGCACATGTTGTGAGGGTAGACTTGGGGCGACAAATTTGTCTAATTTTTTCTTCTTATGCTTCCTTATCGCCAACTTCTTCTTTTCTTTTGGCTTTCATATCTCTATTTCTGGTGTCTTATCCCTTATGCTCTTCTTTCCAGGGGGTGATACAGGACCTGTGGCTCTACTGATGGCGCTAGAGTACATTTGGTCTACATCCACATGTGTGGGTCGTAGATTATGGGTGTCATAGTATGCCATCTCTGGTAGGGAAAATAGGACTTTAGAGCATGTTTGTAGAAAAGTTTGCTACCTTTCTGTGATAGGATGACTGTGTATATAAGGGACTTGATATCTATCTTGGTATGTCCCTTGGTCTTCTTTTACTTCATCATCAGGTTGGCATCCATGAAATGGTAAGCAATTTAGGTTATGTGGCTTTCCATACAGAATTCTTTTGTCTGTTTTGCTTCCCCTCCTACAGCGGATGACAACCTCTCGGTTAGCAGTCTTCCGAAGTTCACCAGTTTCTTATTGAATATGGACCATATTAAAAATAGGTCTCCCTTAGTAAATCCTACGATAACTTATCTTGTGAATACTATGTTGGTTGTTATTTTTTGTATCACTCTGATGAAGCAGGAACTGATAAGAGTTTCCTTTGAATTTTTGAGTTATGCTCATGTTCTCTGGTCAGCTTCTCCCACATTTTGTGGTTGTTGTATCTGATGACTTCTTTTTTTCCTGGTGCAGTTGAGCATTCTTGTGCCTCTTCTTTCATCTTCATGAATATAATGTTGAGCATGGCTTCAGTAATTGAATGAGCCTTGCCCCCTATTCTCACTTCAAGCTTGAAGTCTCCTCCACCTTTTTTGCACTCGTCATCACTGACGGGAAGTTTTTCCAGTAACTTCATGAACTATGCCGTAAATTGAGTGAGTGAGGGAGCTTCTGATGTACATAGGGTGTGCAGGTTGGTGCCTTCCAAAAAGTCTATCACCTTGTCATATATTTCCATCTTCTTGAAGTCATCAACGTTTAGGCATCGTGTCAGCTTGAAGCTTTTAGTCTTTATCACCCAGTTGAAGGGTGACAGGTGAAAATTATCTCTCGGTATGAATGTTGGCACCTACAGGTTAAGGCCTCTTATTTCTCCTCTTTGACCTCTTCGGGGGATACTTCTTTTTCCTGACCCTACGGTTTTTCCACGGTCGTCAATTTCCTCTTTTGTCACTTTTTGTATCCTTGGCATTGGATTTATGTTTCTCTAGCTTCTTTAGTTCTATTTCAGATGGCTGGTACTTAGTTATATATGTCTGTGATGTCTCCTAAAATTTTTCGAATTCTTCTAGCATCTCATGGGTCAGGATGTACTTGTACTTCTTCTTCATTAGTTGCAACTGAAACTTCTTCGTTGGTGAGAGGTTGGGATTATCCTTCATCACTTTGGTTATATTCTCTAGGTTTTCTTCCGCACCTCTCAGTGAAGCTGCCTTCTTCATCAACGTTTCATTAGTTGAGTTCGACATTTTAAAAAATTTCACATTCCAATCATTGTCAGCAAGATTGTACTTTATATTTTATTCATGGCATTAGCATTTATTTCATTTCTAATTGTTTGTTCTTGAATATTGCATTTTTGAAAAAGTATAATCACATGAGATGCTACGATCACAGTAGAAAGGGGAAGAAATACCACAGTCAAGAAAGGTGTCACGACCACGAAAAGTGATCGTCAAGGCAAAAGATACGCTATGACCGCAGAGGGTGTCACGACCATGGTGGATGTTAGACATGATTAAGCGAAGTGACATACAGGGGGAAAGACCGCGACCGCATCCAAAGCCAAGACCAGTACCGTGACCATGATTGTAAAGGTAGCCACTCGATTGCAATTGCCATGATCGTAGTAGGTCCTCATCCAAACTCCGACCGAAATAGCGGTGGTACCCTAGAAGTGTAAGAGAAGGGAAACAACTAAAATCTTTGAGTAAAGAGAAAAAGGAAACGACAGTGAGACAACCAAAGCTTCGAGTAAAGAGTGGAAGTGTTTGCGGTAGTGCTCGCGATCTCTTCTCTATAGGGAAAATTAGCTTCTAGGGTTGTAGAAATAGGGAAGGCAATGAACCTCGATAGGCAAGGGACAGGGAGAGCGGAAAATAAAGGGAGCATGCAACAGTACCCCGAATTATCTAAGAGGACAAAACATGCGGCTAGGAAAGTAGCGGTGGAGGTGGCGCTATCACGGTGAGGTTACGACGTTGACGGTCAGGTTCACGGCAAACGTCCCTTGGTGATTTATCGTCATTGTAGTTTCTTGCATCTTTGTTGTACTTCAGTTAGGGCTCCTCAAACATTTGAGAATCAAAAAGCGAAAAGAGAAAGAAAACCCCAGTGTCAAGAGCGTCAAGCTTTTATACTTGGAGGGAGCTGCCACTATAGCCGAATAGGCTATCACGACTGTGGTCAAACTGTGCCCGTGATGTATTCGTGACTACAGCCTCAAGATATATAATTCATTTTCCGCGACTGTAGTTGGTGTCGCGACCGCAGTGCACACATAAACAAGATGATAGAGAAAAATATTTAAAGTGAGAACACCTCCACTCTCTCATTAAAAACCTATGTGAAAATATAGTAATTACATACTACTTTTACACTTAGTCTAGATGTGGGAAACCAAAATACCTATATAGAGAAAGAGCAGGGGTAGATAGGTACATAGATTTTAGACTAAAAACATGAGACAAAGGAAAGCTTGAATTATAAAAGAAAGGAGGAAAAGCTTAGGTTGCCTCCCAAGAAGCACTAGTTTAAAATCTTTTAGCTGACTCTCTCTCATTCTGGTTTCAACCTCCTTCAACTGGAGTTGGTACTTGCTCATATGTTTCATTTGCTACAGGACTAGGTTCCCCCAAACGTAGCTCAGACCTTCTTACGAAAGCCTCATCTTCATAATACCTTTTTACCCTCTTCCCATTCACCTTGAAAGTGCATGTCTTATGTCCGGTTATTTCCATCATTGCTGACGGGTATATTTTTACCACAAAAAAGGGGTCAGTCCATCTTGTTCTCAGCTTTCCGGGAAACAACCTGATACTGGAATTGAATAAAAGAACTTTGTCTCCTTCATGGACATCCTTTCTCTTCAGGTGGGCATCATGTCATACCTTAGTTCTTTTCTTATAGATCATTGCATTCTCATAAGCATGCAGTCTCAACTCTTCAAATTTATAAATTGGAGAAATCTTTTCTTTCCCTCTTTGTCAAGATTCATGTTCAAAAATTTGATAGCCCAAAGGGCTTTGTGCTCTAATTCGACAGGTAGATGACATGACTTCTCATAAATCAACATGTAGGGTGTTGTGCATATAGGTATCTTATACATTGTGTGTTAAGCTTATAGCGCATCATTGAGTTTCATAGACCAATCCTTCCTTGTACGAATTACAATCTTCTCTAGGATCTGCTTGATCTGCCTATTAGATACTTCAGCATGTCCTGATGTTTGGGGAAGGTATGGTGTCACAATTTTGTATTTTAATCCACACTTTCTCATTAGACCTTCGAATTGCTTTTATCCAAAGTGATACCCCCCTTCGCTTATAACAGTACATGGTACCCTGAACCTTGGGAAGATAGTTTTCTTAAACAACTTGATTACTGCCTTGGAATCACAAGTTTGGGTAGAAACAACCTCTACCCATTTTGAGATGTAGTCCAAAACAACAAGTATATATTGGTTCCCTTTTGATGATGGGAAAGGTCCAATATAATCAATCTCTCATACATCAAAATTTTTAACTTCCACCCAATCAGCCATCGACATCTTGTTCCTCTAGCTGATGTTTCCCGTTAGTTGACTCTCTTTGTAGGTCTTGACAAATAACACATCATCTTTAAAAAGAGTTGGTCAATAAAATCTTGATTGTAGGACTTTTACGACTGTTCTTTCCCCTCGTGGTGGCCTCCATAAGGTGAGGAATGGCATTCTCTAAGGATTAGGGGCACTTCTTCTTCCGATATACAATGATAATATAAGTTGTTAGAGCATCTTTTGAACAAAAGGGGATCATCCCAATAGTAGTTTTTTAGATCAGAGAATTATTTCTTCTTCAGATTATAAGTGATCTCAGGTGGAAGTTTCACGGGCTAGATAATTACAAATGTCAACAATCCAAGGTAGGCTTCGTTCATCCGACTGAGCCATCAAAATAGCAGCGTAGTTGTCATTTATAGGAAATATATTTTCTTCATTAAAAACTATCCTTGACAGGTGGTCTGCAACTACATTCTCTTTCCTTTTTTATCAATGATCTCATGGTCAAATTCTTACAGTAATAAGGCCCATTGCAGAAGTCTCAGCTTTGTATCCTTCTTCTGCATGAGATATTTTATAGCTCCGTGATCAGTGTATACTTTTACTTTCGATCCCACTAGGTATGACCTAAACTTATCAAAGGCAAACACGATAGCCATCATTTCTTTTTTATCAAAGGAAAACATGATAGCCATCATTTCTTTTTCTATGGTGGTATAGTTTACTTGGGCTTCATCCAACATTCGGCTTGCGTAGCATATCACGTGGTGCCTTTTATCCTTCTTTTATCCTAGGATGACTTCAATAGAAAAATCATTAGCGTTGCACATAATTTCAAATGGTAATTCCAAATCTGACACTTACAAAATTGGCATTGTTATTAATGCCTTTTTAAGGGTCTTGAAGGCGTCCAAATATTCTTTAGTGAATTCGAATTCAGCATCTTTAATCAGGAGATTTGAAAGGGGTTCAGCAATCTTGGAGAAGTCTTTTATGAATCGTCTATAACATCCTGCATACCCCAAGAAACTCCTTACTCCTGTAACATATTTAGGTGGCGGAAGCTTGTATATGGCCTAGATCTTGCTTAGGTCCACCTCTATCCCTTTCTTAGAAATGTTATGCCCTAAGACGATACCGTGTTGGACCATAAAATGGAATTTTTCCCAAGTCAGGACTAGATGTTTTTCTTCACAATGTTATAAGACTAAGGATAGGTTTTTTAGACATGCTTCAAAATTTGTTCCATAAATTGAGAATTCATCCATGAATACCTCCACTATGTCTTCTAGAAAGTTCGAAAACATAAATATCATGTAGCGCTAAAAAGTCATGTGCATTGCATAGCCTAAATGTCATTCTTCTGAAAGCGTACGTGTCATAGATGTAGGTGAAGGTTGTCTTTTCCTGATCATTGGGATGAATCAATACTTGATAGAATTCCAAATACCTATCCAACAAACAGAAGTGATCATGATGAGCTAATCTTTCTAGAACTTGATCGATGAATGGCATAGGGAAATGATCTTTTCTTGTAGCAGCATTCAGTTTGTGATAGTCAATGCACATATGCCAACCTATTACCATTCGTGTTGCCACTTCATCTCCATCCTCACCTCTTATCACTGTCATTCCACCTTTCTTAGGCACCACATGAATAGGGCTTACCCAATTATTGTCACTTATGGGGTAAATGATCCTGACATCCCGTAGCTTAATAACTTCATTCTTCACGACTACCTTTAGCATTTGAGTCAACTTCCTCTGCAGTTGAGATAAAGGTTTAGCAGTTTCTTCAAGATTTATTCTATGCATGCATAAGGAAGGGTTGATACCTCTGATGTCCTCTACTGAATACCCTATAGCCTTTTATGTATTTAGAGTTTCTTTAGTAACCTTTCTAGATGATCATCTGTCAAGTTAGCATTAATGATCATAGAATTCCTCTCCTCTTTGTTAAGGAATTCATATTTCAACCCTTCAGGGAGTGGTTTTAGTTCTGACCTTGGTCTCAGCACTCTCTTTTCTTCAGGCGTTTGTTCAAGGGATGCAAAATTTGCAGTCTCAAAAGTGTCTTCATCCTCACTCAGCTCTTCTTCAGGTTGGTTCAAGTAATCTAGGATTTCTATGAATTATGGGTATTTCACTCTAGGGTTAGGATTATTCAAAGATCGCATAAGGGGATCAACAATCACCTTATCCTCTAGCACCTCTTCATAGTATTAATTGTGGGTATCCATAAAGTAAGCAGACTCAAAGAGAGATGGTCCTCTCATAGTGTGTTGTACTCAGAAGTCGATGTGATCATTACCAAAGTGCAAATTAATGATTCCTTCAGCTACATCTATTAGAGCCCTTCCATCTATGAGGAAAGGTCTTTCAGATATCATTGGGCACTTAGAGTCCTCGACTATGTCAATCACTACTATATCGCATGGTATGAAGAATCGCCCAACCCGTATCAGGACATCCTCCACTGTTTCGACGGGTCTCATAAAGGTGTGATCAGCTAATTCGATTCTCATGCATGTCTTAATCATATTTGTTAACCCAAGCCTTTGTACTAGAGTCAAGGACATAAGACTAATGCTTTCTCTTAAATCAGCTAATCCCTTCCTTTCCACATTGTCTCCAACATAGGAGGGGATGTTGAATGCCCCTAGATCTTTCTTTTTGGTTGGTAGCTCAGCTTGAACGAAGGCGCTCGAAATTTTTTTCCAATTGCACCATCTCAACATGGTCTCCTCTCCTTCTCTTTGTTATTAAGTCTTTAAGGAATTCTGCATAAGTTGGCATCTCTTGAATTGCATCGAGAAACATGATATCTAGGTGGAGCTTCTTTACTGCTTCCATAAATTTCTCGTATCTCATCTTTAGATGTGCCTTGATTAGTTTGTAAGGAAAGGGGACTCTTGGGGCATAAGGATTTCTTTGTGTAAAAACTTCTCTAATAGGATCTCAGTTCTTGACCTCTTCATCCTTCTTCTTTTTTTCATTTTCTTCTTCTCGGCTATTTTCATCTCATCCTAGTTCCATGGATTCTTCAGGTATAATTACCTTGTCAGATTGTTTCTCACTACGGCTTCTTTCTTCTTTGGTGTTGTTGGTACTAGGATCTTCCAGCATCCTCCTTGATTGGAGAGCGGCCATCTTCATAGTCTTTGTATTTGATGGAATCTTTCCCGAAGGGTTTTTCATAAGTTCCGCTAATTGGGCAAGCTATTGATCAATTTTCCTTTGATGGGTTTGCATGTCTGCCATCTGAGTTTGCATTGTAGTTGACACTAATGAATTAGTGATGACACTTTGGTTAAGCTGGTCATTTACCGAATCTTGCCTCTTTGCAAACTTAAACAATTGAGCGATCATATCCATTTGGTTGTTATCCTTGGTCTTACTCGATCCTTGGCCCTATCCCTAACCTTGTCTACTCATATGTTTATTTTAACTCTGATAGCCATTCTTATTTGTCTGATAACTAGTGGTTCTAGTATATTGACTCGGTCCTCCATTTTTCTCGAATCTTGGAGGTAGTTTAGGTGAGTTACTTAGTTGATGAGCATTTTCAGTAGCTTCTTGGTTGCTATAGTTAAATCCAGGATGTTCTAGTCGTTTGAAATTGGCATAAAATACATTTTTGGTCTCTTCTTCGCTTTCACTTTCTTCACTTTCTTTTGGATGTGTATAGATACAATTGTTGACTCCATGCCCTCCTTCAACGCATGCAACACATTTCATGACTTTCTCTACATGTTTCTTGCCCTTGCCCCCATTATCTTTTAATTGTTTGACATTTGTAGCAATTTTCTTAATCTGAGTTGTAATGGTTTCCAAATCCTTGGCTTCAATTGACGGTCCTTCAGAGCCCACTTTCTTGGATGATCATCTATCATTTCTGTCATATTCCATGCCTGCTTGCAACGCAGCCATGTTATCGACGTTCTTCATGGTTCTGCTAGTTTCTTATCAAGAAAGTTGCTTCCGGTGGCTGCATTCAGTGAAGTTCATTCCATGGGGGTTAGCCCATTGTAAAACGTGGTCACCAAGAATCCTTTGTGGTATTTATGGTGGGGATAGTCTCTATGGTATTCTTGAAAGTGTTCCCATGCCTCATGGAGATTTTCCCCTAGTTTTTGCATGAAAGGAGTTATCTTTTGCATATTACAGATAGTTCTTTTGGTGGGTTAAAATTTAGTGACAAAAGCATCTGCAAGGGGTCTCCATCCATCAATGAACTGGTGGGGTAAGTTAAGGTACTAGGATAGATATTTATCTTCAAGAGAGAAATTGAATCATTGGCAATATATGACTTCTTGGGGCACTCCCCTCATCTTGATGGTATCACAAATGTTTTTGAAGGCGTCAAGATGATGGTAAAGATTTTTGTTCTTTGAGTTTCCACGGAAGAGCTTGTTCTGGATCATCAAGATTACAGTAGGTTTCAACTTTAAATTAAATGCATTGAAGGGTGGGATAACAATTGGGCATCTTGACTCGTTGGCTGCATTGAAGTGTGGGATAACAATTGGGCATCTTGACTCGTTGGCTCCAGTTGTGGCTAGATCTCTAAGAGTTTTCTCTTCCTCATCATCTTCACCCTCACTATTCTGGTCATCGTGTTCATGTTCATTATCGTGTTCACATTCCTGGTGATTCCTATGATGCATTCTATGGTAGTGGTAATGGTGGTGATGTCGATCTTCCTCGCATTGCTCTTACTCATGGCGGCGACCATCTGATTGATAGTCTTCTCTTTCTTCTTCCATCTCATATGGCAGTCGATTGTATTGAACCCTTGCATTTTGATCATCCCCAGTAAGACTGTCATCCACACCAGGCGGCATGACGGCTTGAAGTTAAAGTGAAGAATTGAATATATTCTACTTCCCTCTGGGTTCCCTGAATAGACTGCACGGTTGAGTTAGAAAATTTGATGTGTTAAAATGAACCAAATTATGCAATCGTAGGGTAGCAGATTTCAAGTTTTTGTGCAGTCTAGCTTATGGCTAAGCTTGAGGCACGGGAGTATAGTGATCTTAACAACACCGTTTTGCCTTGTCCCCGACAATGACACCAAAAAGTTGATGGGCCTAAATCGCACGTCCAAAATGGAGCAGATATAGAGTAGTTGGACTCTGAAGATTATAACCAGACACTTATATAGGACCCAATGTAGTATTTGGGGTTGAACCACAGGGATAGGGTTGGTAAGTGTTAAGTACGTGGAGTCTAACACTCTTACACTCCAAATGAAAAGGTGGGTTAAGGTGGTCTTCCCTAAGGAATGATGGTGCTCCAAATAAAATAAAGAAAGGCAAAAGAAAAAAAAATGAAGAAAGAGAATAACGTTAAACAAGTGGTAAGAAACGAAAGTATGGAAGGAAACTTGGATCGGGTTTCACCTACTAAGATCTCTCGCCAACATGCAAAACTCACACCCCTCTGTATACTCCTATCAAGATTACAAGCAATCATCAAAAATGTCTATTCCCTCCTCTCTCGAGATTAGGATAGATATAAGTTTTAAGGTAGTCTCTCTCTCAAGATGACGACCCAAAAACCACAGAGCAAACCATATGATGGTTAGATTTAGTATTCCAACACTTTCATGCATTCGATCATACTACTCCATAACACTAGATAAGGTTGGTATTATTCTTTCAAGGTACCAACAATCAAACATCACATGATGGTAGCTAAGCATGCAAGTGAAGCATTAAGAATAGGATTATGGAGATAATCCTGATAAGAGCATATATATATATATATTCAAAGGGGAGTAAGAATATACATGTTGGGAGAGCCTTAGTGGCTACTCCCAACCCAAGTTAAATGTTTAGTCACACATGTTAACAGGCAGCATAATAGCGTCAAAGAAGGATAGCTACATCAATGACTACGAAGAGGGAGGTTGCATCATGATGGAGATGGTAAGTCTTAATAAAGAAGGGAGAATGTGATGCACCAAATTTACTTCTTCAGATCTAGATCCGGAGTGGGCGCGATCATGATAGTTTCTTCCTTTAAAGGAGGGGATGATCAATCTCCTTTCTCCTCCAACATCCATCTTTAGAGATTCAAGACTGATGGGGATGAATGTGGATGACTCGTGAATTTGGCAGCACTCAGTGGTCCTTGATGATCTGATGATTTGACTGGTGGAGGCGGGGGGTCTATTTATAGACGCTACCCACTAACTTAACCTATGGATCACGGTCACGACGTATAGATTGGTCATGACCTCCATCATGGTCATGGTGCATTAGCGGTCTGCCTTGGTCGTGGTGGCCTTGAAGGGCGGCCTCAGTCGAGGGGTGGCCTCGGTCACGAGGTGGTCTTGGTGTAGCATTACTTCGGAAGGAGGGAGGGTCCACAGTCGGGATGTTAGTGGGCTGTATTTTTGCAGTCGCGGCATTGACCATGGTTGTGGCATAGCATGATCCTGTATGAGTAAGAGACATATGAATTCAAGACTTTGACACTAAGATACTTAGATAAGTAGAGAAACCCATAAAAGGTATGCTAGGGAAGGCATAAATCATACGCAAAAAGTACACAAAATGAGATGTTATCAATGAGCTTGCCTTTTTTCCTTTTCTTGTGGAGCTCCCACTAATCATCATCAATAGTAATTGGTAAGTAAAACATAACAATCAAGGTCAAAGTAAAACATAATAATCATTAATACTAATTGCTCTGAGAGTTGAATTTTACCATTTTTACATCCGCCTCAGCAGTTGTGGGGTTGGGTATATCTACATATTTGGTTTGCCTCCCAACTATCCATAGATAATGGTGATGTAGAGGTGCAGGAGTAGTAGAGGACTCAACAGTCCCATGAGTAGGCTGTTGAGAAGCAGACATCTGTAGTAGCTTTTGGCAAAGATTTACAACCACCTGGACCTATCGTTTGGTTGTGCACATTCTCAACATGTATTTATCTTTGAGCATTACTTATAGCCCGGTTAGTCTATAACATATGTAAAATATGTAATACAATAAATTCATATGAATGTATTTGAAATAAGGAGTGTCACTTAATACCTTGAATTTATTAGTTTGTTACCCCTGTGTTCTAGTAACTTGTTCATCATGGTGATGCCTTTTATTTTTGCATGCTAACGATGTTACGCATCAAGTACAAAAAGATCCTAAGGGCGCACATCCTCGTACTAAAATTGACAAAAAAGCACATATAAGTCATAAAAAGATATAACTTATAAATATGTTAAAATAGTATAATAATACAACAAGATAGACATTATATAATGCAAATCTATGTAATAAAACAATACAACTTACACCAGTGTCATACTCATGGTCCACATCACCATTGTTCTCATACTCATGGTAATCATCATCACATCATCATACTCATGGTCAGACGCCATCTGAAGAAATGTCATATAAAAAAAGTCAAATAATGAAATATAAGTAATAAAGAATGTAAAATGCTTATCTAACATTTTAAAAAAAAGCATGCCTCTAATATTTGGATCTTGTATCAATTAAGATTTTCTCAATGTGAACTCCACACATATATAAGTCAGTGTTAGCTTAAATATTTGGTGTTGCCAACTAAGAATGGACTGGAGTCATCATACTTCATGTGGACTCTTATCTTTCACACTAAAAAAATACAATGAAGATGCTTGAAGGGTGACCCCAGTGTTATGGACTTCATTCTCATCATCTTGATGTTGTGTGTAATATGAAAATCCATTTATTTCAAACCCTTCATAAGACATAACATTCATTTTCAATTTAAAGGAAGGCATTTGATATTTTCATCAATTGTATTTGGTGTTTGAGATAGTTGACATAAGCATTTATCTTCAAACCACCTAATAAATGTCTTGTTATGCTCCCTAGTAAGCCATATTGAATTGTGTCAAGGATATTTTGTCTTTATGAAATTGGTATGTTCGGTGATATAAATACTCACTTCACCAATGTTGTGTAAAATATACAAGTATTCATGTTCTCATAGCTCACGACTGATTACTTTCACTCTTGCTCCTAAAGTCCCTTTGCTGGAATAGTCCTCAATATTCTTGTTATTTTAAAGGGGTTTCATTACAACTCATAAAATCATTACAAAAATCCATAACCTCCTTGGTCACATAACCCTCAATAATACTCCCTTCAGGCTGATAACGATTTTGAACATCACCTTTAACAACACTCATGTACCATTCAAAAGGATACATCCAATGCAATAAAATTGGTCCCAATATTTTCACCTCCCTAGTCAAATGGACAAACAAATGCACCATGATATCAGATAATGAAGGAGGAAAATACATCTCAAGCTACGTTGATAATGATTTTGAACATCACCTTTAACAACACTCATGTACCATTCAAAAGGATACATCCAATGCATGAAAATTGGTCCCAATATTTTCAGTTCCCTAGTCAAATGGACAAAAAAAATTGCCATTATATTAGAGAATGAAGGAGGAAAATATATCCCAAGATTGCACAAGGTAACAACCACTTCTCTTTGAAACTTATCGAGATTCACATGATTAATAACTTTGTTGCATAGAGTGTTGAAGAAGAAACAAAGCCCGCTGATTGCAAACCTTACATACTTCGATAGTATAGACCAAATTGTCACAGGAAATATTTGTTGCATTAGAGTGTGACAATCATGATAATTAAGACCTATCAGCTTTAGATCCTTCATTGATACCAAACTACGGATATTGGAAGAGTATCCCTATGGTACATTAACATTAAGCAAGCACTCACAAAAAGTTTTATTCTCCTTTCTAGATAACGTGTAACAAGAAGGAGGTAAATATATTTTTTCAATCACTACTAACTTCTTTTGTTAATTCTTTCCTTATGCCCATTTCATGTAGGTCCATTCTAGATTTGATGCCATTTTGAGTCTTATTTGGTATATTCAATAGAGTATTGATGACTCTATCACAAACATTTTTTTCAACATGAAAGATACAAATACAATGCATAACTGCAAAAGAAATGCAATAAGGAAGATCCCAAAATATTGACCTCTTCTTGTATAAAGATGTATCACTCTATGTGGGAATGGTATATTGTGATTTCTTACCAAATGCATTGACAATATTTTTTACTCTTTCATAAACAACCTCCCCTAATATAGGTTTAGGGGCACTTCATTCCTCATTCGATCCATGAATGCTTTGCTCAACCTTTGGTAAGGATGAACTTATGCAAGAAACCTTCAATGACCAAGATATACAGTCTTGCTGTCATGTTTCAGTCATGTTGAATCGACATTTTCTTTACATATACAACATGCTTTGGATCCTTTTACACTGTATCTAGATAAATTCCCATATGTTGGAAAGTCATTAATAGTATAAAACAACATAGCATGCAAACAAAATGTCTCTCTAACGTGAAGCATCATAGGTCATCACACCTTATCCCTAATGTGTCTTTTAGCCATAAATCAAAGGTTCAAGATATACATTAATATCATTGCCAAGTTGTTTAGAGTCTAATATCAACAACGACAACATGGCATACTTAATTTTCATACACAACCATGGAATAAGATTGTATATAACAATCATAACAGGCCAAGTACTATGTTGGCTTCTCAATGTGTCATATGGATTCATCCCATTGGTACAAAGCCCATGTCTTAGATTCTTGACTTTTTCACCAAATTCATGGTACAATAAATCAATCTTCTTCTACTGTGGGGAATTAGATGTATGTCGTAGGATCCCATTATTATTTTTCTTTACCTCTGCATGCCACCTTAAATTCTCTACATCCATGGTATTTTCAAACAAGCTTTGAAATCGTGGTATTATAGGCAGATACATCATCAGCTTGGAATGAGAGCCAGTTTTGGACTTCCCCTAAGTCATCATTTTATACCTTGATGCCCCACAATTTAGACAAATTTTCAAATCAACATAGTCCTTTTGAAATAACATACAATAATTTGGGCATGCATCTATCTACTTAGCTTTCATTTCCAGTGGGCACAACATTTATTTAATTTGTATGTTGAGATTGGATGTTCTTTGCCTTCAGGAAGAATTTCTTTCAACAAACACAACAATGATGTGAAGCTTTTGTTGCTCCATCTATTGTTAGCCTTCAGAGTTTACACTCTCAACACAACACTCAGCTTCATAAACTTAGTACAACCTAACTATAACGGTCTCTTAGCATCATGCACAATATTTCTAAATAAGAAAGGTGGATCGGTTTTATCTACCCCACAACTATCTAGCATCACATAATCTGTCTATCGGAATTGGGTCATTCACATCTACATCATTAGCGGGAATTTCTTCTTGAACACAAGTACTTCTATTGACATCTACAAATCTCATACTAAGAATCTCTCCATGACAGTATCATTATGTATAGCCATGTACAATCCCATACACACGACATGACTTTTGATTTCATCAATAGTGTTGACTTTCACGTTGTTACTGCAATTCCTACATGGATAATAGAACCTATCTCTAGGTCATTTCCTGTGTTCCTCCACAAATCTTAGAAACTGATCACTACTAGTAATAAACTCTGGGGTGCAACTATTTATAATGGACAACCATGATCTATCTATTCTAAGATCAAAGAGAGAACAAGTATTAGGGTTTAGAGTTTACATGATTATGGTTAATTGTTTATGATTTAGGGATAAGGGTTGAAAGATTAGGGTTTAAGGGTTACATATTGGGATTTAGGGTTTATGGTTTACAAATTAGGGTTTAGGGTTCAGTAATGAATGTGTGTACCACCTATCCCATTCTTAAATACCTGATCTCACTAATAAGTGTATAATCTGTATTTGGTTTTCAAGAAAATTTCAGTAGTATTTCCTCATAGTTTTCTAGTACACTGATGTAGATGGGAAAATATCCACCTACATGTGTAATTAGAGAACAAACGGGAAAGTATAGGTGAAACATCTTGAAAACCAAATATACATTATACACTTACATCCTAAGTGAGATTAAGTTTTCAAGAATAGTGCCCAAAGCGGGGTCTATCCAAGATTTACTCCTAATGAGTAAATATCAGAAGGGTTTCTAGGCCAATAGATATATGTCCAAAATTAAGGTTTACAATATATATCAATTCGTTGTAAGTATAAACCTAGAAAAAGAAGATATATGTCCAAATTAAGGTTTAAATTTTAGAATTTAGGTAAATACATAAAATTGTATTCTAAACCAAGCTACTTTATGTCATTCACATCAATTCAGTTTAATTAATCAAATTGAACAATGCAACAAAATATACAAGCACTTAATACATGAATTTCAATTATAAAAGAAATTACAAAACACTGGTTATATTTAATTACAAAACCCTAATTCAAACCATAATCAAAATACAAGTTTGAACCCTAATTTTATGTTTTAAAAGAGCACACATTTATAGAACATACACCAACAAAACCTAAAAAAATAAAAGAAACACTTTGGTTAGTTGGTGATAGTGGCCAACAGCAGTAGAGATAGCTTAAGTAGAGGTGGCAGGCAGTGGCGGAGACAGATGGAGTAGCGATGATAGTAGGACTAGTGGCAACATCAGAAGTAGGACCAGTGATAGCAGTAGGAGCATCATGAGTGGTGGGAGCAGCAACAGTAGCACAAGAATGATCGACATCGGAGGTGAGATCTAGTGGTGGCAGCAAGCTCCAGAAGCTAGGGAAAATTACCAAAGCTAGGCAAAATCAGAGCAATGAAATAGACATCGGGGAAAAGTCTACTTTGTGTGGGTGCTATTAAGTTTCACATAGTCATCGCTTGTTAGCAAAAACTAACTCTTAAGCTCTTCAACGTCGGTTGAAAAACTAAAAACTAACACCTAACTTGTTGACTTAGACATCGATTCATTGTAAAAATTGATGCAACAAGCCATCCTTCCCATTAAAAATAATCGGTCTTAGTAGGACCTTAGTCGTCAACATCTAACCTAATGACTTAGATGTTTGTTAGTTGTAAGCTGATGCAAGAGGCCATTATCTGAACAAAACAAATCGACATGAGTAGGGCCTGAGATGTTAGTTTGGTCTGGGAAAATTGACACGAGAGAAATTTGTGGGAAACATTTTTTTGTGGGGACCTGGCATGAATCCTCCAATGTTGGTTTTGTGACAAAAAACTGACACCGATGGTACATCTTGGACATCATCTCATATGTATTATGGGAATGGTTTTCCATCTAGTTAAATCTTTGATTTAGGGTGAGTAGGAGTATTTATAAAAGCACCAATTTTTCTCTTCATTCTAGTCATTTGAATCACGACGCATGCATTTCACACATTTGAATTCTGGTGCACCTTATACTAAATCCTTACATACCTCATATTTGAACCATATTGCACCTCCAAACTAAGTCTCAATGCACGAGCTATCTTTAGTACTTGCAACATACCACTTAATCATATTAAATAAACATGTTGAATCCTATTATATCCTACTATTGAATCCTTGTGCACCTTTTATTTCAATCCTAGTAGACCACTTATCCAAATCCTAGTGCACTTGCTAATGAATCCTGATGCACCTCAGATTTGAATTATTGAGCACCACCAAATGCAGTCTAATGCACATGTAATTTCCAGTCCTATAAATGAAAGAGATAAGGAGATGGAGTGGGAGAGTAGTTCAATTTTTTTCCTAAGACCCCTTTTCAAGGGACAAAGTGAACAACATTTAGGTCACATATTGGAATGCTTTGTCAGTTGTTCCAATATATGGCTTGAGGTAAGCAGGGGTATTGTGGAACTGCCCCATTTTTTCTTGACTCTAGGTGTATGAATCATGGTTCACCTTCTACTAAATCTTGATATAACTCATAATTGAATCTAGAGCACTTATTATTTCTAATCCTTGAGAGCATATAACAAAATCATGTTAGACACACATGTTGAATACAAGTATGACCTACTATGAATCCTCATGCACCTCTAATTTGAATCCTTGTGCACCTCTCAATTGAATCCCCATGCACCTCTCATTCAAATCACAATACACATTTTATCGAATCTCGATGCACCTCATATTTGAATACTTATGCACCTTCGAATATTTTATCCTAGTGCACCTATTATTGGTAATCCTTGAAATATGAAGAGAGTGGGAAAGGGAGTGGGAGAACAATCTAGATTCAATCCTAAAACCCTTTTTTTCTTATGACATTCTAATCGACATCTGGGTTGTATGATGTGAATGTTTTTCTAGTTGTTCAACTCTACAATCTAGGCTGAGTGAGGGTACTCTTAGAACTGGATAGTATTTTCTCTCCATACCAGCCATTTGAATCATAGTGCACATGTTGAACAAGTACAAATCATGATGTACCTTCCACTTAATCATTATACGCCTCATATGTATATCCTAGTGCACCTCCAAATCAAATCCTAGTACACCTACTATTTATAATCCATGGTCACATGTTGATCCTAGTACATCCTACTACTGATTCCTTGTGCACCTCTTGTTTGAATCCTTGTGCACCTCTCAGACAAACCTTCTACTTCTCTCTTTCCAATCAATGAGTACCTTTTACTGAATTCTGATGCACCTCATTTTGAATCATTGTGCACCTTCAAATTTAATATTGATGCACTAGATATTTCTAATCCTAAAAAATAAAGAGAGGGAGAAAGGGATACAAATAACAAGCTAGATTTGGTCCTGAGATTCCTTATTCTTAGGACATACTTAGCGACACATGCATCGAATGATGGAATACTTCACTACATGTTTAAATATATGGTTCAGGTCAAGCGGGGACATTTTTTAACTGTCCCATTTTTTTTCTTCATACCAGTTGTTCGAATCCCCATGTACATGTTGTACACATTTGAATCCACGTGCACCTTCATTTAAAACCTGATATACCTCCCATTTGAATCCTTCAGCACCTCCAAATCAAATCACAGTGCGCCTGTTATTTATAATACCCATACACATACCCATTGAATCATGTTATGAGCACATTTTAAATCCTAGTACATCATGTTGACTCAAGGTCTAAATTGGCTAAACCTTGTTTTGATGAACACTAACAATTACACTTATTTGTGTCTAATGCTTATAGTTGAGGGATTTCATATTAGGTAAGGCACACTCCAAATGCCTAAACTTGCACATCCTAATATAGAGAAATCAAGTCATACATGCATAAACATCAATATTGGAGAATAAATAGTTTTATCCATAGAACTTTGATGTAAATCACTTGAATGATTGTATGACTTGTAATTAATCTCAATGAAAATTTAAAGCATTCATCTAAAATATATAAACATTTTTTGACATTTTTGAAAAGTGACTACAATATGTCTTGTTAATTGAGTTTGTCCTAGTGACAACTCAGTCGATAGCCTGCCTGGCTTTTGGAAAATGCCCAAGGTTGGTCAAGTTTGTCTTGGTGACAACTCGACTGACACCTACACTTTGACATGTCATAGTGTCATTGAACAAGATTTCCAAAAGACAACTCAGCCGACAACAGTGTATGGTAAAGTGTAGAAAAGTGTTTCTAGCCCTTGGAGCATTGGAAAAGTCAACAATATATCTGTTGGAACACCCAAAATAGCTAAAGTTTGATCCTAAGTGTCTCTACTACCTAGTAGGCAACCTCAACTATAAACAGGACCCATTGTACTTCATCCCATGGTTAGCCAAGCATTGTGAAGGTATGTATACTATTGTTGAGAGATATTTGCCTCCCAAAAGCCTCCATCCACTCTCATGAGATTAATCACTTTCTATATCCATTAGAGTGAGTAGGAGTTTTATAAGAGAGATAGTCCTACATGTATATATTGTGAGCACTCACTTCCTCCACCTCCCAATCTCTCTTTCTACCATGAAGATGAAGATTCTCTCTCTTGTCTAAGAGAGGTGAAGAAGAAGAACGGAAGGAGTATCTTGGTGAAAGATTCTCCTTGGTGAAGGTGAAGTCAAAGGTGGAAGATCAAAGTCAAGAGTGGATAAATCCTTGAAAGATGAAGACTTGTTGCAAGAGTGGATAAGTGCTTGGAGAAGGTGGAAGACTCATAGAAAGAGTAGGTAAACCCTCAATAAGTTAGAAGACTCTTAGTCATGGATAGGTAAGTCCTTTGTAATGGTCATTGGCTCCTTGATTTGGAAAGAAATTCTAGGTACCCTTGACCTATTAAAGGGAGGTCTTATGTTGTAACTCTTATAATGGAGTATAAGGAGTGAGACATGGTTGAAATCCTAGGGGTTGACCTCTCAAAGTAGTGGACGTACATTTCATAGTTTGGAGGTTGGAACCACTGTAAATAACTTGTGTTATCGTGTGCTTGTTCAATCTCTCTCTCCCTTGCTATGCATGTATAGTTGCACTCAAAGTTCATACTTGCAATATTATCTTAGAAATAACTTTAAGGTCTAATGAATTTTGTTTAAGTGGTTGTAACTCTATTCACCCCCCTCTAGAGCCCATTATAGATCCACCACATCCTACTATTGATACGTGTATACCTATTATTTTATTCATAGTGAACATGCCATATCAAATTATTGTGCCCCTCTCATGCAAATAACAATGCACCTTTTATTGACTCCTAATACACCCCATATTTGAATCATTGTGTGCCTCAAAATCAATTCTTAGTGCCTCTACTATTTGCAATACTAGAAAAAACAAAGAGAGGTGGAATTGTAGAGGAGAGCAAATTGTTTTGGTATTGAGACCCATTTTCCTCAAGATTCCCTAAATAGCATACATTTCATATGGTGGGGAAATCTTTTTCTAGCTATTCAAAATCTATGATTTAGGAAGGATGGAGGCATTTATACAACCACTCTTTTTTTTCTTGATTCCAATCATTCAAATACCAATGTACATTCTATTGAATCCTAACATACCTCATATCAGAATCCATGCGCACTTCCAAATTATCTTAGTACCCCTATTTCTTTCTAATCCTTGTGTGCATACCACTTAATCATATTAAATACACATATTGAATCCTAGTACATCCTACTATTGAAAATTATCATGCTTCTCTTATTTATTTGTGCACATTAATAGAATATGTGTGCACCTCTCATCTAAATAGTAAGGCATCTTTTATTAACCTCATATTTGAATCATTGTGTACCATAAAATTTAATCCTAATGCACCTGCTATTTCTAATCCAAAAAGAATAAAGAGATAAAGAAAGGGAGAGGGAGAGTTTCCATGATTCATTTCTTAAATTGTTTTCTCAAGATGTCCTAAATGGCATGCAAACTGTATGATGGTGGGGGTCTTTTGCTAGATGTTCAAATCTATAATTCAAGGAGAATGGGGTATTTTCGTAACCATCCAACTTCTTCATTCCAGTCATTTAAATCCTAGTTCACACACTACACACATTTGAATCTTGGTGCACCTTCTGTTAACTCCATATGTACTTCATATTTGAATCCTTATGCACCTCCAAATTGAATCATTGTGCACATGTTATTTCTATTCCTTGGACATACACCACGAAATCTAGTTCTGTACACATGTTGAATCATGATACATACTAGTATAGAAACTTTGTGCACGTATAATTTGAATCATTGTGCACCTCTCAAAGTAATCTGTGTGAACCTCTCATTCAAATACCAATGTACCTTTTACTGAATCGTTATGCACCTCGTATTTAAATCAGTGTGTACCTTAAAATCAAATGATAGTGCACCTCCTACTTCCAATCCTAGAGAAATAGAGAGAGGGGGGTAGGGAGACGATAAATAGACCAAATTCTATCCTAAGACACTTTTCTCAAGAGTCTTGAATGAAATCTAGGTCAAGTGATAGGAATCTTTTGCCAATTGTTCAAATCTATAGTTATGGGAGAGTGGGGATATTGTTGGAACTATCAATTTTTTTTCTTCATTTCATTCATTCGAATCTTGGTACATGTGTTGCACACATCTAAATCACATGTACCTTTGACTGAATCTTGATATACTTCCTATTTGAATCTGTGTGCACCTACAACTTCAATCCTAATGCACTTTATATTTCAGATACTTGAGCATATTCAACTGAATCTAGTTCAATATGCATGTTGAATATTGGAGCATCCTACTAATAAATCCTTGTGCACCTTGTTCAATACTCCTTATCCTAAACTTGGCTAGTCCTCCTTAATCTTATTCCACCCCTTATCCTAGGCTTGGGTGGTTGGGATCACCCAAGAAGAGGTGAAAACAAGGTATGTGTCAAATAAGGAACAAGAAAAAGGTAATATCAACAAGGGATAATAGAGGTTGTGTATTCATCAAGAACAAAGAAAGTCAAGAGTGTGAGGCACATATCAAATAAGAATCTTGCCATGTCAAACAATAAGAAATTATTCATGAATGATTAAGTTAGATTAAATTAACTAAGTAGGGTTGAGGCACCTACCGGACCCCAACCAATAGGTTTGGGGAGAGTAAACACATTCACAGTCACCTAAAAAGTATTTCTATATGGGGGAGAGTAAACACATTCCCCAGGGAAAAATAACGCATGCCCAACTATGGGTGGTTGTACATAAGTACCACTACATTAGCTAATAAGTCAAACATATTAGCATGCTAAAAGAAATCTTATGGCAAGCTGAAATAATAGAATGATGCATGTAGGGTTCAAAACCCAAGCAAATAATTTATATTGTGCCAAACAGATCAATAATATAAATAAAGGAATAGTCCATGCCTCATTGGGAAATTAGGGTTTGGATAACAATTATGCCCAACTAAAAGGGCTAAGACTGCACATACCTCAACTCAGAGTCCTAGTTAATTATTTTTCACCAACTTAGTTGATTCCAAGATCTTCTTTTCCTAATTCAAGTTATTCAAAAATATTATGATTTTATAAAGCATAATGTGTAAGGAAACCCTAATTCTAGAACTATTTAGAAAACCTCAGATTTTGGTCACAAAACCTAGGCCAATACATTCATTATGTTTACCTGATCAAGAAAACATATTTATTTGTCCAATTTGGAGTTTATGTGATTAGGTTAAAAATCTTGAAGACCTTTTATATGATTTGTTCAATCCTTAAAATCAACCATATAAAACATGGAAATCAGATTCTTAAACTATTTTTATTAGAAAGATCACATTTTTATGATCGCAAAATATATTTTTACTTAATTTTTGGACAAGTAGCTTAAAAGATATGATTGTTACAAATTCGACCAATCAGAAAAAGCCAAAAATCCATGTCATCAAAAGTCACTTCGACTGAGTGGGCCATGATGTCTAAGATGACCCAATCACATGTGACCACATGACCTAGGTCCACCGCCAGTTGGGCGCTCGTGAAATATTCAAGCCAGGCGGGGAAAAACCCAATCTACCCTTGGTGGAAAGAAAGAAAGGAGAAAGTGAGGAGGGGAGGGGCAAATGAGGAAAACTACTGGGCATCATCTCCCTTCTTCACCCTCTCACTATTTCTATGAACAACAGCAGGAGCTTGGTTGGCATGATCTTGGGGAAAACTGAGCATGTTGGCGATCTGTCAATTTGAAGGCATCGAAATGAAAAGCAAGTTTAAAGGTACCCATCACATGCCAAAATTGGATGATGTTGACACTTGGTTTCAGAGCGAGGTACCACAAATTTAGAGCAGTGTTTAGCTCGACAAAGGTTGAATCAATGATGGGTTGTGAAATTGAGTTCAGAGGAACGATGCTAGAGGCAATGTGAAACTCGGGACGGGTTTAGATATTCATAGGGTAGAAGCTTAGGGATTTTGTATAATGGTGTAGGGAGGCATGTACCCCAAGTATTGGTTTTTCTCAAATACTCAATGCTAGATCCCAAGTAGGGTATCAATCCATGTGGAATTGAGCAACGAAATAGTTGGAAAAGAAATCGTGAGACAAAGTTAAGTATCAAGGGAGAAATCTTGATTTTATGAATCACAAAAACAATTGGTGTTTTCTATTTGGACGCAAGATAGAGGACAATCCAAGACACATATGATTGGAAATTGTAAGGCTAGAATTGCACACAACATGTCTACAGGCATGACATTTAAAGCTTACCAAATTGGAAAATAAAATAAAGTGAATATCAATTCAATTTCTTTTCTCTCTCTCTCTCTCTCAATTTGGATGAGTAAACAAAGTCCAATTATAGTGAAACTTTATGGGTAAGGTAATAAGAACCCAAAGAATCCAATTATGGAATTAGTTTCACTTTTTAGGACTTTTAATATTTTATTTAATTCTTTTAAAGTAAATCACATTTTCTATTTCCTAATGCATTAGAGACTTATAGAAACCATCAACTAATGTGAAACTTCACCCTTAAGAAAACTAAACATATAGAACAATTTGCAATTAATTTTTCCCTTGAAGTTATTTATCACATTATCTAACATTTTGGGCTTTAATTACTTTCTCTCTCCTAAACTACACATGAACGTTAAAGATTATCAAAATTGCATGAAAATTTACACCTAGGCTAATTTTAATGTGTAGATTATGAATCTAAGATTAGTTTCCACTTTTGGAGGAATTTAATGAATGATTTCATATTTTGGAGAAAACTCACCTTTTCTTTTCTAAATAAAATAGATATAATTATTATTATCCAAAAATTGTGAAATTTGGCCTCCACACCAAAACAAACCCAAAGAAAATGAATCTGAAGTTCTCTTTAACTAATTAGTCTTCCTTTTATGAATTTTAGCCCATTATCCATTATTACCACTACTTCTCATATTAAATATTTCAATATGACATTATTTTGTTTAAAAATTTATTATTTATCTTTTTATCTCTTCCTTGTTCAAAAAAGGCTATAGAAAATTCTAGAATGGATTTATTTGAACAATATGCCACTTAAGTAGTAATTTTGTATTTCAGATCCTGATTGAAACATTAATTGAGGTATTTTTGCATAAACCCATATATTGGCATAAATAGAGATCAAATATACTCCAAACCACTAATAATTGCACAAATTCAACATCAAGGACAAAAAGGATAGAAAATGTAGGAAAAGCTTAGACAAAGGGCCAAACTGAGAATGTACCTAGATTTCAGTTTGTTACATTGACATTATTCAATAGATTGGTCCAACTTTTGATATTGAATGGAATATTCATAAAGATGCCTTGTTTATCCAACATATAGAAGTAGAAATATTCACGAGGGGTTATTTCTATGGACATTTGAAGGCATTTGTTGGTGGTGAATTTACTTTGAGAGTTCCTAACATGGAGGAAGATTAATTGAGGGGGTGGCCATGAAGAGGACTTCCAAGGCTTTTGAGTTGATGCATATTGTTCCAAAGCTATGTGACTCATAGAGTGAGATCCTTTTTCTTTGATATTTTAGGGATGCTCTAAGTTTCTATCGGTCTAAGGACATGGAAGTATATATACATGGAGGAGGGAACAATGTGGTTACACAAAAGTTTATGAAGGTCTATTAGTGACATTTTGGTTGTTGGAGCCCCTTTATTTAGGGACCTTCAATGGTGGAGGGATTCTGATGAATGCATATTCATCCCAATCTTTGTTGCATTCTTAGTCTAGTTTATCATGCAAATCTCTTGATTTCCACTAGAAATAGTTTTTTATGATATACTTAGGTTTTTATGCTAATTTGTAGGAATTTTATACTTTTCTTGATTCCTCATGCAAGTTTTGAGTCATGTCACTCTGTAGTATTTTGATCACATTGCATACGGAATATCGATGAACAAATTTTATGTCCAAGAACAAAATCGACGATCAAATCAACCTTCAAAGTATAATCAATGATCGAGCACCCCATCGACCTTCAAGGTCGATGACCAATCGATCCCCTTGGTTGACCTACAGAAGCTCAACATCTAGACCCATCGATTATCAAGGTTGATGACTCATGACCTCTATCCATTGATCAATATCATACATCTACCATTGGTTTGCAACTGACAGGATGACAAACATCGATCAACAACCACATATCAAGCATACCATCTACCTTTTCTACTAGACCGATGACTAGAAGCCCAAGGGTTAGAAGCAGCGGTCGACAACCAATGTTTGACATGGATGGGTAGGACCCACAACCACCACCCTATAAATAGGCCCCAAGGACATCACTTCAATGCATCTCAAATTTTTTAGATGAACAAGCTGAAAGGCTGATGCTAAGATCAAAGCCAAAAGTCTAGAGATCATCAACCTGACTAGTGCCATCAACCTGGATAGACCATATACCTCTAGACTTGCCTACTTCCATCAACCTCCACAAATCTAAAGCCATTGACCTCACTCTCTAACGTGATTGATATCTTTAAGGGGTCATTGTCCATCCTCCTACATCAACTGCAAGTCAGGATTAATACTTGGAATAGATAGAAGGAAGGAAGTATGCCATCACACACCACACTAAGCTACTTCTGGTACAATCATGACCATGATTGTGTGCTCTTCCTCTACTAATGATATTAATCTCACCATGTTGAGGGAGTAGTCTGTAACTACCCTAACCTGGGTTATCAGGTAACCCTATTTGTTTTACCTAAAAAAGTTGCTTATAACTTTAATATAATCCTCTAAGGTGCTTTGTTATCATGTGACACACGCATGTTTCAACTTTGGTCCCGATTGAATGTTGTTTGAGCGATTTTCCTTTGTTTTGGAACAAAGTGCAATTTACCCAAGTTGAGGGGTTATATTGCAAAATGTCACATGTTTAACATGACCCATGTGTTTTAGCATCATTATAGAGAGAATTATGCAAGGTGGTGTCTTGTGGAAAGCCTAAATTCCAAGTTTGAACTTGTGTAAACAATGATGGTACCTTGTGCACCAATTTTGGTACAAATTGTAATTTATCCAAAAGTTAGGTTTGATATGCAAATTACCACCTCTAGAGTGTCCATACTCCCTCCTAGCATCATGTAGAGGAGAAATAAAGAAGGATACACCATGTTTGAATCATTTATGAATGATGGTAATCTTGGTGATGAAATGACCAAGAAAAGGGTTGAATATGAAAGTTTAACTTGAGTTGTATCAAGTTGAAAAGCTTATATATGAGTGCCTATCAGCCAAGGAGCCATAGGAGGAGTCTCATATCGTTTTGTGAACTCTTGGAAAAGGCCATATCGTGCAAAGAACCTCAAGGAGGTGAGTTGTGTCGAGTTGTAACTTCCTTAGTAAAGTTGTGACAGGTTGTGAATAAAGTGATGAATTAATTGATATATCTTATTCAAAGGGATAAGTAATGGACGAATTTGCATCTCTAGATGATCCTCAACCATTTTTCAAGACAATATAAATGTTTATGCATGCATGCACACGTGTCATCCATGCATGGACACGTGACACCTACTAGCTCAAAATGATGACACCTCATTTTTACCTTCCTTCATGAACAACAAGTATATATACCCCTAGTTTCACCCCTTGGTGCAATTTTGTGACCCTTACCACCCTACTACCCTAAGGTATCATACATAGAAATCCTATATCGTGAAGGTATGCTGTGGTATCGTGCATGGGCCTTGGGGTATCGCCCATGGCAAGATCATATCGCCCAAGTAGGTGATATCGGCCATATAAGGTGATATCGGCCATAGAGTGATGTGTTGAGTGGCATATCATGCAAGTGAGTGTCATATAGTGCAAGAGTGGTGGCATATTGTTCAAGGGCACAAGGGTATCTTGAAAGAGTGTTAAGGAGCAAGAAGGATCTCATACTTAACCCTAAGGTGAGGCCATGATCATCTTCAACCTTGGATTGAAGCATGATTTTAGGGTTTTGATCTTCCTTTCTTTTCTTCTTCACTAATTTCTTATCCATGGTGATTCCTTGTATATGAAGGAGTTGTGAACGAGTCTTGGACTTTTGATAAAATCATCTTCAAGCTTAGGAACGTGGAACTTTGGAGTTTGGAGCTTTGAATTGGTTCTTAAGGCGGGTTATATAACTTGAACTCAACCATGTTATTATTCAGCACCTAAATTGCTATACTTAATGAATTACTTTTAATTCCAAAATTTCCTGAAATATTTGATGAAATTATGAGTTCTAGTAGTTTCTTAGACTAGTTTCCATGAACTATAACAGTTATAACTAAGGTCTAGAGTTTGAAGAAGATGGTATCACTTTATAAAAGTGATATCGGGTGCAAGTACATAAGCAAGCACCTCTAACCCGATATGATGATGCACCTACTTCACTAAAATGATATGGATATGATTGTATACCTTCTTGCACGATATGGGGGTGCAGTATACACCTCTTTCACGATAGGAAGTCTATTATAGACTCCATGCACGATACAAGGTCAATTGTATACTTGTAAGTTGACAAGAAACCCTAATTTGGGTAACCTGATATAAATGAAGAGTAACAAGTGCTATTGCACGATATGATCATATAATACATCATTGGTACTTAGTATCATGAGGCCTACATGACCTAGCATGACATGGTTGCACAACACATGACCTTGCATGATAGGGTTGCATGATACACAACCCTAAACAATATGGTATCCTGACATGGTGATGAGTTGATACCTCTTAAGCATCATGGGCAACATATATATGTACCATGTGCCCATCACAATCAAACCTAACCCAATATGGGTGTTGCAACCTAATGTTTGATGGTGTAGCCCAATATGGTTTGGTACATTCCAATTGACCTATATATTGGGTTGAGCCCGATATGGCAAACCCTAACCCATCACAGCCAACCCTAGATGGTGTGCCACCCAATATGGTGATTGAATGCACCTCTATCCCGACATGGTGATGGTTTAATACCTCATGCACGACATGGGTAACACATACAAACACCTCTATCCTGATATGGATGATAGTCATATACCTCTAGCCTGATATGGTGAGTGCTCATACACCTCCAACCCTATGTGGTGGTGCCTATACACCTACAACCCGATATGGTGAACATATGCACACCTCTAACCCGAGACACCTTGTAAAGGTGAGGGCAAGACACTCTTAGGAGTGATGAGTATAATACCAAGTAATGGTGTGGCTAATACCTTGATAGGTGAAACACCTAAAGTGATTGATAATGGTCAATCTTATATCAACAATGCCTTAACCCGAGATGAGTCCATATCATTGATGATGGTTGGATAATTTAAATGTATGACTTATGACCAATACTTTACATGATGAATGTGATGAACTAGTGCATAAAGTATTAGGATGGCAAATACCCTAATACAAGATAAGATGATGAACTTAAGTAAGTTAAAAGTGATGAGGGAAGTGATACATCAAGACATGATAGATATCACATCCAGCACCTCAAGGTTGATATATCTTGATGCATTTTAAATCCAATATACTTGGATGAGTAGCACATGAAGTATGTTATGTCAATTGTTACATTGAGATGTAATGAGTTTAATGCACTTTGATAAGTGTAGGCTAACATACCTTAAGAAAAGGTTAAGCCAAGTTTATAAAGTATGATGTAATCATATTCTGGTAAGGATGAGAGAGAAACTCATACCTTGTGTTGATAATCATTTAATGATAAAAGATGAGAATAAATAAGTATGATTGAATACTTATGATATCAATGTTGTCTCCTAGATGTGTGGAGCAATGAATTAGGGTTTGATCATTGATAATATGATCTTGAAAACCTAAACGGTTAATAATGGAAAACGCTAACTCTAATGAAGGGAAATGATATGTAAGAGAAACCCTAATTGATAAGAAAGGGAAACCCTAACCCTAATTATGGGAAAGTTGTACTTCTCTTATTGCATAAGCCTTGAAATGCATGTTAAATACTTGTGTAACAAGTATAACAATTAATGGCCTTGTGAGCCATGTGAATAAGTTGTTGCCTAATGAGAGGTGACAAGATGTACAATGGCCTTGTGAGCCATGTGAATAAGTTGTTGCCTAGTGACATGTGACAAGATGATCAATGGCCTTGTAAGCCATATGAATAAGTTGTTGCCTAGTGAGAGGTAACAAGATGTAATGGGACTTGTGAGACATGTAATAAGTTGTTACCTAGTGAGAGGTGACAAGATGTAATGGCCTTGTGAGCCATGTGATAAGTTGTTACCTAGTGAGAGGTGACAAGATACTTAATGGGCCTTGTGAGCCATGTGATAATTTGTTGCCTAGTGAGAGGTGACAAGATACTTAATGGGCCTTGTGAGCCATGTGATTATTTGTTTCCTAGTGAGAGATGACAAGATACTTAATGGGCCTTGTGAGCCATTGTGAGATGTCTGTGTAACAAGTATCCTGAATACCTTGGTCAGAAGACCTGGAGCTAATAGTTACCTGATAAGTGGTAACCATGTTCAGTGATGAACTAAGGGTTTGAATACTCAGATCTAGTAAACATGATGATGATGTTGTTGAGGGATGTGAATTCCCAGCAATGAGATATGGGATTGAGATCCCAATGTTATATAAAGTCTTGAAAGGTACTTGATAGATGTATTATACTTTTCTTTGTAGCATTTGTCATAATAATTCATGTTTGAAAACTTGACTGATGCTAAAAGAATGTAGTAATGTACTTAATTAATCAAGTGGAATCTTATCATGTAGTTCCCTGGCCATAGACCCATCAGCGTCAGGATTTGCTGGATGGTGAACGGGTTGCTCTGCGGCATAAGCCGGAAGGCATATTTTTTTAATATGCGGGGGTGATGGGTGAAAATATTTGTACGCCCTAATGGAGGAATTGATGTTAGATAAACATTGAATCTCTCAATCCTTCATTATATATGTCAGGATGGATGTATCACTAATCTCCCGATGACTGGATGGATATATCACGAATCTCCCGATGATGTTTAATGTCGGATCGATGTGAGATAAACACGATATCTCTCGATTGCGAAGAGAGCGCAGTCGCCGCTGTAGCTCTGTAGTGAAGTTTCCAGTATACCCTGAAAAGCTATTTAGAAGAGACACAAGATGTCCTGCATGGAATCTCATACTTACTAAGATAAGGGAGGTCATGGTAGCCAACTCTTCCATTGACCTTGTATGGCATCAAATTTGGGTTTCGCAACCGAAGGTTGGAGTATGAGTGGTATATCTCATCTCCTCAGGGCATAAGTGTGATTGTAAAATGTAATCAGCTGTATAGCATGTTTGCTTAAGGATTGAATACGAAAATCATTGGCTGATGTTACATTTATTTTATGTAGTTTTAGTTGATAGATGATATATATGTTTCTTTTCATTCCTTGTAAAGCAAATAGATGAATTATAACTCTACCATGGGTAGATGCAATGTTCTCCTTAAGTAAGGAGATTATCTTATTCTGATCATACAATGATTAATACTGCTTGTTAATATAAAAGAACCTCTGCTCAGTTATAAATGTTAAATCTATGATAATAATATGGTCGACGGAGAGTTATATCTCTCGCTGGGACAATTGTCTCACCCCGTGGGATCCACATTTTTTTAGGTGGACATGCACGAGGTGGTGAAGATCTTTCTGCAGAGGAACAACAACAGTAGTTGAGGCAGCAGTGACAGCTCAGGTTGAGTGTATTGTCTGTCGTGTCTTGTAGATAGAAGTCCTATGTGTCGTCTCTGTACTCTCAGGTCCTTGGATTTAGTACGTGTTGGTTTCATGAACAATCTGGGATTTTGGCTTGTATGCCTCGAGGTTTGATGTTGCTTTAAGTATGTGTTTTGATAAAGCAACTGTTATATGTTATCCTCGAGAAGAAATGGTACAATGTATGTACAATGTGAACAATGATATATATAAAGCTTTGGTTCTGCCTTAAAGAGTTTTTCCTAGAAATGGATCTCTTTGTAAAATGGTTTTAATTTTTAGTGATTTTTGTTAATCCACTATTTATGTTTAATTCCACTTAATTAGTAACGCTTTGTTCGACGGTCGTTACAGATTTGGTATCAGAGCTTAAGGTTCGCTGAGTCTACAGAGATATAGGACTAAGGTGTTGAGTCTGTGTTAGTGTCCTCCAGTATACCCTATAGTGACTTCCGCTATTGCAGAAGAAAGGGTAAAGTTTATAAATGACTGGGGAACACGAGGAACACATTTCTAAAAGCAATGTTGTTGCACCAAGAGAGGGTGCAAGGGATCAGGAAAGAGAAGAATGAGTGCTTGAGAATTCCCATCATGACTCGAGCAGGATAGAGAATCCTATGCTTATGCTCTTAATGGGTAGGTTAGGACAACAGTGATGCATATAGAAGACTGGACACTAGCATTACAACCTAGGTTACCAGTCCTTAATGTAGAAACTTTATGCTTTGAAAGGGTTCCTAAATGACATAGTCATGTTGGAACATTGGAAAATGTGGGAAATATTAACATATGGCAAGAAAATAAACTCTTCCATAAGTATAGATAGATAGCACATCTGTAATGGTAATGCCTAAGATGGGGAAATAAGCCAATAATTAAGGAAATGTCACTAAAATTCTAGAGACATTTTCCTAGTTGTTCTAAAAAGCCAAAGTTTTTGGTGCCACCAATGCAATAAATACCTAGTGTACCAGGGTAGTATCCACTAAGTAAAGGCAAAGGTCCTAACTTTCCACCTGTAAGAATCCATGGCTTAGCTTATACATCGGTAATAAGATCGATACGACCATGATACGAGGACAAGACATTATATAGATATGTACATGTTGAGCATACTAAACCCTTTTGTTCAAAAAGAAGGAAGTAAATGACTCAACAACTGAGGAAGACTCAGTAGGGCTTATGTAAGTTACAGCCCAATAGTGTAAAAAGGCAAAAGCAGCAACATGAAACAGCTAGACTCTATGTGTAGAGTCAACCTAAAGCGGTAGATGACCGCGAGGGGTAATAGTCAGATAGAGCTTTTTCATTTCGATATGCCTTATCTTGATGCTATCTGATAATCCTAAAAAGGATTGTTGTTATGGATTTCCCTATTGATTTTCCTATGGGGACATAGGGAAGAAATGATGAGAACTAGAATTTATATTTTATTCAATATTCTTTTAAATGTTCTATAATGTCTCTTATCTGTGTGAAAGAGGATGAGATATAGAAGTGATGCCTGGAGAAAATCCAAGAATGTTAAATTCTGTGTTTCTGATGATATGAAAAGTAAGGAATATGATAGTACATAAAGTGCATACTACCTAATCTCAAAACTTGTATACCCTGGCCAGGTATATAGTTATTGGAGATAAGGTTAGTATGGAACTCTTAGATTGTTATCTTTCTGATTACTCTGATCAAGTAGTCATTCTGAGACAATCTAGTGAGTATAATGAAACTGGAAATATGGTATGGATAATTGTATCACATCCTAAGTACAAGAAGAGGAATCTGAGATGATCTCAGATCAGTATGTGTGTATGAGGAAGTAAAAAGTATAATCCTCATGATAAAGAGAATGAGAACAAGGGAGACGATCCCTGTCTGATAAAGCATGTGTGAATAGTAAAGATCTTTTCCCATGATGTGGAAATGGGAAATGTGATAAAATCACAAAATGCTCATGTACATGTTAGACAATAACAAAGAAAGGAATAATGATATGTAATCATCCTTATAATTCCTATGCTGATGGCAAGGAACCTGAGATACAATAAGTGTAAATGACTCATGAACAATTGAAAGTTCATGCAATAATTAGAGGAGATGATAATCTCTTCTCTTTAATAAACAACCCTAGATGATGATGAGGTGATAAAAAGAATATGTTCCTTTGTGTTCTTTCCTTACAGGGACATGGAAATCAAGTGGGTCTTATGACGCTTGATGTGCATAAGTTAAAAATGTTCAATTGATGGATACTTAGAAAAGTATCAGTTTATCTTGGACTTTGGTTTCAAGATAAAGATATGTGTAACAAGTAATGTCCCAAGATGAAAGAAAGAGGAGGATGTGATGTGTTTTTGACATATGTGATAGATACCAAGGAAAGGAATTCTGGTATCTAAGAAATATCAAGTGGTATGGGAAAGTAAAAGCATAACTCCTAATCAGATGAATTATGTTGGTTACCTGGAATGTCCAACTGAGAAATCTGTCTAGTTACATAAAATAGTATGGACATCATATGTTAGGGGTTTATGCTCCGCATAAACATAACATCGATAAGGATGTATTGATTGAAGGAACAATTGTAAAATCATTGTGGGAAAGCTTATCAAGCTAAAAATAAATCCTTAGAATACCCTTACCTATATCTGTTAAGGTAACTTATACATAACATCTAGAGATACCTCTAAGATAAGTTCTTAATTGATAAGTAACCTCCCCTTATGACAAGAGAATATACAACAAATGAAATAGTTGGTACAAGTAGTAAGAAAGTTTAGTGTTGTGTCAACATATTAGATGGTACAACAGATGTATGACAAGACTTGTAGTCCCAAGTGGGTGACAGAACATAACTCTGGTCTTTCCTTGAAAGTGAAATGCTAAACTAAATGAGGAGTATGGGAGACTCCCCAGAATCAGGGATCTTGTCACATAAAGTTGTAAGTTGAGAAAGGTGAAAAATCAGTGAGGTTTGACACCTGAGTTAAATAAGGGATGAATAATATTTCTCTGACAAAGAAAGTGTTACCTGACACAGACTTGACTCTACAGTCAATAATGAAAAGACAGTGGAGTATGTGTCCTGTGTGACAGATTCTATGATAATCATGTGTGGAAGAATTTTGTGCTAGTCAAAGTTCTATGGTGTCTCCATGACATTAATATGTTATGTGGAGACTTGATTATATGATGAATGAATAATATATGTCTTCCTTTACCTGGGATTTCGGGGACGAAATCCTTATTAGGGGTTTATAACTTGTAACGACCCTGACCTGGGTTATGAGGTAACCCTATTTGTTTTGGCTAAAAAAGTTTCTTATAACTTTAATATAATCCTCTAAGTTGCTTTGTTATCATGTGACACACTCATGTTTCAACTTTGGTCCCGATTGAATGTTGTTTGAGCAATTTTCCTTTATTTTGGACCAAAGTGCAATTTACCCAAGTTGAGGGGTTATATTGTAAAATTTCACATGTTGAACATGCCTCGTGTTTTTAGCATCATTATATATAGAATGATGCAAGGTGGTGGCTTGTGGAAAGCCTAAATTCTAAGTTTGAACTTGTTTGAACAATGTTGGTACCTTGTGCACCAATTTTGGTACAAATTGTAATTTACCCAAAATGTAGGGTTGATATGAAAATTACCACCTCTTGAGTGTCCATACTCCCTCCTAGCATCATGTAGAGGAGAAATAAAGAAGGATACACCATGTTTGAATCATTTATGAATGATGGTAATCTTGGTGATGAAATGACCAAGAAAAGGGTTGAATATGAAAGCTTAACTTGAGTTGTATCAAGTTGAAAAGCTTATATATGACTGTCTATCGGCCAAGGAGACATAGGATGAGTCTCATATCATTTTCTGAACTCTTGGAAAAGGCCATATTGTAAAAAGAACCTCAAGGAGGTGAGTTGTGTCGAGTTGCAACTTCCTTAGTAAAGTTGTGACGGGTTGTGAATAAAGTGATGAATTAATTGATATATCTTATTCAAAGGGATAAGTAATGGAAGAATTTGCATCTATAGATGATCCTCAACCATTTTGAAAGACAAGATAAATTTTTATGCTTGCATGCACACATATCATCCATGCATGGACATGTGGCACCTACTAGCTCAAAATGATGACACCTCATTTTTACCTTCCTTCATAAACAACAAGTATATATACCCCTAGTTTCACCCCTTGGTGAAATTTTGCGACCCTTACCACCCTCCTACCCTAAGGTATCGTGCATAGAGATCCTATATCGTGAAGGTATGTTGTGGTATCGTGCATGGGCCTTGGGGTATCGCCCATGGCAAGATCATATCGCCCAAGTAAGTGATATCGGCCATATAGGGTGATATCGGCCATAGAGTGATGTGTTGAGTGGCATATCATGCAAGTGAGTGTCATATCGTGCAATAGGGGTGGCATATCGTGAAAGGGAACAAGGGTATCGTGAAATATTTTTAAGGATCTCATACTTAACTCATACCTTGTGTTGATAATAGTTTAATGATAAAAGATGAGAATACATATGTATAATTGAATACTTATGATATCAATGTTGGCTCGATTTTCCAATTCGATTCAATACAATATGAAATATGTTAGTATCTGGAGCACGGAAGAGATATATAAAATAGATCAAGAAAAGAAATATTTGAGCTATGATTCATACCTACTGTATTCAATATTGGATCTGAAAAAAATTGGTCGGGATCCACTGCGGGAATGATTTGGAAACCTCCAAGATCATTTTTTTTTTGCAAAAGGGAATATATTATCCATTTTTGTACCACATATTTTGATATGAGACCAAAAAAGAGAAAAAAGTTTCGAAAAAAAGGGGGAGGAGATTTTCTTTTCACAAATTTAATAATGTATTTAATAATTTATATTATAAATAAGCACTAATACCTAATTAACAAATACGCATTATTAAGTTATTCTAATTATTAAGTTATCATGGTAAATTCTATATATATATATAGAATATGTATTAATAGATGTGTGGAGCAATGAATTAGGGTTTGATCATTGATAATATGATCTTGAAAACCTAAACGGTTAATAATGGAAAACCCTAACCCTAATGAAGGGTAATGATATGTAAGAGAAACCCTAATCGATAAGAAAGGGAAACCCTAACCCTAATGATGGGAAAGTTGTACTTCTCTTATTGCATAAGCCTTGTAATGCATGTTAAATACTTGTGTAACAAGTATAACAATTAATGGCCTTGTGAGCCATGTGAATAAGTTGCTACCTAATGAGAGGTGACAAGATGTGCAATGGCCTTGTGACCCATGTGAATAAGTTGTTGCCTAGTGAGAGGTGACAAGATGATCAATGGCCTTGTAATCCATGTGAATAAGTTGTTGCCTAGTGAGATGTAACAAGATGTAATGGGCCTTGTGATCCATGTAATAAGTTGTTACCTAGTGAGAGGTGACAAGATGTAATGGCCTTGTGAGCCATGTGATAAGTTGTTACCTAGTGAAAGTTGACAAGATACTTAATGGGCCTTGTGAGCCATGTGATAATTTGTTGCCTAGTGAGAGGTGACAAGATACTTAATGGGCCTTGTGAGCCATGTGATTATTTGTTGCCTAGTGAGAGATGACAAGATACTTAATGGGCCGTGTGAGCCATGTGAGATGTTTGTGTAACAAGTATCCTGAATACCTTGGTCAGAAGACCTAGAGGTAATAGTTACCTGATAAGTGGTAACCATGTTCAGTGATGAACTAAGGGTTTGAATACCCAGATCTAGTAAACATGATGATGATGTTGTTGAGGGATGTGAATTCCCAGCAATGAGATAAGGGATTGAGATACCAATGTTATATAAAGTCTTGAAAGGTACTTTATAGATGTATTATACTTTTCTTTGTAGCATTTGTCATAATAATTTATGTTTGAAAACTTGATTGATGCTAAAAGAATGCAGTAATGTACTTAATTAATCAAGTGGAATCTTATCATGTAGTGCCCTGGCCATAGACCCATCAGCGTCAGGATTTGCTGGATGGTGAAGCGGGTTGATCTGCGGCATAACCCGGAAAGCATATTTTTGAATATGCGGGGGTGATGGGCGAAAATATTCATATGCCCTAATGGAGAAATTGATGTGAGATAAACATTAAATCTCTCAATCCTTCATTATATATCTCAGGATGGATGTATCACTAATCTCCCGATGACGAGATGGATGTATCACGAATCTCCTGATGACGTTTAATGCTAGATCGATGTGAGATAAACACGAGATCTCTCGATTGCGAAGAGAGTGCAGCCGTCACTATAGGTCTATAGTGAAATTGCCAGTATACCTTGGAAAGCTATTTAGTAGAGACACAAGATGTCCTGCATGGAATCTCATACTGACCGAGATAAGGGAGGTCATGGTAGCCGGCTCTTCCGTTGACCTTGTATGGCACTAACTTTGGGTTTCGCAACCGAAGGTTGGAGTATGAGCGGTATATCTCATCTCCTCAGGGCATAAGTGTGATTGTAAAAGGTAATCATTTGTATAACATGTTTGCTTAAGGATTGAATACGAAAATCATTGGCTAATGTTACATTTCTTTTTTGCATTTTTAGTTGATAGATGATTTATATGTTTCTTTTCATTCCTTGTAAAGAAAATAGATGAATTATAATTCTACCATGGGTATATGCAATGTTCTCCTTAAGTAAGGAGATTATCTTATTCTGATCATACAAGGATTAATACTTCCTGTTAATATAAAAGAACCTCTTCTCAGTTATAAATGTTAAATTTATGATAATAATATGGTCGGAGGAGAGTTATATCTCTCGCTGGGACAATTGTCTCACCCCGTGGGATCCACATTTTTTAAGTGGACATGCACGAGGTGGTGAAGATCTTTTTGTAGAGGAACAACAATAGCAACTGAGGCAGTAGTGACAACTCAGGTTGAGTGTATTGTCTGTCATGTCTTGTAGATAGAAGTCATATGTATCGTCTTTGTACTCTCAGGTCTTTGGATTTAGTACATGTTGGTTTCATGAACAATATGAGATTTTGTCTTGTATGCCTCGAGGTTTGATGTTGCTTTAAGTATGTATTTTGATAAAGCAACGGTTACATGTTATCCTCGAGAAGAAATGGTACAGTGTATGTACAATGTGAACAATGATGTATATAAAGCTTTGGTTCTTCCTTAAAGAGTTTTTCCTAGAAATGGATCTCTTTGTAAAATGGTTTTAATTTTTAGTGATTTTTGTTAATCCGTTGTTTATGTTTAATTCCACTTAATTAGTAACGATTTGTTCGATGGTTGTTACATAGTCCTTTCACTATGGTGTGGGAATTAGTCTCACTACTCATTTCTTGCAATTTCATTCATATTCCAATTCTTGTATGAACTCATTTAATTCAATTATAACCATTTATCACATGTATTGTGAGTTGATCACCCTCTTTATGTTATTTATTATAATCTTATGCCACAAGAACTTCAACATTTAAGATTTAAATATTGATTATCTTAGGTTGATGGCCCTGATGAGAACTTTCGATGGAAAGTCCCCGTAGTAGTGGATATAGGATCTGTAAGTAACAAGACATCTAACTTACAGGGATATCTACTCATGCAAGTTTCTAACACTGAAAGGGGAAACTTGCATAACTCCAATTTTATCTGCATACATGTTTTTATTTCAATGAATGCGCAGATTCTGATAGCAACAGTGAAACCTAGTTTCATCATAGTGTTTCCATCCATTGATAACTAGAATCTTAATCTATCTCTTTTCATTTTTGCAACCTTAGTTAATCAAACCAACTCAAATCTTATGATAAATAATAGTCTTGAAAAATTACTTTGATCAGATAATTCTTAAAAATGTCGTCCTTTGGGATTCTATTCTCAACTATATTGCAGTAAGATTTGTCTATTTGCAGTTAGCATTCTTGCACGTTCATTTTGGTAAACTCTAGGAATACCATTTCTAGTGAATTTGTAGTGAATTAATATCCATGTCAGCTTGCTAAACCATTCTTATAGCAAGGCCTGGAGTTGTACTCAGAAATAAAGGCTTCCTTATACTATTTTGCATCCTTAGGGATCAAATGACATGTTCTTCAGGATCATATCTTACGACACATCATTATAACTATATGGACTCAAATTTTGATAGTACTTTTGATTGTTTCTATGTCATAATTTTGACTTTTGATCTTAGTAGTTTTTCTAATAAGGAACTACCCCCATAAAGCCCAACATACTCTAACTACTATCCTTTGTAGTAGAATTATTGAGGATATTGAAGTAAATTTTTACCTGACTGTTAGACATGGAGTGGTTTTAGATATATGCAAATTGATAGTGTTCACTATTATCTTCTTTCTATTCTTATTTATAGGTTAGGTTTATATTATCAAACTCTTAGACTATTCTACTATCATTAGGTGTTGTCTAATAATCCATATACTATTAGTTGATGAGGTATTTCCAGTTTGTTGTAAGGCATGATTGCTCACTTTTAAGGAGCATGCGGTTCATTGTAGGCAGCTCTAGGGCTTTAAATAAATGCATGGTCTTGTTAGAGATTCTCTATGATGTACTAAAAATGCTAGAGTTGTTGCTAAGAAAGAGGCACATGTGAGGTTTTGAAATGATTGACATGAGAGGATATTGACACTTCGACCAACTGGGGTCTTAATTTTAAGATTGGTTTGTGTGAAGCATGCGTGTGTGGATTTTGATAGAAGTTTCCTCACTCGTAGGTTTGAGGTGTGGGGCATTTATTGTGGGATAGACAGTGCTTAAATCCACCTTAGACAACATGGATAAGAAAAGTGTAATCTTCCCCATATGTGGATGTGTGAATATATCAAGAAGAACCAACATCATCATTGCCTTTTGATGAATGTATATTCATCCTAGTTTTAGTTGCATTTTTAGTTTACTTTTGCATCCAATTCCATCATTTTACTTTAGAACTAGCTTAAAATAAGGTTTTCTTGATTTTATGTTAATTTATAGGATTTTGTTTGAAATTCATGGTTTTAATAAAAGGTTTTAACTACCTATCGCATGCACCAATTTAGGAGATTGTGGTCCAGCATCATCGGTTGATGATTTCATGAGTTGATACCTCATGGGTGTAGACCCCATAACACACAACCCCAATATCCCCCATGGTGGATGGGTTTGCTTCTTCTTACCCAACCATCAGTTGGATCACTCTGCCCTTCCAATGGCTACAACTGATGGAAGCCCAATAGTATCCTACCGTTGGTCATCAACTGACGGCATCCCAAAGCCTATTGATTCCCATAAATTAGTGGAAGTCCATCTGGGTCAAAGATTACATAGGAGGTGTTATGGTTTGTCGACGAGGAGGAGTTGGTTGTTGAGGGCCTAGAGAGGGGAATGTAACCTTGGGTCTTCTCATGTACACCATTAAAGGAGGAAGATCTCAATTACTTTAGTGTGATCATGTTCTACCACCTCAGACAGAGGAGTAGGGTCCAACTAACACTCTGTTAGAGTAGTATGACATGTGTTCAAAAAAGACACCATCCGCATTATATATATATATATATATATATATATATATAATGTGGATGGTGTCTTTTTTGAACACGTCATACTACTCTAACAAGGGGTCTGCTTTATCGAGTGTTAGTTGGACCCTACTCCTCAGATATATATATATATATATATATATATATATATATATATATATATAACCCTGTAATATTTTACCTATGCATTATTTGTCTCTATAACCAATCCCCTTAATGGTTATTCTCGTATAAATCTCTAAGCTCAGTTGTAATGCCTTGATGCTCGCTCCTAGCCCCTAGGAGGTTGAAACCCAAATAGAGGGCATGTATGGTCCATGATGATTCTACCTAAAGACCACCCTTTATATCTTTCCTTGCTTTTTACAGATCTTTGAGCTCAGTTTTAAGGCTTGCCACTACTACAGAAATAGCATTCAGTGTCGCTTTTCTGGGCGTCGGTTTTTAAGGAACACGGACGCCTTATATTAAAGGCGTCGGTTATTTCGAAGAACCGACGTCTATATTCAAAGACCAGCCAAACACGGGTACCGCTTTGTATACAGCGTCGGTTGTTTATGCAAAACCGACGCATTATTTCATCCAATTTTCGAGCGAAAAAATAATGTCACTTTCGGCGTCGGTTATTTAGTTAAAACACCAACGCTTATGTGCGATGGAAATTTGCGCGAAAAGTGTCCTTTTCCGCGTCGGTCGTCCTTTACTAACCGACGCTGAATGGGGTTCCCGCCAAACATTTTCACGAAAATATCGTCCAAATGGACGTCGGATGTTGCCAACGACCGACGGTAAATATGTTTAGGCGTCGGTTGTTGTCAACAACCGACGCTATTGGGGAACTTCATAACCTTCGATCGCCCGACTCATCCCCTCATTGCTACCCTATTTCCCTATTGCGGCGATTTCTCCGGCGATTTTTCTCCGGCGCTTCTCTCCGGTGCCCCATCTCCGGCGTCCCCTCTCCGGCGCCCCTCTCCGACGCGTTTCTTCTCTGGCACCCCTGCGCCGCCGCCACGCCTGACAACCGGCGCCCCTGCTCCAACCGCCTGCGCCGCCGCCACGCCTGACAACCGGCGCCGCCGCAACGCCTGGTGCCCACCTGCCTGCCACGCCTGAGAACCGGCGCCGCCGTACCCCCTTCTCCTTCTCCTCCGCCTGGCCGCTGCCTGCCTGCCGCCGCCTGCCTGCCTGCTGCGGCTGACGCTCTTGCTCGTCGGAGTCACTGCCGCTGGTTCTGGAGCTCGTCGGCCGCCACCCACGTACTCAACCAGCTCGACCTCACCCTACTCTTCTTGCCCAGGTACCTGCAGACCTACCCAGGCGCGAAATTGGTTCTTTATGTGCTGACCTAATCTGTTGCCTAATCTGTTTGCACGAAATTGGCTCCCTACTCTGCTTGCTTAATGTGCCTAATCTGCTTTAAGTGGTCCTAATATCATAACATGATAGTTTTATTATATGATTTGTGGCACTTTAGGGTGTATATACATGCAAATTATATAAGTGATAGATGTTGGATGTTTGTCAAGGTTTTTTGAAGATTGAATAAGTGATAGATGCTGGATGTTTATTTATTTCATCTATCCATGTTGCCTATAGTTTATAACATTGCATTGTGAATTATTGCATGTTTGAAACTATGAAATTCTTGATTTATTAGATGATATTCAAGAAAACCCTAGTTTGATGAGCATGTTGTTAATCATGTTAATTATGATTCTTCTATATATTCTGATGTCATTATATAATTATGTGATCCCAACATATTAAATTGAATTAGAATGATTTCATGAATTATAGGGTTTATATAAGAATGACAACACATGTATTTGTTGGCCTAGAAACCCGTCCAAGATTTACTCAGTAGGAGTAAATCTTGGATAGTCCCCAGTTTGGGACTGTTCTTGAACACCTAATCTCACTTAGGATGTAAGTGTATAATGTGTATTGGGTTTTCGAGAAAATTTCGGTAGCATTTCCCCGTTTGTTCTCTAAGTACATATGTACTTAGAGAACAACGGGGAAATGCTGCCGAAATTTTCTTGAAAACCAAATACACATTATACACTTACATCGTAAGTGAGATTAGGTGTTCAAGGATGGGATAGGTGGTACACATTTATTATATATAAGATTGACATCAAATGTGTTTGTTGGCCTAGAAACCCGTCCAAGATTGACTAATATATACTTGTTTCCTAATATATACTTGTTTAAAAGGTTAACTGATGTTATACAACTTTTTCTGAAAATATATAACATCGTTATATGTACTTACACTTTGTTAATACTAATATTGTGCAGTCTCTGTCTTCCCATAACAATGACTATGAATTGGGCCTCTATGTCAATGTTAACGTTCCCTATTGAAGAACAATTGGACATCATCCTAGATGATCGTTCCTTAAACCAATTGGTCATACCCAAACATTGGCGTTTTCTAAAAGGAAGACACTACATGCCTGGTAAAGTGACCCTAACTTTTGGAAATTATTCACATGTAATCGAGGTTGAGTATGATTTGGCGGGAAATCTTGTATCAAAATCCGGTTGGCATGATTGGATTGGAGAGCTGTATCTGGTCCGTTGGAATAGGCTTTTTCTCCGTCCAGTTGGCGATAATTCCATCAAAGTTTGGATAACCAACAACAACTGCGACACCCTCGATCATCTTCTGCGGTATGAGCGCACGGCGTCGCATATCAGCTCAGACAAATCAGAATCTGAGGCTCCTATCAGTTCAGATTCGTCTAAATACAGTGAGGAGCTTCGTGACACAGCTTCATCATCAAAAAGAAGTTACTGATGCATGCGGGACCATGTTGGTGTAGTATTTAGTTGTCTATCTATCTAGACTTGTCTGTAGTAATAGTTTTTTTAATTATGCGCATGTTTAGGGGTACACCAACCCCTTTGTTTAGTTATTGTTATAACTAAAGTGTTTGTTCCCATGAATGGAAATGTAAGTTGCTACATGAATGCTTATAACTGAAGTGTGTGTTCCCATGAATGTTCCCATTTACATGATTACACTACTATTTTCTCATATTGTCTTGCCTAAAAAAAAAATTCTTTTATTGTTTAGTCTATTTTAATACGACATACTTGCTTATATCTTTCTTAATGATGAACTGTAATACGACATACTTGCTTATATACTTGTTTCCTAATATATACTTGCTTTCCTAATATATACTTGCTTTCTCTGATCATAGAATGGATAGATCATGGATGTCCATTCGTAATCGTTGCACCCCAGAGTTTATATCTGGTCTTGATCAGTTTATTAGATTTGCCGAGGAACATAGGAAAAAACCTACAGATAGGTTCTACTGTCCATGTAGGCATTGCGGTAACAACTTGAAACTCAACACTGGTGAGGAAATCAAAAGTCATGTCATGTGCAACGGGATTGTACAAGGCTATACAGAATGGCACTGGCATGGAGAGATTTCAAAATCGAATCCAGTAGATGTCAATAGCAGTGCTTGGGTGGAAGAAGAAATTGCCTCCGATGACGTAAATGTGAACGAACCAGTTCCAGCAGACATTGTTGATGCGATGCTGGATAGTTGTAGGGTAGAGCACACCGATCCACCTCCTATCTTTACAAACATTGTGCATGATGCTGAGATACCGTTATACACAGGCTGTGCTAAGTTTACGAAGCTTAGCGCTGTGCTGAGATTGTATAAGTTGAAAGCTAACAATAGATGGAGCGACAAAAGCTTCACTGAATTGTTGACTTTGTTGAAAGAAATTCTTCCTGAAGGAAACGAGCTGCCAATCTCAACATACCAGGTAAAGAAAATGTTGTGCCCAATGGGAATGGAGGCCAAAAAGATACACGCATGCCCGAATGATTGTGTATTATTTCAAAAGGACTATGTAGATTTGAAAGATTGTCCAAAATGTGGTGTGTCACGATATAAATTGACGACTTCGGGGGAGTCCAGAACTGGTTCTCCTGCCAAGGTGTTGTGGTATCTACCTATAACATCACGGTTTCAACGCTTGTTTGCAAATCCGAAAGATGCGAAGAATTTGAGGTGGCATGCAGATGTTAAGAAAAATAATGATGGGATCCTACGACATGCGTCTGATTCCCCACAGTGGAAGAAGATTGATGTATTGTTCCCTGAATTTGGTGAAGAAGTCAGGAATCTAAGACTTGGGCTTTGTACAGACGGGATGAATCCGTACGGGACATTGAGCAGCCAACATAGCACTTGGCCAGTCATGCTTGTTATATACAATCTTCCTCCCTGGCTGTGTATGAAAAATAAGTACGTTATGTTGTCATTGTTGATATCGGGCCCTAAACAACCCGGAAATGATATCGATGTTTATCTTGAACCTTTGATTGATGACTTAAAGAAACTTTGGGCTGAAGGTGTGATGACCTATGATGCTTCTGCAAGAGAGACATTTCGTTTGCATGCTATGTTGTTTTGCACTATTAATGACTTTCCGGCATATGGGAATTTGTCTGGATATAGTGTCAAAGGTGCTAAAGCGTGTCCTATATGTGAAGAAAACACTGATTCAATAAGACTAAAATATGGCGGCAAGACTGTATATCTTGGTCATCGAAGGTTTCTTTCAAAATTCCATCCGTATCGTAGGAAGCGCAAAGCATTCAATGGATTGAATGATGAACGGAGTGCACCTAAACCTATACCAGGGGATGTTGTTTATGAAAGAGTAAAAGACATTGTCAATGAATTTGGTAAGAAATCACAATGTAGTATGGCCACACGGAGTGACAATTCTTCATTCAAAAAGAAGTCAATATTTTGGGATCTTCCTTATTGGAGTTCTTTGTCAGTCAGGCATTGTATCGATGTAATGCACGTTGAGAAAAATGTCTGTGATAGCATCATTGGTACTCTATTAAATATACCAGGTAAGACTAAAGATGGGATAAAATCCAGACTGGACCTACGTGAAATGGGAATAAGGTCAGAATTAACAGAATTATGTGAAATGGGTAATAAAAGAACATACTTACCTCCCGCTTGTTACACGTTGTCTAGAAAGGAGAAGAAAACTTTTTGTGAATGCTTGGTAAATGTTAAGGTGCCACATGGTTACTCATCCAACATCCGTAGATTGGTATCAATGAAAGATCTGAAGTTGATAGGTCTTAAATCTCATGATTGTCACACTCTAATGCAACAAATATTGCCCGTGGCAATTCGATCTATATTGCCGAAGCATGTAAGGTTTGCAATTACCAGACTTTGTTTCTTTTTCAACAGTCTATGCAGCAAAGTTATTGACCCTGATACTCTCGATATTTTGCAAAGAGAAGTGGTTGTTACCCTATGTCAGCTTGAGATGTATTTCCCTCCTTCGTTCTTTGATATCATGGTACATCTTGTTGTCCACTTGACTAGGGAAGTGAAAATCTTGGGACCGGTTTTCTTGCATTGGATGTATCCCTTTGAACGATACATGAGCGTTTTTAAAGGTGATGTTCGAAACCGTTATCGTCCTGAAGGGAGTATTATTGAAGGTTATGTGGCGAGAGAGGTTATGGATTTCTGCAATGACTTTCTCAGTGGTAATGACACTCCTGATAATGACACGAATATTGAGGAGGGCAAAGGAATTTTGGGATCACGGGTGAAAGTAATCAGCCGTGAGCAGTTGGAACAAGCTCACTTGTATATTTTACATAATATGGACGAAGTGAGTGTTTATATCGAGGAACATACCAATTTCATAAAGAGACAACATCCTCGAGCAAGTTCAATGTGGCTTGCTAGAGAGCATAATAAGACTTTTACTAAGTGGTTTGAAGATAAAGTCTTACATCAACTATCTCAAACACCAAATGATATTACAGAAACTATCAAATGTCTCGCCTTTAAACCAAAACCGAATGTTATGTCTTATGAAGGGTTTGACATTAATGGATTCACATATTACACAAAGCGCCAAGATGATAAGAGTGTCGTCCAAAATAGTGGGGTCACTCTTCAAGCGTCAACTATGTACTTTGCAAGTGCAAAGGATAAGAGTCCACGTGAAGCTAAAATGTCATATTACGGTGTCATTGAAGACATTTGGGAGTTTGACTACATAGATTTCAATATTCCGCTCTTTAAATGTAATTGGGTTGATAACACCAAAGGAGTTATAGTGGATGAATTGGGTTTCACTTTGGTGAACTTTGAAATGATTGGCGAGAAGGCTGAACCATTCATATTGGCATCACAGGCAAAACAAATATTCTATATCGATGATCCTGCAAATGATAAATGGTCGGTTGTTCTTCATGGTAAAAGACAGTTCATTGAAGATCCTATAGATGAAGAAGAGTACTATGATAAGTATGATGACTCCAGTCCATTCTCAGTTGGGTTGCCAACTCCACAAAATATTGAAGCTAATGATGACTTATATGTGCGCGGAGATCACAATGAAGGATTGTTAATTGATAAAAGATCACAATTTTAGAGACATGTATGTTTATACAAATAGTAAATGTTTTCCTTTTTCTAGTTTATACAAATGCTAAATGTTTTCCTTTTTCTAGTTAATACAAATGCTAAATGTTTGCCTTTTTAATGACATTTTCAGATGCGCGGAGCAACTTGATGTGCGGAGAGGGACATTCCAACTCAAGATATCGTCTACCGTTTCCTCCTCCTCCGCAGTAATATCCTCATCTCTAAACGTTTCTCGTAGGATTCTGAACCCCTTCCTTCCCTCTACTGCATCGAAGCCATGCTGCAGTTGAACCCTTTCGCCGAGCCCTACCCGGCCAAGTAGGCGTCGCCTGAAGCACCACTGTCGTCGTCGTCTCCACCTCCATCGCAACTTGCTGTGCTAGTCCTGGCAGTTTATCACCCCACATGCCTTCCTCCCCAGTTCCTGCCGCTAGACGACCACACAATGGATCCAAGAGGATATGCAGGAGTTCGCCAAAGCCTATAAGCTGAGTATACTCATCCTATAGTCTGTGGCGAACGCCTGCATATCCTCTTGGATTCCATTGTGTGGTCGTCTAGCGGCAGGAACTGGTGAGGAAAGCATGTGGGGTGATAAACTGCCAGGACTAGCACAGCAAGTTGCGATGGAGGTGGAGACGACGACGACGGTGGTACTTCAGGCGACGTCTGTTTGGCCGGGTAGGGCTCGGTGAAAGGGTTCAACTGTGGCATGGCTTCGATGTAGTAGAGGGAAGGAGGGGTTCAGAATCCTACGAGAAACGTTCAGAGATAAGGATATTGCTGCGGAGGAGGCAACGGAAGATGATATCTCGAGTTGGAATGTCCCTCTCCGCACAGGAGTCTGTGAGGGAGATACTGGAGGAGAGTTCTATACCATACACAGGCGAAGAAAGACATCGATACCATACATGAGGTATTATATATAGTCTCATTAGTTAGTATAAAATATATCAATCTTATTTTTATATTATTACTTATATACATCATTCTCTTTGCAGGTGTTTAAAACTGACCACACTATAGGCAAACACTTAAAAAATGTACATGCTCCATATACGAGGGAAGCATTAGATGAAGTAAGAGAAGAATGGGCAATAGTTGTACAAACAGTGGCAACTGTAAGATATACTTGGGATGTTGATAGTGATGATGAATGATACTTTGTAAATGAATATTTCTGAATGTTAAAACATGTATTTGAATGATTCTATATGTGTGAACGTGACAATTGAATTGATGTCTGAATGTATCTACTTGTGTGAATCTTTTTATGTTAATTTTGCAGGTTTGTGGCCTGTTTGTAGGCTGATATCAATGGATGTCGTAAACCTGCAGTTCAGAAAACTGAACTGCAGGTTCTCATCCTGCTGACCAGCCACAGCAGGCCTGCAAACAGATTTATAAAAAAAAAATAGATATAGGCGTCGGTTATTTACCGATAACCGTCAGTACAGACTTACAGCGTCGGTTTTTTATAAAACACCGACGCCAAAAGTGTTCGCGCTACAGGAAATGGGAGTCATCTAGGACACTTTTCTGCGTCGGTTTTGTAGTATATAACCGACGCAGAAAGCGTCCTAGATGACGCCGTTTTCTGTGGCGGGAACCCTTTTGGCGTCGGTGTTTTATAAAACACCGACGCCTTTATGTTAAATAGGCGTCGGTTTTTTAACCGACGCTGAAGTGTCCACCCTTTTAGCGGCGCCCACATAGGCGTCATTCCGAAACCGACGCCAAAGGGGGTTAAACAACCGACACTAAAAGGCACTTCTGTAGTAGTGTGCCTTGATGTCTGTATCTATTGCTTAGATATAAATACGTGTTGGATATAGACAAGTGTTGGGTGCAAGTTGCCCATGTGTGCATGGGAGACTACAATTGCAACCTAACCATTTTCCTCATGTCCTCTTCCTCTTATGTGCGAAATTCCCTGATTCCGGAGAAAAAGGCCGGCCAGTCCTAACTAATTTTTCCTTTACTTCTATTCGGTAAAAAATCATACCTTTAGCATCATTCTATTTTGTATATCTTTTTGTGATGTTTAATTTTCTCATATGTTTTTGTGGCACTAAAGGGTTTAATTTTGTTGTTTCATGATTATATTTTGTGAGGTAGTGGGATGCACGGTATGAATATTATATCTTAGATTGTCTTGGTGTCACGGTTTCTTCTCTCAATCTCTATTATTTTTCTAACATGTTTACCGTCCTTAAAAATGCCCAAAATATAATGTAATTTTCAAAGAATTGATTTTACCATCTAGAAAGAGCTAGCAGCATAACTTGTTGTCCGTTATCTTCTACTTCGATTTGAATATTTCAATCGAGGTACAATAGCATCCATCACGATTATTGCCTACGATTTCCCAACCCACTCTGCCATAATGCAGCACGCGGTAGATAAGAGAAAAGGTTGTTAATGTAGTTCTCGGAATGGCATACATGAGAAACTGAATATGCAAGTGATCCATTCAACGGCTGAGCACAAGTGGATGCCCTTACTGCGTCCACGCAACGGCGGCTTATTAGCTGATTACTTACAGTGGTATACTGGAAGACAAGGTGAGCTAGTCAGCTAGCTTGCTCGCTAATATTTCTACCACAAGGATGAGCATTAACCTTTTTTAGAACTTCTAGATACTATTGTCACAAGCATTCCTACATATAACAGTGATGTAACCAGAAAAATGTCAGTGGTACGACACCGATTCATATAGCTACAAACATAGCAGATAAGCTGATAATTACGGGGCATCGAAGCAGTTTACAACTTCAATACACGCAAGAACTGCCTATGTTAATATACATTTTTAAAAGTAGGGTAGGGCATCGGCTCCTTTTTGTCTGCACGTGGCTCCGCATATCATGAGCATAAAAACTTTAAAAGTAGATGTAGGACTTAAACACCTTCACATTTAAACGCCTTTTACATTTGTACAAAAGATAAAAACTATTTTTTCCTTCACATCTCATGCATACTAGCTGTACTAAGTTGAGTGCATATACTAACTAATAGTAACTAGGCTGCTGTACTAAGTTGAGTGCATATACTAACTAATAGTAACTAGGCTGATATAGTTAGTAATACTTGCTAGAGTTGTAGTATGCTTCTTCCTATTATATAGTCTTCATATTACGTCTCTTGTTATTATGTTTCTTCATATTATGATTCCTCGACTCTTGATAATACCCTATTGTATAAGGGGCTCTTCATATTAACCCATTGTGTATTATACCTCTTCGTTTTACTCGATTGTATAAAACATTTACACATATATATGTTGGCCCATTGACCTCATAGTAATACATAAATGCTATTTATACCATGATATCAGACCAACATTGACCAACATTACAGTTATTTCCTGATCGACTCTTTCTAATCGATCTCTCTCTCTACTTGTTGATTCTTTTTCCCACCCACCACTCCCGTCACCACTTCCTTTCTATGGTCGTCGTCTTCATCTGCTACAACAATGTTATATTTGTCTTCTAACCGATATTTTCTAATCGATGTCATCCTCTCTTGGTGATTCTTTTTTATTATCTGCCATCCGTTTGTTTATCCATCACCGGCCACCCATGTCGATCCCTTTAAAAAAAAATTGAACAACATATCTATTCCTAGTTCTCCGGTAATCTTCAATGGTCTCAACTATCGAGAGTGGGTTCTACACATGCTCCTCCACGCGTGTGGTTAGCCTTTTTGAGATTTTCTTACCAGAGAGCTACCCATCCCGTCTTGTCCTTTTCACCCTATTCTGTCTCAGCTTGTTCCAGAGGCCACCGATGGTGACAAGAACAAGATGGTCGATGGTTTGGTCAATGTTGAGGAGTCTTTTGAGTTATAGTACAAGGCCTACAAGTTTCGAGTTAATGAGGATGTTCATGCCTCCGCTATACTACTTGAGAGCATGGAGCCATGTTTTTCTACTGATATACTTGGGTTGGCTTCGGCTCACCTGAAGTGGGAGCATCTTCACGCCGTCCACAAGACTGTTGGTGATTCTTTGTACCTTGTTTTTGTGCGTCAGGAGCAGACACTATAGCAAGGTGGTCTGACAGTTGATGAATTCTAATCTCAATTGAATGATATCAGCTTGACTCTTTGGGACCATAGGTTTGTAGTGCTTGGAAGTGTTGTCAGAGTCAATGTTCACGCTTTGTGATTTGCCGCATCTATGACTTTCTTACACATCTTTGGGTTGAGTTTAAGCAAACTTGTCCTCAATTGCTTGTGATCACCACTCTCGTGTTTCATTTTCAGAGGCCCTTGGTGTTGTTCGTACTGAGGAGATTTGACTTTGTGATGTAGGTATGCTACCACATCCCTCTTTAGTTTTGGTTGTTTGTCCTTCAGCTTCTACACACTCTACGCCTCCTTCTAGCTCTCCACTAGTGTCACCTTCTTTCATTTTACCTTCTAGGGGTGGAGAGTTTGGATGCCTTCATTGTGGATATCATGACAACGATGGGCATGTGTATGAGTATTGCTAGAAGAGGAAGAAAGATATTGCTCGTCATCTCTCTTTAAAGGGTGGTGTTGGAGGTTCTTTGTCTTCAAGCTCTCCCTCCCAAAAGGACTCAGGAGGGTTGTATACTCAGCAAGAGATTCTCATGTTGGTATGTCACTTTGCTTCTTCTAGACTGTCGGATTTTGTTGGTTCTTCTACTCAGTCTTATGGTGATGCCACACCACCTCCCACTTGTTCACCTTGAGGTATATCACCGTGGATCCTTGACTTTGGTGCATCTTTACATATGACAATTGATTGCACCAGTCTTATGTCTCTTAGTCCCCTAGGCAATCCTATCATTATTCACACAACACATGGCACCTCCCTTTCTATCATAGGATAAGGAACTCTATCTATATCCTCTTTTAATGTTCCTATAGTTTCTTATGTTCCCAACTTACAATGCAGCTCATGTCTGCTGGTCAGCTCACTGATCATGGATGGCTTGTTATCTTAGATTCTAACTTATGCTATGTTTAGGATCACCACACAAGTACTATGGTTGGCATTGGTCCCCATCGCTGGGATTCACAACGTCTTTGGGATCTTGAATGGATTCACCTTCCTTATGTTGTCCCTATGAGTCTCTTCACTACCACCACAACCTCCACATCAACTACATCATCCACATCATCTTTTTCTCAGTGCCATCACTATTTGGGTCATCTTTGTGGGTCAAGATAGTCATCTTTAGTTAGTTGTGATTTATTAGATTTTGTGTCTGATGATTGTTGGATTCTAGATGGGTGATTGGATGCTCTAGAGGGAGGGTGAATATAGCTGAATGCACTTAAACAAAATTCATTAGACCTTCAAGATATATTAAAAGATAAGGTTGCTAAATAGGAAGTTTGAGTGCAACTAAAACATGAATAGCAAGGGAGAGAGAGATTGAACATACACGAAGTGATAAGCTGTGTAGAGTGGTTCCACACTTCAAATTAGAAGTGAGTCAGTCCACTACCTAGAGAGGTCAACCTCTAGGATTTCTTAACCATTGCACTCTTATATTCATTCATAAAACTTACAATACATGACCACCAAAGGACTTACCTATCCAATACAAAGAGTCTTCAACCTTACCAAGGACTTACCCACTTTGCAAGAGTCTTCCACCTTCTTCTAAGGATTTACCTACTCTTACACGAGTCTTCAGCCTTCAAGGGAATACCCACTCTTCTTGAATCTTCAGCCTTTGACTTCACCTTCACTCGGAGAATCTTTCACCAAGGACTTACCCACTCAAGCAAGGAATCTTCTGCCTTCACCAAGGGCTTACCCGCTCTTGCTCTAAGTCTTCATCCTTGATCTTCACCAAGGGACACCTTCCCTTGTTCTTCTTCACCTCTCTTAGCCAAGAGAGAGAACCTTCATCTTCATGGTTGAAAAGAGAGATAGGGAGGTGGTGGAAGTGAGAGCCTCACAAGATATACATGTAGGACTAGCTCTCTTACAGATTTCCTACTCACTCTAATGAATGTAGCAAGTGATTAAGCTTAGTGAGAGAGAGAGGAGGTTGTAGGAAGCACTCAACTATTGAATAGGAACCTCACATAGAGTTTTGCATTAAATTCTCAACCTTGGAATGAAGCCCAAGGGGTCCTATTTATAGTTAGGGATGCCCCTTAGCCTTTGGGAACACTTAAGAATGAAAACTAGCCATTTTGTGGCTTGCAACGAATATATTTTTACTTGTTGCAACTCTACAACGACTAGAAACACTTTTCTACACTTTTTCGTATTGTGCAATCGGTCGAGTTTCTATAAAGGTAACTCGATTGATCCCACTAAAAGACAAGACCAATTTAGGCCATCGATCGAGTTTGTCCTGGGATAACTGACCGATTCACTTAAATCATTTTTGGTCAATAGAGTTATCGATCGAGTTCTATGAAGTGTAAACTCGATCGATTAAAAGTCATTTTCAAGATCCAATCAGGATCGGTCGAGTTTGCAACTCAACCGATGAACAGCCTGATGTGAATTTTGGAAAATGGCTTTTGAGTGATTAAATATTCGATCTAAGTGATCCTAATTTTTTCTAAACTTAATTACAAGTCATACAATCATTACAAGTGATTTACAACATGATTCTAATGGATTTACATCATATTCCAAAAATGTGCACTTGTATTGACTTTGACTTGTCTTTTCTCCAAGTTGAGATGTGCAAGTTAGGGCATTTGGAGTGTGTCTATATCTAATCTGAAATCACTCAAGTAGAGTCATTAGACACAATTAATCAGAATGGTTTAATCATCATCAAAATAATGGTTTATTCAATTTAGACCTTGAGTCAACAATAATGTGTAATTAGATTGTATGGGTTGTAAGCTTGGAAAGCAACCACAATTTCCCTATCCTACAAGTAAGTTAGTGTCACAATGTCCATTTGATCTTGTTCATTCTGATGTATGGGGTCCAACTCATTTTATTTGAAAAGGGGGTCATCTCTACTATATACTTTTTATATATGATTATTCTCACCACACATGGATATTCTTTTATGTTTTCATGTAGTGAAGTTTTACCCATCTATAAGAAGTTTGAGACCATAATCTGCATCCAATTTGGTCATCCTATTCATATTTTTTGTGTTGATTCTATTTGAGGAGTATTTGTCCGGACACCTACATGTTTTTCTTATTGAGTAGGGCACTCTTTTTAGTTTTCCTATCCGGGTGTGCATGCTCAGAATGGTGTGGTTGAGCACAAGCATCGCCATCTTCTTGTGATTGTTCGTGCTCTTATGCTTGATTTTTTTGTCCCACCTCATTTTTTGGCTGAGGTATTTCTATGGCTACATATCTCATCAATCTACAACCTTTCACTGCTCTTCAGGGCGAGATCGCAATCGAGCGTCTTTTTGGTACCCCTCCTAATTATTCATCCCTTTTCCCTCTTTGAGTGTGTTTGCTATGTCTTATTGGCACCTGGTGAGCACCCAAGCTAATAGCTCAGTCAGTTGAGTTTGTTTTTCTAGGTTATAGTATGGAGCAAGGGACATCATTCATGGGATCTTGTTGGTCGATGGATACACATATATCAAGATGTGACTTTTGATGAGTCTCATTTTTTCTACTCTAGTACTTCTGCAAAATCTACTCCAGCTTATCTCGTTGATCCACTATCTTTCTTGATTTTTCCAAATACACCTATCTCCATTTTACACCTTCCACCACTGCCTCCACCTCTCGCATTGCAGACACCACCATCACCGCCACTGCCACCGCATCCACTTCTCGCACCTTACCCACTGCACCTCTAGTGTTTCAAACACCATCGACTTCTTCAGCGCCAACTTTGCCGCCTCTAGCACCACAGACACCACTTGCCTCTACAACGCCACCTTCCTCTGGTGAACTATACTCTTTGGTGTTTGCTTCTCAGTATGATCTTCGTGATCATCAATCCCTTTAGCCTCCTGCTTGTAATGCCCATGTTGTTGCCACCCTTGTAGCACCCACTCTTACGGTGATGCCTCCATTCATCAAGAGTGGCAACATGCAATGACAGAGGAGATCGTTCCCCTCGAGCGTACTGGCACTTGGGATATTGTGCATCTTCCTACGCATGTTTCTCCTTCCACATGCAAGGTTAAGACTCATTATGATGGTACACTTGAGTGCTACTTTTGGCTCGTGGTTTTCAAGATAAGTAGTGTTATGATTACGATGAGACTTTTTCTCTTGTGGCTCACATGACCACTGTTTGGACACTTCTTTCTGTGGCCTCTATTTGGAGGAGTCTATCTCTCAGCATGATGTCAAGAATGCCTTTCTTAGTTGTGAGTTGTATGAAGTGGTTTACATGCAGCCACCACCAAGGTATTCTGGTCCTAAGGGCATTGTTTGTCACCTACATTTCTCTCCTTATGACCTTAAGCAAGCCCCTCGATCTTGGTTTGAGCGCTTCTCAGTTGTTGCCATTGCAGCTGATTTTTCTGGTAGTGCTCATGATCCTACTCTTTTTTTCTACACTTTGCCTCGTGGTCGGATACTTTTGCTTCTTTATGTTGATGATATGATCATTACTGGTGATGAATCTTAGTATATTGATTTTATGAAAGAGAGGCTTAGTGAGCAGTTGCTTATGTCAGATCTGAGTCTTCTTCACTATTTCTTTGAGATGGATGTTTCTTCTACACTGGAGGGTTTCTTTTTGTGAGAAGTATATCCAAGATCTTCTTGACCGTACTTCTCTCATTGATCAACGAACTGTTGAGACTCCTATGAAGCTTAATATCCACCTTCAACCCACTTATGGTGAGCCTCTTGTAGATACCACTTGCTACCATCATCTTGTTGGGAGTCTAGTCTATCTCGACGTCACCCGTCCTAATATTTCTTATCCAATGCATATCATAAGTCTGTTCATTTGTGCTCCCACTTAGCTCCACCATAATCACCTTCTTCGTGTTCTACATTATCTTTGTGAGACCATCACTCACCGTCTTTTCTTCCCACATTCTAAGTCTTTTCAGCTCCAGACCTATTTTGATGTGGCGTGGGCTAGTGATCCCTCTAATCGTCACTCTCTTTCCGCATATTGTGTTTTCTGGGGGGTTCTCTAATTGTTGCGAAGACTAAGAAGCAAACAATAGTTTCTCGTTCGAGTGCAGATGATGAGTTGCGAGCTATGACTTTATTGACTACATAGGTCACTTGGCTACGGTGGTTACTTGAAGATTTTGATGATTCTATTTCAGCACAAACTCCTCTTCTGTCAGACAGTACATGTGTTATTAGCATTGCTTGAGACCCGGTTAAGCATGAGCTCACTAAGCATATTGGTGTTGACGATTTGTGCTTGCGTTCATGGGTGCATGATCAGATTATTACTCTTCAGTATGTGCCTTCAGAGCTTTAGTTGACAGATTTCTTCACCAAGGCACATAGTCGAGCCCAACACAACTTCTATCTCTCCAAACTCAGTGTTGTGAATCTGCCATGAGTTTGAAGGGGGTGTTAGATCTGTATCATCCTCTTCGTATTATACCTCTTCGGACTAGGCCTCTTTCTATTACGTTTCTAACTCTTCATATTACTTCATTGTGTATTATGCCCCTTCGTGTTACTCCATTCCATAAGAAGTTTACATGTATATATATATTGACCGATTGGCCTTATAGTAATACACAAATGCTATTCCTAACAATACTTACATGTGCTCGTGTTTCCTTCATACCCCGTAAGGTTGAGAAATGTTCACCATGAGAGGGAGGGCCGGTATAAAAAGCTAGACAGAGAAGTCAGACAAACGAGATCATCCTATATCAGGGAGAGGAAGGGGTTTGGGTGCGTTAACATCGCATACCAAACGCAGGGCTGGATTACATAATACAGTCTCAGAATCCCTGCTCATTGATCATTAGCATATCCATCTACACATATGCATCTCAAAGAACTGGCCACTGGGTTGTTTTCTATTATCAACTCATGAAAAAGATTTACATTGAAGAATAGTACAGGCGGGCAACAAGCTGTGCCGCTAATCCTTTTTGGATAGCAAATTCAATCCTCTCAAAAACAACATCCATACACTTGGGAGCCATAACATTACTAATCATAACTTTTTGGACTCTTTTAAGAAGCTCCACGGCTTCTGGTGCTAAGAATCTAAAAGTATCAAATCCAAAGGGAATAAAGGCATGTTGATTCTCAATACATGCTTTCTCATGCTTACCCACTTTGGCTGAAGCAGCTTTAAGGGCAGCATGTCCCGTTGTAAAAGCTCCACTCCTCAATCCCACCAGTGGAAAAACTCCTGTAAGATCCACACATGATGTTTCCCTCCTATCCACTCAAAAATCAAGACATCAGCAGGCCTAAGTGTCGATCTTCCCTTTGTGGATCAGTTAAAAAATTCACAGGCGCCTCTTTCTTAGCAGCAATACTTGCACGTCTGAGTACATCAAAAAGAACATCTCTAACAAGATCATGTCTGTATTTAAAACATGAAAGCTCTCTGCAATGAACAGCATGTTCTCCAAAAGTGTCCAAACATGCCTTACGACATATTAGACATACCTCATCCGGTGGAAATAGAGGGATCATCAGACGGTATTTTAAGATACTACGGTACTCCACTGGCGACATATGCATACCAAGTCCACTGATTTTCTACTTTGATTTATCGACAGCAGCTGACCCTCTTTCTAGATTCCCACTGGATGTTCCCAATCTCACAAGGCGTTAATCAGGGAGCTAGGCGTTTGGATACGCGCTTACGGCTCCTCCGTTTGTGGACCATTGCCAAGCAAAAAATGCCAAGTTCTTTTTCACTATGAAAGTGTTAGGTAACCGTACATGTATCTTTTTGTTTTGGTATTATAGTCGTCGATGTGGATTACTGCGGCGCCGTTAGCCAAGCTAGAACAAAGTATGCAGCTCGCTTGAGGATCAAGTGATGAACTAGATATGTGCTGGTAGAGGAAGGGGAGCGTATCATTTCCTCAGTCAGTTGATGGTAACCGAGCGGGCCATACTACCGAGGTAGGGAATCTTGACAAAGTCCAGAATTCGGAGGGTTTACTACCTACCAGTACCACTACAAGAAGCTGCAAGAAAGCAGCAGAGTAGCTTTTGGATGATATGTGTTGCTGAGACGGAGACAAGTGTGGGGTGCAACTTGCCCATATCTGTCTGTGAGACTCCTGCAACTACAAGCAAACCAACAAATTCTCCCCATGTCGTCTTCCTCTTCTGTGCAAAATTCCCCGAACCCAGACGATCATGCCGGGCAGTCTTATCTTTGGGATTTCGGGGTAAAAGTCAATTGAGTCTACTATGTGAACTCATTTTGGGAATCAAAATAGAACACAAGTCACCACAAAATAAGGGGTTTCCAAATAAAATAACAGACTTTTCTATTCTGTCTTTTATTTGTATGAAACAGACTGTATTTCATTTTGTGTTCCGAGACTATGTCCACCTAGTCAATTCCAAACTTATTTTGTTCGCGTGGCTCTGTTATGTTGCACTGTGGAGATTCAGTTCGTTAATTTGACTGCAAACTCCTAATCTGCAAGAAATGCATCGATAAGTAAATGAAATTTGTAAAATTCGGTTCTGGTGCCTCTCAGGTCCTATTGGGCAACGGATTTAATGAGATCCAGGTCTGGTTAAAAAATACATGACCTTCAGCATTGAGATCAATTTAAGTGTCTAGTAAAATTGTGACTAGAGCTATTACGTGACTCGAAGTAATGTCATGATCCGACTGCATATCCGATTTGGAAAATTAAATAAATCTTCACCGACCCATTCACAGGGTATCCCTTTGTAATCTTTTTTCTGAAATAGTGAAAATCTCATCCCCTCCCGTGGACGTAGGTCATCTCAACCAAACCACGTAAATCATGTATTTTTTATTGTGTGATTGTTTCTCGTTTCTTGTTCTTCCGCTGGAAAATCGTCGTATTCTCACGTTCAACTCTTAACAAGAGTTGTCATTAGAAATGGACTGGTCGAATTTCAGGCTCATGGACTGCTTTAGGTGTTGGGATAGGAGAGTGGGGGTTAGATCTGATTTGAATTAGGGCCCGTCTGGTTGGTTGGGCTGCATTTCAACACATGCAGTCACAACCCACAATGTTTTACAATGTTCAACGTTTGGTTGGGTGGTGGCATGTCTACCAAAGATTATGGTAACCACGAACAGCTTGCAACCAAACGGAAGAAAATCAAAGTGTTTAGTTCAAAGTATGCCCAACCAGACAAATAATCAGTAGTTGAATTACATGTTTTGCAAATCCTGTTTCCGAACTCATCTATCATCTTCAAACTAGTAGCAACCAAACGAGCCCTTAGTGTATTTTTTTTCTCACACCCATGCGACTTATAGAACGAAATCATACCGAGCTCACAAATTAAGACAGTCCCGATTTCACAAATTAAGACAGTCCCGATTACATGTGATTCATTCAACGGCGCTATCGTCCTTCCAGCAACCACGGAGACGGAGGACTTGATTAGCTGATTATTTATTGAACGGTGTGCTACTTCATGACTAAGGGAGCTAGCTAAAATGATGGTACTAGCGAAATTAAATACAAGATACTAAAAGCATGCCACGTGATCAAATCAGAGGAGGCACAATGCACAGTGCGCATCCCACCACACGCTACAGAATTTATCCGCTTGTGAGAATCCAGGAGCCTAATCGCTATCACCCGAGAGTTAATTCGCCGAACAGCCTTCAGGCAAGCAGCCAGTTACACAGTAGAAGCGGCTAGTTAGCCATCAAATATATCATCTTCGACCAGAACAGAGCATATCAGGCCCAACTACGCCGGCGAGCAAGGCCCAGGCAACGAGCCAACGATTACCTCGCTGCCCTCATGCGGAGGCGGCGCAGGTCGGGAGGTCTTCGTCGGAGTTGGGCGGCACGGCGAGGATGGGGTTGAACTCGAAGAAGTTGACGGGCTTGAGGTCGAACGATGCAGAGACGGTGGGCATGATGGGGAAATCTTCCTGGCAAGGGACGTGGTGGAAACCTAGAGTGTACCAGAGTACGATGTCCTTGTTCTCAATGCCACGGTTCCTGCACGAACAAGGATCGTCATCGAACAAGACAGAGTGAATTAGCAAACAGACATATATGTAGCAGAGGGAATCTGCAGAAAGAATGGAACCGGATACCTAGCGTACTGCCTACCGCCTTACCTTTTCGACCACACGTCCAAGGTGTCATCTCCTTGGCTCTGGTACACGAATAGTCCACCGGCCCACTGCTCGCTACGGTTGTAAGGAGTCACCCATATCTGCAGCAACACAACAAAAAGCCCCACACTGAATCATGCCATCCAGCTACCAGAATCACACACCAATTCAACAGCTCCTGCTCGTCCTTCTCACCTGGTTGTTCGTAAACGCCCCTCGTAACTGCGGCGGGTCATCCGCATCAAGCAAGCTGGCCGCTGTGGCCGCCGGAACGACCTTATACCCGACGGGGTTCCCAACCCGAGTAATCTTCCCTGGATTCACGACGTGGAACTCGTAAGGATCGTACAGTTTCAGCTGCACACGGGCATCGTCCTCCGTAGCCGCGACGTGCCGGGTGGCCTTGAGGAAGCTCGTCCTCGGTGAAGGACTCCCGTTGCCGGCGTCGTAGTTGGGGCCGGGGGTCTCACGGGTCAGGTTTACCTTCACGAACGAGTTGTCCTGGCCGTCGACGTCCATGTCGAGGTGGAAGGTTATGTAGTGGTCGTGGATTACTCCGACGACGTTCTCGGAAAGGAGCGTGCCGTAGAGGTACTCGGTCGAAGGGATCTCACCCGAGTGGGCGTAGGGAGTGCCCTTCACCATCAAGATACCACTCAAACCGACCTTGATCCTGATGAGCCCGTCCGTCTGGAACTCCCAGTCCACGATGTAATCGTAGTTTGCCACCGACGCAGCCATCCGAGCCACCAGTGTCACCTTCGGACGGACCTCCTTTATCTGATATTTTACAAACCAAAACCAATAATTGACATCGATCGTCAGCGAAAACGAAAAGCAAGAATATTCACCACTGAAAACTTGACGAATGAATCAAGACAAAGCAATGATACGTACCCCAAGACCAGTGATGGGGCTCTCCGAGTGCCGCCACCCGATGTCCCCGGCGTAGCTCTCGAAGACGCACACCATGTTCTCCCTCACATACGGCCGGCCATCGGCGGCGGCGAACACGGCGTCCATGTAGTAAGCGTTCCTCGGACAGTCGTTGAGCGGGACAAGAGGCATCGCCTGCAGGCCGAACCCGTACTCACCGGCGTCCATATACGTTTTGAAGTACCACGCATCGGATGGGTCCATGTACGGCACGAACAGCTCCGACGAGAACCCTTTGTACAGAACACTCCTACTCTGGCCAGTGACAGGGTCGACCGCCTTAGCCTGCGACACGATCACACCGGCGCGCGCGTCGGGTTTCAGGTGGAACTCCCACCCTGCCCACCGGATTATGTGGCCGTCAACGGAGAAGCTGCGGCCTTCCGGCTGCTCTAGTGAGATCGGCTTCACACGGCGCCCCTGCCAGTTAGGTTCCCCTTGGTTCTTCAGCTGGTCGTAGCGGTAGTCCGTCCCAGCAGATTTCGGGATCGGGATCTCCTTACCTACGTCCACGACATCCACGACCTCCATGCTGTCCATGTCGACTAACACAGTCAGGCCCTCGATCGGACGCATATAGAAGTTCGCCGTGCCTTCTGCCGAGTAGCACTGCACCTTGATCAGCCGACGCCGCTCCTCTCCTGGCCCGAACCACCCTGTTGAGATCGGGAGGCAGGCAAGGTCGGAGAGCCGTACGCCCCGCTCCGTCACCGTGCGGTTGAACCGCGCGTCGGCCATAGGAGCCCATGTGGCCGTGTTCATCTCCTCGATCGTCATCGTCGGGTACCCGGACGTCGCTGACGATTCCGTGTGGCCGACGAGCTTGCCCCCTGACTCCAAATCCCCCACGGCAAAGATGTGGGCTTTCCGCCGGAACATCACCACGGCGGAGGCCATGCGGGGCGGGAGGGGGTGTCCAGGTCTCCATGCTAAGACGTCCGCCTTGTCGGGTTCTAAAAGGGATAGGGAGTGGAAGGTGACTGAGGACGGTGAGGAGGAGAAGCCTGAAAAGGAGAGCACCGCCGCGCGGGCGGAGATAGTCTCTTGGACTGTGAGAGGGTCCAGTGGGTGCTGAGGAGTGGCGTTGGACGGGTCGGGCTTGGTTTTTTCTCGGTTGGGGGCGTTGTTTCCCTTGTTGTTCGATGCGCTCCGGCACCAGGGGAAGCGGGACGGGCAGTCGAGGAGGGAGTGGGCTTCGTCGGCCGTAGAGGTCTTGGGGAGGGGGAGTGACGAGAGGGAGAATAGTAGGAAGACCAGGAAACACGCTCCCAGGAGGAGGAACAGGCGCCGGAGGAGTATAGAGCCCTCCATCTCGCCCCACTGCACTGCCGTGTTACTTCCCTTCCCGGCTCTGCTGTCTGCTCTGAGAGAGAGATTCCGATGATGGAATTCAGGAACAGGGGTTTGGGGTCCTATATAACAGCGATAAGATATGGTAAGCCTCGGGCAACAACTTGCCACTGAGTACAGTAACACGAGCTGGCCTAGGACTATGAGCCTATGAGTGACCGTCACTCCACTCACTTCCCACGGGTTTATTATTTAAAAGGTCAATTTTTTTTTCTTTTTCCTTAAGAAACCCACACCCCCTCTCCCCCAACCAAATCAACATTGTCCTTGCCCCTACAAAAGTGAGTATTCTCACATTCGAAGTATTCTCCCAAAGATCTTAACAAAATACTTCTCCTACATAAGTTCAAACGAAATACTTCTCCTACATAAGTTCAAACAAAGCCCACTAAATATCTAAGCTGCCCTATCACCCAATAGGTCTATACCTTAGATACATTTCATGGACCCCATCATCAACTCTTTTAAAAGAAAACTCAATGGAGTTATCCTCAGTTGTATACTGATTCCTACACACAATGGACAAATTTAAAAGGAGTTTCATTTTAAAATAGAATCCTATCCACCCTATATGGCATGGGACACCATTTGTCCCCCTAAATCTCAATAGAGTTGGCGCATTAGAAATGTCAATATTGTAGTGCAATATTGACAAATCATCCAAACTTACAAACCTCAAGAAATATATAGAGAAATCATCCACACTTTGTTGCCATGTCATCAAAAATAAATATTGTTTATGATCAACTCCTTGGGATCATATTCTGGTATATAAAACACCCTTTGTTTAAAGATATATAGTTAAGTCGCACAACATGTCAAAACTCATCATTAGATATGGCCAATAATGATGTACATCCTCTATCCTTCAGGTCCATCAATTGGTTTCATGGGTCGACCCTTGGCACTGTTGTTTCCCTGCCTCAGACCAATCATGTCCTCCATCACCCTTCAATAAGAAACCAAAGTAATCAATTCTCTCTAATCCAACTCCCTTACAAGATGCCTCGAACTATCCATTTATGATGAGATCATAGAGAAAAATTAGCTACTACTATCCTACCCACAAATCAATATTAATATCTGGTGGATCTCGGGTGACTCCTTTACCATTAAAAAAAGCCTATACCTTCCTCCTGGTTAGGGTGCCTGCCTAACTTTCCCCTTGACCTTATGGAAAATGAACACATGCATGAACATCATGATGTTTAGTTGGCATCTTTGTGCCAATAAACTCTTGATAGGACAAAACCTTCATAAATGAAATATTCATGGCCTCTTTCAATGTATGTTATGTTGGAACTATCACTACTATTTGGCCAATAATGTCGCTGCCAAAAGCATCACTTATATTAGCAAAACCGGCCTAATAAGCTATTGCATCATTTATTTTTAAAAAATTGAAGCAACAAGTCATTAGGAAAAAAATTGGATACCGGTTGAGGTACAAGGTCAGTTATATTAAAGATATTCGACGCTACAAAAGACCTGCAAAATCAAAATTTCATTCATATGTATAAACATAGCATATGTTTTATCAGAATACCGACCTAACATGTTATCCGCGGCAAAAATTGGCTCCATTTTGCCTTTGTGCATCCATAAGTGTTGAGCTATAGGGTCATTTTTTTTTTTCAAACTGACCAAGCACTGTACAAGAAAATTCAGGTATCGCTTACCTTTGTTGGGTCAGTTTTTCCCTCCAAACCGACCTAGTAGGTTCAATTTTGTGAGACTTCTTGGGTCAGTTTTTCCAAACAACCAACCTTGCAGGTGGTTCGACGACCAAAACCTCTAGGTTCGGTTTTTCACTTAATAAGCGACCTTATAGCTGGTTTGTTCGGGGTGTACATCTCTATTGGGTCAGTTTTTAGCCAATAAACATCCCTATAGGTCGGGTTGTTCGTTCGACGAGTGCATCTCTATTGGGTCAGTTTTTAGCCAAAAACCGTACATATAGGTCGGGTGTTCGGGGAGTGTTTATCTGTTGAGTCAGTTTTTAGCCAAAAACCATCCCTAGATGTTAGGCTTCGGTTAAAGGATTCACGACACTCTCTCACTAGTTGTCCATGGTTCTTTGTTTTGGTTTTAGATCGAGCACTCTCCTTTCCTTCGACGATGACAACGACGCCATCTCTGTGTCGTTGTCCAAGGTTTTGTGACCATTGTGCCACTGTCCATCTCCTTTCCTTTGCCTCCCCAACCACCATCTTCGAAATTGTCCAAGGGTTCGCGACGACCACCACCTCCGACGCTTCTCCCCGACCACCATCTCCGACGCTGTCAAGGTCGCCTCCCCGACCACCATCTCTGGCGCCAAACTCGTAGACCTAACTGCCACTACAAGGGTCGCCTCTCCGTGCTGTATCTTCTCCCACACAAGCTCCCACACTGCCTTCAATCTCTGCCGTCGACGTATACCACTGCGAGCTCTCTCGTGTCGGTTCTTCTCTAGCATAAGCTCCCCCAGCATCCTTCGATTGTCGCCGTCGATCTTCGTTGGTTAGTTTCTCTTAAATTCACCGGAGACAGAGAGACTGAAAGCGCTCCTAGTACCAGCAGTAATATATTAAACCCTCACCTCTTCAACTACAGGTCTTTGACTGATCAGTAGGACAATCCAACAACCAGTCATCCTCTTGCTCGCTGAAGCTCCGGCGCTCGACGGTCATCCTCTTGCTCTTGGCCACCTGCATGCCTTCTACTGCCCACGGTCTTCTCTCATTTTCATCTCAGTGGCTCAGGTCAGTTACATTTTTTTCCATTTTATTTGACTAGTAACCCAACCAATAATAAAAACATGCATTCTTTCATATTTACATTTTATTATCAGTTACATATGTAATCATTGTATACATTCTAGAAATATGAGGGTAGACATTTTGTAGTCCCAGATTGATAATCTAGGGTTTATAGATGAGATCATCAATGATGATGGTTAACTTAATATCCCAGATCTGGGACTATTTTTGGATATTTAATCTCACTTAGGATGTAAGTATATTTGTATGTTTAGTTTTGAAGAAAATTTTAGTAGTATTTCCTCATTTGTTCTCTGTGTACATATGTGAATGGTTATTTTCCATTTACATCGATGTACTTGGAGAACTTAGGGGAAATGTTGCTGAAATTTTCTTGAAAATTAAACATAAATTATACAGTTACCGATGAGATTAAATATTAAAAAATGGGATAGGTGGTACACTTTAGTATTTAAGTAATTAACTTCCTATCAATAAAAACTTACAACTTATAGTATTGATAACTGTTATGATAGGTGGTACATTTTTATAATTAATTTTAATGTGATCTAGAAAATGGATCCCAGATTAACACTTTAAGGTTTATAGATGAGGTCATCAATGCATGATGTTTAACTTAATATATAAATATGACAATAATACATTTATATATTAACTTAGAAACCCGTCCAAAATTTACTCATTAGGAGTAAATTTTGGATAGTCCCGTTCTGAGACTATTTTTGGATATTTAATCTCACTTAGGTTGTAAGTGTGTTTGTATGTTTAGTTTTGAAGAATACTTTAGTAGTAATTTCCTCATTTGTTCTCTAGGTACATATGTGGGTGGTTATTTTCCATTTATATCAATGTACTTGGAGAACTTAGGGGAAATGCTGCTGAAATTTTCTTGAAAACTAAACATACATTATATAGTTACCAGTGAGATTAAATATTCAAAAATGGGATAGGTTGTGCACTTAATATAAAAGTAATTAACTTCCTATCAATAAAAACTTATAACTTATTGTATCAATAACTATTGTGATAGGTGGTACATTTTTATAATTAATTTTAATGTGATGTAGAAAATGGATCGAAGTTGGATTTCTATCGAGAACCGTTGCAGTCCAGAGTTTGCCAAAGGTCTTGATGAATTTATTAGATTTGCTGAGGAACATAGGAAACTACCTACACATAGGTTCTATTGTCCATGTAGAAATTATGGTAATAATAAGAAAGTTGATATTGTTGAGGAAATTGAGAATCATGTCATATGAAATGGGATCATATAAGGTTATAATGAATGGTATTGGCATGGAGAGAAATTTATTTATGGATCAGAAAATATCGATACTAATAGTTGTGGCATAGAAGATATAGATAATGATGATAATGTCAATGATGAACTGATTCAGGATGACCTGATTCAGGATGATATGGTTGATGAGATGCTATGTAATTGTCGAGACAATGTCATTGATCCATCTTCTTTATTTACAAATATTGTCCATGAAGCTGAAAGACCGTTATATAAGGGTTGTACTAAATTCACGAGGTTGAGTGTTGTGATGCGATTATATACTCTTAAAGCTCAAAATCAGTGGAGCGATAAGAGTTTCACTTCACTATTATCTTTGTTAAAGGAAATTCTTCCTGAAGGCAATGAGCTTCCAATTTCAACATATCAAGCAAAGAAAATAATGTGTCCAATGGGAATGGAGGCTAAGAAGATTCATGCATGTACAAATGATTGTGTGTTATTTCATATTGACTATAGTAATTTGATAAATTGTCTAAAATGTGGTGCGTCAAGGTACAAGATCACAAATTTAGGTAAGGCTAAAAATGGCTCTCCTGCCAAGGTGATGTGGTATCTACCAATAATACCACAATTTCAACGCTTATTTGCTAACACAGAAGATGCGCAAAATTTGTCTTGGCATGGGGAGTTAAAGGTCAATGATGATGGCCTCCTACGATATGCATCTGATTCACCACAATGGAAGAAAATTGATTTATTATACCCTCAATTTGGTAAAGAAATAAGGAACTTAAGACTTAGACTCTGTACAGATGGAATGAATTCTTATGGTACATTAAGCAGCCAACATAGCATTTGGCATGTTATGATTGTTATATACAATCTTCCTCCTTGGTTGTATATGAAAAATAAATATGTCATGTTGTCAATACTGATATCAGGGCCTAAGAAACCTGGAAATGGCATCGATCTTTACCTTCAACCTCTAATTGATGACCTAATGAAACTATGGGAAGAAGGTGTTATGACATATGATGCTTCACGTGAAGAGATATTTAGTTTGCGTGCTATGTTGTTTTGCATGATTAATGACTTTCCAGCTTATGGAAATTTTTCTGGATATAGCATATAAGGATACAAAGCATGTCTTATTTGTGAGGAAAATACTGATTCAATTCGACTAAAACATGGTGGTAAAATCGTATATCTTGGTTATCAGAGATTTCTCCCACAAGTGCATCCTTATCGAAGGCAACACAAAACCTTTAGTGGATCAACTGAGGAATGAAGTGCTCCTAAACCTATACCAGGAAATGTTGTATATGATAGGGTGAAAGATATTGTTAATGAATTTGGAAAGAGTTCAAGTAGTCATACTCTCGCATGTGACAAATATTTATACAAGAAGAGGTCAATATTTTGGGATCGTCCTTATTGGAGTTTCTTGTCAATTAGACACTACATTGATGTCAAGCATGTTGGAAAAAAATATTTGTGATAGCATCATTGGTACGCTATTGAATATACCTGGAGAGACTAAAGATGACATCAAATCTAGAAAAGATTTAGAATTATTGGGTATAAGAAAAGAATTATCATTGGAGATTAAGGGTCGCTGCACATATTTACCACTAGCTTCTTACACTTTGTCAAAGCAGGAGAAAAAAGACTTTTTGTGAGTGGTTGTATAATATTAAGGTTCCTCAAAGATGCTCTTCTAATATTCATAGATTGGTATCAAAGAAGGATCTGAAATTGATAGGTCTCAAATCTCATGATTGTCACACCTTAATGCAACAAATTTTACCTGTGGCTATTCTATCTATATAACCTAAGCATGTAATGTTTGCAATCACAAGACTTTATTTCTTCTTCAATGAAATATGCAACAAAGTGATACATCCTGATACTCTCGATAAATTACAAAAAGATATAATTGTTAACATGTGTCATCTTGAAATGTACTTTCCTCCTTCATTTTTTGATATCATGGTTCATCTTGTAGTACATATAACAAGAGAGGTGAAGATGTTAGGTCCAATTTTTTTACATTGGATGAATCCATTTGAAAGCTACATGAGTGTTTTTAAAGGTGATGTTTGGAATCGGTATCGTCTTGAAGGGAGTATTATTGAGGGTTATGTGGGTAGGGAGGTGATGGACTTTTGCAATGATTTTTTGAATTGCAATGAAACTAATAGCGATCTAAAAAATTCCCATCACACTGAATCTTATTGTGGCAAAGGAACTCTGGGAGCACAAGTGAAAGAAATTAGTCGTGAGTTGTGGGAACAAGCACATTTGTATATTTTACAACAACATTGATGAAGTTGGTATCTACATCACAAAACACAATGATCTTATCAAGAGAAACCATCCACGATCCATTTCTAATTCCTTTTAACATCCAGTAAGTATTATATTTTTAATAATGACTAAATTTCTTTATTTTAATGTTTGTTTTATTCTTACTTAGATCTAGATATTGGGAAGTAGTGGTGGTTGTCCTAAAATTGATGACTCTTTATTATCTTGACCCAATGAAAAAAATAACAAGGGACCACAAACTAAAATTGCCAACTATGGAGTAAGCATAAATTTAGTCTCTACCACATCAATTGTTATGCTTCAACATGATATTTCTATTTAGAATTTTTATTTTGCCAACTATCATAATCATTTAATTGATAGAGTTATAAAGGCTTTTTGTGAAGGTGGAGGACGAATACCCATAAAATTAAAGACATTGAGTTTGAAAAATGTCAAGGTAGCTACTTTGACAGCTTAGTCTTATATGTACAACTCTTATAGTAATGTATTAATGTCAACTCACATATTTCAACTCTTATAGTCTTATCTCAACTCTATTTATAGTAGTTTACTAACATTAAGCATAATTCGTTATTTGTAGTGTCCTATACAAAATAATGATTGGGCTTGTGGCTACTATGTAATGAAATATATGCAAACTATTGTCAAAGGAGAATCACATGACATTCAGACTATAGATCAGGTAATAAAGAATAACATCATAAATTTACAAGTGAGTTGTAGTCATTTTATAAAATATTAGCATGTGCATTTTCTTTTGCAGATCTTTACAACTCATCCTTACACACCTGAGGATTTAAATGAATTCAGAGAAGAGTGGTCAGATGCTTTTCTAAATGAAGTCACTATGGCATTGAATTGAATGCATATGTTAGCTTCATTTATGTATGTATTTTTGAAACTCTTTCAAATTTACTTTTGTATATGACATGAATTTTAATATCATCTCAGACTTGCAATCTATCATTTTTGTGAATGTTATGATGTGATATGTGTATGAATATCTCTCAACTGAATATGTGAGTTATTTTTTTATGAATGTATGTGGTTTGGAAATTAATAATCAATTCAAATAGGATTAGACATAAAATCTATAAAATGGATTTCGAATGATTTTTTGGCTTGCATCATTGCATTTGCAAGTCTACTTTCTATTGTAGGTTTTGATCTTTGTAAAGAATATTTTTGTTTTGTAGGTTTTGTTCTGAAGATTTCAGTTCTGCAGAATTTTTCTTTAAAAATAGGGTCGGTTTTTAAAAATAACTGACCTTATAGACCTACTAGGTCATTTTTTTAGAATAACCGACCTTAAAGCCTCAATGACAATTTCTTTAGGTCTTTGTACCACTCTTGGGTCAGTTTTTTACATATAACCGACCTTATAGATCTCTAGGGTCAGTTTTTTTTTAAATAACCGACCTTAGATCCTCTAGGGTCAGCAAGTTATTTTTTGTACCTCTTATGGGTCCTTTTTTACATATAACCGACCTTATAGACCTCTAGGGTCAGTTTTTTCAAATATAACCAACCTTACAGCTTTAGGGTCAGTTTTTGTACCTCTCTTAGGTCATTTTTTTACATATAACGGATGTTATAGACCTCTAGGGTCGATTTTTTTAATATAACGAACCTTACAGCCTCAGGTATCAGTAGCTCATTTTTTGTACCTCTCTTGGGTTAGTTTTTTTACATATAATCAAACTTATAGACCTCTAGGGTCGTTTTTTTAAATATAACTGACCTTACAACCTCTAGCATCAGCAGGTCAGTTTTTGTACCACTCCTAGGTCGACTTTTTTAATATAACCGACCTTATAGACCTCTAGGGTTGGCGTTGTTTTATATATAACCAACCTTACAGCCTCCGGGGTCAGCATGTCGGTTTTTGTACCTCCCTTGGGTCATCTTTGTTTTGATATAAGTGACACAGTGTAACTATTATCTCAGGTTTTTATTTGTGCCAATCTAACGCTACTATCTAAGGTCAGTTTCCTTTGGTTAAAAAAACTGACCCTATTGAGCAATTTCTATAGCGACGACCACTTAGGCGTCGGTTAAAATGTGACACTACAAGCTTAAAAAACCAACCCTATAGACCATTACTGTGCTAGTGTATATCGACTATCCAAGTCATATTCCTTAATGACTATGATTTTTATGTAAGCTTTAGGACTTCCTTAAACATAAATATATATATGTTTCTATCCCTCTTTGTGGACAATATTTAATTACAACACTAGTCAATTTGGAAAAACTATCAAAAAATCATACTATGTTTTATGATCCATATAGAAGAAAATAAATAGTTGATTCTTGACAAAATTTATACTAATCCCATTCATATTAATAGCAATATACTCTTATATTTTACTAATCATATTTACATTTTAGGTTTCCCAACATTAAGCCATGTTGATAGGAGTCTTTTTTTCACTGCCGCCAATGGAGATCAAATTTAGCTATACAAATATTGCAGAAGATGAAATGTTGGGATTCGATAAATATGGCCCAGTGAACGCATATCTAGGATGATACATTTCTCTCACATGACATTACTACCACCTAGTTTTTACCCATCCAGAGATTGTTCTAAGGAGTTCCCTCTCTCTACATTTATTATTTTATGTAACTTGGGTCCACCTAACCTTATCTCTTAAGATATGGTGTTCTCATTGCCTTTCCATCATATTACGAACTTAAGATATGCTTTAATCATTTATGGGTACTTCACTTGAATGTGATGCACCCCTACCTATCCTATCAACGAAATCATTTTATAAAAGAAAGAGTTAAAATGGAAGTATTTACCATGGATCAACTAAAAGTTTCTAAATCATAAAAGGTAATGAATGATGTCACTAAAAACAGAAAAAAATACATCAAAAAGTATATTTTAACAATCAAATAGTAAAGTTTTAGAAATATCAGTCTCTTATACTTACCCAATGGGGAACAACCAAAGAAATACATTAAACCCATATGATACCTAACTGTCCAGATCTAGAGGTGGACATGGTCTAGTTTGGTTTGTTTAGGCCCTAACACTGTAGATCAAATGAGTCTTAGTGGTTTGAATAATTTTGACTAGGCGCTACACAAGTTGAGACTGGACCACAACTTTATGGTGGTGTTCAGGTTGTCCTATGTGCCAAATCAACTCAAATTCGTAAATATACTTAGACACTAATTTTTTTTTTGTGTTTCCTACGGTAGACTGGCAAATCTAGAAACTGATGTGCTTACATCACCTAAAAAAGTAGAGGTCAAACAACCAGTTATGTGCACATAACATCAACATCAATGTTTTAATGATTGTAAACATAAGAGAGGGTATGCATGATGTTGCAAAATTATTGTTAAGATTACTTTCCCTCTAAAATCTTTAAAAGAATGTAGGAAACAAAACTATTGTATTTTTTTTGAATGGGTCTTGATTTATTACTAGGTTAAAGAGAAAAGTTTGAATAGTTAATTTTTATCTACAATATAATGTTACTAATATTCTATACCAGTGCCCTAATTACGTTATATTTTGATGATATGTCATTGTGCATATACTAGTACATACATATTTGTAAAAATATATAATATATGCATATATTTCGTGATAGCATATATGTTGGTCTAGCCTAATGGCCAGACAAATCCCTTAAACTGAGACTAGATCAATGAAACTTATCAAAATATTTTGAATACCAAACTAGTTTGTAAGTTTTTTCAAAAGCAAACTAGATTGGTCAATTTGGTCCATCCAGGTGATTTTTATGGTTTTCTACCCACCCTTAGTCCCTAAGGATGTAGATGCCAATCTAGATAAATTAAAATGGAATATTTCTTCACCAAAATGTCCAAGTTTATCATTTCAACAACAAACCTAGTATATTCACCGACAATACTCTCATCTATCAATATATAGATCTATAAGCACATCTAAATTTTGATGTACAACTCTATTGTCTTGTGCTTTAAGTTTTCAAATTCATAATATTGGTTTACATGTATATAAGTTGAAACCATAATCTCTCACCATGAAGTTCATTCAGGATATATACATAATAAAAGCTTTATTCATTCATTATCACAAAAGTCACTAAGTCACCACTTATTACATATATGTGTGATATATGCAATCATATCGGCTTATTTAATTACACCAAGAATGACTTATAGGTAAAATAATGACTTAATGTGGAATGAATGAACATTAATGTCAAATATTGATACCCAAATCGATACCAACACTTTAATTGACATCTACTTCAAATTTAAAATTTATATAGTCTGGTCACACAACTATTTCTCACAAGTATAGGAGTTCAATTGTAGTGGACACAAGTATTACTTGAGAGGATTGTGGGATTGAGTGTGACATTTTATCAATTTGGTATTATCTAATTTGATCATAGTATGAAAGTTTGATTATACACCAAGAACAATAAGACAAAAAGTAGAATAAAATATGTGTAGTATATGGGATGTGATATGTTCATGGAGTGTTGTTTCAACAAAAAAACTGATACACACTCTGCCACCCAAAATATGATAGGTCAGTATTAGTATAGTGTTAACTAGAATCCTTAGAGAGAAGAAGTAATGCAATACTACTTGAGATCTAGTCAAGGATGCAATTCAAACAAGAAAGGGTGGTTTCTTGATTAAGTCCTTGGGGAAAGTAATATGTAAGGCTAATGAGATATTTTCTTACTGGTAGATGGAAAACTTCCCTCCTATAAATAAATAAGAGAGAAGACAAGCACATGTAAGAGGAACTTAACCCTAATGGTCCAAGACAATTAAACCCATATAAAATAACAAACTAAACAATAATAACTCTAACACCCCCCTCAAGATGAAGCATAAGTTAAACACATGTACAACTTGCTAGTACATGAAAAAGGTAAATTAGGCAATACATAAATTCATCTCCCTTGGCAATAAATGATCTCCCCATGAATCTTATAATACAAAAAATTTTAGCAATCTAACACCCCTTTCTCCCCTCCCCCCAATGAAGATAACACCAATATAGAAGCAGTAATTTCAAATTGGACACCCCCTAAAAATGACAACCACCAAATAGAAATGAGCAATCATGAGTAAATTTCTAAAACTTTGACTAGAATTCAGAGCATCGTAGATGATGGAAGGTATTTTTGTAACTCTTATATGACTCACCACTGTTGTGGAAGTAATTCTGCACAAGAAGCATCAACACTAGAATAATGCTTACTAGCTGGCATAAGAGCACTAATATAGGAATATTGTCCTATATCAGGTGGAAACTTATGTAGCCCTATTTTAGGGCTCCATCTTGTGCCATTTTGTACTTAAATCACATCTAAACATGTTCGATTACAAGCTATTTCCCCTAATATGTTTATCATTGCCAAGTGCACTTATGGATGTTCTTTGCACTATTTTTAGATACTTGGGCCATGCTTTGGATGGATGAGAGAGAAGGAAGGAGTTCTAGGGCTCCTCCACTCATGGAGGGGTCCAAAGAGGGCCCCAAAATCTCCCTCAACCTACCCCAATGGCCAAGAGTCATCATCAAGAAAAGAAATCCATGAATGATGAAGTTTGAAGTTCAATTGACTGATGCATACCCCAACGCGGCCATGGGCATACCCCCACGGTCGTGTCTTTTATGGTGAAGAATCGACAAAATCAACAAGGACTTGCACCCAACTTATTACCACGGTCATGGCCCATTGCAGATACCATGGTCGTGGTCATCCACACAGTCGTGGCCAGTAGAGAAGAAAACGGTTGTGTCCTTCCCACACAGCCATGGGAATTTTGTGTAAGGATCCCCAACATCAACACGGAGTTGCACTTGAATGTCCACGGTCATGGCCATCTGCCACCGCCGTGGCCTTTAAAGGTCAACTCGCCCGTGTTGCTCCCCCATGATCAAGTCCTCCTCCTCTAAAATGGTTGTGTTGCTCAACACAGTCATGGTGCTACTCACCCAACACGACTGTGGCACTCTGCCACAGCCATGGCCACCTCATTGCATTATCACCACCCTTTCCTTACCATGCCCATGTCCAGTCTCCATGACCATCCCATGCTACCCCCACCACGGTCGCAGCCCATCAACACGGTCGTGTTGCCACCCAGAACCTACCACTTTCTGCATTGATTTTCCCACAATACACATACTTACCCTAGTGCTTCCACCACCACCTATATATACATGGGTGGTGGCCACAACACTAGATTAGCTACTCCTAGCCTCCATTACTCCTATCCACCTACTCCTTGAGCATTTAGTGCATTTCCCTTGCATTTATGCTCTCCACCCACCATTTCCATCTCCATTTCACCATGAAAACCTAGTTTTCTATGTTTTACTCCATAATCCCCCATATATTCATGCTCATATGCACCCTTGGAGGAGAGAGGATGTCCCCAAAAACAAGGAGGTGAAGATGAAGGCTACTTCCCTGATCTCCATGGAGTTTCTTCCCCTTCTTCGCCATTCTTTTGCCATTTCTTTGATTATGTGTAGCTAATCCCCTAGTGGTGGGTTGTTTGGGGATAAAATGTGACTTTGATACCATGGGGGAATTTTGTCTTGTAATGAACTCATTTTTTACCTATGATGATTGATCCATGCTTTTGTCTCTTATCCCATTGCCATGCTTGTGATTTATGCCTTTTGCTATGAATTGCTTGTTTGATAGTGCTTGAAGATACCATGTCTCTAGGAGAATTGGGATGCATGCGACAATCTTTGGTATGACTCCTAGGTCCCAATAGGGGATCCCTAGATAGTCCCCTTTGTTCCTACATGCCTGCCCCCTCTCCTACTACTTGGTATGAGACCTAAGTTACTAGTATAAGTGGGATGGATGTGATTGCCTAGGATTTTCTAAAGGCTAGAATGGCTAGTGGCATGAGGTCAAATACCCTCATCTATACTCCCCATCTCTACCCTTGGCCCTCAATTGCTCAATACCACTTATCCTAGAAATCTAGATTTAGCTAATCCTATTAGAATTACACCTAACCCTAGTCTTCCACTAGTAGTATAAGGTACATTCTAATATCATTTGCCTTATTGTTTGGTCTAGTAATCTAGATCAAAGATGAGAACCATGCTTGTCCAATAACCTAGCTCCCCCAACTAATATTGAAGTTACATCCCCAAGTGGCCCACCTACCTTAATCATCTTGTTTAAAACTCAACTTTCTTTGTTTGCTTGCTTATGCTAGTATAGTCTAGTTGTTCTTGATTAACCTAGTCAATTGCTCAGTTTTGATAGTTAGGGATAATTTAGATCTTTTCTTGCTTTAGTGGTTAACTTAGTTTCTAAATTGCTTCTTGCTCCTCTAGTGTACTGTAACTTACCTTTGCTCTTACTTAGTTGGTTGGTTAACCTAGCTTGTTAAACTTGATTGTTTAAGATAACTTAGGTTCAATTCTGCCTTTCTTGCTCATTCAATTAGATTAATCACAAAACAAAACCCTTTTAAACCCTTCAACCCTAGACTCTGCATTAGGAACATAGCCAACGCTAGCATAGCTCTAGTTCCCCCTTTATCCCTGAGGATCGACCCCTATTCTCGCCAATCACCTATACTACAATAGTACCCCGTGTACTTGTGGTGATCTATTTGGTTTTGTGATTGACTTGGTTAGGGCTAATACAAATTTCGAAAGAATCACATGTGTGTCCTCCCTTAGGGTTGCATCTAGCCACCTCTAGTTGGCTAGTGTGTAGCCTTGGTGGGAATCACACCAAGCTTTCTGGCGCCGTTGTCGGGAATAGAGGTGCTCGACCTAGCTAGTTAGTGTAGCTTAGCCTTTCCTTTTGCCCTCATCATTGCTATTCTTTATTCTTTATTCACTTTTGTATATTGCCATTCTAACTTGGTTCCTTATTGCTTATTTGTGTATTGTGCAGGTGACATTTGTGCATGCGCCACATGTGTTCCACTTGTACCGACTTGGTGTTGTATGACCCCGAGATAGATAGAAGGAGACGCCAAAGTCACTGCAACCAACACCAAGAAGCCAAGATGGCAGAAAACAACCCTCTTGTGGATGATCAACCACCTCCAACGCAGCCCCACTGCCCACTCCATGAGTATTTTACCCTGGGGAACTACAATTCCCCCATTGCCATCCTAGTTGACCAAATGTCGGTTCAACAATTCTCCATTCGACCCGCACTCCTTGGACTCCTGCCCACTTACTATGGGATGGAGAATGAGAATCCCTACCATTACATCGATGCATTCCTTGAGACGTGCTCCACTTTCTGTACCCCTGCCGCCACCGAAGACTCCATTCGGAGAACCCTCTTTTCATTCTCCCTAAAAGAAAAAGCTAAAGAGTGGTATGTTTTGAAGCCAGAACTAGTAACCTGGAATGAAGTCAAGAATGAATTTCTCAAGAAGTTCTTCCCGATTTCTAATCTAACCTATATGATAAGATGCATCACTTCCTTTACCCAGAAAGAGAATGAACCCTTCCATGAGGTGTGGGAGAGGTTCCAAAAACTTCTCTGTGACTGCCTCACCATGAAGTGCAATTGTGGCAACTAGTTGAAGCCTTCAACAACGGGCTTGAAGAACATATCCAAAAGAACATCGACTCCTCATGTGGAGGTACTTTCATGGAAAATCCACTTGAGGAATCATGGCCTTTGTTCGAGCATCTTGCTGAAAACTCACGCCATCGTGTTTCTACAAAAGGGGAGCATTGCAGCTAAAGCTACATCCCTCCACCTTCTTCTGTAGCTCCAGCTCGCAATGCCACCGAACCTGATATGATGAGGATGATGGCAGATATGATGAAGATGATGAAGAACCAAGCTGGTGGCTCTCCTAGCCAACCCACCATGGTAGTCAATTATATTGATGAAGAAGTGCATGCCTTGCACTCCTTTGGCGGCCGAAACAATCAAGGCCCCATGTCCAACACATATACTCCCGAGTGGAGGAACCATCCAAATTTCTCTTAGAAGAAACAAAATGAGGATGAGCCAGGACAAGGGAAACTGAAACAACGCTATAGTTCAAATGAGGATTTGCCCAACAACCACGACCACCTCCACAAGCCTCTTCTTCCACTACCCATGAGCATGTGAAGGCGGTTACTATTTTGAGGAGTGGATAGACTATGGGCCACCCCCATGATACTTTTGTTGTTTACAGAGGTGATACTGAGCCTGGACAAGTTGATATTGATATATAGCCTGAGGATACTGTGATGAGAGCCAGAGTTGATACTGTGATACCAGGTGTTGATACTGTGATTCTCGTGATTCCTGTTAACGATACTGTTGATCCAAACCATGTGGGGTCCCAACTCCCCCCGTTTCTAGAGGCTCTTAGGGAGCCTTCTGTTGAGAGGAGAAGAAAGAAGCATACTGAAGATATCCTTGAGACTTTCAAATAGGTGAAAATTAGCATTCCTATGCTTGATGTAGTCAATCAAATCCCTTCTTATGCTAAATTACTAAAAGATCTATGCACCTTCAAGAGAAAGGATATGGGGAGAACCCCAAAGAAAGTCAAGCTCACCGAGAAAGTGAGCTCGATTTTGCAGCACACCATGCCAAGGAAGAGAAAAGATCTTGGTGCTCCCATCATCTCATGCTACATTGGGGCACATCACATAGACCAAACCCTCCTAGACTTGGGTTCTAGTGTTAACCTAATGCCGAATGATGTGTTTGTAGAGCTCCAAATGGGGCAATTGAGTCCAACTCATTGTACTTTGCAGTTGGCTGACAGATCTGTAAAGACGCCTAGAGGGCATGTTGATGACGTGCTTGTGAGGCTTGATGATGAGACATGTGCTTTCTTACCGATCGACTTCATTGTCTTAGACATAGAAAAATATACAAGGAGGGAGCCTATCATCTTGGGGAGGCCTTTCCTAGCCACAGCAAATGCGGCAATTCATGTGAGGACCGGTACAATGTATGTGACATTCATGCACATGAAGATCCGATTGAACATCTTTAAATCTTCAGCCACAACTGAGGTAATAGGGGCCACTGAAGAAGATTGTTATCTCATTGAGTGCCTAGATGAAATTGTGGAGGAATCCCTACCTATGTGGATTCAAACTACCACTCAAGGTAGAGGTATAGAGCCAATAGTTGAATTCCCCGATGATGATGATGATGATGAAGTTGATGAACAGAATGAGCTAGCCTTGGTGGTTGTAAGTGAGGACCTTCCTTCTATTTCTGAACCATTAAATAACTCCCTTGAAGAACCTCCCACTCTTGAGTTGAAGTCACTTCCATAAGGATTGAAGTATGCTTTTCTAGGTGCAAATGACACCCTCTCGGTGACCATTTCTTCCATTCTCTCACTAGAACAAGAGGAGACATTGATGAAAGTCTTGAAGAAGAACATCCAAGACATTGGATGGTCTATATCTGACTTGAGGGGTATTGATCCCTCCATCTGTGTACATAAGATCTATCTAGAGGATGATGCAAGGCCGACTCACCAAATGCAAAGGTGGTTAAATCTAAAGCTGAAAGAAGTTGTAACTCAAGATGTTGTGAAGTTTCTAGATGTTATAATTATCTATCCCATTTCTGATAGTACATGGGTGAGTCCCATCTAGGTTGTGCCTAATAAAGGTGGAATCACTATAGCGGAAAATGCAGATGGTGAGCTTATGCCGGTAAGAGAACAATCAAAGTAGAGAATGTGTGTTGACTACCGAAAGCTAAATGAAAAGACCAAAAATGACCACTACCCTCTCCCATTCCTTGACCATATTATGGAGAGGCTAGTGGGGCAAAGCTTCTATTGTTTCCTTGATGGGTACCCTGGATACTTCCAAATTGCCATGCATCCTGCAGATCAAGAGAAGACAAAATTCACTTGCCCAAGTGGCACATTTGCCACTTGTGTTGACTATCGAAAGCTAAATGAAAAGACCAAAAATGACCACTACCCTCTCCCATTCCTTGACCATATTATGGAGAGGCTAGTGGGGCAAAGCTTCTATTGTTTCCTTGATGGGTACTCTGGATACTTCCAAATTGCCATGCATCCTGCAGATCAAGAGAAGACAAAATTCACTTGCCCAAGTGGCACATTTGCCTACCGAAGAATGTCATTTGGGCTATGTAATGCCCCATCTACGTTTCAGAGATGTGTGACTTCAATTTTTGTGAATATGATTGATTCATCATTAAAAGTGTTCATGGATGACTTCTCAGTTTTTAGTAAGACATTTGATGAGTGCTTGCTACATTTGGTTGTTGTTCTTGAGAGATGTGTGAAGCTTCACCTAGTGCTATCTTGGGAAAAGAGTCACTTCATGGTACCCGCATGCATAGTTTTGGGTCACCGGGTTTCAAAGGACGGAATCAAAGTTGATATGTCCAAGGTGGGCCTCATTTCTACTCTCACCATTCCTTCCACCATAAGACATGTTTGGTCTTTCTTGGGACATGTAGGTTTCTACCACCGCTTCATCAAGGGTTTTAGTAAAATATCAAGACCTCTATGTCACTTTCTTGAGAAGGATGTTGAATTTCATTTTTTTGATAAGTGTGTTGAAGCCTTCAACCACTTGAAGGAAAGACTAGTTTCTGCTCCTAACATGTAGCCCCCAGATTTCTCTTTGCCATTTGAGATTATGACTGATACATCTGACATGGCAGTGGGGGATGTGCTGGACCAAAGAGTTGGTCGGATTCCACATGCTATCTACTGCGCAAGCAAAACTCTAGATGAAGCCCAAAGAAACTACAAAACCACTGAGAAGGAGTTACTTGCAGTCATCTTCACTCTTGATAAGTTCTGATCATATCTTTTGTAGAACAAAGTAGTGACATACATGGACCACACTGCACTAAAGTACCTCATGTCAAAGAAAGATTCAAAGCCAAGGCTGATCAGATGGATTTTGTTGCTTCAAGAGTTTGATGTGGAGATCGTAGACAAGAAGGGAGTAGAAAATGGTACTACTGACCAACTCTCTAGAATTGATGAGCCCTTTGATGATACGAGTCGAATCAAGGAAACAATGCCACATGAACAACTCTTCCTACTTTCATCCACTCAAAGGTTATGGTATCAACACATAGTCAATTTCTTAGCTAGTAGAAGGATACCTAGCACATGGACAAGGGAGGAAAGCAAAAGATTATTTGCTATGGTAAAAAACTATGCTTGGGATGACCCTCACTTCTTCAAATATTGTCCAGATTAGCTCATAAAGAGATATGTTCTAGAAATAGAACATCAAGAAATCCTATCCATGTGCCATTCTGGGATATGTGGAGGTCATTTTGGAGGAAAACACACGGTTGCAAAGGTTCTTCAATGTGGGTTTTATTAGCCATCCTTGTTCAAAGATTCCCATGAATTATGCAAGAGTTGCTTGAAGTGCCAAAAAGTGGGCACTATCTCTAAGAGGGACATGATGCCTCTATCACCCATTCTTGTGGTGTAGGTGTTTGATGTATGGGGAATTGACTTTATGGGTCCTTTTCTCCCCTCTTTTGGGTATTTCTACATTTTGGTTGTCGTGGACTACGTGTCAAAGTGGATTGAGGTTGTTGCAACCTAGACGGATGTTCACAAGGTGGTGTTTGACATTGTGAAATCAAACATTTTTAGCTATTTTGGCATTCCAAGAGCCATGATTACTGACGACAGAAGTCATTTCATTCACTGACATTTGAAGGGTTGCCTAAGAAGCATGGGGTGAACCATCGTGTAGCCACTCCTTACCACCCTCAAACTAGTGGACAAGTTGAGTTGGCTAATTAGGAGATAAATCTCATTCTAGAGAAAACAGTGAGATTAGACCGCAATGATTGGTCACTCAATCTCAATGAAGCTTTTGGGGCATATCAGACTGCATTCAAGGCCCGATTGGCACTACAACATTCAAGCTTGTCTATGGGAAAAGATGCTATTTTCCAGTTGAAATGCAAGATAATGCACTATGGGCTTTGAAAACTATGGATCTTGATGGAGAAAATGTCGGAATGAAAAGGAAGTTTCAATTGAATGAGTTGGAGGAAATGTGCCATGAGGCGTATGACATGTCCAAGAGATATAAGGAGAGGACTAATTTTCTTCATGATAAGATGATAAAAAAGAAGGAACTTCAGCCCGTCAAGTGGGTATGGGTGTACAAATCAAGGATGAAGTTCTTTCTCAAAAAACTCCGATCTAGCTGGGAAGGACCTTATCTTATTGAGAAAGTGTATCCATCCTGTAAGGACCCTGACGTCCATTTTGGGCTTATCCTGTTTGCTTTGCCTAACCCTAGTGTTTAGCTGCTTGCTAATCACCTTTAGTGGTGATTAGGGTTTGTTTGTGCTTGTTGAGTATTGGAGGTGCTACTTGCAATTTACCCAAGTCTAGGGTTGATGGGAAGTTGTCACCTTGAGAAGTGTTCTTCTCTCTCCTTGCTTCCTCTAGTGTTGAGAGGAAGGGTTGGGCTCGTTGCTTGAGCCTTGCCTAACCTTGTTGGACCTTGTGTCGGCCATAGGTGTGTCGACCATGGTCGTGGTGGCCATGGGTGTGTCACCCATGGGGTTGTGTCGGGCAGGTGTGGGTGTATCGGCCTTGGACCACCTTTGACTCCTAGCCTCATTTGTGTCACCGCTCTAGTGGACACTTGGTGCTTGATGCTTGCATATGGCACTTGCCTTGGAAATGTGTTTGGGGCATGATGTGAGGGTGGCATTGCCCATGGACAAGTGTCCCTAGGTGGGTGACACTTTGCCTTGTTCTACCTTGTTTTCTCCTCCATCCTCTTCTATATATGTATCCCCTTTCTCTTGCTAAGGACCCGTTTAGTTCCTTAGTTTTCCCTCTTCCTTGGTGCACAAAACCTCTCCTTTACAAGCTTGTGGCTGATCCTCCTCCTTCTCCTTGGAGTCTTCTTCTTCCTCTAGTGGTGGCCGAACCCTAGAGTGCCTTGTTCTTGTGGTGGAGCTTGGAAGCTTGGTGCTAGGAGCTTGGAGCTTGCTTAAGGCAGGTTACATAACTCCTAACCCTAACCATACTACCTTCTTCTATATACTTGTATGTTTTCATATGATTATTATCGGCCTTGTAGGTTGCTAGATAAGTTTCTTGCTTGTTGCACCTTTAATCTTGTGGTTATAGTGATCCTGTTGTTATGGTTGAGGTTTTGTACCTTTGTACCCTAGTTGGCCGAGCCATGGTTTAGGGTTTCCTTATTGAGCAACACTCCTTTCCCTCCTTGGTCTAGAGAAGTGAGCTTGAGCTCTAGTAATGTGGGCAATACCCCTCTCTCATTTAAGTTGAGAGGTGAGCTTGTGTTCTAGTTGCTTGAGCAACACCCTCCTCTCACCATGGATTTGAGAGGTGAGCTTTTTGGTAGATGAAGACCTATGTTAAGGCTGATCCTTGTGGTTGCCCGATTTGTGATGGAGGTTGTGCAAAACCCCTCTCTCTTAGTTTTAAGAGGTGAGTCGACCTTCTTGATCAAATTAGGGTTTGGTGCCCTTGTGCTTGAGGTTGATGATGATCTTGTATCTTGCACGATATGACTTTGGGATAGTGTTGCCCGTTTGAGTTGTACCCTTGGCCGTTGTGCCTAGTTGGAGTATGGTTGGTGGGCGATACCCTTGTGTGTTGGGCGATATGTCTTGTTGGGTGCCCTACATGATACACCTAGCAAAGATAGTGTTTTGGTGCCCGATGTACCTTGGATGTTTTAGAGCTCAGGGAGCTACCTTTGTGTTGGGCATCATGGTTGGTGGTTGGCGTGATGCCGATATGGTGACATATAGAAACCCTAGATGCTACCCTTGACCGATAGGCTTCTTTGGAGCATTTTTGGTGTCGCCTGAGTTGTGTGTATGTTGGGCGATACCATGCTGTGTTGGGGCGTTATGTTATGGAAGTGAGAGCCTTGGGCGTGTGAGTGGTGTGGTTGCTCGATAGGTACCTTCACCCTAGATGGGCGATAGGATTCAGTCAACATGGATAGATAGATGTGTCGTGCTTGGACCCTTGCACGATACACTCCCCCAACCTAGCTGCACGTTATGCCTTGTGCACGATATGTTTTGATCTCTGGTTGCACGACACCCTTGGGTGGTGGCCGATACCCTCTAGGGTTGGCCGTTATGTGTTTATACATATGGTTAGGCCGGTATGCTTTTGGTAAGGGATGCTACCCTACCCGTCACAAGTTGTGGTGGGGGACACCCCACCCGCCACCTCTTTTTGTGAGGGTTGTGAGAGTTTTAGTAAGGGTTTTGATAACCCTGGTTGCATGTAGATGATGGTTCCATGTTAATAATGATATTATATGTATTATGATCTCCTTAAAGCTTGTATATATGATGATGAATTAACATGATGATCTTGGAAGCATATGAGTTGCTTCACATGATGATGTGACCCATGTCTATAGGTATGAGGCATAATATATATACTCATGACTATAATACCATGAATCATCAATGTTGCCATGTGCTTGATAGCATGATCATTCTGTTAATTCCTTAATGGCTTCAGTTATCTCTCTGAATGTGTATACTAACCATGTAGGTGTTTCATGTAGATTCATAGCCAGGTAAGGGCTATGAGGTATATATGTTGAATAACACTGCATTGTGACAATCACTCTTGTTGATGAAATAACATGCACCACTAGTCTGATGTGTTTAGGTCTGAGGACCTGAGTTGGATAAAGTGCCTAGTTGAGGTGTTATCCTCTGATGATGAAATCAGGGATTGTTATCCCAAATGATGAAATGCCTTAAGAGGCAGTGGTTTCTTGAGATGAGGGATTGAGATCCCGGGATAATGTGATGGTGGTAATAACAAGGTAACTTAATGTTATGTATGTGTTACAACCCAGTTGCCTCAACAATCCACTTCAAATATACTAACTAATTATAGTGGAGCATATCATGTAGTTTGCCTTGGCCATAGATCCATCATCGTCATTAGTTGGTGATGGTGAAATAGGTTCTCCTGCGGGTTAACCTGGAAGTACATATTATTGAATATGTGTGGTTTCTCCTAGCCAAAAATGAGGAGGTTAGAGTGCAACTTCGGTTGTAGACTCAAGATGTGTATAAGAGCATGGTGAATAGGCCCATGGCTCAGTGTGATAGAGCATGAATGTGTTCATGGCTCAGGGAGCACGGTGAACTGGCCCGTGGCTCAGATATACTAGCACCGAGACCTGTACCAAGGCGGGCTAGAGAAAGGGTTGCCTATGGGAGATGACCCTATGGCTGAGGCCACTCTAGCATGAGATTACGGCCCTGCTTGTATTGAGCTTGTGCACTGACCACGAGGTGGGAGGTCGTGGAGTCTGACTCTTCCATTGACCTTGTATGGCACCGGCTTGCGTTTCGCAACCGAAGGTTGGATTTGAGCAGTACGGCTCACTTCCTCAGGGCATAATAAAATGTAATCCAGCCGAATAATACATCTTTCTTAGGACAAAATACGGAACATTGTTTGAGGGCTTGCTTATATAGATGATCTAGTTGAACTTTACACTTGTGCGTACGATCCTTATATCTTGTGATAAGTTCTTATAAAGCTTATCTTGTCAATCATGTTCCATAAAGAAATGCTTGGTTACATGCCTTCTGTGCATCTTGGTAAGCTCGATGGTAATAACAACCTTGCTCTATAGACTGCTCTTATTGTACGTTTTATCAGTTATCTGTGGTTGTTGCCTTAACCTTTTTGAGGTTTTTTAATTTTAGCGGGGAGTTATGTTTCTCGCTGGAACTGTGTGTCTCACCCCGTTGGTTTACAATTTTTTTAGGTGATCGCGCTAGACGTGGTGGTGGTCGTGAGGTTGCGGCCGAGCAACAAGAAGAGAATTAGAAGGCAAGAGATGGATACACTGTTGTTTTGGTTGTTTTGTAGTAGAGTCCTAGAGTCATCCCTATACTCTTAGGTCCTCGGAGGCGTTTTGATATTGGTTTACGATGTATATCTGATGAAGCCTTGTATATCCTGTTGCTGGCCGGATGTGGCCCATTGTGTATGTATAAACAAGTGATGAACTCATGTATGGACAGGACAACTGACCTATTAAGCTGTGCACACGTATCAAGGCTTGTAGATGTTTTTATAATCTGTCTTCTTGCAGGATGAGGATCTGAATGTAATAATTTCTTGGTTCATCTGCTTCCCGAAATCAGTTTTAATTACCCCGTGTTTTTGGTAATAGGTGGTTTATGGTGTTTTCCGCACGTTTGCTCGTGGTGCCTCATTGTCTATATGATAGCGGGATGTGTCACCACAAGCTTGGTATTAGAGCTCTAGGTTCGCTGAGTCTATAGGGATTTAGGACTAGGTTGTGTCTGTTCTCGTTAGTTTTTCCAGATTTTCTTACAATTATCTTCTACCCTCAGCGGAAGAAAAAGCCAAGATGTTTGGAAATCATGAAGAACATGCTGCCGAGAGCAGCAACACTGCATCAGTTGATGGAGCAGAAGGGCAGACACATGGAGATCGGGTGCCTGAGGTCCCCCAACTTGACCCAACCATTCTCGAAAACCCTACCTACTAGTAGCTTATGGGGCAGATGATGGCTACGATGAATCTCATGGTAGAGAGATTGCTAGTGCCTCCGCCGAGAGCACATGCTCCCCATGCTGAAACATCGGGTATTGGGAAGACATTTGAGCGGCTTCGCCGAGTCAGAGCTTTGGACTATGCTGGGAAGGCTGATCTAGCGGATGCAGATCTGTGGCTGACAGGTCTTGAGAAGGCCTTCTAGATCCTCGACATCCCCGAAGCAGACAAAGTCAAGCACACCGTTTACCTTCTAAAGGGTAGTGTTGGCCACTGGTGGGCCATCGAGGAGGAAAAGCGACCCCATGAGGTGATCAGTTGGGAGGTTTTTCGGCAAGAGTTCGTCAGTAGATATTTTCCGAAAATGTATCTGGATGAGAAGATTAGCCAGTTTGAGAGCCTGCGCCAAGGAACAATGAACATCACCGAGTATGAAGCCAAGTTCATGGACCTGTTAAGGTTTTGTCCTCACATGGCAGCGACAGATGACGAGCGAATCAGACGTTTTGAGAAAGGCCTGAGTGCTGAGCTGACAACACCTGCTTCTACGCTGGAGAACCGAGAGCGGTTTACCATGTTTGTGGAGTCTGTATGAAGGATTGAACGGTCAGTTAGGGAGAAAATAGAATCCATGTCTAAGAAAAGGCCTGCTCAGTTCCAGAGAAAGAGGTTCGATGGCTTCAAGAAGCCAAGGTTTTTAACACCTTCTGGGTTAAGAGGTTCCAGTGCACCGTCGCAGTGGTCTCCGAGTAAGGGAAAAGGATATGGTTCTTCAATGTCAAAGGCACATAGTACAACTTCTATAGCAGTGATAGGGCCGTCTAGGCCACAACAATGAGACCAATCATGCCATCTTTGTGGTTAGATCGGGCATTGGAAGTCAAACTGCCCAATGAAAGATGTTGAAGTGACGCAGCAACTGAGGCAGAATCAGCAAGGGCCAGACAGACAACAACCCAGTAGTAGCAGAGGGCGAGGACGTGGTCAAGCGTCACAAGAAGGATTGACTGCTCAAGGAAGCAGAGGATGGGGACAGCAAGCAACAGCTCGATTCTACGTTATGAGTTAGCCAGAGGCAATAGTCAACCCGCGAGTGGTGGCAAGTCAGATGAAGTTATTTCATTATGATTTGTCTTCTTCTTGCTTTATATCTGTTCTGGTTGACCCAGGTGCTACACACTCTTTTATCGCCCATAGTATGCTTGAAAACTATCTTTTACCTGTTAGTTGTAAGAAAGATAGCTTGTTGTTAGAAACCCCTCTTGACGTTTTGTCGATGCTTCGAGAAGTGTGTCCATCCTGTGTTCTATCTTTTTCAGGCACAAGATATAAGTGGATCTTATACCACTTGATATACATGGATTTGATGTGATCCCTGGGATGGATACCTTAGAAAAGTATAAGGTTGTGTTGGACTGTGGTTCCAAGCAGGTAATGTTTGATGATGATGGAGAGAAGTGGATCTTCCAAGGAGATAGGAAGATTCTTCCGACATGTCTAGTATCAGCTATGGTGGCAGAAAAGTTGTTACGACAAGGATGTAAGGCGTTCTTAGCTCACATTATGGATACCAAGGCAAAGGGTCCTAGCCTTGAGGAGGTGACAGTTGTCCGAGAGTTTGCAAATTTGTTTCCTGATGAGTTACCTGGTGTTCCTCCACCTCGAGAGATTGATTTTGAGATCAATATGGTTCCAGGAACACAACCAGTTGTACAGACACCATATAGGATGGCTCCAGCAGAGATGGCAGAGTTGAAGAAGTAGTTATAGGAATTGTTGGAGAAAGGTTTCATCCGACCAAGTATGTCGCCTTGGGGTGTCTCAGTGTTGTTTGTTAAGAAAAAGGACAGATCAATGCGGCAATGCATAGACTACCGACAGCTTAACAAGGTCACGATCAAGAAAAAGTACCCGTTGCCAAGGATAGATGATCTGTTCGATCAGTTGCGTGGTGCCACAGTGTTCTCAAAGATCGATCTACGGTCTGGATATCATCAGTTGAGGATTAATGTGGATGACATACCAAAGTCAGCTTTTAGAACAAGGTATGGTCACTTTGAGTTTGTGGTTATGTTGTTCGGGCTAACCAATGCGCCTGTTGCTTTCATGGATTTGATGAACAGGGTGTTCTGTTCGTTTCTAGATCAGTTTTTTGTAGTCTTTATAGATGACATCTTGATCTACAGTCAGGACAGTCAAAAACATGAACAACATCTTCGACAAGTGTTGACTCTCCTTCTCCAGCACCAGTTGTATGCCAAGTTTAGCAAGTGTGAGTTCTGGTTAAAAGAAGTAACTTTCTTGGGTCATGTGATATCTGCAGAAGGAGTCAAAGTGGACCCCAAGAAGGTGGAGTCAGTTGCATAATGGGAGCAACCGAAGACACCGACCGAAGTTCACAATTTCCTGGGATTAGCAGGATACTAGTGGAGGTTTATCAAGAACTTCAGTGTGATCACGTTACCAATGACAAAGTTGACTAGAAAGAATGTACCTTTTGTCTGGGATGATCATTTCCAGCAAGCTTTCCAAAGTCTGAAGGAGAAGCTGACTAGTGCTCCAGTATTAGTACTTCCAGAGCCTGGGAAAGGCTATGTCATTTTCTGCGATGCTTCCAAGAAGGGCTTAGGATGTGTGCTGATGCAGGAAGACCATGTAGTTTCTTTTGCTTCACGATGGCTTAAGAAACATGAGGAGAACTATCCGACTCATGATTTGGAGTTGGAAGAGGTAGTTCACGCGTTAAAGATTTGGAGACACTATCTTATGGGGAAGTGTGTCAAATTTTACAGATTATAAGAATCTGAAGTACATCTTCTCGCAGAATGAGCTAAACATGCGACAATGTCGCTGGATGGAGCTAATCAATGATTTCGACTGCACCATTGAGTATCATCCTGGTAAGGCAAATGTTGTAGCTGATGCGCTTAGTAGAAAGTCTTCTTCTCTCTCCAAAAAGAAGGCACAATTGAGTTCCTTAGTATGCCATAGACGGGATATGTTTGTCTCCTTACAACAAATGAATGTACAGATGAAAGTTTCTTTGTTAGCAGGACTTTTGGCACAGATGCAAGTTAAGCCCACACTGAGACAACAAACCAAAGATGCACATCAAACAGATGATACAGTGCAGTTGATCAAGTCAGAGCTCGGCAGCGAAAGGCGTGATGGGTTCCATGAGTCCAAGGATGGATTAGTTTGCTATCATGATAGGATAGTGGTCCCCAATGTTGATAATCTAAGGAAGCTAGTACTTGAGTAAGCACACACGTCAATGTATGCTATGCATCCAGGAGTCACCAAGATGTATCACAATTTGAAGGACCTATATTGGTGGCCTGGCTTGAAGAAAGATGTAGCCGAGTTTGTGGCTAGATGTGCGGTATGCCAGCAAGTTAAGGCTGAGCATCAGAAGCTGGAAGGTACGTTGCAACCCCTGCCAATACCACAGTGGAAATGGGATCATATAACCATGGATTTTGTGGTTGGTCTGCCAAGGACAGCTAAGAATTATGATTCCATTTGGGTGATAGTGGACAGATTAATGAAGTCTTCCCATTTCATACCTGTGAAGACAACATATACAGCTGAGAAGATTGCTCAGGTATATGTACATGAGATAGTGCGCTTGCACGGTGTGCCAACAACAATAGTTTCCGAAAGAGGTCCTCGGTTCACGATTTGTTTCTGGGAACAGTTGCACAAAGCATTGGGAACGCAGTTGAGGTTCAACACCGCTTTCCACCCACAGACAGATGGACAATCTGAGAGGACTATTCAGACTTTGGAGGATCTTCTTCAGGCTTGTGTTTTGTAGTTCCCAGGCAGTTGGGATGTACATCTCAGTTTGATAGATTTCGCCTACAACAATAGTTACCAACAGAGCATTGACATGGCTCCCTATGAGGCCTTATATGGAAGGAAGTGCATATCTCCTTTATGTTGGTATGAGTCTGGTGAGTATCAGCTTTTGAGTCCTGAGTTAGTACAGTAGACAATGGAAAAGATCAAAGTGATACAACAATAGTTGAAAGTGGAACAGGATAGGCAGAAGTCTTATGTAGACAATCATTGACAACCTTTAGAGTTCCAAGTGGGAGACAAAGTGTATCTCAAGGTCTCGCCTTAGAAAGGCATGCTATGGTTTGGCCGGAAAGGTAAGCTAGCACCCAGGTATATGGGGCCATACCCGGTCATAGCACGTATTGGAAAGGTAGCTTACAGGTTAGAGTAGCCGCCAGAACTGCATAGGTTACATCCAGTGTTCCACGTCAGCATGCTGAAGAAAAGTCATCCAGATATAGGGGCAGTGATACAGCCAGTCGAGGTTGAGCTTGATGAAGATGTGACCTACGAGGAAGGTCTTGTGATGATCCTTGGCAGAAGAGTAAAGAAGCTGAATAGGAAGGACCTGGTTCTGGTAAAAGTTCTTTGGCATCATTGTGGTGTTAAGGAAGCCACATGGGATCTTGAGGATGAGTTGAGGAGGAAGTATCCCTCACTTTTCTCTTCGGATTTCGGGGACGAAATCCCTTTGTAGAGGTTTATAGCTTGTAAGGACCCTGACCTCCGTTTTGGGCTTATCCTGTTTGCTTTGCCTAACCCTGGTGTTTAGTTGCTTGCTAATCACCTTTAGTGGTGATTAGGGTTTGTTTGTGCTTGTTGAGTGTTGGAGGTGCTACTTGCAATTTACCCAAGTCTAGGGTTGATGGGAAAGTTGTCACCTTGATAAGTGTTCTTCTCTCTCCTTGCTTCCTCTAGTGTTGAGAGGAAGGGTTGGGCTCGTTTCTTGAGCCTTGCCTAACCTTGTTGGACCTTGTGTCGGCCATAGGTGTGCCGACCATGGTCATGGCGGCCATGGGTGTGTCGCCCATGGGGTTGTGTCGGGCAGGTGTGGGTGTATCGGCCTTGGACCACCTTTGACTCCTAGCCTCGTTTGTGTCACCACTCTAGTGGACACTTGGTGCTTGATGCTTGCATGTGGAACTTGCCTTGGACATGTGTTTGGGGCATGATGTGAGGGTGGCGTTGCCCATGGGCAAGTGTCCCTAGGTGGGTGACACTTTGCCTTGTTCTACCTTGTTTTCTCCTCCATCCTCTTCTATATATGTATCCCCTTTCTCTTGCTAAGGATCCCTTTAGTTCCTTAGTTTTCCCTCTCCCTTGGTACATGACACCTCTCCTTTGCAAGCTTGTGGCCGATCCTCCTCCTTCTCCTTGGAGTCTTCTTCTTCCTCTAGTGGTGGCCAAACCCTAGAGTGCCTTGTTCTTGTGGTGGAGCTTGGAAACTTGGTGCTAGGAGCTTGGAGCTTTCTTAAGGCGGGTTACATAACTCCTAACCCTAACCATACTACCTTCTTCTATATACTTGTATGTTTTCATATGATTATTATCGGCCTTGTAGGTTGCTACATAAGTTTCTTGCTTATTGCACCTTTAATCTTGTGGTTATAGTGATCCTGTTGTTATGGTTGAGGTTTTGTACCTTTGTACCCTAGTTGGCCGAGCCATGGTTTAGGGTTTCCTTGTTGAGAAACACTCTTTTCCCTCCTTGGTCTAGAGAAATGAGCTTGAGCTCTAGTAATGTGGGAAATACCCCTCTCTCATTTAATTTGAGAGGTGAGCTTGTGTTCTAGTTGCTTGAGCAACACCGTCCTCTCACCATGGATTCGATAGGTGAGCTTTTTGGTAGATGAAGACCTATGTTAAGGTTGACCCTTGTGGTTGCCCGATTTGTGATGGAGGTTGTGCAAAAACCCTCTCTCTTGGTTGTTGAGAGGTGAGCCGACCTTCTTAATCAAATTAGGGTTTGGTTCCCTTGTGCTTGAGGTTGATGATGATCTTGTATCGTGCACGATATCACTTTGGGATAGTGCTTCCCATTTGAGTTGTACCCTTGGCCGTTGTGCCTAGTTGGAGTATGGTTGGTGGGCGATACCCTTGTGTGTTGGCGATATGTCTTGTTGGGTGCCCTGCACGATACACCTAGCAAAGGTAGTGGTTTGGTGCCCGATGTACCTTGGACGTTTTAGAGCTCAGGGAGCTACCTTTGTGTTGGGCGTCATGGTTGGTGGTTGGCTAGATGTTGATATGGTGACATATAGAAACCCTAGATGCTCTCCTTGACCGATAGGCTTCTTTGGAGAATTTTTGGTGTTGTCTGAGTTGTGTGTATGTTGGGCGATACCATGTTGTGTTGGGGCGTTATGTTCTGGTAGTGAGAGCCTTGGGCGTGTGAGTGGTGTGGCTGCTCGATAGGTACCTTCACCCTAGATGGGCGATAGGGTTCAATCGACATGGATAGATAGTTATGTCGTGCTTGGCCCCTTGCACGATACACTCCCCCAACCTAGCTGCACATTATGCCTTATGCACGATATGTTTTGATCTCTGGTTGCACGACACCCTTGGGTGGTGGTCGATACCCTCTAGGGTTGGCTGTTATGTGGTTATACATATGATTAGGCTGATATGCTTTTGGTAAGGGATGCTACCCTACCCGTCACAAGTTGTGGTGGGGGACACACCACCCGCCACCTCTTTTTGTGAGGGTTGTGAGAGTTTTAGTAAGGGTTCTGATGACCCGGGTTGCATGTAGATTATGGTTCCATGTTAATAATGATATTATATGTATTATGATCTCCTTGAACCCTGTATATATGATGATGAATTAACATGATGATCTTGGAAGCATATGAGTTGCTTCACATGATGATGTGACCCATGTCTATAGGTATGAGGCATAATATATATACTCATGACTATAATACCATGAATCATCAATGTTACCCTATGCTTGATAGCATGATCATTCTATTAATTCCTTAATGGCTTCAGTTATCTCTCTGAATGTGTATACTAACCATGTAGGTGTTTTATGCGGATTCATAGCCAAGTAAGGGATATGAGGTATATATGTTGAATAACACTGCATTGTGACAATCACTCTTGTTGATGAGATAACCTGCACCACTAGTCTGATGTGTTTAGGTCTGAGGACCTGAGTTGGCTAAAGTGCCTAGTTGAGGTGTTATCCTCTGATGATTAAATCAGGGATTGTTATCCCAAATGATGAAATGCCTTAAGAAGTAGTGGTTTCTTGAGATGAGGGATTGAGATCCCAGGATAATGTGATGGTGGTAATAACAAGGTAACTTAATGTTATGTATGTGTTACAACCCGGTTGCCTCAACAATCCAATTAAAATATACTAACTAATTACAGTGGAACATATCATGTAGTTTGCCCTGGCCATAGATCCATCATCGTCAGTAGTTGGTGATGGCGAAACAGGTTCTCCTGCGGGTTAACCTGGAAGCGCATATTATTGAATATGTGTGGTTTCTCCTAGCCAAAAATGAGGAGGTTAGAGTGCAACTTCGGTTGTAGACTCAAGATGTGTATAAGAGCATGGTGAATAGGCCCACAGCTCAGTGTGATAGAGCATGAATGCGTTCATGGCTAGGGAGCACAGTGAACTAGCCTGTGGCTCAGATTTACTAGCGCCGAGACCTGTACCAAGGCGGGCTAAAGAAAGGGTAGCCTACGGGAGCTGACGCTGTGGCTGAGGCCACTCAAGCATGAGACTGCGGTCCTGCTTGTATTGAGCTCGTGCACTGACCACGAGGTGGGAGGTCGTGGAGTCCGACTCTTCCATTGACCTTGTATGGCACCGGCTTGGGTTTCGTAACCGAAGGTTGGATTTGAGCGGTACGGCTCACTTCATCAGGGAATAATAAAATGTAATCCAGCCGAATAATACATCTTTCTTAGGACAAAATATGGAACATTGTTTGAGGCCTTGCTTATATAGATGATCTAGTTGAACTTTACACTTATGTGTATGATCCTTATATCTTGTGATAAGTTCTTATAAAGCTTATCTTATCAATCATGTTCCATAAAGAAATGCTTGGTTACATGCCTTCCGTGCATCTTGGTAAGCTTGATGGTAATAACAACCTTACTCTATAGACTGCTCTTATTATACATTTTATTTGTTATCTGCGGTTGTTGCCTTAACCTTTTTGAGGTTTTATAGTTTCGGCATGGAGTTATGTTTCTCGCTGGGACTGTATGTCTCACCCCGTTGGTTTACAACCTTTTTTAGGTGATCGCGCTAGACGTGATGGTGGTCGTGAGGTTGCGACTGAGCAGCAAGAAGAGCAGTAGAAGGCAAGAGATGGATACGCTGCTGTTTTGGTTGTTTTGTAGTAGAGTCTTAGAGTCATCCCTGTACTCTCAGGTCCTCAGAGGTGTTTTGATGTTGTTTTACGATGTATAGCTGATGAATCCTTGTATATCCTGTTGCTGGCTGGATGTGGCTCGTTGTGTATGTATAAATAGGTGATGAACTCATGTGTGGACAGGACAACTGACCTACTAAGTTGTGGACACGTATCAAGGCTTGTAGATGTTTTTATAATCTATCTTCTTACAAGATGAGGATCTGAATTTAATAATTTCTTGGTTCATCTGCTTCTCGAAATCGGTTTTAATTACCCCGTGTTTTTGGTAATAGGTGATTTATGGTGTTTTTCGCACGTTTTCTCGTGGCACCTCGTTGTCTGTATGATAGTGGGATGTGTCACCACACATCTGGGGATGTTATGATATGTGAGAATGAAGGAGAAAAAGAGTTTGCCTTCAATGGACAAAGATTGAAACCAGTTGTGGAAGTAGGCCCAGACAAGGCCAATCAAAGTTTTGACATTGTGATGCTTGTAGAAGAACAACAATCTGATGAAGAGATGTGCTTGTAAGTAGATGAGAAAGAAATATACTACAAGGATGCCTTGAGAATCCCAAGGAAGTGAAATAAGTCAAGAATCTATAAGCCCGGTTGAAGGCGTAAAATTTAGCACTAGTGGGAGGCAATCCACGTGGTTTGAGATTCTCGAACCTTACTTTTTGATACTTTTGTTTTATTTTCCACAAATATACACACACACACTTGTGTTTAATAGTTTTTCTTTGAGTTTTGATGACATAGAAGGTGTTAGACACTAGAGAGAGAGGGATCAAAGTTGAGTCATGGTCATTAAGACAAACTTGTGGCAGAATGCTAAAGAAAAAGGAAGTTTTTGTTTTTGAATCGAGAAAGTTGAAGGGTTTCCCCCAACACGGTAGTGGTGCTCTAACACGGTCATGACATGAGTGGCCAAACATGACCGTGGCCTCCCGCCACGACAGTGGGTTTTATTTCATCAAAAGTTGTAAAGATGTCAGGGTTTTTTGGACGAATGGCCACGTCCGTGTCGAAGATGCATGTCCACGACCATGGCAAGGTCAGAGGGAAACACTCTTCATCGAAAACATGACTATGGCACCCCACCACAGCCATGCTACCAAGCCCTAGCCATGACTGTGGCCACCCGCCACGACCGTGGCCCGACCCAGTACAGGAAAAAATATAGCTTTTATACACATCAACCTGACCCCTTCTTCATTTCTTCCTCAAGTGCACGACCGTGGCGGTGCACAACAACCTCGACCACCACCATTCTCCACCTCCAACACCTCAAAACACTCCCAATCAACCTCCAATCGATACCAAATCATTCCCCATCCACCCCTTCCATTTCCACCACCTTTCCTCTCTCAATTGGCCCTCCATCTCCACCTTCATCTCCAATCGCCCCAACAACCCCTCGCCTAAACCTCCACATAAACCCTCCATTTTCATCCAAATCCATAGCAAACCCCACATCCACTATCTAAACCTCCTTTTCCTTCCATTCTACACCTAAATCCACATCCATATCACCCCCTATACAAAAATCCGAATTTCACTCTCCATTCCCAACCCAACCATGAAGAAAATTGGGAAGGCAATCACCAAGGGGGCCAACATCATCACCGGAGGAAAGCAACATTCCAAAAACACCTCCTTCGATGTTTCTGTGCCCTCAGATACCCCATCCCCAACCACCTCCACATACCAATCCCTCTGTCGCTCACAATCGGTGAGTGCATCCCACTCCCATTCATTTGACAGCCACCACATCAATGACGCCACATATGAGGGATATGAATAAGAAGAGGTGTCTGAGGAAAATCTGGACGATTTGATTGATGAAGTTGAGCCAGTGATTGCAAAGAAAGGGAAGAAATCAAAAGCAGCACTGTCATCATCAAAGTGCCCGCCAAATCCTACTCCAGCACACCACTTGACATCTCACACGGCGACAGAGCATAGTGAGCAGCCGCAATCTACGCAGCAGTTGCATCGGGGTGAAGAACAGTATGCACATTGGTACAACCTCGATACGAGTTCAGGGTCCAAGTCTTACAGAATGAAGGAAGATGAAGATGGAAGTGACGAGGAAGAGGTAGAGCTGATTCCTAAGGAAGAGGATGTTCTGGCACATTTGGAGGAAAATAGATTGAAGGCCTTAGGAAAGGCCCCTCCAGGAGTGTCCTATGGTAGAGGACACAAGCAATAGAAGATCTCTCTCATATACCCAAAATCCATGACAAGGAGAGTCATCCCCACTAGATATGGTTGTGAGAAGTTCATTGATGATCTAGGAATTAAAGAAGCGGTGAAAGGGAGTTTAAAGGAAATGGGGCTATGGAACGTTCTTTTCACACCCCAAATAACCTACCACACTTTGACTCGGGAGTTCTTTGCCACCCTTGAGAAGACAAAGGTGAGCGTTAGTGAAGCTATCAAGTTTGCCATGATGGGAAACATGCACACCCTCACAACTACTGAGTTGAACTGTGTTTTTGCTGCAAATCCTGAAGAGGCCAAGAAGATGGATGACGACCTGCTAGAAAAAGAGGTGGATTTTGATTATGCACATTTCTGGAAGACTGACAAGAAATAGAGATTACAATGCAGGGAGGTCCAAAACTACTGCTATAAGCAACCCCCTACTCTGTTATGTGCAAAAGGTCTTAGCAAATACCATTGTGGGACGGTATGATAACTGATTCAGCCCTATTTTAGGGCTTCATCTTGTGTCATTTTGCATTTCAATCACATCTACAATTGTTAGATTACATGTTATTTCCCTCAATATGTGTTTTATTGTCAAATGCACTTATGGATGGTTTTTGCATGTTTTATAGGTACTTTTACCACTACTTGATGGATTGAAAAGAAGATGGTTGAATCTAGGGTTTCCCTAGGCTTGGAGGAGCCCACAATGAGGCCAAAACCACTCCAAACCTACCCCAAGTGGTAAAAGGATGTATTGAAGAAATAACCTTCATGGATGGCCAAGTTCAACACTCAAATGTAGGGGAAGGACCCTAGAACGGCTGTGCTACCATGGAATGGACGTTCAGGGACATGCCCCAATAAGTAGAATCTTCAAAAATTGACCCAGTTGGACAGAACGACTGTGCTATCAAGAATGGCCATTTTGGGAGTTCCCAGCATGGCCGTGTTGGGGCCAGAACAACTGTGCTACCCATTGCCCAGCACGGTCGTACTACACACAATTTTACCCGATTTTCTGCATTATTCTACCCACGTTGCCCCCACTTAACCTAATGTTTCCCCCACACCTATATATACCTAGGTGGTGGATGGGGCATGAGGTTAGCTACCCTAAAACCGATCTAGCTTCCCCATTTCATCCTCCACCCATTCCTACCTCATTCCACCTCTATTTCACTGTTTCCACCATCAAAACCCTACATTCCTTCCATTTCCACCATACAACCATGCCATTCACCTACCTTGGAGGGAGCTCGAGCTATAGCTGCTAGGAGGTCGAGAAGGAGGAGTCTTCACCGAGCTCATCATGTCTTTTCATTCCTGTACTCATTCTTCTTCCTTTCTTTTTGTATTTTCCATGTCTATGAGTAGCTAGGCCCCTTGGGTGGGCTGTTTGGGGGAAATTATGTTACTTTGATACCATGTTGGGGAAAAATGACATGTAAACTTTGTAATTCCATTTGTTAATGATTATGTTCTATCTTCATCTCATTCTCCATGAATTTCTTGTTGGTTTGTGTGTGAAATCACCTAGGAATTTAGGGAAATTACTTATATATGTGAATTTTGAGATTTGCCCCTAGATCCAATTCTTGGATCCCTAGGCTACCTCCCATCTTCCTATATCCTAATCATTCTCCCTAAACCTAAGTGAGAGATCTAAGTAGCTATATTAGATAATTCTAGTGCAATTAGCATGGAGCCTTCTCAAGGCTAGAATGTGGGGGAATTGGGGTCCTAAGCCCTAATTTCACCTCCCCATTACTACCCTCGGCCCCTAATTACCCTACGAATGTCTAATATAGAAACCTAGACTTGACTAGACTCTAATTGAATTGAACCTAATCCCTAACCCAATTGAGCCTCACAAGGGTAGTAGGGGGTGTTAGGGACTAGTTCCCCTATACACCACCTAGCATATCCATGGCCTGTTAGTAGCTTAGGTTAATTCATTAGACTCTAACTCATTGTTTGGTTTGGATAATGTAAATAGAATCATAATGTTCATAAGTCACCCTTAACTTAAGTGATAAGTGCAACCCCTAAAAATCCCATACCTCTCTTTATTGCTTAAAACCCTAGTTTTGTGCTTGCTTAGTTTAATTAGTTCCTTTCTTGCTTAGTTAGCTTCTTGCTTTGCTCTTGCCTTTTTCATGCTAGCTTAGCTCTTTAATTACTCTTTTACTCTTCTCTTTCTTGCCTTAGTGTAGTTTGCACTTTCATACCTAGCTTAATCCTTTCTTGCTTGTTTAGCCTTAATCTGGTCTAGGTTTAATGTAGATTTCATTCTTGCCTTTAATTCTTCATTTGTTTATAATAATTTAACAATCAAATCAACCTTCAAACCCTTAACCCTAGTCTCCGCAGTAGGAACCTAGCAAAACTAAACCTAGCTCTAGTGCCCCCTCTTCTCCCTATGCATCAACCCTATACTTGTCGCCTTCCTATACTACGACACGACCTCGTGTTCTTGGGGGTGTAGTTGTTTTAGTGTGAGTAGGTGTTTAGTTAGGTTTTATAAATATCAAAAGTTAATCCACTATGTGCTTCCGTCCATGGGGTTGCATCTATTCAAACTCCAATTGAGTAGCATGTAACAACATTGGCGGGAGCGCACCAAGCTTTCTGGCACCATTATCGGGGATAAAGGCGCTCGACCTAGCTAGTTAGTTTTGCTTTGACTTTTTCTACTACCCTCATCATTGCTATTCTTTATTCATCATTTTTTGCATTCTTTGTGTATATTGGTTTACTAACTTGTTCTCTTTTGTTTGGTTGTGCTTTGTGCATGTGACAAGCCATTCGAGGAAGACAAGATGGAAGGCCAAGATGCACGAACCCATCCATTTCCTCCACCGCCCTACCTCCAAGGCTATCCTAAGCCTTACACACCCCCATCACCTCCATCGCCACAACCTTCCCACCATTTCACCTTCCAACCTCAATTCCCTTCTCCACCTCAATTCCAAAGGCCATTAACAACAATGCCACCACCAAAACTATCACATGCTCCCCCTACTTCCTATGAGCAAATGGATATGGTTTCAATAATGGGGTGTGATAAGGTTGTTTTGAAGCTTATCAAGGGAGGGAAGAAATTTCACAAAGATCTTAATGAAGACCCATTGCCGGAAAGTTCATGTTTGCAAGTGTCCCATATGATTGAGACCCCTCTCTTAGATGCCTATGAAGACCCATTCCTCAAGAGAAAGAAAGACAATGGCATGAAATTTATGAAGGTCATAAGGTTGATTAAGATCTATGATGATGATCCCCAAGGAGAGAAAATTGTTGAAAAATATTTGAGAAGCTCACATGACCCTTGGGAAGAAGATCAGTCAAGGAAAGAATTTGAGAGGATTGCCTATGATGGGGATGCAAATATTTTGTTTTTGGACAATGGTTGATGGTGAAAGAACAAAAAGCCTAGCTGAAGGCATGAAACCCAGCGCTTGTGGGAGGAAACCCACCTAGGTTTGGGAATTTTTCACCCAAACTTCAATTTTTGATACTTTTGCTTTATTCTTACACTTTCCAAGAAAACACACACACACTAGACTTGATGGTTTTGTTGTTTGTGAATCATTTTAGAACATGTACAATGGAGGAGAGATGATGCATGGAAGAGACAACCAAAAAGAATATCATAATTGAAGAGAAGATTGCAAATCAGTAGAAAAGCTGCATGAAGGAGATCAGCACGGCCGTGCCACACAAAACGGCCGTGGTGGAGGCAATACATAATGGCCATGGTGGTAACCACAACTGTGGTGGATCCCCTACTCACTGGACACCTTGATATCACTCTCCCCTCTTGGTGTTTTTCTACCATTACTCCATGCCCGCTACCCTATCATCCTAGACTTCTATTTCATGCTGAGGACAACATGGTTTAAAGGTTTGGGGTGGTAGGGCGGTATGCCCTTTCTCTACCCCACTTCTCTCTATGTTACTTGTTCTAAATTTTTGCTCATCAAACAGTATAACCATCTCTCATACTTGTGCATCCATGCTTTGTGTTTTCTTTATAGAAATGCATATCATATAGGTCAATTTCATGCATTTTGCATAATTTTCAAAAACAAATTTCTCTTTTTGCCATGCATTGCATATCATGTAACTTTTTGATAACTTTTGTATGTTTTAGCTAGGATTTGGTTGTTTTCTGCTTTAAGTTCAATAATATAGGCTTAGATATGATTGAAGGCAACTTGGCACCATTTTGGCCAATTTTGCCCAAATTTGAGTTTTCTTGCCTAAAAGTGTGTTTCAACCCAATCTCTACTTTTTGGATTAAAAATGATGACCTTAGACAAATGCAAGTGAGTTATCATTGTTTGTTGCTAAATGGTATCAATTCTTGACTTTTTACATGTGCATCACCTCTCTTGTGTTTGTGGATGATTTGGTTGAATTATGATTTGAGCAAGCTATGAGCGCTTAGTTGTTATGAAATCACTTGATTGAAGTATCAATTTTAGGTTGTTCATTCATGTGATGTGACATTGTTGGATGAAGTGTTGGATTAATTTTCATACATGATACCTTATGTTAATCATGCCAGTGACCCCTCTTTGACCCGACTATTCACTCACCATCTTCTTACCCCTCCACCTCATGAAAGGATGCCAAAGTGCACATATTAGTCATGGTCACCTCCAAAAGTTTGGGGTGGCCACATCTACATCTCACCGCTTTACTCTCATCACCATATGCCCAATCTACTCCAAGGTCAAAGAAAAAGGAAAAAAATAAATAAAAGGATGCTCCTGTTTAAGAGCATTCAAATAAAGAAAAGATGAGTGATCTATGTAATAGCACTCCAAAATCTTACCACAACCCTTGTTTCCATCTTTGTCCCCGTTGAGCTAGGAAACATCAAACTTAGCTCATTTTGCCCTTTTTTGCAACCACGTGGGTCATTTGGTTTGATTTGAAACATAAGGTTGAAAGGATGAAGGTGAAACAACACTCTTGGTCATCCTTGATTAACACCATCATGAAACGGTTTACCTGGAACTACATGAAAGAAATATGGATAGCTTGTGTGCTTTATGCACTATATTTGAATTTCATATGCTTTGTGCTCACTTCATGATTGGTTTGTGAAAGTAGGAGAGGAGAGAGGTGGAGTGCATGTACTTAGTCACTATTGATCCTATTCAACAATAATCCTTCTTTACATTACATTTGTCATTTTTGGCTTGTGAAAATTTTGCAGAGAGATTGAGTTGGAGCATACTTGAGGACAAGTATGTTTCAAGTTTGGGGTGGTGATTCAACCCTATTTTAGGGCTTCATCTTCTGTCATTTTGCATTTCAATCACATCTACAATTGTTAGATTACATGTTATTTCCCTCAATATGTGTTTTATTGTCAAATGCACTTATGGATGGTTTTTGCATGTTTTATAGGTACTTTTGCCACTACTTGATGGATTGGAAAGAAGATGGTTGAATCTAGGGTTTCCCTAGGCTTGGAGGAGCCCAAAATGAGGCCAAAACCACTCCAAACCTACCCCAAGTGGTCAAAGGATGTATTGAAGCAATAACCTTCATGGATGGCCAAGTTCAATACTCAAATGCAGAGGAAGGACCCCAAAATGACCGTGCTACCATGGAATGGCCGTTCTGGGACATGCCCCAATCAATAAAATCTTCAAAAATTGACCCAGTTGGCCAGAACGGCTGTGCTATCAAGAATGGCCATTTTGGGAGTTCCCAGCATGGCCGTGCTGGGGCCAGAACAGTTGTGCTACCCATTGCCCAGCATGGTCGTGCAACCCAGCACGGCCGTGCTATCCATAATTTTACCTGATTTTCTGCACTGTTCTACCCACTTTGCCCCCACTTAACCTAATGCTTTCCCCACACCTATATATACCTAGGTGGCGGCTGGGGAATGAGGTTAGCTACCCTACAACCACACCTATATATACTTAGGTGGAGAAGGAGGAGTCTTCATTGATCTCATCATAAATTTTCACTCCTCTACTCATTCTTCTTCCTTTCTTTTTGTATTTTCCATTTCTATGAGTAGCTAGGCCCCTTGGGTGGGCTGTTTGGGGGAAATTATGTTACTTTGATACCATGTTGGGGGAAAATGACATGTAAACTTTGTAATTCCATTTGTTAATGATTATGTTCTATTTGCATCTCATTCTCCATGAATTCCTTGTTGGTTTGTGTGTGAAATCACCTAGGAATTTAGGGAAATTGCTTATATATGAGAATTTTGGGAGTTGCCCCTAGGTCCAATTCTTAGATCCCTAGGCTGCCTTCCATATTCCTATATCCTAATCAATCTCCCTAAACCTAAGTGATAGATCTAAGTAGCTATATTAGATAATTCTAGTGGAATTAGCATGGAGCCTTCTCAAGGCTAGAATGTGAGGGAATTGGGGTCCTAAGCCCTAATTTCACCTCCCCATTACTACCCTCAACCCTTAATTGCCATAGGAATGTCTAATATAGAAACCTAGACTTGACTAGACTCTAATTGAATTGAACCCAATCCCTAACCCAATTGAGCCTCACAATGGTAGTAGGGGGTGTTAGGGACTAGTTCCCCTATACACCACCTAGCATATCCATGGCCAGTTAGTAGCTTAGGTTAATTCAATAGACTCTAACTCATTGTTTGGTTTGGATAATCTAAATAGAATCATAATGTTCATATGTCACCCCCCAACTTAAGTGATAAGTGCAACCCCTAAACAACACATACCTCTCTTTATTGCTTAAAATCCTAGTTTTGTGCTTGCTTAGCTTAATTAGTTTCTTTCTTGCTTAGTTAGATTCTTGCTTTGCTCTTGCCTTGTTCATGCTAGCTTAGCTCTTTAATTACTCTTTTACTCTTCTCTTTCTTGCCTTAGTGTAGTTTGCACTTTCATACCTAGCTTAATCCTTTCTTGCCTGTTTAGCCATAATCTAATCTAGGGTTAACATAAATTTCATTCTTGTCTTTAATTCTTCATTTTTCATAGTAGTTTAACAATGAAATCAACCTTCAAACCCTTAACCCTAGTCTCCATAGTAGGAACCTAGAAAAACTAAACCTAGCTCTAGTTCCCCTCTTCTCCCTGTGGATCGAACCTATACTTGCCACCTTCCTTTACTACGACACGACCCTGTGCGCTTGCGGGTGTAGTTGTTTTAGTGTGAGAAGGTGTTGAGTTAGGTTTTATAAATATCAAAAGTGAATCCACTGTGTGCTTCTGTCTGCGGGGTTGCATGTATTAAAACTCCAATTGAATAGCGTGTAACACCATTAGTGGGAGCGCACCAATAACCAAGGCTCCATTTCTCAAAAAGATATGTTTGTCTTGATGGCAATGAACCACAAACGGTATATAGACCTTGGAGTGATACTGATTGATCACATGAGGTTCATACCCTTCAAGAGTAAAAACACCTTTTGTTATGGGAGGGTTTGTAACCTCAATTGCACTCACTTTGGGGTGTGATCTTTTTGGGTTTGAAGACGTATATGAGGCAAAGTTTGTTGACATGAACTATCTTATGCGCTTGTAAACTATCAAGATGAAGGACAAAAGGATGATATATCACACAAGTAGTATGCTTGACATTGAGCTTGAGCTACCATACCTCACGGTGCCACTTCTATATGTATTGGGGATCTTCTATAGACTGAGGGAAAGATTGTTGAAATGGTAGCAATAGAACCCACGAGACACATACACTAGGGGAGCCACTACTGCATAAGAAGAGATAGCTGAATCAAATGTGCAAGGGCAGGAACAAGAAAGTGAAGGACACAGGAAGCCCCAAAGGACAAGAAGGAGGGATGAAGGAACATCCCAACTGCAACATCCCTCAACAAACGCCTACGACATGTTCACCATCTAGGCACAACTTGAGGGTATTCAGAAGACATAGAGCGACATGAAACTGATCCAACAATACATGTGGCAAGACCAACAACAAATGCACCATCAAATCAACCACTTGTATCACTACCACCATGCCCAAGCAGCAAGAAACCCCGAATGGGGTGGCATAGCTGGATATCTAGAGACATACCCTCCACCCCAAGATGACTATTGGGGACATTACTATCAACACCCTCCTGAAGGCTCAATTCCTCCTCCAGATCCTCCTCACTCGTTTGACCAGCAACCACAAAAGCCGTGACACTTCCCATATCTACCCTACACTATAGTTTCATGCCGAGGACAACATGATTCTAAATTTTGGGGTGGGTAGGGCAGTACGCACCACCCTCTGTCTCTCTGTGATTTTGTTCCACCTGTTCTATCTAGATTAGTTTTTCTTGCTCTTATTTTTTATTGCATCTTTGCATAGCATGTAGTTGCTTTCTTGCATTTTTGTCTAATTTTTCAAAAAATTTGCTCCTTTTTTGCCATGCATTGCATATCATGTAGATTTTTGGTAATTTTTGCATGTTTTAGATAGGATTTTCTTGCTTTACTATTTTAAGTTCAATAATATAGGTTTAGATGTGATTGAAGGCAAATTGGCACCATTTTGGCCAATTTTTCCCAAACTTGAATGTTCTTGCCCAAAAAGCATGTTTTGACTTAATCTCCGCTGTTTGAAATGAAATTTTTTAATCCTTTGACAAATGCATGCCATTTTCTTAGATTTTATTGCTATATGGTCTTGTTTGATGACTCTTTACTTGTGCACCACCTCTCTTAAGTTTGTGAATGTTTTGGTTGTTTTGTGAATTGAGCAAGCTACAAATGCTTAAAGCCTATGGAATCACTTGGTAGAAATGTGAATGTCATGTTGCTCTATCATGTGGTATGATATCATTTGATAAAGTTTTGGATTATCTTTCATGTAGGAAATCTTATATTGAAGACTACACTAATGACCCCTCTTTGATCCGACTATTCTTTCACCATCTTCATACCTCTCCACCTCATGAAAAGATGCCAAAGTACACATAGCAACCGTGGCCACCCCCAAAAGTTTGGGGTGGCCACATCTCCACCTCCCCATTTCAATCTATCCATCATATGCCCTATCTACACCAAGGTCAAAGAAAAACAAAAGAAAAATAAAAGCAAAAATAAAATAAAAGAATGCTCCTGTTTAAGAGCATTCAAATAAAGAAAAGATGAGTGTGTAAAAGCACTCCAAAATCTTACCGCAATCCTTTCTTCCTTTCTCACACCCATTGAGTTAGAAAACATCAAATCTAGCTCACTTTACCCTTTTCTACAACCAAGTTGGTCATCTAGTGTGGTTTCAGACATAAGAGTGAATGCATGAAAGCAAAACAATAATCCTAGTCGTTTTTTATTAACATCGACATGAAACGGTTTACCCAGAATGACATGAAGGACATGTGGACAAATTGTGTATTCTATGCTTTATATTTGAAGTTTGTATGCTCAATGCTCATTTCATGATCGGTATGTGAAAGAGGAAAGGAGAGAGGTGGAACACATGCACTTAGTCACTTCCAAGACCATGTAGTCAATAATTTTTTGCTACTATGCATTTTCCATTCTTGTATATTGAATGAAAATTAAAAAGAGAGATTAAGTTAGAGCATACTTGAGGACAAGTATGTTTTAAGTTTGGGGTGGTGATGTAGCCCTATTTTAGGGCTCCATATTGTGCCATTTTGTACTTAAATCAAATCTAAACATGTTAGATTATAAGCTATTTCCACTAATATATTTATCATTGCTAAATGTGCTTATGGATGTTCTTTGCACTATTTTCAGGTAGTTGTACCTTGCCTTGGATGGATGAGAGAGAAGGAAGGAGTTCTAGGGATCCTCCACTCATGTAGAGGTCCAAAGAGGGCCTTAAAAGCTCCCTCAACCTACCCCCAGTGGCCAAGAGTTGTCATCAAGCAAAGAAATCCATGAATGATGAAGTTTGAAGTTCAATTGACTAATGCAGACCCCAACACGGATGTGGGCATACCCCCACGGCCGTGTCTTTTATGGTGAACAAACGACAGAATCAACAGGGACTTGCACCCAACTTACCACGGTCGTGGCCCATTGTAGATACCACAGCCGTGGTCATCTACACGGTCGTGGCCAACAGAGAAGAAAACGGTCGTGGCCTCCCCACACGATCATGGGAATTTTGTGTAAGGATCCCCAAAATCAATAGGGAGTTGCACTTAAATCCCCACGACCGTGGCCATCCGCCATGGTCATGGCCTTTGAAGATCAACTTGAACGTGCTGCTCCCCCACGATCAAGTCCTCCTCCTCCAAAACGACTATGTTACTCATCATGGTCGTGGTGCTACTCACCCAACACGACCATGGCACTCTACCATGACCGTGGCCACCTCCTTGCATTCTCACCACCCTTTCCATACCATGCATGTATCCACTCTCCATGACCATCCTATACTACCCCCACCACAGCTGTGTCCCATCAACACGGCTGTGTTGCCACCCAAAACCTACCACTTTGTACACTGATTTTCCCACAATACCCCTACTTACCCTAATGCTTCCACCACCACCTATATATACATAGGTGGAAGCCACAACACTAGGTTAGCTACTCCCATCCTCCATTACTCCTCTCCACCTACTCCTTGAGCATTTAGTGCATTTCCCTTACATTTATTCTCTCCATCCACCATTTCCATCTCCATTTCACCTTGGAAACCTAGTTTTCTAGGTTTTCCTACATAATCCCCCATGTCTTCATTCTCATCTGCACCCTTGGAGGAGAGAGGACGTCCTCAACAACAAGGAGGTGAATAAGAAGGCTACTTCCCTGAGGTCCATGGAGTTTCTTCCCATTCTTCCCCATTCTTTTGTCATTTCTTTGATTATGTGTAGCTAAGCCCCTAGTGGTGGGTTGTTTGGGGATAAAATATGACTTTGATACCATGTTGGGGGGATTTTGGCTAGTAATGAACTCATTTTTATCTATGATGATTACTCCATGCTTTTGTCTCTTATCCCATTGCCATGCTTGTGATTTATGCTTTTTGCTATGAATTGCTTGTTTGATAGTGCTTGAAGATACCATGTCTCTAGCAGAATTGGGATGCATGTGGAAATCTTTGGTATGACTCCTAGGTCCCAATAGGGGCATCCCTAACTAGTCTACTTTGTTCCTACATGCCTACCCCCTCTCCTACTACTTGGTATGAGACCTAAGTTACTAGTATAAGTGGGATTGATGTGATTGCCTAGGGTTTTCTAAAGGCTAGAATGACTAGTGGCATGAGGTCAAATACCCTAATCTCTACTCCCATCTCTACCCTCGGCCCTCAACTGCTCAATACCACTTATCCTAGAAACCTAGATTTGGCTAATTCTATTAGAATTACACCTAACCCTAGTCTTCCACTAGTAGTGTAGGGTACATTCTAATAGCATTTCCCTTATTGTTTGGTTTGGTAATCTAGATGAAAGATGAGAACCATGGTTGTCCAATAACCTCCCCCAACTAATATTAAAGTTACATACCCAAACGGCCCACCTACCTTAATCATCTTGTTTAAAACTCAACTTGCTTTGTTTGCTTGCTTATGCTAGTATATTCTAGTTGTTCTTGCTTAACCTAGTCAATTGCTCAGTTTTGATAGTTAGGGATAATTTAGATCTTTTCTTGCTTTAGTGGTTAACTTAGTTTCTAAATTGCTTCTTGTTCCTCTAGTGTAGTGTAACTTACCTTTGCTCTTGCTTACTTAGTTGGTTAACCTAGATTGTTAAACTTGCTTATTTAATATAACTTAGGTTCAATTCGACCTTTCTTGCTCGTTCACTTAGATGAATCACAAAATAAAACCCTTTTAAACCCTTCAACCCTAGACTCCGCATTAGGAACATAGCCAACGCTAGCCTAGCTCTAGTGCCCCCTCGACATCTGAGGATCGACCCCTATTCTTGCCAATCACCTATACTACAATAGTACCCCATGCGCTTGCGGGTGACCTATTTGGTTTTGTGATTGACTTGGTTAGGGATAACACAAATTTTGAAAGACTCACATGTGTGTCCTCCCTTAGGGTTGCATCTAGCCACCTCTAGTTGGTTAGTGTGTTTCCTTGGTGGGAATCGCACCATGAACGTGTTTGAGATGTACTACTATAGGAATATGTTCTATAATAGGGATAAAAAACATGGATGAGTGTATAGAAACTAGGAAATAAAGTAGGATAACATAGCTTCTTGTCTTTATCTTCTCTCCTCCATCTCATCACTTCACTCTACTCATCTTCCTCTATTCTTGCCAACATACCAACCACATAATGGATAAGAGTGGTTTGGGTGGAAAGACAAAATCAATTGGTAGAGATAAGGCTTTCTAAAGCATGAAGTATTTCTGATAGAAGGCACAGTAGGAAGAACAAAGTACTACAAGTATATAGGCACGATAGGAAAAAAAATAAGATCACAAGAATATTGGTGTTGTGGTATATAACATAGAAGATCCTTAATTCAAACAAATACACTCAACAATCTGGGATAAGGGAACCACATGGAAAGGAAGAAAAATTCATGCAGTATCCCTTTTTTTTGCACTTTCTAAACTAGCACGAGGTCTTTTTTCTAATATTTAACTGAAAATGTGAGTCAAAGTGCTCCATTAACCGATTACATATATTCTTAGAGAAACATAGATGGATCTTTGTTTGATCCAAAAATGTGTGGGAGTGGAGCCCCACGATATGGATTATGTCACAAAATAGATCAATTATAGAATCGATTAGCAATATATATAAATAGTGTATGCATAATTAAATTATGCAAGTCGTAGACTCCAAAATAAGTAGTCAACTTGATTTCCCTTAATCATGTTGCCGTGAGAGATCTTGTAGAGAGTTTGATTGAGTTTGCAAGGTGTCTTGAATGTTGCAAAGGTCTAGGGAGTGACTATTGTGTGTGAGAAATTTCCTGATGAAGGGACGTACAGGGAGAGAATATTGCAATAGTTTAAGAAAAATTCAAAATCCATTGACTTACAAGAAACAATTGTTGATCTGGGATCTACATATGAATGTGATATGTCCTTTACAACAACAAATAGAAAAGGAAAGTAAGATTGTGGAGTCGTGATCAGAAATATAGAGTGTGCTCTTGGATCAACCTTTTTTATTTCAAGCCCCCCGGAGAGCATGTAGAAATGTACAAACTCCTCATACTCAAAAAGTAATACATGATCTTGGAGGAGTTCCTTATATATATTCACATCCGAATTCCACAACAAGTCTTAAAGACAGAGACAACTTCTAATGGGAGATTAATGCATGGTCTCTTTGGTGACAAGATCTTTATAGGCATACTCACCTTGAGCGACGCAGTGGTTGCAGTGATTCCCAAACAAGACAACTGTAATGAACCTTACTTTTTGACATTTCCCAATTAAGTAAGGTCCTCAAAAGTTGAGAGGCATTACCCAAAATTCCCATGGATCTAGATTTTATCAAGTAACAAATAATAAAAAATAATTTCCACTAGTTCAAATGTTATTTACAAGATGCTCCTCTAAGGAGCTAAATGAATTTCTATCATCATAATTGTACATATGAGAAGGAGTATCTATCCAATACTCCTTTACTTAGCTTTAATGCCTCCAGGTAATTTCATCTGGTTCATCATGTCTTGATATCTTCTTATCTTGCATTTACCTAAAACGGTGTGAAAAAAAGTACAAATCAGTATATTGCTATATTGTGTATGTAGGTGCATGCAAAAGTGTGCAAGTAAGCTAGCAACATATAATCAATCAATTACTTGCAAAATAAAAACTAACAATCTCATTGCATATTCTAACCCATGTTAGATTTGCTCTCCTAGGTGTGATAAGTGTCCCTCCAGGAATCATGTGCATCATACCTTGATGCATGTCCTCCTAGGGTTCAAAATGTGATATCCTTCTTTATGTGATACCCATAGTGGTCTTATATTTGACAACAATATAAATAAAAAACCAACAACCTATTTGAACAATCTTCATGAAACACTCTATAAACCTCGACAATCGATATTGTAGGTATTCATAATCTTAAACATGTACATTTTGTAGAACCATGTAGAAATCATGTGGGATACACCAAGTATATTCAATCAATCCAATCAATATATCCAGGAAATCAACATTTAATTTGCATATATGTAAATCTTAAAGTGTCACCAACATATTATTTAAATTAAAACCTACTCATGCCCTAATCTAAGGTTTAGGGTCATGTTCAGGTTTGGATAGGGAATAAAAAATCCCAAACTCTTTGCATATTAATGATTAGGTGAAGCCCAAATTACTAGATCCATCATAAACTTTCATTATTATCACTTAGATTCAATAGTTTTATTAACAACATAGAAAGCTATGATCTTTAAACCCTAATTCTTGTATGGATGATTATTTACATTAGAAACCCTAAGTATCATCATGGTCATCTTGTAATATCATATTAACAATTTTAAAATACAACATGGGATAAGGGTATCTATTGTAGTCAACAAGTTAATACATCAATCTAGGGTTTTTATGTACTAATCACTACTAAACATGTAACCAAAGGATTTTTGTTATTAGGATTAGAATTAGATTTCAATTATGTATTATTTGTGTTAGGGTTTCTTAAGCCTCATTATTGTTCTTAGGTGCGGTATCTCATTTTTGACCAAAATTCCAATTTATCAAGTTTTTCAAGTCCAACATCATGGTCTGACATTATATCATCAATTACAATGGATGGTCCACACCTAATCTATAATAACACCTGATTCCCAAATCTTCATCAAGGGTCAAATTCAAGGATCAAGATTAGGGATTTCACAAGATTTAGAACACTCACATTCACAATATTACAATTCTAGGATTAGAACCCATCGTCAAGATTAATCATCGCTTTATGGTATAGAAATCATGTTCAAGAATGACCGAGTCAAAAAAATAGATATAGATTCGTTATTAGTCAAGTATTGACTTTAGAATCTCAATATAATAATCAGAGTAAAATATAGGGTTTCCAGAGATTATTCATCATCATGGAGTCATTACACAAATAGTATAAGAAAGAGACCAAACTCTATGGATATCAGTGAAAGACATATATAATCAGATCTCAAGAGTATTTTTAAACAAATCCTTACGTTTTTGTATCTAAATTGAATAATTGTTCATAATATTTGGAGTTAGGAATCAAAATATAGGATTTTGTAAGATTTCATTGATTAAACATAATATTGGGTAGAGGAGGAGAAAATTACTAGAAAAGGAGAAAATAGGGCAAAATGACAACTGTGAGATTGTTTGTCAACCCTAGACTGTGGTTGAGATCTTGCGATCAAGAGAGTGCATGCTTCTTAGCATGTGCACAAGCAGGGAAAGGAGGATGGAAGGGGGCATTGTGTTGTGTCTGTTGGATCCCAGTCGCCCTTTAACCTTGGACCAAGATCGATGGCAGGGAGAGGCCTCCTTTGCTCGATCGCATGTGTGCTTGGCAAGGCAGCGCCGTGGTGGTCTGTCATTGGATCAAAATAGGGAAAGGAATGAGAGATCGAGAGAGAGGGAGAGGTTGAGAGAGAGAGAGAGCGCGAGAGAGAGATAGGGTGTCAACGGTGTTTGCGCGGCATCACAAAGTTGGGTGTGGGGTTTTATAGTTGGATGGGGTTAGGTTAGGGTTTTGAATGAGGATTGCTTAGGCTAGGTTGGAGGCAAGATTACTTGGCTTCCAAGCCAAGTTTTCATGAAATCAAAGGGTGTAGAAGGTTCATGAAGATGAGAGGGAGGGAATTGGGCAAGGACTGAGGCAAATAGGATTGAAACATGGAAGATCCATAGGGAAAAGACCCTCAAAGCTACAACCAGGCTTTCTCATCCAGTGTGGAGTTGAAAATGACCAGTGCCCCATTGGATTGCCATCCAATGACAACTCGACTAGTGGGGGAGACGAGCCCGTGCATGTAAGGGCCAGGGGTTAAACCAGGTTCAAAGGTGAAAAATTATAGGATCTGATACCCAGTTTAGTCCATGGAACATTCAAGCCAGGCATGGCACTCGAACTACTGGTGGGTCTAGCCCAATAAGGATTAAAAGAGTGAAAAGGAAGGTATTCAAGCTAGAAAAAGAGCAAATTTTGCAAAGTCATACAAAATTGTAAGAAACTCATATTTGTCTCAAATTTGGACAATAGCTCTACACGAGTGGTACAACAAGTGTGCAAAATATCAAATCAAAATGAGCAAGTATGATCAAGAAATCAATCAAAGGATTCATGGGTATAACAAAGCTAGGGTTTCATGCATATATGTGTATCACATTGTTTCAAAATGTGAGTTATTCACTTTGGATTCCATTATAGAGTCATTAATTCATGCTAAACATTAGGAGTGAGAAATTTAAGTTAAGTGAGGGTATTAGAGTAATAAACCATAGTTGTGCCAAATTGGACTTCACCTTATTCACAATTCATGATTATATATATGTTCTTAATATAAAAACCATAAAAGGTTACTCACTCCTTCCTATTTTGGAATTGGCCAACCCCCTCAACATGAAGAACATTGGTTAGCAAACCAAAATTACAAGGAAGGTGTATTGGAACATATTGGATTATTGATCATCAACTTTTTAGAAATCTCTTTATGACTTGCAATCTAGATTATTATTCATTTTCTATTACTTTGATGTAAATCTTAACTCAAATTCATTTTCTTCATGAAGATTCATTCATATCCAATTCATGGGGTTTGTTGGAATATTTTCATATACAAAACTTGATCTATTAAGCATTTCATTAAATTGATTACCCACACCACATGAGAAGTCCTTTTTCTCTCAAATTCTAGAATTCACTTCCTTTTGTTATTATTTTCAAGTATACCAAAAGGCAGACCAAGATAAAACTATTTGATGCATTGACTCTTGTGTTTCCATTCATGGCTACATAATTACTCTTTTAATTATCCAAAACATCACATATCTTATTTTCTTTTAGAAAATTAATTTTATATTTCAGTTGTCTAATAAACCATAAAGCCATTATCCCTTATTTGTGCACGAAATCTCTTATTTATTTATCTTTTACCACAAGGACCTATTTACAAAGAAAATAGTCTCCTGGGCCTCACTTGGGCAATGGGTTGCACCCATGCCATAAAGTGAATAACATTATTATTCCAACAACAATACCTTTGAGCAATTTACTTATCAACTTTAATTAGAAAATTAGCTTATCAAATCAAGTCTTATATAAATCAAATTCACCAAATTTGAATATATTATATTCACCCCTCCTTAAAAAGAATTTTGTCCCCAAAATTCAAACTTAGTAAGGTTAAGAAGAATGATAACTCATCTTAGGGTTACAACCCTTCTTGGATATAATTAACATCGTTCGTTGATATGAAAATTCCTCACATTATTACTAAGATTGGTACTTGATTCAATTTGAGGTATATCCACATACTTAGCATTTACATTTTATCGCATCATGATGGTTACATTTCATTTTTTATTTCAATTTCACTTGGTGACTATCCTTTCACTTAGTTTTCCAACCCATTATTCATTATTTTCACATAAGGGTGAGGTAACTCCTCAAACCCTAGATTATGTCTTTAACATTCAAATTAAGGTATTCATTCTCATATGTTATTTTAAGCATAACATGTGCCTACCCAATCTCTCTTGCTTATAATAAGATGAAATAAGAACTTGACTGCATCCAAAATACAAAGTTCATCCCATTGCTAGAGTAGAGATGGTGTATTCACACATCATCTCAAAATTTCTCATTTTATGTTGAATCACTCACAGTAATGACTTCAAACCATAATTAATTTTTTAATTCCACAATATTCTTAGATGTCATGAACTCATGGGATATTGCCTTTCTCACTCTTGAGTTTGTTCACACTCCTTTAAGATTTCATTATTACATGAATTCTTATAAATTTTATATTTACACCTCATGTCACATTGGCCTTAGTCATTTCCTCAAGTCTCTAGGGGCACATGTACCTTTGGAGTGATCTCCTATTGGACTTGTGGGACTTATTTACTTAAGGAGTGCCTCTCACACTTATCCCTTGGGCCTTATGAACTCATGATGGTGGCAAATCTCCTAACACATGGGACTTGGGAAAACATGGATGGCTATCTCATGATCCTAGGGTATTGTGCATTTAGGATAAGACCACTTCCTATTCTCATCAGTCTAATGTACCTTTAATCTTCCCTAGAAACCTTGGGATTTACTTAGGGATCTACCCTATCAAGAGTTTGAGATATCACAATCTTAATCACATTCAAGCACATTCTTTTATTATGTAATTCTTTAATCTGAATTTCCTCCATCTCATGGGGTACACACTATTCACTTTATGTCCCTTCATTGGGCCCATGGTGACCTTCCCTTCTAGTCTTAGTCTTTCGTAGTGGTCTTCCTTTCCCAACTTGACATATTAGTGACCTTCCTTTCCCGACTTGGTCACTAGTTTTTGCAATGACTTCCTCTCATATTGTCCTTCCTTTCCCAACTTGGTCACTAGTTTTTGTAATGACTTCCTCTCATATTATCCTTCCTTTCCCAACTTGGCCTATTAGTGACCTTCCTATCCCGAATTGATCACTAGTCATTGTAATGACTTACTATTACATCAGCCTTCCTTTCTCGACTCGTCTTATTGGTGATTTTCCTATCCCAACTTGATAACTAGTCATTACAATGACTTTCCTTATTATATCAGTCTTCCTATCCCGACTTGGATGATTAGTGACCACCTATCCCACCTTTGGTCACAAAATTTTCATCCACTTCCTTATTAACATTCCTTGTGTCTCCCCAGAGATGTCATACTTAGGTTCAAAGAATGTATTGCTTTCATATTTTGCATACTTAATCCTTCACACTTTAGGTGACATTCAAGGTTATCTCAATTCTTAAACTGATTTCTGTACTCACCCTTCTAGGGAAGGCCCTAACCTAGAGTGTATTATTAACTCATAGGAGGAGGTTATGTTATCTAGACACAACCTGAACCCAAGGGTTTAGGGTTTTTCCTCCCGCATAAGTCCCTTTCCCACTCATGGGTTGACCCACCCCAAGTCGGGACACCATCCTAAAAAGTTGAAGTTTTAGTTTGATATACCATTTGTTGCTTATGTCTCATATGTATAATCAAACTCTTACCATGAGTCATGAATGCATTGCTTCACATACATGCATGCATGGGAGACTGGGTCACCTAAACTCATTTGGAATTTTCTTTTTCCATTTTCCCTAGTTAGGGTCTATATAGTAGGGTTACTGTATCACCACACTAATCCCATTTCCCAAGATTAGGGTTTGGGTTAGAGGATAAACCTTGCAACTTAGGGTTTCTATATCCCTTGACCCACTAGGGTTTTCCCTAAACAAACCCTAGTCCCATATAGGGTTTATCCTTGCGAGGGAAACCCATGAACATTTTTATTTCTTTACTTTATCATTATTTCCAAATACGTGTACATTATTTGGTGGAGGATTCCTTAATCCTACTTCCTCTCAAAAACCCTAACTTGAGATGAGGAGGGAAGTATATTTTATGGTTTATTAAGCCAGGGAATGATAAGTGGATGAAATTTGAAATGAGAAGACTTAGAGGAAACATTACTTCAGGCAAACCCTAGCTTATGGCCATGGTATACGAGTATCTCTCTCTCTCACCTGTGGGTATATGGAAAGGGGAAGCTCAATTTTTCTCTCAGGGGCCACCCTCTCTCTTACTTTCCCTCCTCTCTTCCTTGGGAACGTTAGGGTTCCTCCTAGGGTCTGTATATATATAATCCCTAACATCCCTCATCTCCAGTATGGCATCCAGCCTCCATAGACCACAAGGGAGACCTATAGATGGTTTCCAACCATCGTGGTTCCAACCCTGTGCCAAAATGAATGAGCCAATAGACAATATAAAACAAGTGATTCCCTGAGGAGTGCTGATGCGATGGGTTTCCTTCCTCTTCCTACCAACAACAACGACGATCCCCTCCACCAATTTCCAAATGAGTCCCAAGCAGTTTCACCAACCAGGAAGCAAACAAGAGCTTCGAGCCCTGGGGCATATGCCCTCACGATGAGGAAGGAACTTGTAGGATCCATTAGTGAACCCCACAGAGCACAAAGGGCTTCAGTGAAGTTGCTCTACTCTAGGGCTGTGACATTGTACTTAGGAGAGGGATTTGACTATCTTATTTGTGTGTTATAGCTTGCTTCATGTAGAACCTTTTTCCTCAAACACCGACCATCTCTGGCCATGTCAGGCATTCACCCAGGTCCAGTGGGGATGGGAAAAGCTAGTCACGCCTTCTTTGAGGCTTCACAACATGGGAGAACGCAAGGACAACCCTCAGTTTCCTCCGTCGGGGAAGAACATGCCTCCATTGGGGAGGTTAGGCAAGGTTCTAAGTCAAAAAACCAGAATATCCTGACACATACACATAAATAATAGGGGTAATGTGGTATTTACTCACTGATTTAAAGGGTTTCTGAGCCGTATTGCTAGCAAACTAGTTTTTCTTATGTGTCATGCCAAGATTGGTCCCAATGATATTATTGTAAAGTAATTATAGTAAATTATTTGTAACTTGGATTGATACAAGTTATATATGAAAATCGATCAACAGAACGAGATGAATACAAATAAAATATAGTTGAAACCTAATTCTGAGAACAATTATAAAAGTAATGCAAAAATTTGGTAAAGTGGTGATTAATGCATATAAACCCTGGTTTTTAATGAATATGTTGTTAATCATGTTAAATATAATTATTTGAAATGTAAACTAATAATGTGGAGTATAATGGTGGTTTAACATGATTATAACCACAATGATGATAGTTAGGGTTTCTAAAGAGAATAATCATGCATATGAAGAACTAGGATTTTGAAAGATCATATTTTGCTATGTTTTTAATAGACATAAGCAAATCTAAATGATCACAATGAAAAGTTATGTCTGATATAGTAATTGGGATTACACATAATGTATAATGTGGATTAATAACTTTAATAAAGTGTTGTGCAGTGGCACTAGGGTTTGTATCCTTATTCCTTAAGAAAACCTAAACATTGCCATAAACCCTAGATTAGGACCAGAGTAGGGTTTAGTCTAATGAATGTAACAATGACACTTTAGGTTTTAAGTACATGCAGATTACATGAATGGATTCCCCTTTGATTGCTTGATTGTATTATATGATTAGAGTATGATCCGATAATTTTCATGGTTCTACATGGATGTACATGGTTATGATTATGACTACCCACAATATAGTTTGTCAGTGTTTGCTGAGATTTTCTTAAATATTGACTGAATAAAGTGTAGTGTTCATTTACATTCTGTTTAATTATTATGCCACTATGAACATCACATAAAGGAAGATTATGTGAAGAAAATGTTAGTTCTTATTTGCAAGTAATTTATTAAATATATTTTCTTATGTACTTGGACACTTTTGCATGCACCCCACATAAAAATATAGCAATATATTGAGCCGCATTTTATTTCATGACATTTTAGGTACATGATAAATATGAAGATATCAAGATATGATGGACAAATGAAATTACTTGAAGACATTAAAGCTAACTTGTAAGAAGGATTAGATAGATATTTCTTGTCATATGTATAGTTCTGATGATAGAAATCTATGTAACTCCTTAGAGAAGCATCACTGCATATCTTGTAAACAATATTTGAATTAATGGAAATTATTTGCTATTATTTATTATTTTGTTAAATATGGATCCTTGGGAATTTTAGGTAATGGATCTCAACTTTTTGGGTTTTACATTAATTGAGGATGCTAAAAAGTGAGGTCATTACAATCTATCTAATCATGCTTTACTTAGCTTTTATGCCTTCAAGTAATTTCTTCTGGTATATCATGTCTTGATATCTTCTTATCTTGCATTTACCTAAAATGGAGTGAAACAAAATCAAGGATCATTATGATTCTATATTGCGTACTTGGGTGCATGCAAACATGTGCAAGTAAGGTAACAACATATAATCAGTCAAACTTGTAAATAAGAACTGGTAATTTCATTGCATATTCTAACCTATGCTAGATATTCTCTCTTGGGTGTGATCACTGTCCCTTTAGGGCTCATTTTCATCACCCATCCATGCATGTACTCCTAGGATTCAAAATATGATATATTTCTTTATATGATACCCATAGGGGCCTTATAATTGAACAAAGTATAAATAAGCAACCAACAACTTATTTGAACAATTTTCAAGAAAAACTCGACAAACCTCAACAATCAATATTGTGGGTAGTCATAATCATAGCTACATACCTTTTATATAACCATGTAGATATCATGTGGGATACAATTAAAGTATATTTAATCAGTACAATCAACATTTCATCTGCAAATACGAAAATCATAAAGTGTCACCAACATATTATTTAGATTAAAACCTACTTGGATCCTAATCTAGGGTTTAGGGTAATGTTTAGGTTTGGATAGGGAATAAGGGTACCAACCCCAAATTCCTCTCATATTGAACAAGGTGAAATTGTAATTGCTAGATCCATCATAACTTTTTATGACATTCACTTAGATTCAATTATGTTGATTAACAACATAACAAGTTATGATCTTTTAACCCTAATTCTCATATACATGATTATTCACATTAGAAACTCTAAGTATCATCATGGTCGTATTGGAATATCATGTTATTCAATAATTTAGACTAAAACATGAACTAAGAGTATTTAATGTATTCAACATGTTATTGCACCAATCTATAGTTTTCATGTACTAATCACTTAGTAATCATGTATCCACCACATTTTTGGAATTGAGATTAGAATTAGATCTCAATTATATTTTATTTGTGTTAGGGTTTCGTAAACCTCATTATTGCTCTTAGGCGTGGTGTCTCATTTTATGACCAAAATTCCAATCTATCAAGTTTTTCAAGTCCATCATCATGTTCTGACATCATATCATCAATAATAATGTATGGTCAAAACCTAATCTATAATCAACACTTAATTTTCGAATATTCATCAAGGGTGAAGTCCAGGGGTCAAGATCAAGGATTTCAAAAGATTTAGAACACTCACATTTACAATATTATAATTCTACAGTTATAATCCATCATCAAGATTAATCATCACTCTATGGTATAGAAATCATATTCAAGAGTGATCAAGAAAAAAAAATTAGATCTAATCCTTTATAAGTCAAGTCATGACTTTAGAAAAACTCAAGATAATAATCATAGTTAAATATAGGGTTTCTAGAGATTAATGATCATTAGGGAGTCATTAGAGAAATTGTATAAGTAAGAGATCAAAATCTAGGTATTTTAATTAAATACATATAGAATCAGATCTCAAGAGTATTTTGAAATGAATCCTTATGTTTTTCTGATCAAAATTGACTACTTGTTTGTAGTTTTTGGATTTAGAATCAAATGATAGGATTTTTGCAAGATTTGATTGATTAAAGAGAAATTGGATAGAGGAGGAGAAAATTACTAGAAAAGGAGAAAAGAGGGAAAAACTACAGCTTCTAGGTTGTTGGTCAACCCTTGACCGTGGCTGAGATCTTATGGCAGAGAGAGTGCAGGCTCCCCAACATGTGCGCAACTAAGGAAAGGAGGAAGGAAGGGGGGCACATTATGTCTGTTGGATCCCAGTCACCCTTTGACCATGGACCAGGATTGACGGTAGGGAGATGCCTCCCTTGCTCAACAACCTGCATTCCCCTACCATCGATCCTGGTCCATGGTCAAAGCACGACCGAGATGCAACTGACAAAATAGGGAAAGAAACAATAGAGAGAGAGAGAGGGAGAAAGCAAGGAGGTGTCGTGGTGGTCTGTTATAGGAGAAAAATAGGGAAAGGAATAAGAGGGTGAGAAAGGTATAAATAGGGTGCTGACAATGTTTGTGCAAGCATTATAAAGTCGGGTTGGGGTTTTATAGTCAGACAGGGTTAAGTTTAGGGTTCCAAAGAAGGATTGCTTAGGCTAGGTTGGTGGCAAGATTACGTGATTTCCAAGCCAAGTTTTCATGAAATCCAAGGGTGTAGAAGGTCTGCAAAGATGAGAGGGAGAGATCCGGGCAAGGATCAAGACAAACAAGGTAGAAATGTAGAAGACCCATAGGCCGAGGATCCTCAGAGATACAATCAAACTTTCATGTTGGGCGTGGGGTTGAAGTTGACCCACTCCCTATTGGATTTCCATCCAACGACAACTTATATAGTGGGGGAGCCGATCCCTATGTGAAAGGGCCAGGTGTTAAACCTGGTCCAAAGGTGAAAATCATGGAATCTGATCCCTAGTTCAGTCCATGGCTCATTAAGGCCAGGTGTGGCACCCAAATTACTGGCTGGTTGAGCCCAATAAGGATAAAAAGGGTGAACAGGAATGTATTCATGATAGAAAAAGAGTAGAATTTTGCAAATATGTATAAAATCATAGGAATCTTAGATTAGTCTCAAATTTGGATCATATCTCTACATGACTGAGTACAAAAGTGAAAAATATCAAATCAAAATGAGCAACTATGATCAAGGAATCAATCAAAGGATTCAAGGGTATAACAAAGCTAGGGTTTCATGCATGTATGTATATCACATTAATTCCAAATGTGAGTTATTCACTTTGAAGGTTGTTATAGAGTCATGAAGTCATGGGAAACATTAGGAGTGAGAAATTTAAGTCAATTGAGGGTATTTGAGTAGTTAAACCATAGTTGTGGCAAATTGTACTCTTAATATATAAATCATCAAAGATTACTCACTCCTTCCTATTTTGGAATTGGCCAACCTCCTCAACATGAAGAAACTTGGTTAGCAAACCAAAACTTTTAAGGAAGGTGTATTGGCACATATAGGATTATTGATTATCAAATTTTTAGGAAGCTCTTCATGACTTGCAATCTAGATTATTATTCCTTTTCTCTCTTTGATGTAATCTTTAGCTCAATTGCCTTTTCTTTATGAAGATTCATTCATATAAAATTTGTGGGGTTTATTGAAATATTTTCATATGAAAAACTTGCACTTTTAAGCATCTTATTAAATCAATCACGCACACTACATGGAAATTCCTTTTTTTCTCAAATTCCAAAATTCTCTTCTTTTTGTTATTATTTTCAAGTATACCAAAAGGCAGAGCGCGATAAAACTACTTGATGCCTTAAATTTTGTGTTGCCATCATGGCTAGAAAATTACTCTTTTAATTATCTAAAACATCACATATCTTATTTTCTTTTGAAAAATGGCATATTATTTCATATTTTAGTTATCAAAATAAACCATAAAGCCATTATCCTTTATTTATCACAAAATCTCTTATGTATTCATCTTGTGCCCCAAGGACTTATTTACAAATTACATAGTTTCATGGGCCTCACTTGGGCCATGGGTTTCACCAATGTCATAAAGTGAATAACATTATTATTCCTATAGTAATTTACTTATCAATTTTAATTAGGAAATTAGCTTATCAAATCAAGTCTTATATAAATCAAATTCACAAAATTTGAGGATATTACACCAACACATTTACCTTTTCATGTTTGGAGACACAAAGGGTATGGATAAATGATGATTAAATAGATAGGACACTGAAAAGGTAGATAAATATAGGTGATAGTTGGGATGATGAGGTGATAAGAAGAAAATTGAATTTTTACAAAAGAAGAAGAAGAAAAGAGATAACCACATATGATGAGATGATGTCTGCCGGGTGGCCAAGCTAAGAAGAGACGATAGACGCCAACATGTAGAGGCTCTCTCTTTTTCTCCCTAGGTTAGGATTAATGCTCTTCTACCATGCAAAAAATAAGATGTGATGCTAATGTGATATTTTCTTATTGATAGATGGAAAAGTCTTATCCTAAAAGGAGGCAAGGACATTGAAGCAAAAATTAACCATTATGCAAGACAATCATGCCCATATAACATAATAAACTTATTAATAATAATAACTCTAACAAATCTAAACTATAACTTTCACAACTTATCTTTAAAAATACTATTTCAAACCAATCTATCCGATATCTAAGCACCTATTAATCACATGATAATTAATTACACAAAAATTAAGTAATTATCAATCTTTTCCACATGTCACACTATGTTGCGATTAACTATTTTCACCTATTAGCCATCTGGGTGGTTATATTTCATGTATCTCAATTCATAATTCTAAAACAAGATATTTAGCTCTCTCTAATTTCTCTAAAGAGAATCATAAATTCACCTTCATTGAACAAGTAAGGATATTATAACATGCATGACTCTTTATTCACTTTTATGAATAGAACTTAGAGCTCTAACTTCCCTCCACTAAATGTGCACCTCTATCAATGTGTAAATCTACAGAATCAAAAATTATGGTCATCGATTCAAATAATGATTAACAATAATTAGATAAACATGACAAAAAAAATATAAAATTGAAAGTTGTTGTCCATCATGTGACTAATTGATGAATGCATATTCATCCTAGTTTTAGATGCATTATTAGTCTAATTAGCATTCATATATCTTAGATTTCCTAAAGAATATCTTTGTTTTTATCTACTTAGGTTTTTATATTAATTTGTAGGAATTTGATACTTTTCTTGACTCCCTTTGTAGGTTTTGAATTCTATCACTCTGCAGCAAGTTTGCCTAGGGAGTCTTGCTGCCCTTCAACAGGTGGGAGTCGAGAGGAGGATGCCTCTTGTGGGGTGTGGGGTAGTACCCTGGACCAAAATAGATTTTGAGCACTTTTAGAAGGCAGATCGATACACAAAATTGTGTCCAAGACCAAAATTGACCTATCGATCGACATGACAATCGACATTCAAAGTCATCAATTATCAAGTATCGATGTTGATGCTCAACAACCTTGTCAACCTTCCAGGTCGATGACCCATTGACACACTATTCGACACTCATACGGTCAACACTTAGGTGCTCGACATCATCATCGACCATCAACTGATAAGAAATCAACTATCAATCTACTATCGTCGACACACTTGTCGACGACCACAATTGCCTGGTAGATCTGTCGACCCTCAAGGTTGATAGGCTGTCAAAGTCCAAACTCCATCGACTGACAGACCCATGAATCAAAAACAATGGTCGAAACTGATGGAAAGAGGTCGACATACTCAACCCTATAAATAGCCCCCCAACACAACTATGAAACCAATCTCTCGAAATTCTAGAGACATAAATGTTGAAAGGCTGCCACCGAAATCAGAGCAAGGATGAGACCTATCAACCAATCTAGTTCTATTGAACTATCTTGGAGATGCCTATCAAACTCAAGTAGAGATCGACATATCCTTTCCTTTTGCAACTCCAAGGCCATTGATCTCCCTTCTTGGGTGATCGATCTCTTCCCCAAACTACTATTCATCCACCTGCTTCTACTGCAAGTCAGGGTTAGATCTTGGACGAGATAGAAGGAAAGAAGTCCACCATCACACACCATGTTGAGCCACTTATTCAACCCTCACAACCATGATGTTGTCATTTTCCTCTTCTAGTGATATTAATCTTGCCATGTCGAGGGAGTAGTCTTTTTGCTGGGGTGTGGGGACTAGCCCCACTACCCATTTCTTGCAATTTCATTCATGTTCCAACTCTTGTGTTAACTCATTTACTTCATAGCCAATCGTTTATTGCATGTTTTGTGAATTTATCACCCACTTTACATGATTTATTATAATATTTTATTGCGAGAACTTAACGTTTAAGATTTGAATACTAATTAGCTTTGGTTGACGCCCTGATGAGAACTTTTGATGAAAACTCCCCAAAGTAGTAGATAGAGGATCCGTAAGTAATGAGACATCGATCTTATAGGGATATCTACTCATGCGAGTTTCTGACACCGAAAGGGGAAATTTGCATAACTCCAATTATATCTTCATACTGGTTTGGATTTGAATGATTGTGCATATTTGTGTAGTGGTCGTGAAACTCAGTTCCACCCTAGAGTTTCCATCCATTGATAACTAGAACCTTAATATAGCTCTTTTTATTCTTGCAATCTTAGATTAATCAACCCAATCTCAAATTTTATGATAAATACTAGTTCTTTCTAAGTTAGCAAGTTTGGAGTAAAGAGAAGAAACATAGTGGAAGAAGATGGGAAGCATGATAAAAACACTTATAGAGGGGTTATCATATACAACGTTGCATTGTAAGGTTTCCAAGACTAGAGAGAGATAACTATTCTTCCAAATCCTTCTTCTTATTCCTTTCACCCACTTCTATAGTTGAGTCACCTCCCTTTTTGTAATGAGCTCACTTTTCAACATCCTCCAATTACAGAAGGTCCAATAAAGGTGATAGCCATTACCTAAAATTTCCCAAGATCCAGATTTAGAAAATAACAAATAATAGCAAATAATTTCCATTAATTCAAATATTGTTTATAAGATTCTCCTCTAAGGAGTTACATGACTTTATATCATCAGAACTGTACATATGAGAGAAAATACTAACTAATCCTCCCTTACTTATGCTTAATGCCTTTAGGTAGATCTCATATGATTCATCAAGTCTTGATATCTTTATGTATTGCATATACCTAAAACAATGTGAAACAAAGCACAAATCAGTGTATCAAAATATACTATATATGTGGAGTGCATGAAAAAATGTGCAAGTAATATAACAACATACAATCACTCAATTATTTGCAAATAAGAACTGGCATTTTCTTCACATATTCTCATCTTTAGGCGATACTCATAGTGGCATTATAATTGAATATAATATAAATAAGCAACAAATAGTTTATTTAGTCAATCCTCGACAAACACTCGAAAAACCTCCAATCAATATTGTGAGTATTCATAATAATAACAACATACCTCAATGGTGAACCATGCAAATCATGCAATATATACTTCAAGTATGTTAAACAATCCAATCAATAAAGATAATTCCAAGCAATCAACTTTTAATCTGCATGTATGTAAATCCTAAGTGTTACCATCATATTATTCAAATGAAATCCTACTTGGATCCTAATCTAGGGTTTAGGGTTTGGATAAGGAATAAGGGTACAAACCCAATAAACCCTAATCATTATATCCATCTTATCCTTTCATTATGATCACTTAGATCTAATTGTGTTCATTAACATCATAGCAGGTTATGATCTCCAAACCTTTATTATTCATATAGATGATTATCCACTTTAGAAACCCTAAATATCATATTGCCACCATAATCTTGACTATCGTTATACTCAACAAGATCAAATAATGGCATAAAAGAGAGGTTTTAATGTTTTCAACCCTTTAATATCCCAAATCTAGGGTTTCCAAGTATCATGTGGATTGTCAAGGGTTTTCGGGACATCTAGGGTGCCTCCACGCCACTCTCACAACATTACAACATTCTGATAATGATAATCGCCAGGAAGATTGGCCTCACAAGGTCATAGTGATCAGAGGATTGTCCCCAATCCTTCTTTCCTCCTCCCAAAGATTCAGATCCTCTTGTGGCTCCTTAGTGAACCTTCACACTAGAGTAATTGTTCTGCAATGGTCGAGAAGAACAGATAGGTGCTCGTCATTGTTGGGGAAGGATACAATGAGATCACATCGTACATAGAGACTTGAAGGGAATTGGTTGAGGAGGAGAGTTCTGGGATCGATCCTCAACTCCCCCTTTGCCTTATATAGGCATGGATGGAGAGGTACGAGGGGTTCTGATGCTACCCTAGAATCCCACTGAGAAAGGGAATTGGGCACTTCCCAAAAATGATAAGATAACTATTGAGTTATGGCCCATTAAGTTCGTTTGATCCTCCTAAAACCAAAGGAGAAGGAATGGGGAAAACGATGGAAAGGGAAGAGAGAATGAGAAGTTGGATCTACTGTGCATGTTTAAGGCTTCTTTTCCGAACCGGCTTGGGATAGGAGATGACATAAATGACATTGGTCCTTGATCAAATGATCTATAGTTCACATGAATATTAAACAGGGTAGACCCTTGTTCTCCCAGTCTGAAAATAATTCGTGACATCTAATGCATTGCCCAGTAATTCCTTACCACTTTAGGAAAACTCCTTTAGTTCATTTCTCTCTTCCATTTTATCAAAACAATCCCAACATTTAAAGGAAATCTCTTAACATTTAAGTCTCAATGTGGGTAAGATTTGGGGCCTAGATATTATAGTTAAGAGCAATTTTCTTTATCTCTAAGTATTCCTTTTAATTGATATTTTAAGGCATCAATTAATCCCTTTTCTCACCCAAACTTGGCAGGATTTCTTATTTTGATATATTTTCTTATTAAGTAAAACATTGGGTAAAAAAAATTCATTAGTTACCTTCAACATACCTTTTTCAAGGAATTTCCACAAAATCACATATTTATTTACCAATTGTCCATTACTTTTCCAAACCCCTTTATTATTGAATTTTCCAGTCTTTCTTTGGGAAACATTTATTAATGGATTATTGCAAACCACAAGCACACAAAATTTCTTTTATTTCTTTAACTTATGCCACAAGGACTTATTTGCAAAGAAAATATTCTCATGGGACTCACTTGGGCCATTGGTTTCACCCATGCCAAAAACAATGATTAACATTATTATTCCATCAGTAATATCATTAGGGAAATTACTTATCAAATAGTTCAACTTCATAAAAAATTAAGGATATTACAATTTTCCTCCTAAGTAACATTATGATGAACCAAATAAAAGACATATCCCACTAACCATCCTCCCACTATTTATAATTGTTTCACTTATGTGGTGATGCATGCCGTGAATGAGATTTATCACTATTTGCACCCTAATAGTAAGATTGCATGAGATGATGCTGACCTATCACTCCATGAAGGATGATGATCATCAGTGCCACGACTATTGATATGGCGAACAACATGCTTGGATGTTGCAAGTCGTTCACGTCGAGGATGAGCTTTCTAAAAGCTTTTAGGATCGGGCACGTAGTGCACACATAGTCTGCATGTTGTACAACAAACTTTAAAGTCAGAGTAGGCACCTAGATAGATGCACGTCAAAAACACATGGGTGCATGATGTGTTGTTGCATAAAAATGCTTCCTTTATATGTGATTAAGGTGTCACTAGTTCACGATTACCTAAGATTTGTAATATGTATATTTGATGAACTTATTTTTGTATTATCTACTTTTTAATACCTTCTATAACTACAACTGACAACAAAGAGACAAATTACTCTATTTATGCCATTATGGGATAAAAATGTAGCCAAAGAATAAAATTTGGATCATTAAATACATTCAATTGGAGCATAAAGCGTATTATAAACTACAAACCACTAGAAGATTGAACTAATTCAAGTTCTCAAGAACAATATAAAAATAAGATTCAAAGAATATATAATGCATTGTAAATATAAAATTGAACTAGTGTCATCTAAAAATTTTGTTTTACTCAGTGGATTGTTGACATGAATGACAAATCATACTAGTTAAGGTTTTTTTTTCTTAAAATGAGATAGAAAACCAAGAACACCCCCATCCTCATGAATCAACTATTCTATAAGGTTTACAACCAAATAACAACCAAAAGACTCCCACTTCAAAATACTTCATCTTAGCTTAATTTTGCCCATCCACTTTAGAATTTCACATTTGGTGTAGATTGACAGCCTTTTTTTGTGAACCTCAAGGTACCCAGATATCAAGACCAAATTGTTTAAAATATGTTGTCAGACCAATTGGGTTGTGATTTACTCTTTTCATGTTTTAAAGATTCATATTTTGATTCAAGATTTTTTTTACAAAGCACGTCTTCGCGGCAAGATTGGTGTTTTAATCTAGGATAGCACACTAAGTGTAACATCCCTGACCTGGGTTATGAGTCAACCCTAGGTGTTTTGCCTAAATATGTAATTAAATCTTTGTGATTAACTCTGAGCATGTAATTAAGTTTCTCAGAAATGTATATTTCAGTATTTGCTCCTTTTTATTTAAAGTTGTAGCATTGTTTTGATATACAGGGACCTATGTGCAATTTACCCAGTTAAAAGGGTTAGCTTGCAATTTGCACATGTTGATATGTTCCTCTGATGTTGAGACATCATGAGAATCTTTTTGGTAAAGTTTGAGGGATTTCCCAAGCTAGGGTACCAAGGTACAACTGTGGAAGCAATCCTAGTGCTTGAAAACCCTAATTTGGGGTAAAATGCAATTTACCCAAATTAAGGGATGCAAATTGTAAAATATGTCATCTAATGTATCTCTTTAGACTCTTGACATCATTAAGAGAAGAAAAGATGAGGAAGTCACCTCAATTGAGTTATCAAGTTATGAAATATGCCTTGTGATTGAATAATCAGGGTATATGTGCAATATCTCTTTGTGTATGTACTTTAGTATTAGATTGCTATCCTTTACCTTCTTTTCTAAGACCTTAAGAGAAGGTTTGTCCTTAGAATAAAGAGGAAGGGACGATCAAGTAAAGAAGGAGGGACCTAGTTGGAATTATGGACAACTTATGAACTAATGTTGAAAATCCTACCCAATGTATATAAGCTCTCCTTCCCTTAGTTGCAAGGGAACTTACCCTTCGTTCCCTTACTGTTTCATTTCACCAAAGACGACCAAGGACTGCCTTGGAGCTAAGGAGGACGACCAAGGGATGCAAGGTAGGTTTAAACCCCTCTTCTTGCCTAATTCCATGGTTAGAACTCGAATTCAAGGTCAGCTTCATGGCTAACTCTCGAAATCCTATCTTTCTAGCCATCTTTCCTTGACCTTCCTTGGAGTTTTTACCTTGGACAACCTGTGGTAACTCAAGGACGCCATTAGAGCTTGGAGCTTGAAAGTTTGGAGCTCAAGAAGCAAGCTTTAGGCGGGTTTTATAACTCTAAACCCATGCTTTACTATGTGCATCTTTATATGCGTTTTGATGATAGCTCTTAGTGTTTCCCTACTTTTCCCTGTTATTTTGCAAGCAAATCCATGGGATATTCGTACTGTTCTTGAGCTAGGAGATGAAGGCGTGATTTCCAAGAAAAACCCACCGCTTTTCACTTCCTTAAATGGTCTCAAAAGTTTGCTCTCTCGGTCTCGAGACCGCGAGGTGAGCAAACGGTCTCGAGACCGCGACAGGGCAAACGGTCTCCAAGACCGTTTGGCCCCGTTGACCGAGCGTGGACCGTATAATAAATCTATTCCTAATTATATAGGCTAATTACCCTCAAAATTTGGGAGGCTAAATCCAAGGGAATCGGGAGATATGACCTTTTTAAGTAACAACTTTATTTGAATTTACTCCTGATTTTCAAACGGTCTGAAATTGCCTTTTTGGGAAAACGGTCTCAAGACTGTGTAAGGTCGTTGACTAAGCGTTGACCGTATGAGATTACTGTTCAAACTAATGTTAATTAACAACTCACCAAGTCTGATGGTCTAATTCCAAACGGGCTAAGAGTTGAAGGGTGAATACTAGGGCTAACCCTAGATGAAATCAGTACCGAAATTATGGTGACCTAATTAGGGTTTTTAGGGTTGATTGACCTAAACGGTCTCAAGACCGTTTGGGGGTCATCCAAACGGTCTCAAGACCGCGAGGTCAATCAACCAAGACCGTTTGGAGGTCTGGGGTTAAGTAATTTGACCAATTGAGGACCTAATTGTAAATAAGTTGTCAATTTAACCAAAATTCTGTTTGTGGATCAATCATGGTTCAACCCCTATCAAATCACCTTGGACTTTGATGAAATCTTGGGAAAACGGTCTCAAGACCATGTGGGGTCCACCCACATGACCTCAAGACCGTTTGGGCCAAGTTTGGGCCCACTTGGAGCTCAATTGAAAGGTTCAACCTTGTGTTGAGTCACATTGTTGAGTGTTGATGGGTGAACATTGATAGACCCTAATTGAATCGACTTCAACCCTAATTGGTCAACCATTAAGGGTCAATTGAATGACCAAGTGGTCAAGCATAATCTAAGTTAACCCAATCCATAAGTGGTCAACATGGCTCTGACCTTTTGAGGGCTTCAACATGAGTTGACATTATTGGTTGTATCTTTGAATCTTGTTGATGGTCCAAGCGGTTGAGACCATGTGAGCTCGCGGTCTCAAGGTCGTGAGGAGGCTCGCGGTCTCAAGGTCGTGAGGAGGCTCGCAGTCTCAAGTTCGTGAGAGGTCTCACGGTCTCAAGACCGTGAGGGGGCTCACGGTCTCAAGACCGCGAGGGGCCTCACAGTCCTGAGGTCAAAGTGGGCAAACGGTCAACATCTCTTCGCGGTCTCAACTTCAATTCGATCTTCGCGGTCTTGAACCACTTGAAGGGCCTCGCGGTCTTGAAGCCTAAGGAGGCTCGCGGTATTGAAGATAGAAGAGGGCTCACGGTCTTGGAAAGTCAAAGTGGGCAAACGGTCAACACTTTCAAATGATCTCAATTCGATTGAAGGTTGATAATTGAAATCAATCAATGTGATTCAAGGTTGACTTCATTCAATCAATTGATGATATAAATGGTCCAATGTTGCCCTAATTCAACCCTAATGACAACCTAGGATATTAAGGGGTCAATGGACTAAGGTTTTGACCATAATGATGATCAATGTGGTGAATTACCAAAATACCCCTAAAGGGTAAATTGAGTAATACCTTGATCAGATCGAACCCTAATCATATGATGATGATGTTTTAGCCATGTTAGCCTATGATGACTTAATCCGACCTGATCTAGGGTGATGTTGACATCACCTAACCTTATGATGAGAGAGAAAGTACTTATAGAGAGAGAAAGTACTTCTAGAGAGAGAAAGTACTTCTAGAGAGAGAAAGTACCCTTTTTAAGTGGAAACTCAATTAAAGCATCTCCAATGCACAGGAATGAGCATAATTAGGGTATGATCCACCTGTGTGAGATCATAGAAACCCTAATTATGATAAATGATGAACCTTTAACTAATCCAAGAGCATCAATGAAGATGTTACTCATACATGATGATGTTATGAGTTTAATTCACCTTGATGTGAATAGTAAACCCTAATTCAAGGGTGATGACATGTAATGTGAATAGTAAACCCTAATTCAAGGGTAAGGACATGTAATGTGAATAGTAAACCCTAATTCAAGGGAAATGGCATGCTTTTGAGTGTTAAACTCTATTTGATGTGAATTAGAGATTTAACTCTTATGACAAGAGTAGAAAGTACATTCCTTATTGTTGTATTACCTTTATCAGATGTATTAAACATGCAGGTTCTGATATGAAGGTAATCATATCCAGGTATGGATGTTGATGTTATATTCATTAAAGGCATTTTGTTAGCCTTATGAATAAGTAAAGTAATCTAATGCCTTGCCAGTGGCATCCTATGCTGATAATGGGCGATGAGAGCCATGAATACCACCAAGGTCATGCCTTAGAGATGACTTGTGATGAGGATAATGAGAAATGATGATTGATATGAGTTAGGCCTGTTACATTTAGTATTCTTCTTTTATAGATGCTATGCTACTGTTACTGTTTGAAGAACAATGTATGCTGTTAAAGAATACTGAATGTACCTAACTAATCAAGCATAATGTAGAGCCCTGATCATAGATCCATCATTGTCAGAGATTAAGTGATGGTGAAACAGGTTTTCCTCAGGGAACTCCTGGAGCACATACTTTTGAGTATGTGGGGTACATGGATGTGTAGAACCTTACATCCTAGTGTAGGAAAGTGATGTAGATGTGTAATCCATTCATCCTTCACTATATTTCCATATCGTATCAGTGGTAGGTAAACATGAAACCTCCTGATGACGAAGAAAGCACAGATATCCGTATCAGTGGTAGGTAAACATGAAACCTCCTGATGACGAAGAGAGTACAGAATGCCACTGTGACTCTAGAATAGCGAAGGACCAGTTTACCCTGGTGAGCTATAGTAGTAGAGACACGAGATGTCCTACAAGTGATCCTTTTACTGACTGAGGAAGGTGAAGGTCATGAGAATCCGGCTCTCTTAATGACCTATGTATGATACTGATGCGGCTTCTCAGCGATCAGTTGGAGTATGAGTGGTAAGCCTCATCTCCACAGGGCATAATGTTGTTTGTAAAACATAATCAACCATGTAGTATAACTTGTTAGAGATGACTCCAAGTTAGTTGATTGATGTTACCTTACAATAATGTTTATATTCTCCACATCTCCTAAATTATAGAGATCCTGTTATACCTGCAACTGTTATAGAATACTTTGAAGGCTTTACTGCTTAAAATATTCTTTGATGTTATAATAAAGCTTATGACGAAGAGTTATAACTCTCGCTGGGACAATTATGTATAATTGTCTCACCCCGTAGGCTTCAACTTTTTAGGTGGAATTCGGAGATGAAGGAACCAGCCTACAGGTGATCAGTCTCAGCAGGAACATCAGGGGCAGCAGTAATCTCAGGTGGAGATTGTCCTGCCATATGGTGTAGTTAGAGTCAGTCCTATGTGTCCTTTGTACTCTCAGGTCTTGGAGTCTTTTGTATAGTGATCTTGAGACTTTGTATCTTGATGTATATAATTACTCAAGAAGTAATTATCCTGAGATGTAAATAGTTTACCTCACTTTATGAAAGAAGCTTTTATGGATTCAAGCTCTTGTCACGAAAAGTTTTAATTTCTCGTGATTTTTGTCTTCCGCTGATTACCGATTCTCTTCCGCTAAGTTTTAATCGTGTTTATGTCATGGTTTGGAGATCAGAGCCCACAAATAGTGGTATCAGAGCTCTAGGTCAGTTGAGTCTACAGAGGCATAGGACTTAGGATGTCGAGTCTACCTTTAGTACTCCTTCCTCATCTAATAGAATCTTCTGCTCCTCAGGAGAAGAAGATACATAAGAATGTCAGAACATCGTGATGAGCACGTGGCAGAGAGTAGTGCTAGTGCACCTCGAGGCGGTGCAAGAGTTCCGAGAATAGAACAACCTGCACCTGAGTCGCCAAGAGAGCCACCCCAGTTCGACCCAGCTGACATGAGTGATCCAGCTGTACAGACGATGTTTGGGCAGTTCATGACTTCCATGACACATATAACCGATAGGATGCCCATTCCTACACCTAGGGCACCTGTCCAGCCTGAAGCACAAGGTATTGGTAAGACATTCGAATGACTTCGTCGTGTCGGAGCTACCGAGTACTTCGGAACTGCCGACCCTGCAGATGCTGACTTATGGTTGATAGAGTTGGAGAAGGCTTTCAGGATTCTTATGATTCCGGAAGCTGAAAAGGTTAGACATGCTGTCTATCTTATCAAAGGCAGTGCTGGTCACTGGTGGAACATGGAAGAGCAGAAGAGACCTGGAGTAGAGTTATCATGGGAAGAGTTTCGTCGGGAATTTATCAATAGATATTTTCCAAAGACCTTCCTAGATGAGAAGATCTCTCAGTTTGAGAAACTAAGGCAGGGTATGATGAACATTAGTGAGTATGAAGCTAAGTTCATGGAGTTGTTGCGGTTCTGTCCGCACATGGCTGCTACGGATGAGGAAAGAATCAGAAGATTCGAAAAGGGTTTGAATTCTGATATGTCAACCCCTGTGTCTACCTTAGAAAACAGAGAGAGATTCTCTATCTTCGTTGAGTCAGTCCGAAGAATAGAGAGATCTGTGGTTGAGAAAAGACAAACCCATAAAAGATATCCACAGTTCCAGGGTTCTTCATCTAGGGATTCCAAGAAACCTAGATTCTCTGCACCTAACCCCCCACCACCCAGATCGAGTTTTCAAACTCAATGGACACCAAGCAGAGGTAGAGGACGGAGTCAACCGCTTCAAGGGACGCACAGTTCTGCATCTGAGTCAGTCACTGGACCACCCATACCACAAAAACAGGAGAGGAGTTGCTACAACTGTGGTAAGGTGGGACACTTGATGAAGGATTGCCGTTCTAGGCCTGTCGGTGTGACACAACAAACCCCGAGACAGAATCAACAGGGATCTTAGAATAGACAACATCAAGGAGCAGCTCGAGGGCGTGGACAAGCGTCTCAAGCTGGATCATCAGCACCACCTCAACACCAGGCAACTGCGAGGTTCTATGCTATGAACCCACCTGAGGCAGTGGTCAATCCACGGGTAGTGGCAGGTCAGATGAAATTTTTATATTCTGATATGTCTACATCCTGTGTTGTATCCGTTCTGATTGATCCGGGTGCTACACACTCTTTCATCACTCGTGAAATGATTCGTAACTGCAATGTGACTGTTAGTCATAGAGCAGATAGTTTGTTGTTAGAGACTCCGTTGAGTGGGTCTGCCATTTTGCAGGAGGTATGTTCTTCCTGCATCCTTTTCTTTTCTGACCATCGCATTCAAGTGGATCTTATACCACTTGATATGCAGGGATTTGATATAATCCTTGGGATGGATACCTTAGAAAGGTATAGAGTTGTCTTGGATTGTGAGTCCAAGTTGGCTGTGTTTGCTGATGAAAGCAACACATGGATCTTTCAAGGTGAAAGAAAGATTCTGCCCACCTGTCTTGTGTCAGCTATGGTTGCTGATAAGCTGTTGAGGCAAGGATGTTATGCATTCTTAGCCCATGTGGTAGATGTTACCAAGGAAAGTTCCAATCCTGCCGAAGTTCCTATAGTCAGGGAATTCGAAGATGTGTTTCCTGAAGAACTTCCTGGTATACCACCACCTCGGGAGATTGATTTTGAAATTAATCTGATCCCAGATACGAAACCCATAGCTCAAACTCCGTATAGGATGGCGCCTGCCGAGATGGCAGAACTCAAGAAACAGCTTCAAGAGCTACTTGAGAGAGTTTTTATCCGACCGAGTACTTCACCTTGGGGTGCTCCGGTCTTGTTTGTTAAAAAGAAAGATGGGTCAATGCGGTTATGCATTGATTACAGACAACTCAATAAAGTAACAATAAAGAATAAGTATCCTCTGCCGAGGATTGATGATCTCTTTGACCAGTTGCGTGGTGCAACAGTCTTTTCAAAGATAGACTTGAGGTCTGGATATCACCAACTACGTATTAAGGATAGTGACATATCCAAGTCTGCCTTTAGGACAAGATATGGTCACTATGAGTTCACGGTTATGTCGTTTGGACTAACCAATGCACCAGCTGCATTTATGGAACTCATGAATAGAGTTTTTCGACCTTTCCTTGATCAGTGTGTTGTCGTCTTCATAGACATTCTGATTTATAGTAAGGATACTCAGCAGCATGAGCAGCATCTTCGCCAAGCTTTGACCTTGCTAAGAGAACATAAGCTGTACGCTAAGTTGAGCAAATGTGAGTTCTGGCTGCCGGAGGTATCTTTTCTTGGACATGTAATATCCGCCTCGGGAATTCGTGCTGACCCTACAAAGGTAGAATCTGTTCTACAATGGGAACAACCAAAGACACCGACGGAAATTCGAAGTTTCTTGGGGTTAGCTGGCTATTATCGAAGGTTCATTAAGAACTTTAGTTCTATAGCTTTACCTTTGACCAAGTTAACCCGGAAAGATGTTCCTTTTTCTTGGAGTGATAAATGTCAACAATCTTTCCAGTTGATGAAGGAGAGGTTGACAAGTGCACCTGTGCTAGTGCTACCTGAACAAGGAAAAGGATATGTAGTTTTCTGTGATGCTTCCAAGAACGGACTAGGATGTGTGTTGATGCAGGATAAACGAGTGATTTCTTTTGCTTCTCGACAGCTTAAGAAACATGAGGAGAATTATCCAACACACGATCTAGAGTTAGCTACTGTGGTTCATGCTTTGAAGATCTGGAGGCACTATCTCTACGGAGAAACATTCCAGATTTTCACAGACCACAAAAACCTTAAGTATATCTTCTCTCAGCATGAGCTCAACATGAGGCAACGTCGCTGGATGGAATTAATCAAGGACTACGACTGTACAATTGATTACCATCCAGGCAAGGCCAATGTTGTTGCAGATGCCTTGAGTAGGAAATCAGCAACATCAACCATGAATAGAGCACAACTAAACTCTTTAGTATGCTCTAGAAGAGATATGCTTATCTCTTTAAGGCAAGACAATGTACAGTTGAAGGTGTCATTGCTAGCCGGTTTGTTGGCTGAGATGCATATTAAACCTACCCTAAGGGAGCAGATTAAAGAGGCACAGCTAGGTGATGCTGTAGTTCAACATATAAGATATGAGTATGGAAATGAGAAGCAAGATGGTTTTCATGACTCAGAAGATCAAGTAGCTTGTTATAATGGAAGAATGGTAGTGCCAGATGTGGACAACTTGAGAAAGTTAGTCCTGGAAGAAGCCCATTCTTCCATGTATGCTATGCATCCAGGGAGCACCAAGATGTATCGGAATTTGAAAGATCTATATTGGTGGCCTGGGATGAAGAAGGACGTTGCAGAGTTTGTTCTGAGGTGCCCTGTGTGTCAGCAAGTTAAAGCTGAACACCAGAAGCCTGCAGGAACAATGCAACCTTTACCCATATCATAGTGGAAGTGGGACCATGTGACCATGGACTTTGTTGTTGGCCTACCCAGGACAAACAAAGGACATGATTCCATTTGGGTAATTGTTGATAGGTTGACTAAGACAGCACATTTCTTACCCATCAAAACAACCTATTCTGCTGAAAGGTTATCAGAGTTGTATGTTCAAGAGATAGTGTGTTTGCACGGAGTTCCTGTCACAATAGTTTCTGACAGAGGTCCTCAGTTTACCAGTCGTTTTTGGGAATAGTTGCACAGAGCCTTAGGCACCAAGCTAAGGTTTAGTACGGCCTTTCATCCACAGACTGATGGACAGTCGGAAAGGACCATACAAACCTTAGAAGACCTGTTGCGAGCATGTGTTCTCCAGTTCACCAGAAGTTGGAATCTACACCTAAGCTTGATAGAGTTTGCCTATAACAATAGCTATCAGCATAGTATTGATATGGAACTTTATGAAGCCTTATATGGTAGACGTTGTAGATCACCCTTGTGTTGGTTTGAGACTGGTGAGCACCAGTTGTTAGGTCCTGACCTGGTGCAGCAAACCACGGAAAAGATTAAAGTTATACAACATAAGATTAAGACTGCTCAGGATAGGCATAAATCTTATGCTGACAAACGCCGTAGACCCTTAGAGTTCCAGGATGGAGACAGAGTGTATCTTAAGGTCTCACCTTGGAAAGGGGTCCTTCGTTTTGGAAGGAAAGGGAAGTTAGCTCCTAGATATATGGGGCCTTATCCAATCATTGAACGGATTGGAAAGGTAGCATATAAACTAGAGCTTCCCCCAGAATTACAGAGGTTACATCCTGTGTTTCACATTTCTATGTTGAAGAAATGTCACCCAGACACCGAGTCAGTTCTACAACCTATGGAGGTAGAATTGAATGATGACATATCCTATGAGGAGGGACCAGTGTCAATCCTTGATAAACGAATTAAAAAGTTAAAGAAGAAAGATATAAGTCTTGTGAAAGTCCTCTGGAACCATCGTGGTATTGAAGAAGCCACTTGGGAGTTAGAGGATGAGATGAGAAGAAAGTATCCTGCCCTTTTCTCGTAGTATGTTTTATCCATTTCGGGGACGAAATCCTTGTATGGGGTGGATAATTTGTAACATCCCTGACCTGGGTTATGAGTCAACCCTAGGTGTTTTGCCTAAATATGTAATTAAATCTTTGTGATTAACTCTGAGCATGTAATTAAGTTTCTCAGAAACGTATATTTCAGTATTTTCTCCTTTTTATTTAAAGTTGTAGCATTGTTTTGATATACAGGGACCTATGTGCAATTTACCCAGTTAAAAGGGTTAGCTTGCAATTTGCACATGTTGAGATGTTCCTCTGATGTTGAGACATCATGAGAATCTTTTTGGTAAAGTTTGAGGGATTTCCCAAGCTAGGGTACCAAGGTACAGCTGTGGAAGCAATCCCAGTGCTTGAAAACCCTAATTTAGGGTAAAATGCAATTTACCCAAATTAAGGGATGCAAATTGTAAAATATGTCATCTAATGTATCTCTTTAGACTCTTGCCATCATTAAGAGAAGAAATGATGAGGAAGTCACCTCAATTGAGTTATCAAGTTATGAAATATGCCTTGTGATTGAATAATCAGGGTATATGTGCAATATCTCTTTGTGTATGTACTTTAGTATTAGATTGCTCTCCTTTACATTCTTTTCTAAGACCTTAAGAGAAGGTTTGTCCTTAGAATAAAGAGGAAGGGACGATCAAGTAAAGAAGGAGGGACCTAGTTGGAATTATGGACAACTTATGAACTAATGTTGAAAATCCTACCCCATGTATATAAGCTCTCCTTCCCTTAGTTGCAAGGGAACTTACCCTTCGTTCCCTTACTGTTTCATTTCACCAAAGACGACCAAGGACTGCCTTGGATCTAAGGAGGATGACCAAGGGATGCAAGGTAGGTTTAAACCCCTCTTCTTGCCTAATTCCATGGTTAGAACTCGAATTCAAGGTCAGCTTCATGGCTAACTCTCGAAATCCTATCTTTATAGCCATCTTTCCTTGACCTTCCTTGGAGTTTTTACCTTGGCCAACCTGTGGGAACTCAAGGACGACATTAGAGCTTGGAGCTTGAAAGCTTGGAGCACAAGAAGCAAGCTTTAGGCGGGTTTTATAACTCTAAACCCATGCTTTACTATGTGCATCTTTATATGCGTTTTGATGATAGCTCTTAGTGTTTCCCTACTTTTCCCTGTTATTTTGCAAGCAAATCCATGGGATATTCGTACTGTTCTTGAGCTAGGAGATGAAGGCGTGATTTCCAAGAAAAACCCACCGCTTTTCACTTCCTTAAACGGTCTCAAAAGTTTGCTCTCTCGGTCTCGAGACCGCGAGGTGAGCAAACGGTCTCGAGACCGCGACAGGGAAAACGGTCTCCAAGACCATTTGGCCCCGTTGACCGAGCATGGACCGTATAAGAAATCTGTTTATAATTATATAGGCTAATTACCCTCAAAATATGGGAGGCTAACTACAAGGGAATCGGGAGATATGACCTTTTTAAGTAACAACTTTATTTGAATTTACTCCTGATTTTCAAACGGTCTGAAATTTCCTTTTTGGGCAAACGGTCTCAAGACCATGTAAGGTCGTTGAATAAGCGTTGACCGTATGATATTACTGTTCAAAATAATGTTAGTTAACAACTCACCAAGTCCTATGGTCTAATTCCAAACGGGCTAAGAGTTGAAGGGTGAATACTAGGGCTAACCCTAGATGAAATCAGTACCGAAATTATGGTGACCTAATTAGGGTTTTTAGGGTTGATTGACCTAAACGGTCTCAAGACCGTTTGGGGGTCATCCAAACGGTCTCAAGACCGCGAGGGCAATCAACCAAGACCGTTTGGAGGTCTGGGGTTAAGTAATTTGACCAATTGAGGACCTAATTGCAAATAAGTTGTCAATTTAACCAAAATTCTGTTTGTGGATCAATCATGGTTCAACCCCTATCAAATCACCTTGGACTTTGATGAAATCTTGGGCAAACGGTCTCAAGACCATGTGGGGTCCACCCACATGACCTCAAGACCGTTTGGGCCAAGTTTGGGCCCAATTGGAGCTCAATTGAAAGGTTCAACCTTGTGTTGAGTCACATTGTTGAGTGTTGATGGGTGAACATTGATAGACCCTAATTGAATCGACTTCAACCCTAATTGGTCAACCATTAAGGGTCAATTGAATGACCAAGTGGTCAAGCATAATCTAAGTTAACCCAATCCATAAGTGGTCAACATGGCTCTGACCTTTTGAGGGCTTCAACATGAGTTGACATTATTGGTTGTATCTTTGAATCTTGTTGATGGTCCAAGCGGTTGAGACCATGTGAGCTCGCGGTCTCAAGGTCGTGAGGAGGCTCGCGGTCTCAAGGTCGTGAGGAGGCTCACGGTCTCAAGGTCGTGAGGAGGCTCACGGTCTCAAGGTCGTGAGAGGGCTCACGGTCTCAAGACCGTGAGGGGGCTCACGGTCTCAAGACCGCGAGGGGCCTCGCGGTCCTGAGGTCAAAGTGGGCAAACGGTCAACATCTCTTCGCGGTCTCAACTTCAATTCGATCTTCGCGGTCTTGAACCACTTGAAGGGCCTCGCGGTCTTGAAGCCTAAGGAGGCTCGCGGTATTGAAGATAGAAGAGGGCTCACGGTCTTGGAAAGTCAAAGTGGGCAAACGGTCAACACTTTCAAACGATCTCAATTCGATTGAAGGTTGATAATTGAAATCAATCAATGTGATTCAAGGTTGACTTCATTCAATCAATTGATGATATAAATGGTCCAATGTTGCCCTAATTCAACCCTAATGACAACCTAGGATATTAAGGGGTCAATGGACTAAGGTTTTGACCATAATGATGATCAATGTGGTGAATTACCAAAATACCCCTAAAGGGTAAATTGAGTAATACCTTGATCAGATCGAACCCTAATCATATGATGATGATGTTTTAGCCATGTTAGCCTATGATGACTTAATCCGACCTGATCTAGGGTGATGTTGACATCACCTAACCTTATGATGAGAGAGAAAGTACTTCTAGAGAGAGAAAGTACTTCTAGAGAGAGAAAGTACTTCTAGAGAGAGAAAGTACTTCTAGAGAGAGAAAGTACCCTTTTTAAGTGGAAACTCAATTAAAGCATCTCCAATGCACAGGAATGAGCATAATTAGGGTATGATCCACCTGTGTGAGATCATAGAAACCCTAATTATGATAAATGATGAACCTTTAACTAATCCAAGAGCATCAATGAAGATGTTACTCATACATGATGATGTTATGAGTTTAATTCACCTTGATGTGAATAGTAAACCCTAATTCAAGGGTGATGACATGTAATGTGAATAGTAAACCCTAATTCAAGGGTAAGGACATGTAATGTGAATAGTAAACCCTAATTCAAGGGAAATGGCATGCTTTTGAGTGTTAAACTCTATTTGATGTGAATTAGAGATTTAACTCTTATGACAAGAGTAGAAAGTACATTCCTTATTGTTGTATTACCTTTATCAGATGTATTAAACATGCAGGTTCTGATATGAAGGTAATCATATCCAGGTATGGATGTTGATGTTATATTCATTAAAGGCATGTTGTTAGCCTTATGAATAAGTAAAGTAATCTGATGCCTTGCCAGTGGCATCCTATGCTGATAATGGGCGATGAGAGCCATGAATACCATCAAGGTCATGCCTTAGAGATGACTTGTGATGGGGATAATGAGAAATGATGATTGATATGAGTTAGGCCTGTTACATTTAGTATTCTTCTTTTATAGCTGTTATGCTACTGTTACTGTTTGAAGAACAATGTATGCTGTTAAAGAATACTGAATGTACCTAACTAATCAAGCATAATGTAGAGCCCTGATCATAGATCCATCATTGTCAGAGATTAAGTGATGGTGAAACAGGTTTTCCTCAGGGAACTCCTGGAGCACATACTTTTGAGTATGTGGGGTACATGGATGTGTAGAACCTTACATCCTAGTGTAGGAAAGTGATGTAGATGTGTAATCCATCCATCCTTCACTATATTTCCATATCGTATCAGTGGTAGGTAAACATGAAACCTCCTGATGACAAAGAAAGCACAGATATCCGTATCAGTGGTAGGTAAACATGAAACCTCCTGATGACGAAGAGAGTACAGAACGCCACTGTGACTCTAGAATAGCGAAGGACCAGTTTACCCTGGTGAGCTATAGTAGTAGAGACACGAGATGTCCTACAAGTGATCCTCTTACTGACTGAGGAAGGTGAAGGTCATGAGAATCCGGCTCTCTTAATGACCTATGTATGATACTGATGCGGCTTCTCAGCGATCAGTTGGAGTATGAGTGGTAAGCCTCATCTCCACAGGGCATAATGTTGTTTGTAAAACATAATCAACCATGTAGTATAACTTGTTAGAGATGACTCCAAGTTAGTTGATTGATGTTACCTTACAATAATGTTTATATTCTCCACATCTCCTAAATTATAGAGATCTTGTTATACCTGCAACTGTTATAGAATACTTTGAAGGCTTTACTGCTTAAAATATTCTTTGATGTTATAATAAAGCTTCTGGCGAAGAGTTATAACTCTCACTGGGACAATTATGTATAATTGTCTCACCCCGTAGGCTTCAACTTTTTAGGTGGACGTCGGAGACGAAGGAACCAGCCTACAGGTGATCAGTTTCAGCAGCAACATCAGGGGCAGCAGTAATCTCAAGTGGATATTGTCCTGCCATATGGTGTAGTTAGAGTCAGTCCTATGTGTCCTCTGTACTCTCAGGTCTTGGAGTCTTTTGTATAGTGATCTTGAGACTTTGTATCTTGATGTATATAATTACTCAAGAAGTAATTATCCTGAGATGTAAACAGTTTACCTCACTTTATGAAAGAAGCTTTTATGGATTCAAGCTCTTGTCACGAAAAGTTTTAATTTCCCGTGATTTTTGTCTTCCGCTGATTACCGATTCTCTTCCGCTAAGTTTTAATCGTGTTTATGTCATGGTTTGGAGATCAGAGCCCACACTAAGTGGGAAATTTATGTCTTCTCCACCAATTGAAAGAAAATGGATAGGGGTTGATGCTAGAGATAAGCTCTAAGTGGTATAGTCCTTAGGTTCCACAACAAAGTGCTCTATATTAGTTTATTTAGGATGATAATGAAAAGGGATGTCTCCTTATCTCATGAGTGAATATTAATAAATTAAGTTCAAATCAACTATTTCACTAGCCATTTTCATATTTATTGTCTTTGAATGGATTACAAAACTGTACCAACATTAGTTCTACAAGTAAGAGGATTTCATGGTGCAACATGCTTGTATTATTATTATCTCAATGAAAGAGTGGACCAGATCATGGTATAGACAAAGGAATAGCATGATGAACTAGTTCAAAAATAAATTTATATGCCCATTTCTTTAAAAAACTGATTTTTTCAAGTTTCTTGATATATAGGATACAAACACGAACTTTCTATTACACAAGAAACAACGGAACTAAAAGTCCTTAACCAAAATGTAAAATAACAAACTACATGATGGAAAAGTTAAAACAGGATGCCAACGGGAACAAAGAGAAAGGTTTCTACATGATCATGAACATGGAAGACATGCATGGTAACATGAATAGAAAAAAGAAATAGATACAACATAAAACTAAATAGAAACTCCATTTTCCATCCCAAGCTTATTCAAAATAGTGTCCACACTACACAAATAATCTTGTGCAAGGCATAAGTGGACAATCCTTGTGGGATGTTGGGGTCAAGGAGCTGAGATTCTATTCTAGACAATGGAGTCGATGATAGGTTGTCTCATTGTTGGGGCTAGGAGGGGGATCATACATGTCGGTGTATTGTTTTTGGTTGATGTGCCAACTATCCATCTGATAGAGGAAAAATGAGATATCCAAGTACGGTTGTGCAAAGCTTATATCTTTATGTCTTAGTGGTCCAACTACACCTATAGTTGTTGTAAGAAGGATGGCATGAAACTATACATATGCTTCCAATATGTGGTTGACCATGTTACTCCATATGGGTTCAGGTGGAGGGTGATGTCAGTAGAGCTAATGATACTAAAGAAGGGTAAACATCATCTCTGCCATGTTGTTATTGTTGAGGCTGCCACTTGAGGTTCTTCATGTTAGCCAAGTTGACCTGATCTAGACAAGATAGTGAGTAGGAGGCATTTGAAAGCCCATGTATGTCATCATAGTACTATTGTTCCATGCATTGAACCTCAGAATAATAGACACCGCTAAAAGGAATGTATCAATCAGACCATGGCAATCAAGTGTAGGTGGTTTGGGTGCCATATTGAGACTCTCATTCATCTTGGAGATCAAACACCCAATGAGAATATCTCCATCATACCTCTTTCAGACTATAACCCTAAGAATCTCATCAATGAAAAATGCCCCATGTTGATTCTATTCTTGTGCACCATGGACCACAAAAAATACAACCCATCTCGAAAAATCACACCCTAAGCATCCTTCCTTTGAAAAATGGTGTTTAACAAGCACGCTGGAGGATGTAGATAACAACACTTTGGTTGTGGGTTACACGATGAAGGATGTAGATAACAATACTTGTGATGTGGGTTTACTTGGTCCTCCTGGGGCTGTAAGCCTCATCATCTATGATCTTGACAAAACATTTGATATTAAAAAAAATTCTTGACTGTGATAATCACCATCCTCATCAAAACCTAGCTTTTAAGAAAATGATATTTCCCCCATCTTGAATTCCATATTATTTTGGAGAAAAATAAACCACATGTCTCCCTCATAGGTCTTGCTCTTGCAAAGTTATCAAAAATTTTAGAATAGGAGGGGGGTAAGGTCGATTGTTACCCATGGAGATATGTGGAGAACATATATTTTCTTCAACATGGTCTTGTACTCGTTGGTCAAGTCATATTCCTCCTAAGTCTCCTTGCAAAAAAATTTGATGGCATGAATGTGATGCGCCACGAGCTTCTGAAAATTATCAATCTCATCCTAGGACGAAATGGTGAAGGGGATAATTTCATAGGAGCCTTGTTCCTCTTCTTATTCACTTCCTTCCTCCTCCTCCACCTCAGACTTATTATTAGGCTCTTGTATGAGAGACAACTCTCATCATGTACTCTTGACTCCACCTCTTCTTATAACCATTCTGTCAATGGAGATAAAAAGGTTACAAGTGTGAAATGGTGCAGTTACAAATATCCCGAGGTGGTACATGGTGTGTACCAGAAACTACATGCTATGCGTGAGCCCAGTGAATGTTGTGTTATGAAATGGCAAAGTTATGGGTATCCTAAGGTGGTTCATGGTGTGCACCTGAAACTACATGCTATGAGTGATCCCTCTTAATGTTGTGTTTTTGGCACCATGCACATTGTGCATGATGCTACATGTCACGTGTCACGATTTCAAGGTGGTAAAACAAAACCTTTAACTCATTAAAGATGAAGAAATGCAGAGATGGAAAACAACAATATTGAGGAGGTTTTAGAGGGTCTTTATACACCTTTGAAGGTAGAAGAAATGTTTTAGAGAATGTTGTTGGTGATGGAGCTTCAATTCAAGCCAACAAGAGTGGATAAGGAGGATCAGTTCCTAATCTTATTTGCTTAGGAAAACTCGATGATGGTTGTATATTCTCAATGGAGGTTTGACAATATAAATGGTGGCTCATTGAGGTTGTTCAGGCATTGACTATGGCTTCTTGTGCCTAGAGAGGAACGCTTGACCTAGGGCATGATGTATTGCCTTGAGTTGACACTTCCTCCTTTTATAATTTTAGAATTCATGCCTTAATGCACAACATTTTGGACTAGATGCAGTGGTGCAAATATCCATACTTACCCAAAATTTGCAAACTTTGTGGCAAAACTTGCATCATATGTGCATAGCCCACACAAAGTCAGTAGGAATAATTTTTGGATCCACCAATTGGCACAACATGCTGTTGTCTAAGCATGTCATGTGACTCCTCGATAGAAGATGATCTAATGATGATGGAAGTTTATGATGTCCCATTTGATTAGCATGTCGTGCATGGTGATTTCATATTTCATCTTGTTCTTTCTAAACATGTGAATTATGTGTGGTATGGATTACATGTCATGTACTGAGGATTTTCTACCTTCACTTCATTATAACACTTGCATTATGTTATTAACATCAAATCTCAACTAATGATCACCATGCAAAAACTTAAGAAAATATTTTTGACTCACACATATTTAGATGCACAAAATGAAATGATTTAACTAGAAACAAATTATAAACATCTATACAGAATGTAAAATGTGTGTCACATCCCATGAGTGTTTGGGTTTAAGGTTCTTTAGGTAAGACAAAGATATTATTCTTCAAATGGGATCAAATAGGATGTCTTGGTCAATGAGGACTTCATGAAGATCCCCTCCTTATCTTACCACTCCCATCCCAAGTGTTAGGATAGATGGGTCTGGGGGTTTCAAAGAAAAGATGATGTTCTTCGCACAAATATTCATTATAAGTTCCCCTATTTCCACATCATTAAATGTTTTGATACTCATAGGAATGGACAACCTAAGATAATGTCACATGAGGTTCCACTTTTGTCGTACAAAATTACAAATTCCACAAATACATTGAAACCTTCAACCATCATCAACATATTTTCTACCACAACTATTGAGCTTACCCTTGAATGGTCCATCATCTATTTTTTTCACTTGCTTGGGTGATAAGGTTAGTGTCATTACATCAACGTAGAAGCTTGATCACATAACACAATATAAAAATGAATTTTACCTATATCACCTAAGATTTAGAAAGATCTTGGGTCTTTCTATTTGGGAAGAAGATTGGATAATGTTATGACACTTACATCAAGTGCAAGAACCATATCTTTAGGTTCACTCTCGTTCCCTTCATCAGTTGGACTCCTTTTGATAGGAAATTCTAGAACATGCTGGTCTTTGTCCTCCTCCTCATGAGTGGTGATAGAGATAGGTTTTGTAGTTAGTTGTACCATCTTGTACCTTAAATGAGGTGGCACATACATGGATGCAATCTTCTCTACTAGCTCATATTTAGTGGAACTCCTCTTATGGTTGGTAAGTGTTGGGTTGGTGTGCTTTAGAAATGGATTGTTGAACACCTTAAGATATCACTTTCTTGGGATGCTTCATTGGTTCACCCTCCTTGTCAACTTGATTCACGTGGTTGATGTTGGATTTTGTGGGACAAAACCGGCAGCAAAAACAAAAAATTTATCTAACCACAAACCCATAACCACCAGATCGCATCAACAACTATACAATAGGAAAGATGGTTTAGCAAGATATACCTGGTCCTGAGGCTTGCTCAGTGACAATACCTCACAACTAATTTGGTCTTCAACCACCTAGTCTTCGACGACATCTGTGCAACTCCTGGTATTGACCTGGACTGCGGTTGATAGTCATCCTCCTGAGCGGCAGAAATCTCCCGCCTCTATAGATAGTCCATATGGACCACCAGGAACTCTAGTCATCCTGATGGATAGACTAGAAGGCGTTATCCCCTTTTTTCGGCGTACTAGTCACCGAAACACTCTCCCACCACTAGTCATTTTTTGCAGTTGTCTTTCCCTCGTTGTTCCTCCCTCGATGGATAGTACTTGCTTGGGCTCTCTCAGTTTCCACAATCAAAGAGGACAACAACTTTGCAGACCAACTGATGTTCTGAGTTGTGTGTTTTGAGAAGCCCCATGTACCCCTCTATTTATAGTAGATGGCATGGTCAGAGTTCCCAGTCTGTGCGGGAGTAGAAGGGTTTGGATTTTCCACAAACTGATTGCACTGCGATAGGCGAACTGATCATTTCACAATTGAACCGATCATTTGGGTAGGTGAGTTGATCAGTTCACCCAGTGAACCGATCATTTCACTTCCCAGACTTTCCCACAATTGACTTTTCTTATTCATTTCTAATTAATGCAAGGATTTATTCTTATCCCAATCAAACTGAACAAGTAAAATGAGGATCTTTTCTCATGAACCGAGAAACCCCACACTTGCTCATTTGGTCCATGTGAACTGATCAGTTTACTAGAGTGAACTGGTCATTTCACTAACCATGAGCCGATAGTTCACCTAGTGAACCGATCGGTTGGTGGTCCAGGTTGTGTATAACTCAGTCAATGCAGTTCTCAATGAATCTGACACTCTAATCAGTTGGTTCAACACTTGAACTTGATGATTCTGAGTCAAGTCTATTGATTGAATGTTTAGTTGAGTACCTAAACACTTTATTAATCAATCTAAACATCATTCATGGATAAACTCCTCTTCCAAGTTAATCCTATGTGTGTGACCCTATAGGTTCCATTTCATGTTGGCAGTGAATGTCATAATAAACTTATGACATCACAAGCTAAGAGTGGTGCCTAGTCACACATCAGTGCTACCCAAAGTGAAGAGGAAAGTTGGAGAACAACTTTCAACCTACAATCTGTGATTGTTGTTATAGTGAATGTATAGTTCATTTATCGATGATATCCAGATTGAACTTGAGGCATTGACTTGTCATCCTCTATAAATGTTCAATCCATGTTTCTTGATTCAGAGTAGATTGTCTGAGATATATGTAAACTCAATATCATATATTGACCTACATGTGCATGGCCATGCATTTCTCAGTCTCACTCCTCAAGTGGCCAAGATATCACACTCTCTTAGGAGGGACAAATTCCATATCTATCACTCACAGTCAAGTTCCCATGTGTCAAAGTCACCCAATCCTCACCGTTATAACAACCCATGTTTTAGGACTACATTTGATGATGTCAAAGTGTACCCAACCACATGTGATGAGTGCAGTGATTCCAGATCTAAGAACCACAGTCACCACCGATACTATAAGAGATGATCCTGACTAACCAAGTGTGGTTTCCATGCATCACTCTTACAATGGGTCTGTCTAATATAATATTCTCTAACATGTATCTATGTGCTTGGTTTGATATCATATATCATGATTGATGAGATTCTGTCATCAACCAATACACACTCTAGTCTTTTGTGTTATTGATGTCTATGGTTATTTCCACAATAACAACTGACTAGGGATGATAGTGAGAATGTACATACTCTTAACATCTGTATGATCTCATTGTTCAAGTCACATACTTAAAGATATACATCATTGAGTGTTGTCATTCTCTAGACATCTAACATGTTATACTATTATCTCAAAAATAGTTAAAACATATAGATGGAAATTGCCTTTATTTTTTTATCAAATCAAGTATCACATGCCTCATTGTAATCATCATATGATTGGCTCTCTGGGAATACTATATCAACAGTTGACATGTATTGAATTTGCATGCTTCCTAGCATTCACCTTGGTATTGCCCAAAACAACTCATTCATTGCTTTTAAGTACAGAGATAGTTGAAGTTAGAGACCATTTTATGTTCAATCCATTTGATTGAAGCCTCCTGCTTTTGCGTGAGTGGCGATGCCTCATTCATGAACTTAAAAACAATGCCTTCAAGTTGGTAATCCTTTTGAGCTTGTCTATGTTAGTTGTCTTGGCATTGTTTACGTTGGTCATTGTCCTTCTAGATGAAGTTTGGAAGGTTTCACCACCCTAGATTGTAGGAGTTTGACAAAGGGTTATTTCTTAAGTGTTTTCCCATGAAATTAACATAATCCCCACCTAATCTCATTGTAAGACTATATTAGTCTACAATACAGTGTGGACCATTATAGAAGTCACATATCATCACTTGTTGTACACAGTTGTCACTTATGGCATGAATTTCTTGGTGAGTTTGTCCAACTTTGCATTGAGAGAAACAATTGCCTTTATGTCATGCCCGCTTTCATAGTCCATGCCCCTACAAAATTGGTTTATAGACATTCCCTCAATCAACTTCTTTCCTTCACTTGCATTCTTAATCAAGAAACTCACTTTGACGACTATGTTAATAGTGAAGGTAGTACCATGGGATAAATATCCATAAAAGGTTATCATCTATACTAGAAAATAAATGGGACTACAAATGCCTTTGCAAAGCAAATTATTGATTTTTCCTTTAATTTGGATGAACTTGTTGGCTCTCCTAATTTTCTTATAGAGAGCTTGGATTATGATATGAATGTCTTAGAGTTAAGTCATGTCACTAATAGATGCAACTTTTTTGGTTTGCCTAAATCATATGTGGCTTTATGTGTAGTATGATATGAAGTTGTGACCTTGTACTAACAAGACCAACATATGTTTCACATACACATCGTATGATATAATTTTACTTTGATGATATCTTCACATTGGTGTATCCACACCTAGAGTATTACTTATTTACCAATCACCAATACTCCCCTTACCCATTTACCTATATTTACAATGCTATGGTAACGAGGGAACTCTTACACTGCTAAATTCATATATTTACTAGTTTGCATAAGATTTAATGGCTAGTTATGAGTTATAACATATACCATTAGTCATAATACTTCAAAAAAACTCAATTAAATACACCAATGCTTTGTTTGTTATCTTTAGATATCATCTAATTGTATAAATTTCATTTACTATTATATAAAAGGACTATATAACAAGATCTCATGAAGAAGAACTAGTTTTAGGTGAGACCTTTGTGTAGAATAATGGAGATATACTTTATTTATGAAAATGTTCTGCTATGAACTATTAGTCTAGTGACCACATACTATAAAACATGTAATTCGTAGACCTTAAATATTGATTCATAATAACACACACACAAATATATATATATATATATATATATATATATATATATATATATATATATTATCCACTTCATCCACTCTCTACCTATATTCCTTTGAGACAAATGCATGTAAAGATCAGACAAAGGCTTTAAGATTATGAGTATTTACTCTACTTGTTTATTGTCACCCTCTTTGTCTTTTATAAAAAAATCACAAAGCTCTTTATATTAAGAACAAAGATACGTGGACAAAAAATGAGACTTTTTTTTATCCCTATACATGCATCAAAATAAAAAAGAGGAGAGAAGTAACTTACTCATGTTGGATTAGTCCCATACATGTTGGAATAGTCTCTTCCCACTGAGCTTTGGGGAGAACCTGTAACTTATAAGGTGTGTAGTCCCTTCACTCATTGTCAATTGGTTTTGGTTGAATACCACACATTCTAATATGGTATTAGAGTGGACCCCATGAGACAAGTGTGATGATCACACCCTACCTAAAATAACAAGTGCAAGCGCATAAAAGTGGCTGCACTTGAGGTGGGATGTTAGAATAGTCCTGTGGCTTATAAGGTGTGCGGTCCCATCACCCATTGTCAATTGATTTTGGATTGAATTCAACAAATTCTAATATGGTATCAGAGCGGACCCTATTAGACAAGTGTGATGACCACATCCTACCTAAAATAACAAGTACAAATATATAAAAATGGTTGCAGTTGAGGGAGGATGTTAGAATAGTCTCATACCGCTGAACTCTGTGTGGGTCCTGTGGCTTATAAGGTGTGTGGTCCCTTCACCCATTGCCAATTGATTTTGAGTCGATACCACCCATTCTAATAATTCCTCTCTGCTCGTTTATTTTGTTGTTATGTATGTATATGGATAAAAAAAATTACAAATCTGATATCATTTCTGATTTGTATAAAAAATCTCTTATATTAACTCAGATCTGCATGTGTCATTACAATCATGCCCTAACTGAAAGGGCCCTGAACCTAACGTGTCCAGGAGACTAAAGGCTTGAGTAAAAGTACAGATAAATATTAAACCTGTCCTATACATTTTAGACCTACTTCCCATTGTTATAATAGAGAACACAACACTTGGTCCTTAAGAATAGAAATCATGTTTCGCATTGTTTGCTATTTTATGCTCGAGCTGATTAAGAATTGGACGTAACTCTTTTGCTTTATGAGTGAGCCCGTTTTCAGCATGTTACTGGAGCTTTTAGAGTCTCTAAAGGTGTAATGAGCCGGCCATTTTAACGGGCAACAAGAAACCTGCTAACTTTACAGTTGATTTTAGCGTAGGCCAGTAGTATGTTTCGTACGTGCCAATGTGACTAATAAGTTGGTGCGTATGATGTGTTACATCACTCTGGAATCTGGAGTGTTGGGTTTTCGGATCTTGCCGTCATCAGCGCGTTTATGTCTTGAGAAGAGGTGGAATCTCTTGGGCGGATAAGGCTCTTTCTTTTCTCCCTTGGAAAGGGAGAAGATTGCAGTTGTTATGACCAAGTGGCGTGTTTCGTTAGCAGCAAAAATTTCTTTAGTTGGGACACCGGGACAAAACTATAATTTTGGACACCGTGTTTTCGTTTGCAGCGATATTTTGTCCTTAGGGCCCGTTTGGTTGGGCAACAAACAAATCCGCGAGTTGCAAGTACGTATATGTTGCAACCCCAACCGTTTGGTTGTGCGCGGCTCTAATTCAAGGTGCAAAATTCAACTGCACAATTTCACTCCGGTGCATGGAAATCTGAGGAAAACGGACTGCACTCTATTATGGCGCGGTTTGTTTCCATCGGCGTCAGCATCTACTGCACGAAGGCCATCCCATCGATTTTGTTACAGCTGAAGATAATAATATATTGCCTTTTCTGCTAAACAACCTCTAACCAAACAAAAATTATGCAAATGTGCGAATCCATTTTCAACTAAACCAAACAGAAAAAGTTCAGTTCCAATTCGTAACGTTGGCTTTCCTGTTTTGAAACTATTGGTGTGGGTTGATTTCGCAACCAACCAAACTAGCCCTTAATAAGATTGTAAAATGAATTTATGTGGCCAAAATCACTATGAGGCGGTAGTTGAATGCCAAATCTGAAACTGATTTCGATGTACTAGCACTTGCACCGATGTGTAGTTGGGTTAGGCATGGACGTGGGACCGGTCAGGTTGGTACAGGAACAAATATGGCCCTTCTTTTGTCCCAACTCAACACTACATCCCTGGTGGGTCGGGTTGGGCCCTCCTTTTCTTTGCAAACTGTAATTCAAAATATCCATGAGAACCGTGACCATCTACAAATTAGTGACCAAAAGGTTGCCATTCATACATCTATATTGTACAAGAAAGCCAGTCTGAGTGTCCTCTACAGTTTTACCTTTATTTTTTAATTACAAAAGGTCCTTATGGTCCTTTTATTCTATACAAAAAGGTTGTTCGATGGTTTTCTGCAGATTTACATCCTTTGGTCGTAAGAATGTTCGAGCACTAGTCCCCTCTCATCATTTTCGCACCACCACCCTGTCTATATATGGCTGCTACTGCTACAGTCCAGTACGTGAAGTCAAAGAAGATGGTGTGGTTGAGATTACAACTAATTATGACAAGAGGATTTGCTCGATATTGTAAATGAGAGACAATTACCTTTGAAAATCACACTCCGTGTTACATCCACAACCTTGCTTTTTTGGCAATCATAAGGTTAAGGATGACTCTAATCTTAGTTACACCTTCATTAGTGCCTTGCATGACATTTTAGTTAATTAATGCTTGATTTTAACTTGATCTATTGCATGACTAAGTTAAAAACATGTCTTGTGCATACATTGAGATTTGAATTTTGAACGAGATACAAAGGATATAGTAATAGTTTAAACATGTATGTGGAAAGAACATCTCATTTTAGGACGATTAAATCATTAATCTAATTAAGATATTATTTATTGTGATTTTTGAAAAATTAAATTGATGTAAATTTTTAGAAAATCAAAAGAAAGATTAATGGGTGAAATTGGAGTTCAAATAAGAAATTTAATGCATTTTGGTAATGAGGTAAGCGCAACCATCTACCAAGTGAACATCACCCATCAGTTAGCCAAATCAAGACATGTAGCCCAAGAGGGCGTGCAACCCTATTAGTTCCTCCTGTAGCTCGATAGGGCATGCAACCCAACGGGGCTTAGCCCATACATAGGCGAGCAACACCACCGCTCAAAACAATCAATCAAGAAAAACTTCATAACTTCTGATACACTTTCAAGTTCAACAAATTTTTGATAAGTTGGATTCACAGTCAATTAGGTGCACAGTCAAAGCCCTAAATTACTCCAGAGGTGGATAAGTGAATGATTCTGAGGACAATGTCAAAAGAACACAAAAACATGGGAAACACATTTGGAACCCTAACTATATTGATTGAAACAAGCTTAGATCAATATTTATTCTTTGATTACCTATCTTTTCCTTGGCCCATTCGAATAGTAAGGCTGATCCAAGCCCATGTTTCCCTTCCCCTCATCATTTTCTTCTTCCTCCAGTAGACTATATATGGAGAAGTGGACGACGTTAACCTCTATAGTAGATATGGAGATTTTAGTTTGAACCCAACTAAGTAAGCCAATATCTTGGAATACCAATCCAATAATCAAGATCAGCAAGCTAGGATCCACTAAAAGTGGGTGGAAACTCATCCTTTAGCTATGATTCTAAAACTAAATCTAAAACATGTCTCCCTATTGATTGGTTATTTGCTCTTGGCTCAGTAAGCCCTATTTCTGATTTCCTAATGCATGAATGATCAGATTAGCTAGAAAATTGATATATGATGGATGATTCCAGTATTAAAATGCTGGTATATGATTCTTATGTGTTTTAAAAACAATGGATTTTAGAGGCACTGATATACTAGGGTTGGCTCAAACTCTACAACAATATAAAATTTACTGGAGAGTGTGATTGAATGTCCTAAGGGCTTCTAGTACTAAATTTCAAGGAAATGGATACATATATATTTCTTGTATATTACCACATGCTCAGTTCAACAAGATTGTGAAATATGTATAGTACAATATAGTTTGTTGGTACGTTTGGTTAGGTCAGCGTGAGTAATTTTTAGTTAAAAGCTTAATACTATTATTATAGGACATATCATTATAGTATATTTGGATATGCTTAGGTTACACAGTTAAAGTTAAAAATAATACTGAAACTTAGTATCTCAGTTAATGTCTTTTTAGAGTATTATATTCAAATTGTTTTGGTAAAATTATTTAGTAGTGGATACACAAATTTGAGTACATAAAGTAAAATGATGCTCAAATTACACTGTAAAGTTAATAATTTTTTAATAGATGGTTATCTGTGAAACTAAATAATCAACTAGACATTACATGCCATCAACACAATAAATTACTTGTGAAGGTCTACACAATAATAAAGCATACATCTTACCCACTTAAAATTCCAAGAGGGAATGTTAGAGTGTGTCAGTAAGGCATAATATTAGGGGCATTGAACATAAATAGGATATTTTGGTGATATTTAATAGTATCAAAAAATAATCTGAGATGACGGTGGTACCAAGTTTCAATACTATTATAGATACATACCCAACCTTAACTGAAGATTCCACGATACCCAATTCAATCACTACTTAGTGAGTCAACACTTATGGAATCATTAGTGTAGGTAGTTTTAGACCGAGTGCTTTGACTCTCTGCCTAAGTACCCATATTAGGAGGAGTCCAATTTTATCTGAATAGCTTATATAGCCTCCAATGCCAGACGTGGTGAGACCAGTTGCAGATGAAGTAGCTAGTTAGAAAACTTAGAATCTCAGGTCGACTCTAAATCTTGTACGACAAGATCATAGCTTGTTGCAATACTTTTATATGTTGTTGTACACTTCATGTGGGTCCATTGCATTGATACAATGACTTAAAGGTCAGTTAGTCAAATTCAATAAAATTTGATTGTTTCCAATTATTCTCAGTGTATAACATTTTGATAGTTATTTATAGTTTTGATTATTTAGTTCAATATATCATGAATTTATATACTTGTACATGTTTCATTTCACCTAATTAACAATTTTTTTATCTTATATACTTGATGAATTTATATTAATTGAGACAATAGCTCACACGGTCTATTGAGCAACTTTTTATGTAACCATGATGATTATGGAGATAAAAAAAACATACAAAAGAGTCATTCCACATAAGGTTGTTAGTAGTGTTTTAAGGTATATTAAGTGAGTCATGGTCCCTATCTACTCAGGTCATTGAGTGTAAAAGAAAAGAATTTTATTAGTCAAGTTATAAAATAATGTAGTTTATTTTCTTATATAATAATTTTATAAATTTATACTTCATGTGTCTAGACATGTTGTAATATCAAGTGATGAATACGAATAATCGTTATAGTTTGAATATGAGATGAGTTTATATGTGAAAGGGATCTCCATCCTATGTGTATTAAATTGTATGGATTACAAACATTTACAAAGTGTGTTTTGTATTACTTAGCTTGATAATCTTAAACCCTAATCATGTAGTATTAAGATATTTAGGTTTTGAAACTCTAACTCTTCATCAACTACTCTCCTTTCTCTCATTATTAAGCTACTACCTCCACATAAATCTGCCTCCATTATCCATGACATCAACAGCCATGTATCACCATCTTGTATCTCTATTCTACATGCTAGTTGAGGTGGCAACTCTAGTCGTGAGTCGGGTACCTACTCGTGTCATACGAGATGCCGACATCTCATACCATATCAAGTATAATGCAGGAGATAAAAGTAAGTGATCAATAATAAATATACACAAGAAATTAATTTCATAACTATTCATTTATATAGTTTTTTACTAATTGAAGTTCATGTTAGCTTGTCATATTATCACTACATAGGAAACAAAATATGAAAAAAGATTAAAATATTCTTTTTTTAGAATGAGATATAACTTTTTTATGGTAAGGAACTTCATAGTATTTATGGTTTGAGCTGGCATTATTGTAAAAAATTTACTTTGTTCTTCCCTAGATTAAATTATTACTTGAGAATACTTCAAAAGAAGAAACAACTACTCTGAAAAAATAGTAACAAATTGATAATTGTTTTATTTGTAATGGAATGCATGCAATATCACTTCCTTTGTTCATAATCTCATTCTATATTTATAGAGCTGACATGATTGCTTCAAGTTCTTTGTCATTCTAATCCATTGGTATATAAGTGAAATATTTTAGCATGATTGCTCATTTAAAATAATTTTATGTGTTATGTCCTACATGATATTTATTCTATTTCATTACTATCCCATTTCCCTAGTGATTATCGCTTGCAAGGTGGAACATACAAATTAATTATTTTTCATATTATATGATCAACTCATATTTTATTTACCAATTCAATATTGTTTTGTCATGCATGAATATTTTTTTTGAGGCATTCCAATGTCCCATGTGTATATAATAACAAAAAAACTCATCAACTAAACAATGAGGCTCATATTTTGTCATGTAAAAATAAATAATATGTAAAAATGTCAATTTTACATTTGCCTTCCAATTATAAATATTTATTTTATTTTGATAACATGGACAAAATTTAGTAGTTACATGAATACTTCAAATTTCATCATGATGACCAGCGAATGCTTAAGAGGAAGACCATAACATATTTTTCATTGTAGAGTTTTTCTATATGTTACGTCAAAACAACAAATTATCTCCTTATTTTTTTTACCCAGTTCCCACACACAACTTTATCATTGGCTATTTAGATTCAATGTAGTTGGGAATGTAGTGTCACATTTTAGTTATGTTGTTTGTAGAATAATTATTTCCTATCCTTTTGTGAATGACAAGTGGTATTATGATGAGTATGATCTACATCTTATTGATTTACTTTTTCTATATCCCAAAATATCTTTGAAATGAAGTTTATTAGTTTTGAATGATTTTGTGCTTGTGCTAATCCAATCAAGCTGGACATGTTCATGTTTGATTTGAACCAATGGGCTTCTTCCATGAATTTTTTGAAGATTCTGATGTAAAGATGATAGGAGGGGAGGCTTCAAGGTATGGAATAGACATTGAGAAGCATGCTTCGACGCTATCTAAAGGAGAGGTCAGTTCTTCATGTCTCTTTGGGCTATTTATTGTAAGATGCAAATGACAATCAACTAGAATAATGGAATTAGAAGTTATTAGAAACTCTAAGAGAGCCCAAACACAAATCTGATTAATTTTGATTGTAGATTTTTGTAAAAAATTGGTACAAACATTGGTTGATCAATTGGAAAACAATACCATTGACAACTATGTAATGGATTTATAAGTGGTTGTTTTGTTTTGGTATCTGATATATGCAAATAGCCAAATCCTTACTGTAAGGGGGTTGAGTTGTTTCATTTTGGGATCTTATGTAAGAAAATAGACATATCATTAACTCTTTGGAGGATAAAAAATATATGAAAATATCCAAATTCTCACTATAAGTGGGTTCAGTTGTTTCCTTTTGGGGTTTTATGTAAGCAAATAGTTAGAGTGTATATAATCTTACAAACTAATCTCTAGACTATCTGTGTGGAACTTGACTTTTAATGTTAAACTTAAGGAACGAATGTTGTTGCTTTCTCAAAAAAATTGTACTACTGGGATATGTACGATTATTATTTATCTTAGGTTGTTGTTATCCCCTCTATAAGATACAAACAATAGGACCAATATGTAAAATCATGTTAATTTGTAAAACTTGACAACTGATATTTGATGTGTGAGTTAGATAGCTATTTAGTTATAACTAAGACTTTTGGCATCTCAGTAGAGAATATGTTCAGATGAATATCCTTCTTTGTGTTGACTTGTAACTATTGGCTTGAAGAAATCTACTATTTTCAGTCATTTTAGCAGTTAAGAATTTATACCGCGTGTGTATTTTTTTAATTAAATATTAACCTTGGTAAGGAAATAACCTTCTTTTTGTTCCCTACTTAGTTAAATACATAATGGTATTTGTACTGTCATGTTAAAACAATATAAAGTTTCTAAAAGAATAATGGATAATGTTACTTGTACGCATGTACTATAATATAATCACAAACCTTAAATTCCCATTATCATAAATATAGATATGTAAAATTTCATGAATTCAATTTAAGTTACATGGATACAACTATAGATGTGGTAATATCATAGAAATGTGGTTGTTTTATAAATACCAGATAGGAGAACATGACTACTGTATGTTGGATATAAGATAGTATAAAGACACTAGTGAAATAAACTTAAAATATTAACATCTATATATGTCTTGCACTCAGTTATATTACATGGATTATTGTTTACTAAACATAAATCATTCAACAGTTTTTTTGTTATATAAATTGTGAAAATATCTAAAGTTGGAATGAGAAAGTAGATGTATGCTTTGACGGTCAACTTTGAAAATTCGGTTATCTGATTATAAGATTGCAATAAATGTAAAATATTTATGAACCAATCAAAATTTTCATTGAGATCAAGTGTCATAGAAGATCAAGGAAGTCATGCAATCTAACAACATAGCGACTAAACACTAGTCGTGTACTACGTGGGTCCATGCCTAGTAAAAGTAACACATCTACTGCCACTTCCATTTTAAACAAATGTTGACAACACACTCAATGATAAAACAAATCACATCCATTTAGGTTTCTGAAAATACACATGCAACATTTTTTGCCTGACCACACATGTCTTATGGGCCATGTATATGGGGACATTTAGAATCTTGTTAGTCATATATTATGATGCAACTAGTTTCAACCTTGAGCCTATAAAAATGGGTATGATCAAGTTGTCACAACAACAACTGAGTTGTTAATCATTCTAAATCCTACCAAAAATTGACATGACTCTAAACAACACATATTCTTTTAGATAGATATTAGTCCATTACGTATTTAATTTATTAGACTACATATTAATAACCATTTATGAACAAAGGTGTAGGATTTTTAATGGTGTTCTTTAAATATCCTCTAAAGAAGTTACAACAAGCTTTGCATATAGTACAATTGGTCACCGTCTCCAATGTCATGTCGCACCAAATGGGCCTCCAATGTCATGTTGCCATCCCACATCACTTCGTCACCGTCTAACTCTATTTCACAATCTCTCCGATGATCGACATCAACAAGTGCCTCCCGACACTGATCCTCCTCAAGTGGCCACACATCATATCCAAGCTACAACAACCCAACGAGGAGGAGGAGGAAGAAGAAGATATGGAGAACATCGTTGACTCAGTGGTTATTAATGCACCGACTCGAGAGAGGAGGGCCAAGAAGGCTATTGTTGCATAATCTTCACAACTACCTCCATGCCAAACTTCAGAGAGACACTCCACTTCATCAACACAACCATGTGCCGCTCAACAGCCCACAGAGTGCCAGTTGTTTATTGAGGAAGAAGATGAAGATGTACCTATTCAGATGGTTCCCTTGAACTTGGACACAAGTTTAGGGTCACACACATATGAGGAGGAGGAGGTAGATGACATTGAAAGTGAGGAGATGTAAGATGAGCGAGTGGACTTCTTGTCCAAGCTAGAGGAGGAGATGATGAAGTGGGTTGGAAAGTAGCCCGAGGATGCTACATATGGGAGAGGCACATCAAGGAGAGTGTTCACAAGGCCCCTTCACCCCGAGTGCACTACTAGGAGGGTGATTCCCATAAGGTATGATTTCCTCAACACCATGAAAGCCCTAGGGATGCATCTTATCACCAAGGATTTCTTAGAAACATGTGGATTGTATCACTTGATGACCACTGTGGAAGAAACATACTTAGAGAGAACTCATGAATTCTTTGGATCTCTCGAGAAGGTGCAATATCAAGGGGAAGATGCAATCTGCTTCAGGCTCAATGACTCCACACATGTGCTAAAGGCCTCCCACCATAACAAAATCTTTGCACCAACACCAGAGATAGATCAAAATTTTGATGGGGGCAAGTTTGACAAAAATGGGAAATGTAACTATTCTAAGATGTGGGAAACATTCATTGGCCAAAGCTCCTTTATAACAGGAAAGTAAAAAACAAGAAAGATTTTCTACCCCACTTTGAGATATATTTAGAAAGTTCTCGCCAACACTGTATTTGGCCGGTATGACAACCAAGGTTGTTGTTATCAAAAAGACTTTCTTGTGATGTCAGTAATGGTGAGTCATGGCTATGTGAATCTGGGAATGATGATGAATGATCACTTAAAAACAATCCCTTCCAATACCAAGCTTCCTTTCATAATGGGAGGGATTGTGACCACAATAGCAAAAGCACTTGATTGTGATCTATATAATTTCACAAAGGGATAAGGGGCCAAGTTGATTGATTTGAACTATCTTGCAAGGTCACAGATGATTTCCATAAGAGACAAAAATATCATTTACAACATGAACCTTGAGTACCCTGGCATCACTCTAGAGCTATACTCACATCACTCTAGAGCTACCTTACCATTCTACTATTCTTCTTGAGGATATCAGGCCATTGTAAAATCTACCAACACATATTTCCAAGTGGGAAAGTCGATTCCCCAGAGAGGACTACAGAGACGTGACGGTGGACTTACCAAAGGGTGCATGAGAGACAAATGTGCCAGAGCAGCAACACATCCTTGAGCAGCCACGTCGCACAAGATAGAGACATGAGGAATTTGATGTGCAACCACCTCCAACAAATGCATACGACATGTCAGCCATTCATTCACAGTTGGAGGCCATTCAATAGACACAATATGCCATGTGGTTAGATCAGTAGCAGATGCATCATCAGATCAACCACATGGATTGGTATCAGCATGCCCAAGTGCAAAGGAACCCCCAATGGAGGAAAGATTTCTGGGGAGCCCTATCAGGATACTAGGAGACATACCCGCCTCCACAGGCGGACTACTGGGGCCACTATTACCAGCATCCACCCCCATAGGACGGCTCATTGTAGGATCCCACACCAACAAAGTAGTGATGTCTACCCTATCACTCCTAATCTTTAGTTTCATGCTAAGGACATCATGATTCAAAAGTTTGGGGTGGCAGGGTGGTATGCGCTCATTTCTTAGCTTATTTTGTTGATGATTGTCCTACATGATCTCTATTTTTTGACATTACTCTTTCTAGTGTATATTTTCTTTTGCTTGTATCCATGCCTACATGTAGTTCAATTTCATGCATTTTTGCATAATTTTTCAAAAATTTTGCTCTTTTTGCTCTTACATGCCATGCATTGCATTTCCAGGTAGATTTTAGTAAATTTTTGTGTGTTTTTACTAGGATTTTATGCTTTATGTTTTCATTTATCTAAAGTTAGGTTAAGATGTGATTGAATGCAAATTGGCACCATTTTGGCCAAGTTTTCCCAAACTTGAATGTTCTTGTGTAAAAGCATGTTTTAACTTATTCTCCATTTTTTAAAATCAAAATGTTGGTCTTTGACAAATGCATGCCACATTCTTAGAGTTTATTTCTATATGATCTTGATTTTTGACTCTTTACATGTGCATCACCTCTCTCAAGTTTGTGAATGTTTTGGTTGAATTGTGAATTGAGCAAGCTATGAACGCTTAGAGCCTATGGAATCACATGATATAAATGTGAATCTCATGTTGTTCACTCATGTGGTGTGATATCATTTGATGAAGTGTTGGATTAGTTTTCATGCATGAAGTTTTATGTTGAGGTTTTCACTAATGACCCCCCTTTGACCTTACTCTTCTTTTAGCATCTTCATACATCTTCACCTCATGAAAGGATGCCTTAGTGCACATATTTAGCCTTGGCCACCTCCAAAAGATTGGATTGGCCATATATACATCTTCCCCCTTCTCTCTCTTCATCATATGACCTATCTACACCAAGGGAAAAAGAAAAGAAAATAATAAAATAAAAGCAAAAAGAAAATAAAAGATGTTCCTATTTAAGAGCATCTAAATAAAGAAAAGATAAGTGTGTAAAAGAACTCCAGTCTCTTACCACAATCCTTTCTTCCTTTTTCATACCCAATGAGATGGAAAGCATCAAACCTAGCTCACTTTACCCTTTTCTACAGCCATGTGGGTCATTTGGTATGGTTTGAAACATAAGATTGAGTGCATGAAAGTGAAACAACACTCCTAGTCATCATTGATTAATGCCAACATGAAACTATTTACCCAGAATTACATGAAAGACATATGAAAAGCTTGTGTATTCTATTCTCTATATTTGAAGTTTGTGTGCTCAGTGCTCTTTTCATGATTGGCTTGTGAAAATAGAGAGGAGAGAGGTAGAACATGTGAGCTTAGTCACTTCTAAGACCATTTAGTCAATAATAATCTTTTGCAATGCATTTATCATTCTTGTTTATTGAAAGAAATTTGAAGAAAGAGATTAAGTTAGAGCATACTTGAGGACAAGTATGTTTTAAGTTTGGGGTGGTGATGCAACCCTATTCTAGGGCTTCATCTTGTGTCTTTTTTATATCTTAATACAATCTAAACATAGTATAATGCAAGTTAAATCCCTCAATATGCATATTAATGATAAATGCACTTATGGACGTTCTTTGCATAATTTTTAGGTACTTGGACCATGCTTTGGATGGATGAGAGAGAAGGAAGGAGTTCTAGGGTTCCTACACCCATGGAGGGGTCCAAAGAAGACCCCAAAGCTCCCTCAACCTACCCCTAATGGCCAAGGGTCGTCATAAAGCAAATAAGTCCACTAATCATGAAGTTTCAAAGTGAGTTTGCCACTAAAGACCCCAACACGACTATGGTGCCAAGGAACGGCCGTGCTGGAGAATGCCAAAGTTCCAGAGTCAACATCAAAATTGTAAGGTATAGCTACATGGCCAAAACGGTCGTGCTGAGAAGACCCAAAAACGGTCGTGCCATCCAGTACGGCCTTGCTGCCAAAAATGAGAATGAGCATGCTGGATAGAAAGACCTCCATTTCACCTCCCCCCACCACGGTCGTGCTACCTAGCACGACCGTTCTACCTAGCCCTCACCACAACCATGTTGCTCAACACGGCCATGCTACCAGACTTCATTTCACCAAAATTCCTCTACATTTTCCATTTCCTAGAACGACTGTTCCCCACCACCACAACCGTTCCAACCCTTACCCACCACAGTCGTGCTGCCACCAAAACCCTAGCTTTTTCTACACTATTTTTCCAACTATACCCCTACTTACCCTAGTGTTTCGAACACCACCTATATATACATTGGTGGTGATCACAACACTAGGTTAGTTGTCATTACACCCTCCTACCTACTCTAGAGCATTCATTGCCATATCCCTTGCATTCAAGCCATCCACCCACCATTTCCACCTCATTTCCACCATAGAAACCTAGTTTTGTAGGTTTTCTATGATAATCCCCTTCATTTACATGCTCTTCACCCACCTTAGAGGAGGGTGGTCGTTCTAAAGTAGCTAGGAGGTGAAGGAGAAGAAGGAATATACATAATCAACAATAGCAAATAATTAGCTACCTGTACACGGATTATAACAAAAATTCAAGTCATAATCTACATGGCTTGTCATCTTTTATTCATTCACCCTGAAACTACTTGGCTTGTACCTCACCAAGTAGAAGTCACCATTCCTGATTCTCTTATCAATGAGTCACCGTCACTATCTTAGGGTTTAGCCGACCACCCTAAGATATCAACAATAGACCCTGGCCACCTCAAGGTTGCCTAAAGAGGCTCATGTTCTTATCTCCAGTACACAAGATAGGAACCAACAAAATAGTATATCACATATCTCACCATTTCACATATTTTCACATTTCACATATTCCATTTCATCAGGGTCTATTCCTCATGGACATAGACTTTCACAGTAAGGATTTAGGACCAGAGCCACTCCATATGACTCACTTCTAAATTCTAGTGGTCTAACCTTTAAGGTCTCAATCCACACCCTAAAAATCCTTCTCATAACTCATCGATTACTACAAGGAGATCTGTTTTATTTCCTCAGTGCATTTCTCAGGGGAAACCCACTGTGTTTAGGACTCCTAACTAGTTGTTTCATCATTTCACTTCTTATTAATCTCTTTGACCCATCTTAAAATAATTCGAAAAATCATATATCATATATGTGTATTCTCCATAACTAGAATAACATGAAACATATTAGGTTTACATAAAAGACAACAATTAAAGCAAGAAGCACAAAAAATATGTAGTTTGCAACACATGATTCTTTTCATTTTCTACATCATCTCATAGCATTCATTATCAATGGGCTTTCATCCTGAAACATAATCTCACTATCTAGCATTTACCCCATCAGAGATGTATCATCATCAGTGGGATTTCAGCCTAAGACATAATCTCACAGGGATGCCAAGATGCACCACAAACGAGACAACTCCAACCAAAGTTTGGAATTAACACTAAGCAAGCGGATTACCAGAAAATACAAGAAATTAAAACCAATTTCATAGAAGAACCACAAACAAAACTTATTCACATATAAGTTCACAAGCATGCCAAAAGCATTACATATCTGATAGCAAGGTGCTTACATCATTGTACTCAAACCATTCCTATCATCAACTTGTTACATGAGATACATGTTCCACATATATACATATACACATGCCATATTTATACAACCATGACACACAGGAAAAAAACCTTGTATTGATAACAGAACCACAAAACACCTCAAGAACACCCCAAATACCTGAGTGTACATGGATGACTCTAGGACTCTATAACCAAAAGACTAGCAACACATCCAACCTTATCGAATACTATTCTTGTTGCTACTCTTCCTCAACTGCATGACCTCTACTTCTTTGTGTACGATCACCTAAACGATGTGGAAACCCACAGGGTGAGACCAAACATCCCAGTGATAGGTATAACTCTTTACCAACATTATTAAAGTAATGATAAGGTAAATAAGAGTAGAAATAAATCTACATCATGATAAGTAGGTATTACTAGTGAAGCAATATAAGAAATTGCAACTGGATTGTAGAACATCTTATAATTTAAGAAGGAATATGAAGAACATGTATAACTTCTACCAACTACACTATACAAAAGTAAGGTAAGGACTCGTCCAATGTTATTCACATTTAACCCTATGCAAATATGCAACACGACTGTATCACATCTTTTATTAATGCCCTTAGGATTTGAGTAGTACCACCCAAATCCAACTGACCACTCTAAGTCAAAATCAGTGACATACAAGGTCAATGAGAGAGACATAATCCACGACCTTTCCAACACCTCTTGGTCAGCACAAGAGAATCACTGTAGAGAAATTGCTTGCATGTAAAAGAGAGAGAGATTATATACTCAAGGGATGAGGGAGGTAAGGTGGGTATGAGGTGTCAATATAAGAGATCACCAAAAGGACACTTGTCCACCAAGGAAACAACCATGCAACCACTAAACACTTGCATGCAACTAAGGGTGATACAAACTAGGTTGGGTGCTGACCACTTAGGTCACCCACACCCTTGTTGCGGTAACAAAAACACACTAAGCTCATGTTGCGGTCACAACACTAGATTACCAAGGAAACCAAGGTCAAAACAAATCACAAAAGGACAAACAATGTCGAACAAACCACCCAAGACCACCTAGGTCAAAACAAAGAACACCAAGAACAAGTGTTGAGGTAGCAACACTCACCAAGTGAGGTGTTGCAGTTGCAACACTCACAACCACCACATGGTTGAAGCTCAACAACAAGGGAAACCCTAGAAACCCTAACATCACCACATGATGCCATATCATCAACCATGGTCCAACAAGGTGCCCCATAACATCTTCTTCTCTATAATGATGCCAAGGCACAAGAAACACACTCAACATGTGATAGATTTCAAGATAACCCCTTAACTTGGGTAAATTGCAACTTGGTCCAAAATAAGGATACATAGCTCAAACATCATCCAAACATGACCAAACTGAATACATAAGTTTGTCACATGTTATTATCTCAAAGGATTAGGTTAATGTTTAAGAATTTCATTAAGCGAAGCAACCAAGGTTAGACCAAAATCTAGGTCATGGGTCTTATAGGAACATAGACTTAGGTGAAACACACAACCTTGATAAAAATGATTATTGAGAATAAATCATTCTAGTTTTCATGAAAGCACACTTGTGTGCAATCTCATGATCACTATGTTGACTTATTTTCCTAGGTTTGGTCAAGTTTTTCTAATCAAGTTGTTAAGGTAATGCTCTTCTATCATGATAAGATTTATCCTCCTACTGGACAGACTACTGGTATTGACACTTGTATTAATACATCTAAAAATTGTTGGTTATATTAATTTGTTTGAGCTACATGTTCCCTATGATTACTATTATTGTTATGCTTGTTATTTGTTTTTCAAACCTGAAAACATAATCATAGATGTCCATTATACAAGCATTTACACGTACATATATTCTCAGGATAAGAACAAAGATGGGTGTACCTACTTGATTTATACAGCAAGGACATCCCATGTTGATAAAATGGTTAACTCTGGGTGATGGCCTTGAGGTCCCTTATGAATAGAGCTAACTTTTTGAAATTTTGTCTTGTAGTCCCTCAAGTCAAAATAGGGTATATACTTATCTCTGGATTAATAGTCCCTCATGTACCCCTTCCTTTGGAAGCTGTAAAGGCCTTATGATGATTGTTCGTATAATGAAAATGAACTTAAAATATGCTTACATATTAAATTGAAAGTTGTTAATGTTGTTACTTCATTTGTTGTTATTATATTAAGTTATAGACAAGCAACTATGTTACTTAGACTTGTGATTTTATATTTTTTTTGTGGCATACTCATCACAATTATGCTAATGTGTACCCATTTTAGAATTTTAGGTGTCAAGTGCTCATGATAATGTAATGATCATTGCTTGGACTCTTATATGATAACCAAATGTGTTGATCTCTATTAGAATCACCTAATGCCATGCAAATCAATCTCCATATGGTTTGATGAAATAATGGACTATGATCTGTATGTCAGGTACTAAGTTAGTATCTTTTATGCATATACCCGTGTGGCTCATACCTTATGGTTTATAATGTTGTTTTTGTTATTTTATTCATGCATATGTTATGTGAATGTGCTCCATTCTAGAAACAGAAGCTTGGTTCCTTTCTCCACTCACTTTTTAGTTATCTGGAGTTTGGATGCAGATAATAGGAGGTTCTGTGACAATTTTTTCAAGGTATGAGACTTAAAACTCCAAGTATGAGATTGTATCATAATTCAAAAAATTGTAGAAATATACCAGTGATTGTTATAATTCCCATATTTAATGTAGTTCTTCGCTGACAAAGGATGGATGCACATGAGGTGATCATACCGACCCTAATGCACTAGATACTATCATAATTCTATAGTTAAGCAAGCTTGGGAAAAAGTAGGACTAAGATGGGTTGACCTCCTGAGAAGTTTTCATTTTGCACCCCTTTTTAAAGTTCAATAAAAAAGGGTGTATGCACATGGAAATATAAATGCAAATAAACCAATATTCACAAGCCTCATAAGGTAACCTATCCATTTTGATACATCTTGAATATACACCTACTCTTGTACTACATGAGGATTTGAGTCAACAACATCAATATGCTCTTCACCAAGAGGTTGGGAATGTACCCCATTGCGAAGAAATAAATCCAATATGTAGACTAAACATGAAAAATATATGGATAAAGGACATCAAAATCAAATATAGAAGGTTCCCAACAAAGAGGGAGGTTTATAGCTACCATGGTAGTAGCTCGATGGTGAAGGCACAAGCTCCCTAGAGTAGGGTCTCAGGTTCCAATCCCCACTTGTACGCCTAAGAGATCCTTGGTCCTATCACACAAGGTGGTCTCTGTGTAAGTTTACATGCTCCCTCAAACATGTTGGTTGTCGAGGGGGTGGGGGTTTACAATGTCAGGAGGCCACATTGCGACTTGTGTTTGGGTGTGGTCCCACATCATAAAAAAGGAGTTTTATATATCCAAATGTATTTTAAAAGAATGTCATACAGAATAATCACAAATATATGTAGAAAAAAAAGTTACAACAATCTATTTCTTACCTTACATAAAAATATAGAAAGCAATAATGAAACCAACTAAATTTAGTTGCATGCATGCATGTTATATAGACACTACAACTATCTAAAAGTAGGACCATAACACTTCCACATTCGATTCCTGAAAAGGAGGTGAGAGCACACAAAATCCTTTTTAATGGTATTTAAATCATGTTAGAGAAGTTTGCACTGGGTTAGAGAAAGAAATCACCCATATTTGGAAAGTTCTACAGTGGGTCCAACCCCAAAAATTACTTCAACAACTAGGTAATAATAGTCAAGATAAGAAATAAAAATATCATAGAGACACAAGATAAGTTTACTTGAATCAAATATCAATTTGGGATTTCCATCAAAGAATGGAAAATATAATACAACAATGTTGATAAGGTACACATTAAATAGATAAAATCAAGATACATAATTTAGAATTCAAATTATAATCATCAAAACTTGATAGATGAATAAGGATAAATTCATATATGAAAATCGATCCACAATGCATTGATGTTGTAGAAAGATAATATGATGGAAAAATCCCCTTGTGTAGACTTTTTTTTATTGATAGAAGGGCAGCCCCATCTCATATAAATAAGATAAGCGAGGAGCATACAAATTCAAGATAAACCCTAATGGGACAATACACAATTGGCCCAATATAATAGTAAGAGTAAATGACTTAACTAGATATACTCTCTAACACTCCCCATCAACTTAGAGCTTGGGAAAGTCTCAACTCAACTTGCAAGTAGACAGACAAACTAAAGCAACATAAAAAAAGATAAACCAAGCCCGTACAAAAATGTTTCTTCCCCTCAATTTTACAATACAATACTGAAACACTAAAATACTTTCCCTCAAATAGATAATCCAAATGAGTTATGCAAGAAAATCAAATCTAAACCATGTTGCAGGATGATAATAGGCAATAGAAGATTCTTAATGATGTGACATCTAAAGTAGTAGTAAGCAACAATAAGAAGGTGTCTGAGTCTTTATCATAGTCACTATCATCTCCAGTCTAGAGATTGTCATTCTACAGTAGAAAATTCTAGAGAGTGTTGGTTTATTGTAGAAAAGTTTAGAGAGTGTTGGTTCACAATACAAAAGTCTAGAGAGATGGTTCACAGTAAAAAGTCGAGATGGTTCTCATTCATAGTAGAAAATCAATGTGTGTAAGGCATGGAAAATGTAAATGTATAAATAAAGTATAGATAAAAGACTTAACATGTAAAAGGAACAAACAAGACAGAGAGTATTGACACATAATAAGAGTAAGTAGACAAAATTTCCAGATAAATGACTAGTGCAGAAAGTAGCAAGAAGATAAAGGACTCCAAGATGGACAATAATAGTAGAAAAACCAAGAAACTCCATCATGTGTTTGTAAGTCACTGAAAAAAATCTTCATCACCTTCTCTCTTTATAAAATTAATGTAACAATAGAAAATTCACAGTCCATAGGGTGCTGGTTCATAATAGTGGAAGTGGTCGACTTGCGCGAGAATGAAAAGTCAACATGAAAATAAAGTATAGATCATAGACAGTGAAAATGCACAAAACAATAAGTAAAATGTGCTAAACATAGAACAATTAGTAAGAGTGTTGTTGCTGGGTAGAAAATCAATCAAAAGATAGCACAAGTAAAGTAGATCACTTCATAGAAGAAGTTGAGATAGATGATGAAATGATCCTCACAAGCCCTCCATAAGGTAGGAAGATAAATAATAGTAGTAGAAGGATTCACATAGCAACAAAAGTAGCATCACATAGTAGCAACAAAAGTTGTATAAATATCCATAGAACAACATCACTAAATTCCTCTTATTCTCTCATGCATCTCATCTCTTCCATCTACTCATTATCCTATATTCTCTCACTGAGGGGTGGACACAGGGGGGCTTCTGGAGCTGAAGTCCTCCTCTTCAATCCAAAAAAATATTATTACTATGATACCATGTTACTATTTAACTTTTGTGAACATGCTTTACTAAACTATACAAACTTTAAATTTTTACATTGTGGATTAGTTAATTTTATTATCCTTCTTTGTACATACAACTAAGAGGTTGAACTAACATATCTCTTATTCCCATCACAAAATAATAACATTTATAATCGTAGTGTTGATGTCATGAGTTATTATTTAAAACAATTAGATTATAATAATTTCCTCTCATCTCTCTCTTATAAGAGTTATCTTAATAAAATTTGTATACATTTGTGGTATGTTTATACAACTCACTTACGAACTCATAATCAATGATTTTAAGCTACTAAAGGATGTGTTAGTTCAGAAAAATAATAATATATAAGAATTTCATGAAATATATATTGTTGATAAATTAACTAGAATCCAATGCATTATTATTGACTGTGATTACAAATAGAAAATAGCAACATTCGAGTAAGTTCAATCAATTATAATTACAAGCCAATGGAAATCATGATAACCATACATGCACAAGCAATCACCTTCTATTTATATTATTTTCCTTTCAAATTTCCATTTATATTCACCCTATGAATTAGAAAAGATTCACGTACCTAAATAAAGACGAATGCAAATAACATTTGTTGATACATGGCATTTTACACATCCTAAATTACATGTATAATATAAAAATCCAAATTTAGTTAAATACTACTTTATATGTAATTGGGAAGACAATATCAATCTTGCAATCTATATAAAAATGAAAATGTTGATTTAAGTAAAATGTATCGTTATCATAAGACAAAAAGAGATGAAAGAAAGAGAGGTGAAGTGTGAGATAAAAAGGAGAAGAAAAGAAAATACAAATCATCTTGTATATATGATTTAAATCAATAGGAGAACCAAAAAAAGGATAAACTTGAGGAAATGATAATCAAAAGGTAACACATCATTATTTGTTTTCTATCGTCTCTTCCCCGACTATAAAATAAAAAAAACTTAAACATGGACAAATATTTTTTCTTGATCCTCTTCAATTTTCCCTCCTCACATTCTGTGGGCTCCGATCTCCAAAACCACGATATAAACACGATTTAAACTTAGCGGAAGCATTCAATTAGTTGCGGAATATAAAAAATTACTGGAAATTAAAATTTTTGAGACAAGATCTGGAAATTATAAAATTCCTTTTTATAAGAAACCAAGTAAACAGTTTACATCTCTGTTAAACCACTTCTTGAGTAGTTATGTACAACATGATTCAAAATCTCAGGAGCCAACACCAAAAACTCAAACCACTGATTCCTAGAACCTGAGAGTACAGAGACGCATAGGACTATTTAACTACATAACTCAGGAGCCAGTATCTCCACCTGAGATTCACTGCTGCCCCTGGTACTGTTGTTGTCGTTGGTGCTCATCCTTAAACGGTCTCCTTCGTCTTCGACGACCACCTAAAAAGAGTTAAAATCTACGGAGTGAGACAATATACAAATTGTCCCAGCGAGAGTTATAACTCTCAACTAGAAGCTTTATTATAACATAAATCATACAACAGCAGGTTTAATAACAAGTGAAGCAACTTCTACTTAAGCAGCCATGTCTTTAAAGCATATAAAGGACATGTATACAAAACATCTGAACAGATCATTAATGTAAACAATGTAACACCAAACATTGTTCCTCGTAGTTAAACCTAAACAGATATACTACACGGTTGATTATGTCTTACAAACATTATTATGCCCTGTGGAGATGAGGCATACCACTCATACGCCAACTGATCGCTAAGAAGTCACATTAGTATCATACATAGGTCATCAAAAGAGACGAATTCTTATGACCTCACCTTCCTCAGTCAGTTAGAGGATTGTTTGTAGGACATCTTGCAGGACGTCTTTTGTTATAGCTTACCAGCGTAATCTGGTCCTTCGCTATTTTAGAGTTACAGTGGCGTTCTTTACTCTTTTTCGTAATCGGAAGATTTCTTGTTTATCTCTCACCGATGCGGTGTTTGTGTTTTCTTTGGGAGATTTGTGATACATCTCACCATTTGGTTTTGTAGTGAAGGATTGACGGTATCAATTCCTACACTAGGATGTAAGGATTTACACATCCATTTCCCCCACATACTCAAGAGTATGTGATATAGGAGTTCCCTTGGGAAAACCTGTTTCACCATCATTTGGTCTCTGACAATGATGGATCTATGATCAGGGCTCTACATTTCACTTGATTAGTTAGGTACATTCAATATTCTTTCAACATCATACATTGTTCTTCAAACAATAACATTAGCATAACAGCTATAAAATGAGAATACTAGATGTAACAAGCCTACCTCTTTTCAATCACCATTTCTCAATACCTTCATCACAAGTCATCTCTAAAGCATGACCTTGATGGTATTTATGATTCTCACAGCCCATTTAATTCATAGGTTGCCATTGACAAGGCATCAGGATATATCACTATTCATAAAGCTAAAGCATGCTTTCAATGAATATAGTTTCATAATCCATACCTGGATATGATGTGATCATCATCTCATAACAACCTGCATGGTTAATTCAACTAATAACAGTAAACAATTCATTCTAGAAGTTACACTTTCAAACTCTTAGAAGAGTCAAGTTCCCCAATATTCATCAATTAGGGTTATTCATTTCCTTTACTTATGATTAGGAATATTGATTCCTCATTTCATACTTCAATCATGAGGATTTATGCTTAAAAGCATAACTGGAAATAGGGTTTCACCCTATACAAATTAAGGTTATTGAAATCTCCTTATCTTATAAGACATCATATTTGGTAACTTGTTCTCAAGGTTTCATACCTAAAAGCATGACACAGGACTAAGGTTAACATACCCCATCCTTCTTTGTTAATATTTCCTTTCTAGATTATTAGTCCAGTTCTAGTATGAAACTCTGCCATCCTTGGAAGCATACCAGAGTATGGTGAGTATTTGCCTTAAATACAACATTTATTGAACATCATAATGATTATCAATTCAAGGTATGAATTCACTTCTCAATCTTATCATGGTGTGAACACATCATACTCATTGATTTGACTATACTTTATTTAAAGGTATTACCTTATAAACATCTCCATAAATTAGGGTTTACTAATCACATCACATGTCATTATCCTAAAATTAGGGTTTACTATTCACCTCATGGTGAATTGAACTCATAACATCATCATGTATGAGAAACATCATCATGTATGAGAAACATCATCATTAAAGCTCTTAGATAAGATTAAGAATTCACTAAACATCTCAATTAGGGATTCCATGATCTCACATAGGGGAATCATACCCTAATCATGCACATACATGTGTATTGAAGGTATCTTACTTGGGTTTCCACCATAAAAGGGTACTTTCTCTCTCTTAGGATACTTTCTCTCTCTTAGGATACTTTCTCTCTCCTATTACTAGTAGATGGTGATAACACCACTCTAGATCAGGTTGGGTTGAGTCCCATTGACTAGCATAAGCCAAAACATCACTATCATGTGATTAGGGTTTGGCTAGAACAAGGTATTACCCAATTAAACCCCTCAAGGGTATTTTGGTAATTTACCTCATGATCTCCATCATGGGTCAACTCATTAATCACTTAGTCCCTTAATGACTTAGGTTACCATTAGGGTTTAGATTGGATCACCATTGAACCAATTACACCACCAATTGATTAAGTACAAACCACCTTGAAAACCGTCAAACGGTTTCAACCTTCAACCACCAAACGGTCTTGAGACCGTTTGGTGTCAAACGGTCTTGAGACCGTTTGCCCTCAAAAGGTCTTGAGACCGTTTGGGAGTGTTGACCGTTTTGACTTTCAAACCGTTTGAAGATCATGCGGTTTGAAACCGTTTGAAGATCATGCGGTTTGAAACCGTTTGATCATCCTATCTTGAGATCGATTGGTCCAAACGACCCTGAGATCGTTTGAGCCCAAACGGTCTTGAGACCATTTGGCCCCAAATGGTCTTGAGACCATTTGGCCCCAAATGGTCTTGAGACCATTTGGCCTCAAACGGTCTTGAGACCGTTTGGATCCAAACGGTCTTGAGACCGTTTGGTCCAAATGGGCTCAAACCGTTTGGACCTCCAAAGTGGTTCAAAAGATACAATTGGTCATGGATATGTATGTTGAATCCCTCAATTAACCAAATCCATGATAACCACTTATAAATTGAGTTAACCAAGATTATCCTTAATCAATTGGACATCAAATTGACCCTCAATTGAAAGCCAATTAGGGTTGATTCTAATTCAATTAGGGTTTCAAATCGGATGGTCATCAATATTCAACAATGTGAATCAATTCAAGGTTGAACCTATCAATTGACCTCCAATTGGGCCCAAACTTGGCCCAAACGGTCTTGAGATCGTTTGGACATCATCCAAACGGTCTTGAGACCGTTTGCCCAAAGTTTGACCAAAAACCAAGTCGGTTGGACTAGGATTGAACTCCAATTAGGTCTAAAATCAGCATTTTTATCAATTCATCAACTTAATGCAAGTGGACCCTCAACCCATCAAATTACCTCAACCTTAGACCTTCAAACGGTCTTGGGTTGTTCCCAAACGGTCTTGAGACTGTTTGGAGGAACCCCCAAACGGTCTTGAGACCGTTTGGGTCCTTCAACCCAAAACTCAACAAGATCTATACTTAGAAAACAACAATTTGATTATTTCAATAACCCACTGTAGTTGGGCCCTCAATTGATCAAATTGCCTTAACCCTAGACCTCCAAACGGTCTTGGATTGACACCAAACGGTCTTGAGACCGTTTGGATGAGTTCCAAACGGTCTTGAGACCGTTTGCCCATCCATCCTTTGGACTCTAGTGAAAATTCATCAAGGTTTGATCTATTGAGTTGATCATCACATCAATACTTAATTGCAATATGATTTGGTACCTTTGGACCTTCAATTGATCAGTTATACTTGGCCCCAGACCTCTAAACGGTCTGGGGTGATCCCCAAATGGTCTTGAGACCGTTTGGATGATTCCCCAAACGGTCTTGAGACCGTTTGGGCTAATCAATCCAAAATCACTAATTAACTCATTGGAAATTCAGCACTGATTTCAATTAGGGTTTGCCCTACTAATCATCCTTCAACTCATGACTCGTTTGGAATTAATCCCTCAAATTTGGTGAGTCGTTAATTAACATCATTATGAATAGTAATCCCAAACGGTCAACGTTTGGTCAACCATCTTAAACGGTCTTGAGACCGTTTGCCCAAAAAGGGCAAATTAAACAGATTGAAAATCAGAACTTAATTCAATTGGTTTTGCTAATTGATTTGCTTATATCTCACGATTCCTTTGGAGTTAACCTCTCAAATTTTGTGGGTGATTAACCTACATAATTATGAACAAGATTCCCATACGTTATTGACTTGGTCAACGGGACCAAACGGTCTTGAAGACCGTTTTCCCTCACACGACCCTGAAACTGTTTGTCCACCAAACGGTTTGAAACCGTTTGAGCAATTGGTGGAGGTCGTTTGATAAAGTGGAAATCCGTGGATAAGCATAGGAATTAACGCCCTTATATTCTACCTTAAGAAAAGTAGTAGTTCTTCACGATTTTGCTTGCAAGGATGCAAGGGAAGATAGGGAAGAAGAAGAACTAGCAACTATATGCATAGAAAAGGATGTATAATCAAAGCATAAAGTTTAGAGTTATAAAACCCGCCTAAAGCTTGCTCCTTGAGCTCCAAGATTTCGATATCCAAGCCTTTAATGGCGTCCTAGAAGCTCCACAGGTCGGCCAAGGTGAATCCTCCAAGGAAAGTTGAGAAGAGATGGCTAGAAAGATAGAGCTAAGTGAGCTAGCCATGAATTTGACCTTGAATTCGAGTTTCATCCAAGAATTTAAGCAAAAGGAAGGATCCAAACCTACCTTGCACTCCCTTGGTCGTCCTCCTGAGCTCCAGAGCTCTCCTTAGTCGGTTTGAGCAAGGGGAAAAGAAATGAAAGGGAGAGGGTCGTTCCCTTGCTAAGTGGAAAAGTTGTACATATATACTTAGGTGAATTTTCAACATAAGGACATATGTTTTCCTCATTTCTCATCTAAGTCCTTCCTTTCTTCCTTGCACGTCCCCACATTTTATTTCTAAGGACAAACTATTTCTAAGGTCAAGAATTGAAGGCAAAGAGGATCAACCCATCACTAAAGCATACACATAAAAGGGCTATTATACATACACCTTGATTATTTAATCACAAAGGTGTTCTTTATTATATGATTTTTCACATGAAGTGACCTTTTCATCATTTCTCTTCTAAATGATGCCAAGAGTCATAAAAGATGTTTTAGATGATGTATTTTACAAATTGCACCCCTCAAATTGGGTAAATTGCATTTTACACCAATTTAGGGTTGTCAAGTACAGGGGTTGCTTCCACAGCTGCACCTTGGTGCTCAAGCTTGGGAAATCCCTCAAACATCATCATATTCATTCTTATGTTGTCTCAACATTAAAGGAACATATAAACATGTGAAATTTGCAAGTTAACCCCTCAATTTGGGCAAATTGCACATAGGTCCCTGTATTGCAAACAATACTTCAACATTGGTTTATAAGGGACAGAAATGGAAACATATGTTCCATAAAAGTTTTAATTATATACTAAAGGATAATTACAACCATCTAATTTCATAATTAGGCAAAACACCTAGGGTTAGCTCATAACCCAGGTCAGGGGTGTTACACATTCACTTTTATATCACTTTTTGTATATACCAAATCAATAAATGCTATTCTTTTATTTCTTTTGAAGTTCCCTTTATACCAAATATTATGTAAGGAATAAAACATCATTTAGTAAACATTATTCATGTGCCCTCTATAATAAAAATTAGAATGATAAAAAATTTATTTGGATCTTTATTGGGACACTATCCACCGAAGGGGGTCATATTGTATTTGGGTGTTGTGCTCTATTAATAAGTCCAGTTGTTCTATTTTATATAATCAATATTAATCTGATATATTCACAATATTATGCATATTTAGTGATGATAAATGGATATGTTGTTAATTCCCATATTACTCAATTTAAAAGGTCAAATAATGTATACATCTAAACCATACACATTACTTTGATACAAATATTTATGTCATGTCATATTTTTGTGATATGTAAATGTGATATTTTATATGTGGGAGGTAATGAGAAATTATATTTGTTTCATTTTTTAATTTTACCCAAATATTAATTACTTTACCCATATATATATATATATATATATATATATATATATATATATTGAATACACCACTTCCTATACTAGCTCAGCTCCCCTTACAATCAATTTCTAGATCCGCCTCTGCTCTCCCTCATGCCAACTATGAAAAGAGTCAAGAGAGTGGTCGGGGCAAAAAGTAAATAATAATGGTACATGCAAAGACTATGTAGAAAAGTATGTGGAGGAAGAAAACTATTAGAGGAGGAAGGGGAAAAAATAGCATGGAACCCTTCCTATTTTTTGTGCTTTATAAATTAGCACAAGATGTTTATTTTTTTGTCCTAATTAAATTATTTCCGGTTAAAGACTGGTTGAAGTCTTTGTCATTTTCTTTCCTTTGGCAACCATGATGTTAGGAATTGCTTTATTAGAGAGTGTTTTTATTAGGCTAGTCAAAGGCTGGTCAATGTGAGTGATTTACTTACTAGGAACTGCTTTTTTATGCTAGCCAAAGATTGGTCAAAGACCAATATACAAATTGGATGACACACAATGTTACTTGATGCTTGGATTTTTTTTTCTTTCTTGAATAGTTGATCATTGGAATTCATCCAACAAATAACAATATTCTTCTCTTGAGTATGTTCCTTTTTTATTTGTTGAAATAAAAGGAAAGCAGAGTAGCATAGCCAGTCAAATAACAGAAGAAGCCAACTTTCAAATAAAATATAGTATAAAAAATGTCAATCTGACAAGATGGCATTGCCACTTGTCAATTTCTAGTTGTGATGGATCTTTGTAATTTTATATGACCATGTTTCTCATAAAAATTGGAGTGGTCCCAAATTAAAAAAATACTTGTTGCTTGTTTTCCACATAATATGATGAGGATATATAATATACAATTAGAAATCCCCTTGTGCATATTTTTATTACTGATAGAATGACAACCCCCTCTCTTAGAAATAGGATAAGATGGAAGACTACAAACTCAAGACAAGCCCTAATGGGCTAATACACAATTGGTCCCATATAATAAAGAGACTAAACAACTTAACTAAATCGATTATCTATAAGATGTGGATGATGAGATGATTAGTAGTTTAATATCATGACCTTCCACAAAGTAAATACCTATTTGGAGTTTGGGATGAGTGGCAATTTGATGTTGTTTCTTATGAAACCTTTTAATCCATGTTACTATAGACAAACTTACTCTAAAATGTTCTCATATGGTTACCAATTTGTGCAATCTATTGTCTTATAGACCATTGTTTTCTATATTTGGTTTATTGAGTCACCTAATTTGGTTTGGTTACTTGCCGTTGGGAAGTGACCCCCCTTTTGGATCCTTATGTATGATATCTGTTTTCCTCTTGTAGTCAAATAGTTTTTTTTTCTCATTTTGTCAGGTCTTGTTATAACAAAAGCTTATAAATATACCACATCTTAAAGATAAAAAATATATGACAAAGAGGAAGAAGACATATTTGGTTGACAAGAAAATATTTTTTTGAAAATATTTTCTCAGTAAAAATCAATTAGATAGGGAATATGTATTCCTACAATCAATATCTCAACAATGTCAAACAGAGAGAGTATGCAATTTATTTTCCAATATGACTCTAGGGATGTGTACCTTAAAATGTGTATTTAACAAATCTAAGTAAAACCAAAATTTTGGACTGGGTATCCTTCAACTATTATTTCATTGAATGCATCAATTGCTAAGTAATCTATATATATCATAAACCTTAAGTTATAATATTTACATTATAATTGTATCAGGTTAAAACCTATAGTATAAATAGATATTTTTTAATTTCAAAAGATATTGGTTTATATGATTTTGACCAAAATAATAACTACTATTAAATTTCTAAGTTAAATTTGATTTGATAATTTATATTTAATTCAAAATGACTTCTATAGTTACTGACATGACATGTGTATGATCTATAATCATAGTGTGTAGATTAGTACTTAGCCAAAATTTAAGAATAAATGTGACATTCGATAAAACATAAGGGATGAAAATACATAAAAGAACATAGTCATGTGAGAATAAGAAAATTATGTGAGAGTATAGTAGAGAAATCAACACCTAAAATCATGTCAGAGATCTCCCCTAACCCAAAATGAAGCACATGTTTAGTAGCTATATATGATGTCCTCGCTCCCTCAATATGGAAAGATACATAAAAAATAAAACTGCATTTAAACCATTCAATATACATCGTAAAACCTACATGAATCCTGGGAAACAAGTAGGAAGAAAATATGTAGAGAAGGGACCATAATGAATCATGACTTAAGGTGAAGACAAAGAGATATCATAATTGGGAATTTATTGAAGATTAGATGAAAAGAACCACTCTAGAGGTTTGATAGATGCTCTCTTAATTCCCAAGCACCGACTCCATTAGGTGGAGATGCTTGAATCATCATGACAAACCTACTCATTGGTGTTGCCATTGAGGGGTCACAGAGGCCCACTAGAGAAAATTCCATGGTAAAAGAATGCATGAATTTGTTTTTTATGTTTTGAGAATGAATCATACAAGGTTGATTGGTGGAAGGTGATATGTGAATTTCCCTAATTTCTACTTTCCAAGGTTTAAGGTGAGGTCAAAATATGTCTTTGATATATGCCCTCACAAATTGAGAAAGAACAATGATAGATGGGGACTAGTAAAGAAACTAGCTCAAAAGTACACCTGCACAAGAGACTACTAGCAACTAGTTGTTGTTGTGGAGAAATAGGGAAACAAATGTTTTGTCTTTACTTGTTTATTAGTTCTTTCGGGTCATATTATGGATCATACTACTTTGGATAGAGAGAGGAATACAAAGAAACAAAAATTGGAGTAGAATGGGAAGGAAATAAGAAGATATGGGGAGGAAAATTCTGGCCTAATGTGCAACTTTTTCGGGATGTAGGAGACAACCTCCCTACTTCCTGAATAAAAAACCAATGACTCTCAAACAGTTTGTGACTTATCAAAACTGGCAAAGCACATGTAACACAATTCTTATTAAAACAAATTGTGGATGGAAATAATAAGACCTAAGTTTGATATATTATGAATATTTGTACTATTATTTTGATATGATCATGTAACTTCTTTAATAAATCAATATGATATAGGTATCAAGTTAAGATGAAACTAGGTATTATAGATAGAAAAACCATGCTAATCAAGATTTTATAACTAGATTTATGTTTCTTCCTCTTATTAGTTCTAATTAATAAAAGGCATAACCTTATTATAAAAATACATGTTATTTTATCACACAATAATAATAAACATTTAAAATCTAAACTCACATTTCTATTATATCATATCTAAGAGTGATAATATATTATATCGTATGAATTCAAATTATTTACTTGATTCATCCATTAAGTCCTTAATTTAAAATTAATGTAATTAAGGTCAAGTTAATGATCATCACTTACAACATTCAAGTCTTGTTCTTTTATATGTTTTAAGCATATTTTAAACCACAATACTCTTTAATGAATATTTATTCACATGCAGTCAATAATAATCCCATTTAGATACAAGGTGCATATCAACGGACACTACGACATATATTACATATTTTGTAAGTTCAAATTACATATTATTTCACATTATTTATTAGATCATTTTAATGTATTAATATATGTTAATACATACTAAAACCTAACATCACTAATTATCCTAAATGGTAACAAGGATGTACATGTTATAAAAATCGAATACAATCTAGGGTTTAGCGAAAAATGTTACAATCATTAGATACACATCATAATCATTTCTAAATATTTTCATTTGGTTCCAAATACCCAACTTATCATCATGTTAGGATTTACATTTGGGTTACTCATTAGATATGATTTATATGTTCATTAGGTTACATGGAGGCATATTAGGGTATATCCTAAACCTTGTTTGGTTATTTATCAAGAACACATCATAATAACAATTGGTTCTTGAGATTAGGGTTCTTAGAGCCAAGATAACAAGCTATGGTATGTTACAGTTTGTAGATAGAAATATACATAAATCTCACAGAATGTATAGGTTTGTCTTGAATTATGGACCAAGCATATCTAATAAACATTACTTTTCTAACATATTTGATCCAAATATTAACTTGAGTGTAAGTTTGATCATGTCTATATTCAAGTCCTATTTTTTATAGGTAACATGGAAATTCATCAAGTCTAGTTGGAGTATAAATAGGTAAATTATGGTGAGGAGGAAGTTTTATCGATGCCCTTTAACACATTAGCACACTAGAAAAGGGTAGTGTTGACACACAGTTTTTGTACTTAACAATTTTTAGAATCTGATGCCTCCATATACATAGATCTTCCTTCATTCTTATTCACATGAACTTATTCACACCAAAACATAGACCTAACCAAGACCTATTTATCTTAATTTATCCCTCTTATCTATATGATAAATGAGGAAACCATTTAATTGAGATACATTTAAAATATGTAACTTAGGCACCCACCCACCTTAGTTGAATACTGTTGGAGGACATCAAACATATCAACATGGAAAATGATTAGTTACAATTGAGTTCCTTTTATATCTTCTTAAGAAACTTTTCAAATAAATGTATCAGATAGGGTGTCACTCATCGATTTTAAAATTTTTAATTCGTTGATATCCACTAAATTTTGATATTTTATAGGACTTCAAGGTTTTTGATTAACTCTTTTACCTTATATTTTTGTCTAGTAAAGTAAAAAAATGAGATGATAATTCATAGACCGGTTTGATCACACCAAAACATATAAATTTTTTTCTCACCCTAAACTATTGACTTTATTTTATACAACATTAATTCGAAAGTTAGATTTAAAATGTTCCAAACACTATTATTTCAACATCCACATTGTTTATTCCTAATCAGTTCCATGACATATCTTTTGAGATTGGTTATTCCTATCAATATAATATCATTTTTTTCTTTCATTATTAGTCTCCTCCTTGAAGCCACTCGAACGTATTCAACCATTGGTGTTTTTTGGCATGAATCTTACTCTAGAAACTTTGATTAAATAAGCACCCTTATCTCCTAGATTAAAAACTCATTTTATCTCCATGACATCACCTTAAGAGAGAGGCGAGAATGCTACTAAAAACCCTTCTTCAAGGATTTTATTGCTGAAGAGATGAGTTATAGAATGGGATTATATTCATCACTAAAACATTAATGGAATCAATAATAACCTCAATATCTATCTTTTACAAATTGTCTCAAAAGGTGACTATATATGTAGTTGCTTTCCAAATGCAATGAGACACTGCCTCACTTTTATCTTCCTTTGATCACTGTGCCTTGAATTTCAAATGCATCACCCACTTATTTCTTTAAAATTTAACTCAAAAGTTAATAAAATTTTCATGAGAATAACATCTATGTAGAATGTGAAGGATAGTAATAGTAGGACACCTTCCAAAGTTGTTATAGAGAATACCCTTTCCATATTCTCAGTCACATATATGATTTGTTCATTCATTAGCCAACACCTTATTTTTCATGTTTTTTCACAAAAAACTTAAAATGTCACTTTCTCATATTGTTAAACACATTTTATACAACAAAAACATTTTTTGTTGGAATAATTTCAGTCTTGTATAAATTTTGTCAATGTTTTCCCTTTATGTTGGGTTCTTAAGGTTTTCATGTTTCGAAATATAATCCCCACAAATAATACTTTTGTTTTTATTCAAACTATTGATGATGTATTTGAATTTTCGTTGTTAAAAAAGACTCAAATATAAAACACCATGTTGTAAATGTATTTTATTTAGTGAGACTAACAAACAATGTGGTATTAAAAAATGGATTTTGGAAAAAAAATCCCAGTGTTGAAACCTATTGGTTTTTATTAATGACCTAAACATAATCGAGGCTTTAAAGTTTTAGTTTTTTTCTCCATGAGAATAAATTGACAAAATCCCTTTTGCAATTGTTATTTTTTTTCTTGATAACTTCATGACGACTTGTTTAACTTTTTACACATTGTGAAATTTCTGTTTGTGTGACTATTATGTACAACCCATGTAATAATCCATGTACATGCTAACAATAGCTCCTTTACTATTAGTCCAATTCTAATTGACTTGTATCTAAGAGATGGAATGTAACATCCTAGGATTTGAGGCCTTGGATAACATGATCTTAAAAGAAATGATTTGACTACCCATATCACCAAGGTGTACCTCCTTTTCTGGGAGCCCATCACTAAAGAACTCCATAGTTAAGCGTGCTCAGCTTGGAGTAGTACTAGGATGGGTGACCAGTTGGGAAGTTGACCTCAGCTTGTGCGTGAGTGAGGATAAAGCGCGCAGTTAAGGCTAGTGGTGGTCTGTGGGGACAGTCGTCATTCCTAAAACTCTACTAGAGCCTTGGACAGTGGGCCCGAGCGTTACAAATGGTATCAGAGCCATAACCCCTCCAGTAGGTGGGGCCCGCATGGGCCTGTGGCCTGCCAGTCTTGAGCCATGCGGTCTAGGCATGTAGGAAAGGGTTGTCCATGGTTGACATAGCCACCCTTGGGCATGCCAGTCTTGAGCCTTGGGCAGGGGGCCTGAGTGTTACATAGAACCATATGTAATTTTTATTTTGTACATTCTCACCATTTCCCTATTTAGGGAGAAAAAAATTGAGTAACATACCCATAAGAGATTTCTACAAGCCTAGTAATACATCTTTTATCCCTAAGCTAGGTCGTCTATGAGTTTTAAGAACTACAAGGTGATACCACTGTGATTATCCATTCTTCACTATTTTCAAAATTTTCTTTTTTCCTGAAATGATCTTTTTTCTATCTATATATTTTGAAGGAAACCTATTTGGACATGGATAAATAATTGTATGTATAGTGGGTTGTCCTACCTTACCATGATTCAAAATTAGAATATTAATGTCACTCATGATGACACTTTGAAAGATCTAGGATATGAAACATATGCATATTACTGTGGTAGTACATGATGCACACGAGGGTTCTAGACATTTTCCTAAACTACTATAATTGACCACTTCTGAAGGATATAGACATCAAGTATAGTTAGGGGTAGTACTATTAATTAACAAAACTTGAGTGAAACCCTGTGTGTAGATTTCACTTGAAACATTTAGAGGTTGCATTGCATTAAATCACTAATATGTAGGTTAGAAAGGGGTTTCAGAGGATTATATCGACTATTTTTGTTGCACTTCTTCATTTTGTTATTACCATGTTATCATTTTAAATGCAGTGTACTCATAAACAACATAGATGGCTTTCTATATATTTCACAACCTTTTTCATATAGCTAAATTACACTAGAAGGTTGTCAAGTATTGACCAAATCTTTCATCAATCATTGTGAAACCATCATAATATAGAAGGTTTTTTAATCTTTGCCTCATCAATCCACGTCATGTTTCTAATATTTACCACTTTTTAAAGGCTAATTGAGTCACAACTTCTTTGGACTCATAAACCTACATTTGATGGTAATGCTTCCATTATTTTAACCCACTTACCATAAGTTTTTCATAAACTCACCATGTTGTAGGATGTTTTCTAGATTCTTGCATCAACATTCATCCATCTATTAGTAACATGGTATACATCATAAGAATACTTCATAGATCCACATAGACCATAAGGTTGATGGATTTCATATCATCAAAATTTTAAACATAGCCTAAAGACTAGTTGATTTATGTTTCATAATATATCAATTTCATGAGCCATTGCAGCATGATTTTATTTTTGATACATACCATATAGCCTTTAAAACTCTCTGACTAAGGCTGGTTTCATATCCATAAATCCCCTCATTCACTAGGAATTGAACATCTCAGTATCTTCATCTCATTGCTTCTTCAATTATACTAACTCAAACCATCCCTCTACCCTCATCTTTTATCTTCTTCAACTCTCACTACAACTAGTGATGGAGAGATGTTGGAGGTTGAGTGGTTGAAATCCCCAAAAAACTGCACCAAACACCCATCCAACCAATTTCTCAAGAGTTCCTTTGTTGAAAGAAATATTAGGCCTAAATTACAAAGTAAAAGGCCAGATAATGATATTAATTATATCATATATAATTCATCATAAACCCATAATGAATAAGTACATGATAATAATGATTCATAAAGAAACCTAGTTAGATAAGTGATTGAGATCAAACATAATATCACGAAATTGTCCAAACAATTTGTTCCTTTTGAAATTAATCAGTAAAACTAATCTTAGAGGACCTGATAAGATGTTCAATATCATTATGTTGGATTCAATATTAGAAAATTCATCATGACTAAAACCTAAAATTCCATATCGTGACAATTCCATTCATGCAACTTTAGGTTTTAGTCTTCATTATTGAATTCCCGCATGTATTTCTCTTGGTCTCTAGATGCAATTCATTTTTCATACTACCTCCAATTTTATTCTCCGTGGGTTGCAGAATAAATGAACAAAGAAGAAATTTCTCAAATGCAAGACTTGTACTTCAATACATTGTTGTTTATGAGAAAAAGAAACAAATGAGGAGCAATGTCAGATGATGTGTCTATATACTTCTACTTTTTATTTAAATTATAATGAGGAGGTGAGGCTCTACAAATGCCACAACTATGAGTTTAGGGCTATCTCTGAACTAGATGAAATGTGTTCATGTATGTATCTAAAGTGGTTGGAAATCTGAAAATGCAAAGTGTTTCAACACTAATGTATGTGGTATTTAAATCATGGTGCCCATAGGTCAAGAACCCAATTTCCCTTTCATATCTCATATCTTTATCACTAAACAAAATGTAGGGTGTTGAATTCCTTCTTATCTCATTTTCCATCAAATCGTATGCTTGATATTATTATAAGATCCCATAACTAGATTTATGCTTGATTGTTTATAAGATGCTTAAACCTTAATTTAATCTTATGAGATGTCTTAATATCACGAGACATGCTTATATTTTCAATTTGGTCCAATTTGATTGATGTCTGAGCTATCTTTGTAATATATGTTCTTGTTTTGGAGCAAATTGCAATTTACCCATAAATGAGGGTTATCTAGTAAATTGCCACATGTTGAGAATGCTTCTTTTATTTTAGCATCATGAGAGATAATATTATGATATGGGGAGCTTTGTTTGTATAATGGTGTTTTATGTGACATCTTATGGTAACTCTAGGGTTTTCTTAGTTGATATGGTGACTATGCTAGGTTTGAGTGTTGCGACCACTACCTTACTTTTGGGGTGAGGGTACCAAGCACAACACATTCTCAATGTAGTGTGGTCTCGACCAAGATGACTTAGATATGGGTTGGTCAAGATAGTTTTTCCTCTAGTGAAGAGTCTTGACCATGTATATGGTGACTTAGGGTTTGGTCGATACCAAGTATATGGTAGTGTCTCGACCGAGAGAAGGTAGTAGCTGACCTTGAAGGTCGCTACACTTTTTTTGGACAGACATAAATATTTTGAAATATGAATGTGAGTGGATGTAAGGTTGTTTGCTTGGAGGGCATGTATCCTTTGATAATCTTTATGTTGACACCTCATAAATCTTTACTTCCCTCCTCCGTTGGGTATATGACCTCCTCTCTTCACCTGTAAGAAACTATTTTGACCCCACTCTCTTCCTTCTTCCTTGTGATAGTTCTTGGATCTTCAGGAGCAAGGGAGGTCTAATCTTGAAGCCTTGGTCACCAATCGACTTTGCTTGAGGAAGGATTTGTGCTAAATCAACTCTTAGGTGGTGATTTTTGGAGATTCTTCTCTTGGCAAGTGGTCTTAACTCTTGATCACGTTTTCCCTTTTATGAAATCTCCATATTCATCTTCTTCATTTTCCATAGACTGTGAATCATCCATGGTGGCTTTCTTGAGAAGAAACTCTTCATCACAAGGGCCTTAGGCTATGTTTGACATGGTGAAACTCAAGGTAGAGGATGATTTCATCTCTTTCTTGTTTCTTCCTTGGTTCGGCCTAGGGCTGTTTTCCCTCTTTATTGAGCTCTTTTGTGACCAAGATTTTATTCTCTTTTGAGATGATCCTTTGGCCTAATTGTTGAAGCTTGGTTGGATTTCTTGGAGCTTGTGATCTTGAGAGATTGGATCTCTCCAAATCAGATGGGTTATATAACTTTTCCCACATCTATTATTTGTATTTAAAACTTCATCATATGTTGTGCAAATATTAAAGACTTGTTCTTTATGGTAGAAAAAATGATAATTTTTAGAGTTTAATCTTTTGGTATTCTTGAAAGGATTACTCTTCTTATAAATCATAAATCTTCATACCCGATCTTGTGGTGATTGAAATATTAATGTGTTTCTTTGGATTATCATCTATGGAACAATAATACCTATTATATGGTGTGTTTACCATGAATAATAGTAGGTTTGATGTATGTTAACATGCATAATAATCTTGGTTTTCTCTCTTTAAGCATAACTCTTTTGGTGACATTCTATGATCCATAATCTAGGGTTTGATGAACATCTTGGTATGGAGAGTTATTCTAAGGTGACGTTTAGTATTCCCTATTGTTGATCATATGTCTCAACCTTGTTTGGACCTGTTATGGTGTTGGTCATATAGCGTACTAATGGTCGAGACAACCCTTGGTCTTCCTCATGGTCAATACTATGGAATGGTGTTGGTTCTGACCGCAATACCCCAAAACCCTAAGGGTTGGCCGCAACCCACCATCATGGTTGCAGTGCAACATTGTTGCATGGTTTTACTCAATTGGTTGACATTACAGTTATGACAGTTAAGTAGGTAGGTTGTAACACTAATTTGGACTTGGTAGCGGTCGAGACATGATTTTGTTTGGGTCAATATGCCATGATAAATGGTGGTCGAGACACTTGGTATGTAGTGGACGTAACAGCTAGGGTCAAGACCATGTTGATGTATCTCCGTTGTGACAATGTAAAAGTATTTTGACTGTGAGACGTGTTGAGGATGGTCGATACCATGTCTTGAGGGTGTTCGAGACCATGTGTTATGAGGGGTCGAGACCCATGTGTTGTGAGTGGTCGAGACACCTATACATATGTATGTACATGATCAATACATAGTGTAATGGTCTACATAAGGTGTTGTGATTATGAATTGATAATCATAAACAATAGTGATTAACCCTAGTGCTATTTAAACATGTGGGAGGTGATGGAATTAGGGTTTAGTAGTTGAAATTATGAGACCCTAATTGGCTATATATGAACCCTAACCCTAATCTTGTGATATTTTGATGAATGTGCTTAATCTACTTGCATAAAATTATTATATGATGGTAATTTCTCTCTCCTACTTGTATAAACCTAATTTGTAGGTGAGATAAATGTCATAGCAATGTGTATGCTATGGAAAACCTTGTATAATACATTGTGGTGTTTATAAGAATTATTGAGATATAATTGTGATATTGAATGTGCATGAATTATGTGAATGGGTCTAATGATCTAACAAGTTCCTTGAGTATAGATTGAGGTAAAACCTTCTAGTGATGTGATAGAGGGATTGATATTCCATAGTGATATGATATTTTTAATGACCTTGTGAGAGGTAGTAATACAAGAGTCATGCTATGATGAGACAAGTTCTTACCTGTACATTTTATATCTTTTGGAGTTGTATCTTATTCTTAATTTTATAGAATTTTTTTGGAGTTTATACATTGTAACTTGATTGATGCATTAAAAGATACCCACTTGGAATATCTAATCAAGTGAAACCCTAATCATGTAGTTGCCATGTACCATAGATCCATCTTCAACGTCAATATCTAGCTGCATTGTGAAATGAGTAACTCCTAAGGGAACCTTGGAGCACATATTATTGAATATGCATGTGTGGTACCAATGGAGGAATCTCCATGTATCCTTAAATTGTTATTATAGTGGTATGATGCTTTATTATGGAATGGCCATGCGTGAGCCTGTTCCCTAGTGTTGTTCCATGTACCAAGGCAGGCTAGTTGTTTTATAGGACCATAGAATTGACTATGGGTTGTTGTCTATAGGAATATAGCTTTGATTATGATTTGCTATTTAGCAGTTTGACTATTATGTCATTGCATTACAGACTCAAACTAACCGGGTAGTGCTGGTGATGATCATGGAGTCCGACTCTTCCATAGATCTTGTATGCTACTGATTTTGACTTAATAGTGGTCAGTTGGATTTGAGTTGTACGCCTCAAATCCTCAGGGTATAATAATGAAAGTCGTAATACAGTCGTGTAGTATATTTGTTCACGGTCAAAAACAAATCATGTTGGATGACCCCATGCCTCATTTCTTATACTATTTAGTTTATAGCAATTATACATGTTATTCATATTTTTCTAAAAAGTATAATTTGTTCTACTGCTCAATTGTAAATGTTTAAACTACCTAAATAGTGATATCTGCTCTATTTATTGCTCTGTTATATTAATGTGCTTATAATAGACGTTGGTGAAGAGTTTTATCTCTCAATGGGACGTTTGGTCTCACAGTGTGGGTTCAAAAACTTTTTAGGTGGTCGTGGACAAGGAAGTAGAGGTCGTGGTGTGGGTGCTGAGCAACAAGGAGAGAAGTAACTATTAGAGGTTGGATATGCTGCTAAAGTTTTGTAGTAGAGTACAATGTGTCGTCCATGTATTCTCAGGTGTTTGGGGAGATTTTGTGATTTTGTATATCGTCACGTAGATTTTGTCTTTATGCCATGAGTGTATACAAATGGCATGTATACATACAGAGGTTGTGAAATGTAACATTTATGGCTTGAATGCCCTTGAACATTATATATAACATCTTTTGGCATATATGGAATATAGATGGCCTGAGTCAAAGGCTTATTTATTAAATACTTCCGCTTGAAAGATTGTATTGCAAATACTTTTTTACCCTATTTTGTGGTAATATCTTTGTTAGTGATAATTCCACGTTTTTTTTGAGTAATCTCTCTTTTTGGGGTGAAGGGTATCACATTATCCATGTGTAGTTTAAAGTAATAATTTTGTACAACCTCTTCATGAGAGGTAAAACCTGACATGATACATAGAACTCATAATCACTAACTTATAGTTCCATCATCCTTACAGGACTCACCCTTTGGCCATTACTCTTGCTTATTTTTAAAAAATGTGCTTAATGCATGATATAAATCTATTGTTAAACCCTAGTCTCTCTCTCAAGTGACTGCTAGGGGAATTTTTCATGTAAACCAGGAGGAGTTTGGCAACAATGTGTTATTATTCTATAAGTCTCACAAGTGTAGAATTTGTCATCCTCTTCCCAATGATCCTTATTTGGAAGGTTGTCGTCATAGGTTTTCAGGTCTTGTTCCTACACATCACCATGGAGGAAGAAGTGAGCAACAAGTTTGCAAAGATAGTTGTTGAATACAATGAGGACATACTAAATATGTAGATATAAGGAATGCAAGAGAGGGAGGAACACCTTGAGGTATCACTTGTGGGTGTACTAGTGATGGTGAGGAAGTACAATTTTATTGTGTTGAAGCAAACCCTAAGGGGAAATTGGTCGCTATCCAGTAAATTGATGTTTCACTAAATTGGGCACAATTTGATTTTCATGTAATTTACACATTGGTGTGATATTGATAGGGTCCAAGAAGAATCGGTGTGGAACTTTTAAGGGATAATGATTATTCTAAAAGAAATCAAAACATATGATCAACCATCCATAATGATACTGAACTAGATCCCTTTCTTTATGTGAATATATGATCTCCCAATTGGATACATAAGTGAAATTTCTATGAGATTAACCACATGCATACTCGAATTTGTCAAGGAATTGGTCAGCAACGAGCTAGGGTTGGTGTGTTGATTGATGTCACAAAACCAATCAAATAAGAACAAAAGATTATGATAAATCAGGGAAGCATTTCACAATGGAACTAAAGTTGAAGCTCCCCTATTTGTGTTATTTCTATAGAATGATTGGTGATATTCACAAGGATTGTAACATTCTAAATAATTATGAGGTCACTATTTGTACGATATGGTCATCGTGGTTTAAATCATCACTAGTATGACATGACAAGATGTCAGTGATAGATAAGATTCTAGGTCAAGAAAGAATGAGGAAAAGTTAATCTCTGAAACCATATAAACTAGAAATACTAGGAGGATTAAAGAGGCCAAATAGTGATATTACAACTAGTCGGTAGTAGGGGGAAATAACAATCGTAAGATCAGGGGTCAAGATCAGTAGCTTCAGAGGTTCTCAACTTAAAAAAACTAAAATGGGCATCTATTATCATTGGTGGTCAGTGTAGAAACAAAGACAACATAGTCAAAGTCATTAACAGAGCCCAACAAGTAAGAGACATGTAACTACTATGCAGAAGAAACACAACAAGAGAGTGACAAAGCCACGATGATAGGTCTTCATCTGGACATGGAAGTTTAGGAACCACCATGCACCAGTACAAATACCATCTGTGTCGATTATATTAGACCTATATTTATTAAGACATCTAAGTGGGTCACACTACAATTAAGGACCTATTGCGTCAATTTTTAGGGTAAGCTAAAATCGACGACACAGAGCCAATGCCGGTTTCTACAAAAACTAAAAATAAGGACACCGAATGATATCAACAACTATTATAACATTGTCCTGAAATTATAGGTGTCAATTAAACAAAAATAAGCCAATAATGCATATCTATGTGATGTCAGTTTGTTTTAGAGAACCAACAACACATATATATATCACAACTTGAAAAAGTTAAAAAGTGGAGGCTTGGTAGTATGGTCGTGCTACACAATACAATCATGTTGAAGGCTGGGTAGCATGACCGTCTTGGGTAACATGTTTGTGATGAGGTCTGGGTAGCCCAACCGTTCTGTATGGCATGAACATTTGAACTGATAAGGATAAATATGTCGTCGATTTGTTTTCATAAAATCGTTAATGCATATATACATCGTCAGTTTCTTTTAAAAGAATCTACCATTGCATATGTTTTTTTATAGTAGGTCTGTATACCTGTTATCTAACTGTTCAACAGATTGTAGAACCTATAGTTCATCAAAACTACAAGTTCCATTCTATGTTTTGCTTAATTACATACCATCGTACCTGTAAAACCTACAATAACAAATATATATAAATAGTCCACATACACACAATTTATTCACACACATGTATTTCCAATCTCATAAACACTTAATTCCATTCTCATTCTATTGCTATGCACGTACACAACTCAAAATACATACATGCAATTCCATTCTCATCATATGTGCAAAATGCAATTATGATTGTATTCATTCCTCTTTACATTCATTCACACACATACAAATTACACACACCATTCACATATGCACCAACAATTCACTTGCATCAAATTTAAAGTTGCAAAAAGTTATAACCATCACATGTTTATAGAAATAATGACATCAACATTTAGAAAACTCATATTTTATCCCAATCAAATGCAAATTTGACTTCCTTAGTGAAGGACTCTTCCCAGACTTCTCATATCTCATTTAGCTCTTCTTTTGTATAGGGCTCTATCATGTCAAATAGCTGCAAAGCGAATGGCATAATTAAAGACTTTAATTTATTTATTTTATATTATCAAATGAGACTATTTACTTATGATGATCAAGACTATATAGATTACATTTTATATATAATGGACGTCTAGTGTTGTCTGTCTGACAATCAGATCCATATACCATATCACGTAGTACATGCATGCCTAGTTATAGTCTTGTATATGTCACTATAGCTTTACAGTTATGCAAAATGTTAATATGTAAAAGTAAGCATAGTTGGCATTATATGCATTGGAGTCAGAAAACTACCTCTACATTCTTCCATGTTAATAATTTATTTTTCTTATCTACATTTCCTTTTTCCTTTTTGAATGATTTTATATCCCTATTAGTTAGAGTAATAAATTAATTGAATTACTAAATATCCATGTAATAATAAATACACTCATATATGTTGATTGATACAAAAAATAGTTAATCTACTAATGTCATTTTCATTGAGTGTCCCCCACTCCCTATTTTGTCACCTGAAGGATCTCGATAATACACAAATAGAATCTTGGGGACAATTACCAACAACTCTCAATATTTATTATTGAGTGAAAATAAGATAAACAAAAAAACTCAAATTCTATAATGAAATTTAATTTATAAGTAAAAAATATAACCATAGTGTCTGGCACTTACCCGACATTTAAAGGAGATATAATCACACTCTTTCCCACAATACCAAAATGTATAAATATGGTAAGAGTAGTGATCACTAACAGATGTTGGGTCTTTATCTACATGGATAATTAATAATGACGCTAGAAGTGCTGCATTGGTCAATGTGAATTGTCCACAAACTGTATATAAATTGTTGTAAAACACATATGTATGAATTAACATATAAGAAAACAAAATTACATTTATTTTCACATATATAGAAAAAGGTATTTATCTATAAGATCTCACAAAAATGAAAGTTCTATCATGGTTGTATTTAACCAATCATAAGTAAATATCTTCACAATATTGGTTAAGAATACCTTAGTATCGTGATCTCAATCTGTAGCATCCTCCTAGATACAGACCACCATAATCGACCCTTCTTCTAAAATGTATAACCATAGTGCCAACCCCCAACACTTTGGACCTAGCTATTTGAATAGTCCTTATTCAATCCAAATAGTTAACTGAGGAGGAACTGGAGGAAGAGTTGTAGGGGGCTTCTTAGGTACTATGATCTACATGTATTCTCATATCAATTGCCAATATTATACTGGAATAGAAAAGAATCACCAAAACAAATTTAATGTAAATTTATCATACATTCTCATTGATAACTCCAGCTTTGAGCCACACTATCACACCATCTTCTACATCTCCTATCATGTCATGCTCGAGGTGGCATATAACAGTTGTGTTTGTCTCCAAGATGGGTAAACAAGCTTGATAGTCACACAGAGCACATTGTCAGGCACTGGAACACCATGAACCATTTTAGGAAGGAATGAGAAAGTTTCTCCCAATGCAACGGCGTAAAAGATAGGTTCTGGTGGTGCAAGACTATGTGGCCTCAATGCCTACAATTTTTTATATAGTGTTATATATACCAAAACACAACATAATATAAATTCACCTGAAAGACTATTATATCACAAAAAAACTTACACTAGGGCATTCCTGGGGTTCATGCAATTACTCCCAACCACCTCTGTGTGAGGAAGGTCCACCTTGTAAGAAGAGTGGTGTGGTTGAGGTGCTCGATGAGGAAGTTGAAATTCAGAAGCTTGAAACCATCTCATTGCTTCCTCTATTCCCTTTGCAACCATATCTTGTACTTACTCTTATGACAATCATCCTTTCTTGGAGGATTTCCCTTTTGCTCTAATGTGTCAAAAAAGTATCTTGTATCGACACCAGTCCCCATGACTCTAACATGGATAGGATGCTCTAGAGTACCTAGAGCAACCGTCAATTCATCCTTTTGACCCTCAATGATGGACTTGCCTTCTTTTATTTACTCTTAGAGATCCTACTAATCATCATCAATTGTAATTGGTCAGTAGAACATAACAATCAAGGTTAAAAATGAGCATGCACTCTAAGAGTTGAATTTTACCATTTTTGCAGCCACCTCAATAGTCACATGGTTGGGTATTTCTCTAGAGTGGCTTGTCCTAGCACCTATCCATCCCTCGTAGTGAGTTAAAGTTGTAGGTGTAGTAGAACCTCAACAGACCCAAGAGTAGGCTGTTCAAAAGAAGACTCTTTAGTCTCCATTGAATCTGCCTTGCGTAGCTACTTGGGCCCATGGTTTGGTCATGGACACTCTTTGCATGGCTTCCTTTTTGAGAATCATGTAAATCATAGTTAATAAAAAACATATTTGATGTATGTAATACATTGAATTCATTTGATTAATCATAGGAATATAAGTGAAAAATAATGTAGAAGGCACATGTAGCGTATGAAACATATATAACTGTAATAAAGAAAGTAAAATGCGCATCTAGCATTTATAAAGTAAAATGCATGCCTCTAGTATTGGTTGGATCTTTGATCAATAATCTTAAGTTAATAATAGCTTCAAAATTTACACTTAGAATGACAACTGAGAATGGACTGGAGTCATCATACTTGTCATAGTACTCTTCTTCATCTATCAGATCTGTAATGAACTACCTTTTCCCAGGAAGAATGACAAAATATTTTTCATTTGTAGGATCATCAGTATAGAAAACTTAATTCACCTATGGTGTCATTATGAATGGTTTGCACTTCTTTCTAATTTTTCAAAATTTACTAATGTGAAATTCAATTCACCAACTACAACTCATTTGTTGTTATCAACCCAATTACACCTAAAGATAGAAACTCCAAAATATATGTAGTCAAACTCCCAAATGTATTCAATGACACTGTAATAAGTCATTTTGGCTTCACGTTGACTCATATCCTTTGCACTAGAAAATACAATGAAGACTCTTGAATGGTGACCCAAGTATTTTAGATGACACTCTTATCATCTTGATGTTTTGTGTAATATGACAATCCATTTATGTCAAACCCTTTCTAAGACATAAAATTCATTTTTGGTTTAAACGAGAGAAATTCTATATTTTAAGCTATATCATTAGTTGTTTGAGATAGTATATGGAAGACTTTATCTTCAAACCACCTAATATATATCCTTTTTTGCTCTGTATCAAACTATATCGAATTGGCTGAAGGATATTTTGTCTTGATAAATTTGGTAAGTTCAGTGATATAAATACCCACTTCGTCGATGTTGTGTAAAAGATAGAAGTGTGCTTGTTTCTGCAGATCACATCTAATTACTTTCACTCATGATCCTAAAGACCCTTTTTGATAATAAGCATCAATATTCTTTTTATTGGTCGAAGCTTCACTACAACTTAGGAAGTCATTGCAAAAGAGTATGTAACCTCCCTAGACACATAACACTCAATGATACTCCCTTTAGGCTGATAATTATTTGAAACATCACCTTTAGAAACACTCGTGTATTCATAAGTATACATCCAATGCAAGAAAATTGGACTCAACATTTTCACTTCCCTAGTCAAATGCACAACAAGAAGAATAATGATATCAAAGAATGGAGGAAAATACATCTCAATATGCTATAGGATAACAACCACTTCTATTTGCAACTTATCAAACTTATTAGGATCAATAATTTGTTGCATAGAATGTAGAAGAAGAAACAAATTATGATGATTGTAAACCTTACATGCTTTGATAGTATAGATAGAATAACTACATGTAATATTTTCTACATTACATTGTGAAATCATGAGATTTAAGACTTGTCATCCTCAGATCCTTCATTGATACTAATTTACAAATATTGGAAGAGAATCCATGTGGAAACTTAACATTAACCAAGCACTTAAAGAAAAATCACTTCTCCTATCTATACAACATGTAACAAGCAGGAGGTAGATATGCTTTTTGGTCACAACTAACTTTTGTTGTTATTATTTCCTTATATCAATTTTATGTAGGTTCATTCTAGATTTGATGCTTACCAAGTATATTTAGTAGAGTACGAATGATTCTATCACAAATATTTTTCTCAACATACATGGTATTGATACAATGTTTAACTCCCAAAGAACACCAATAAGGAAGATCCTAAGATATTGATCTCTTCTTGAATAAAGATTTGACACTAATCTTGGGAATAGTACATTGTGTTTCTTACCAAATATTTATTAAAGTATTTTACTCTTTCACAAACATCCTCCCTTGATACAAGTTTAGGGTCACTCCATTCCTCAATTGATCTATTGAATGCTTTGCACAACCTTTTGTGAGGATTCACTTTTAAAAGAAACCTTTGATAACTAAGATATACAGTTTTTTTGCCATGTTTCAGTCATATTGAATCAATGTTCTCCTAACATATATGGCATGCTTTGGATCCTTATACACTATATATAGACAAATTCCCAAATGTTGGAAATTCATTAATAGTGCAAAACAACATAGGATGAAAATGAAATTTCTCTCTACATGAAGCATCATAGATTATCACACCTTCTCCTAGTGTTTCTGTAAGTCATCAATCAGATGTTCAAGAAAAACATCAACATCATTGCTAGGTAGTTTGTGGCACGACATCAACAAGGAAAAGATGTCGTACTTTTTTTCATACACAACCAGGGAGGAAGATTGTATATAACAATCATAACATGCTAAGTGATATGTTGGCTACTTAATGTGCCATATAGATTCATTCCATTAGTACAAATCCCATGTCTTAGATTCCTCACTTCTTCAACAATTTATGGTACAATAAATCAATTTTCTTTCATTGTAGGGAATTTGATGCTTCCCATAATTGTTTTTCTTTACCTATGCATGCCAAGATAAAGTTTACACATCCATGATATTGGAAAACAAGCATTGAACTGTCACATTATAGGTAGTTACCACATCACATTGGTAGGAGAGACAATTTTGGACTTACCCAAAGTCATAATTATGTACCTTATCACCTGACATTTTGGACAATCTTTCATAAAAAAATATAGTCCTTTTAAAATAACACATAGTTGCTTGGGCATGCATGTATCTTCTTAGCCTCCATTCCAATTGGGCACAACATTTTCTTTAATTTGTATGTTGATATTGGAAGCTTGTTTCCTTCAGGAAGAATTTCTTTCAATAATGAAAACAATGACGTGAAGTGTTTTTAGCTCCACCCATTGTTATCCTTTAGAGTATACAATATCAATGTTCAGCTTCATAAACCTAGTACAACATAAGTATGATGGTCTCTCAGCATCAAGCACAATGTTTACAAATAAAGAAGGTGGATAAGTAAGATTTACCCGAAAACTATCTAGCATCTCATCAACCATGTCTATCAGAATTGATTTGTTCACATATACACCATCGACATCTACTGATATCATTGTAGAATCTCTCCATGCTAGTACCATTCTATATAGCCATGTACAATCTCGTTGCACATGACATGATAATTTTGTCAATAGTGTCAACTTTCAAGTTATCACTGCAATTCCTACATGCACAATATAATCTATCTCCAATCATTTCATATGTTCCTCTGCAAGTCTTATAAATTGATCAAGACCAGTAATAAACCCTTGAGTGCAACAATTTGGAATGGAAATCCATGAGTGATCCATTCTATGATCACAGAGAAAATGAGTATTGAATCATGTGTTTAGAGACTAGGGTTTAGAGATTAGGGTTTAGAGATTAGGTTTTAGGGTTTAGGGTTTAGGGTTTAGGATTTATAGATTAGGATTTAGGGTTTAGGGTATACAAATTAGTGTTTAGGATCTAGTAATGAATGTGTATCACCTATCCCATTCTTGAACACCTAATATCACTAGTAAGTGTATAATGTGTATTCAGTTTTCAAATACAGTTTGTTAGCATTTCCCCATAGTTCTCCAAGTACACTGATGTAGATGGGAAAATACCCACCTACATATGTACTTAGAGAACAAACAAGGAGGTGCTAACAAAACGTCTTGAAAACTAAATACACATTATGCACTTACATCACAAGTGATATTATTGGTTACAAAAATCCCGTGTGGGGGATTATTTAAGATTTACTCCTATAAGTAAGTCTCAGACAGGTTTCTAGGGCAAGAAGATATATGTCTAATCTAGGATTTATAGTTAGAATTTAGGTAAATATAAAAAGTTCAATGTAAATCAAGACAACTTAGGTAACTCATATCAACTCAGTGTAATTAATTCTTAGGTGTGATTATTTATCCATACAACATTCAAATTAAACAATGCACCAAATCACAAAAGCAGCTATACCTGAATTCCAAAAATATAAGTATGATTTCTCCAATTTCCAAATCAAAACCTAATTATAGTTCATTATTAAATTGATATCAATTTAGGTAAATTCATATCAAATTGTAACTCATATCAAGTTAAGTAAACAATTATACGACAATGCATTCAACAAATAATTATAAACTAGTACACTAAACAAATAATTATAATTAGATAGGCAGGGGATACATTTTACAAATTCAACAAACTATACATGAATTTGGTGACATGGAAATATACAAAGATAAGAAGGTCCTTTCATGGTAGGGACAGAGAGCGTTCTCATAGCACCGGTAGAGCAAAAAAAAGTAGAGGACACGAGCAATGGTTGGCAGTAAGAAGAAAAAGAAGGACCAATAGAGAAGCAACAATAGGGCTGGAGGAAACCTTCTAAAGCTGGTGGAAGTAGGGCTAGCGACTTTAGGGAAATGGTAGTAGGATAGTAGAAGCAACGACTATGACCTAACGAAGTAAGGTGTAGCAAAATGGCGAATGGAGAGAGGTTTGGCAGCAATGGCAACGTTGGTGACCAGTGGAGAGAGGAGCAATAGAATTATGGTGACCTAGTGGAGTGGTGCCAGTGGCTGGTGGTGAAACGACAACAAGAACTAGCAAAAGTGATGGCAACAACTAGCAAAACATGTAGGAATGATTACTAGAGTTGAAGAAATCAGACAATGAAATAGTATATGAGGAAAGAAAGTTTTGTGATTGTGTTAAGTAGAACTTAGTCATCACTTGTTCAACAAAAATGATGACTGATACCTTCCTTGTCTGCTTGTTCATAAAAATCAACAATAGATGTTAAACTCTATCATCAATTGTATACTTAGAAATAGATTCCAGATGTCCTTATCCCTAATAAAAAACACCAACCTCACTATGACCTTCATTGTCAATGCATTCATAAAAACTGACGATAGAGGTTAAATTTATAGTTGGTTTGGTACTTATAAGCCTCCAAGAGATGTCTTTATCTGTAATAAAAAATTCTAACCTAAGTAAGACCTGCTTTGTTGGTTTCTAGCAGAAAAATCGATGACATAACCCAATCTGGGGGGAAATGTTTTTTGTGAGACACATGATGGGAACCCTTTGTCATCGGTTCTTTAAGAAGGAAGTAAAACAACATACTTTTTGGAGGTAAAATTTTCACGGTAAGACGTGACCAATGACAACATTATTTATGGAGTACAAACTGAATATGAAGTCTTTTTAGAGGTATAATTTATTTTGTGGGAAGTTTTGCATCTCCAATTTTAGTACAACCGACGTTAAAAGTCTATACCAAATTTGACCCCCAAAAAATTGAATTTTGCGGGATTTCTATGGCGTGGTTCTACACCAAAAAATTGACATTATAATAAATGTGGTAACCACTTTTTTTCTTAATTGGCAATATATGACCAGTAGTGACGTTTGTGCGTTATCAACCAACAAAGTAGGCATGTAGTGTAATTGTTTTTCTAAAACTAATGATAAGAAAAGTGACATCATAGGTCAAGAATGTACTAGTGATGAGAAGATAAGGTAGCACAAGCACAAAGCAAAGTTAAGGAGGAAGCAGACGAGGAGGGTTGTGAGATGCGGATAAATAATGACAACAATGTTGGAATCTTCCAATCATTAAACAATCTTTCATAACCAAAACTATAGGGTATGTGGAAAACGTACACAATTAAGAAAAGTGCATCACAGTGTTTGGGTGATAGGGGAAGAATGGTATTTTCAAGGAACAAGACCAAAAGGTATGGTAGAAATAAGAGTGAAGGTGATATCTATGGAGATGGGAAAGAGATTGAGTGAGGTGGAAAAAGAATTGTCCTAGAAGTGACCAATGTGATGGAAGTAAAAATGTCAAAAAGAGGGTAGGTATGCAAAGAAAGGAAGTAAAACATGGATGCAGTAGGTGTGCGGGCAGGGGACCCCCATCATAAACATCCATGAAAGCTTAAGTTGGAACTAAGGGGTTTAAAAAGTCTAAAAATATGGGATCCCTCAAACATCCATGTTGGATGGAGGGTCCCCAAGCGTTGATATTATTTGAAACAAAGTGTGATGTTGGTATACTAGAGAATATATGGAGGAGGTGTGGATTTAATGAATGTCTGGGGGTGAGAATTATAGGAAGGTTAGGGGGTTGGAGTTGTGGTTACGTGATGTGGAGGTAAAGACAAAGTTGTATTCCCAATGTTATATTGATTGCATGGTAAAGGGTAATGATCACGAAGCATTGTGGAGAACTATTGGGGTCTATGGATGGTCAACACATCAAAATAGGAGGGAGACCTAGGAAATGATGACACAACACCACAATGGTAGCAACACACCCACCCTATAATTAGACGATTTCAATGAGATCCTTTTAAATTGTAAAAAAGAGGGAGGCCCCATGATGAGGTAATGAGCAATAGAAAGCTTCAACGATACAGTTGATACATGCAAAATCATGACCATGGGTATAAAGGAAGCAAGTTGTGGCTCTAAGGCAGAAAAGAAACTAAAGTGCATATGAAGGTATGGATTGACTTCTAGCAAATAATTGGTGGATTGAGCTATGTGGGAGGATAAAGGAAAAGCACTTTCCTTTCTATGAATCTAAGCATGCAGTGATCACGATCACATCTATGGGGGATATAGGCATACATATTGAGGGTTAACAATTCCATAATGAAACTTCCTGGATCTCCTATGGTGAATGCATGACTACTATGAAGGAGAAATGGGGCAAGAATCATGAATAATACACAATCAGGAAAATCTCTAGATGTGGTTCTAGACTAGCAAAGTGGGCCAAACAAAAGTTCAAGGATATAAAGAATAAAATCAATGACATAGAGAAGCAATTGTGTGCCTGTCACAGAATATCATCAGAAGATGCACTAAAATATAGTGGAAACTACATAATTTTTTGAGATATAAGGAAAGTTGGTGGTTTGACATAGCTAGAGAGAACAAAGTGCTTGATAATGACAAAAATACATATTATTTACACCAAAATATGAGCCATAAGAACAAAGGAAATCATTTGAATGGGGCAGTGGATGAACAAGACACATCTGAGAAGAAGGTTGAGAAGATTATGAAAAGCTACTTTGAAAACTTATTCAAGGCCAAAGACTTGGTGCTTTCCAGACATGCAATGGGACATCAACTATGTTCTATCAGTTGAGGAAGAGATAAATAAGGAAGGACTACACAATGAGGAGGAGATATAAAAAACCATGAATCGGATGCAACCAACAAAGGCGGTGGGTGAGACTGTAAACAGTATAAGTATGGTGTGTGTCTGATCATACCCAAAATCATATCCATTTAATTTAGTAGATATAGGTATGGGTCCACACCCACATTGTTTAAAACTAGACCCACACCATACTCGAACCCACATACTATGTGAGTACACGATGGGGGTCCATGGGCATATGGTTCCACGCCAAGTGTCATGTTCTCAGATACCAAAAGTAACTTCTAGATATAGTTTTAGGTCCAAAATAGATAAAATTGTTCATAAGTAAGTAATTGGAAACATAAATCAATGTTAGTTATAGGAAACACCATTGATAGAATAGAGATAGGAATCCAAATATAAAGCAATCAATGCCATTTACAAGAAACTTCATTTGGAGGAAACAAAGACACAAAGAAAATGCAAAAAATTAACAAATTCGTATAAAGAATCAAAAAAGACCTGAACAACCAAGAAAGAAATCATGGGAAATACAACGAATCAAACAAGAAACAAGCAAGTGGGAAAGAAAACTATCAATAAGGAACGAACCTTGAATTTTTTTGGGAGGAAATAGAAACAAAGTGAAGAACAACTACCAAGGCATGAAAATAGGCTGATGCTCTGCTTCTTAGAGCTACCGCTAGCTGAAATAGAGAGTGTCAATTGGGATGTTTCTTGGTGGGAACCTAGCATCCAATGCATTAACAAGTCCCACACTGCATGAATAAAGTTTCCTCCAAGAGTTGGGTGTCGATTGAAGTTCGACGCCACTTAAAGATATCTCCATCAAGGGTTGGGCACTGCCTAAAAGCTAGTCGTGAATGGAGGTTGGGCTCCAAGTTGGTCCCTGACAGGAGTTTGGTGTTGCTAGAGTCAGTTTCTGAAGGACAAAATGCTACTTAAACTTGGACCAAGGTCGGTGTTGTTGTGCCTGAGGTTGCATTGTAGTCGAAGGTGTCATTGTGAGTAGACCCTGAAGCGAGGGGAGGAGTGATAGGAGTCAATGAGTCTTGGTTCCTAAACCTTGTGGAGTAGTCATGCTACTTGTGCTACTATGTGAAATGAACAAAAACTCTCCACTGTGTCAGTATGTTTGAATTATAAATGAGTTGGGTTACAAATAATAACTATTAAATCATTGGTGGAGGTTTGTTTACCCTTATATTGTAACAAGTTATATATATCTTTAAAATTGATATTTATTTAATGCAGGTATGTGAGTATAGAGGGTACATGTATGTCCATACCCATTATTGTACCTATAATAATATGAGTAAGCAGGTTCAGGAAGGTCGGTAAGAGGGTCTGGAAAATTGTACCTGTGATGGGTTTTAGTGGGTAAGGCTATGCGGGTATACAAGTCTATCTATACCCATTTACCATGCTGACGGTAGAAATTGATGGCATAAAAGTTGTATTCTTCAAAACAATTTGGTTTGTAGTTAAAAAGGGTGATACAATATATATATAAAATTATGGAAAGGGGACCAAAAGTGTTAAGTAAATCATCAATAGTGTTGATTTCAGAGTGCCAAAATCCAAAATGAATCACTCAATCCACCCAATAAGTTTATGCAATGTCTTATATGATATCTCAACAAAGGTTCTTGAAAATAATATTAAACTGGTATTTGACAAACTTATCTAGATCAGAGATAATATGTTGGTTGCGTACACATTCTTCAATTCCCTAAAACTAATGAAGAAGGAGGAAGTAGGGAACAATGAACACTAAACTAGACATAAAAAATCTTATGATGGAACTATATGCAATTTTCCATGGGAGGTAATGAGGAATATGGGGTTTGAAAGGAAGTTGATGGATAAAATATAGGAATTCATCACTTTTTTAATACACTAGGTTCATTTTAATGGCTTGAGCAAGGGAAGACAATCCTACCAGAGGCCCAAGACAAGGTGTTCCTATTTTCCCTATCTCTTTCTCTTTTGTGTTAATTCTTTTACTGTGTCCATCAATACCATGGGGAAAAGGTGAGAATAGAGAATCCACCTATATCTAACATACTATTTGTGACGTAGAGTCTTAAAGAGTGCTCAAAATTAGTTCAAATTATCAACCATATGGCCACAAAAACTTAATTCATTTAAACTTGAAGTCTCCTTTTACAAAAAAGTCACTAAGAAAATAAGAGAAACAAAATCTCCTAGATAAAGAAAAGGTGGATGAACTTGTAAAGTATCTCGGGCTCCCTAGAGGCATGAGTAGATCAAAGAAGGTGGTTTTCTCCATGTGAAAGTGAAGATACAAAAGAAATTTTAAAGATGGAAAGAAAAGTTGTTATCACAAATGGGAAATGAGGTCTTGATCAAATTAATGGCCCTTTACATGCCCACATACTTTGTGAGCATATTCAAAATCCTTGATAGACTTCTAGATGAGACCCATGATGTCATAGTAAGATTTTGGTGGGGTTCAAGAAATATGGAAAGAATAATCCATTGGAAGGCCTGGGAACTCTCTCACCCTTCCCAAACACATTGGGGTGTTTTTTTGAGACTTGAAGATCTTCCCAAATAAGTGGGGGTGGAGATTAAGCACTCATGTGTTAGTACTTTTTCAGAAGCCAAGAGGGGATATAATCTGAGTTACACATGGAGAAGCATCTGAGAAATAGTACACTATCTGTGAGGGTGTCCATTGGAAGGTGGAATACCAGATATGGCATAAATCAATCAGTAGAGGGCATGTCAATGTGGTTCTTATCCATATTCCCAATCTCATTAAGGAAACATATGGAGTGCAATACAAAGGCTATATTTCAAAATTTGGGCCCAACATTGTAAGACAAGATAATGGACATCCCAAGAACAAGAAGTATCAAGGGAGATAGGGTCTCTTGGAGATTGACCGTCCTTAGAGTTTTTATAGTATGATCATCCTGCTAGTTTGGAAGACATGGTGATACAAATCCTATAAATCATCACAATATATGATCAACCTACTAGTTTGGAAGATGTGGTGATACAAGTCCTACAAATAATCATAATGGGAATGATGCGAACATGTTCTGGACACAAACTATATATGGAGGATACAATGACTGCCAAAGCTTAAATGCTTCATGTGGATACTTACCACCGATTGTCTAGAAACCATGAATAAATTGAAAGAGAAGATGTGTTCTGATACTAATCTGTGCAAAATCTGCAATATCAAATGCAAGATAGAGATTGAAGGGGTGCTATTGAGTGAGCACATCAGTGATAGGGTCAACATAAAAAATCTTAAGCCACTTTGGTTCCTCAAGGAGCACATTCAACTCACCTTAAGATCATCCCACATTGTTTTAAGAGGAATCGAGTTAAGTAGCACGAAACATTATTGGATTTGGAACCACTCCCTTCGGGCTAAAATTCTAATGTTTGGAAGAAGCTTTGAGTAGATGCCATAACTATTGATTTTAGGATTCAAGTCTTTAAGATTCACATGGAATTAGGTTGTGAATTTTGTGAGAGAAGATCAGAAGAAACCACGAATCATCTTTTCCTCACTAGAGATATAGTGTGATATGTATGGATGGGAGTGGAGGAATGCCTTGACTCAACCTCCTTTCTAACCATAGAACTAATTGGGATGTCTTGGGAAATGTATGGGCGGTGGATTTTAGTACATGTTGGCTTGGGCTGGAACATGGTTTTCTTCCAATGATAATGCTATATATGGGTCCTTTGGAGTGAGAGATGTGTGAGTAGATATGATGGGAAAAAGATGAACCATGACTAAGTTTGGGACAGATCTAGGAAGATCATTAGGTCGATAGTGTAGCCTACCTCATTTTCCTTTTTTGAGGGATCCTCAGAGGTACAAACCAGATGCATAGAGTATGGGCTTGTAGGTGAGAGATGACTAGATAGGTTCGCCTATAAAGAAGTTAGGTAGGAAAAATCAAGGATTGGTAATCTAAAACACAATATAGGAGTGGTCGATTGGAAATCTCATATGAAAGGCTGAAGGGGCAAGGCGATGGTAGGAATCTTGATAAAAAATCTTAAGAGATCACAAGGGTTTAACATTGGGGATTTTGAGGGTCTACGTAGGGTCTTTGAAAGTCTGGCATGCAACCTAAAAGTCTTAGAGGCAAGCTTTTTTCGATAGGAGAGTTAGGAGGATCTGAGACAATGGTGGTGAAAACTAATAACCCTAGATTCATGGGGATCTTAAGACGTTCCCTCCCCCCTTGAGGCTTAAAAGTTTCTTTTTAAATCAAACCATTTTTTTCAAAGAAGGCATTGCATCCAATGTTTTCATAACCGAACCGGTGGTCGGACCGGTACTGACTCAGACCAGATTGATTCAGGTTCAATCGGAGTGGTTGAACTGGTTGGACCAAAAATGTTGTCAGCATGACATAAAGAAAAAATTTAACCAAAAAAACTGAACCGGTCATATGATAAAAGGCAATTAGTGGTCAGACCAATCAAACCGGTTGAACTGGGCATATTATATACATATATATACACATTTATATATAGACATATATATGTATATATATTGATACAATATATATATATATATATATATGACTATATATAAATTGTATATATATGTATATATATATAAATATATATGTATACATATATATTGCTGTATAGAAGTATACATTCATATATATATATATATATTTGAATATATATACATTGTATATATATGTATAAATATATTTTATCAATATATATATATATATATATTTGAATATATATACATTGTATATATATGTGTATATATATATGTATACATATATATTATTATGTAGATGTACACATACATACATACATATGCATATATACAAATATACATATATTTTAATATATACACATATATATGCATTCTACCTTATATGTATATTTTCTATGTAAGTACATACATACATACATACATACATACATACATACATATATATATATATGCTATATGTATATACATATGTATACATATATGTAAATTCTTATATGTATTCTACCTTCTATTTTCTCTTCTCTTTGAACCACTTGTTCAATCCGGTTTGGTCCGACCAGCTGGTTGGACCGGTTGGACCGTATTTCTGACCGGTTGGACCGGAAAAAGACACATAACTGGTTTTTTAGGCTTCCAGACCGGTCAGCTACCGGTTCACCAGTCTAACCGGTCGGACTAGCCGGTCCGGTACGGTTTTAAAAATACTGATTGCATCTACTATCTTATGTATAGAGAATAAAAAAGAATGACATGCAGATTGACAACAAAATTCGAAGTTGGTCTTACATAGAGATATACTTTCTCCAGGTTGGCAGAGATGCCACCTCTGATCAAAGGGTTATACAGGTTAGAGACCTAAGAGGTAGCTTACATCATGAAAGTTAGAGTGCCAACTTACAGAGATACAAAATACATAGATATTGAGCTAGGTCCATATATAGGGTTGAGCTGTCGTGGTATTCTTTTTGTAGACTTTGAATACCACAACATTTAGGAGGGTTTATTTTGAGTTCTCCCTTTTGTTGAGTCTGGGGCCTAAAATCTTGTTTTTTTGGCAGCCAATAAAGAACATGACGAATAGAACTCCCACACATTTCTTTGAAAAAAAAATTGCGAGACAGCCATCTACACAATTGCTCTGTTTGTGGGCACCGGGGGCAGAGCCAGAAGGAGGGTCTGCCAAGGCTGAAGCCCTCTCTAAAACATATTTTTGTTATTATTATGATATCATGTAAATATTTTTATTTTGTGAAAATATATTATTACACCACATAAAATGTGAATTTTAATCTTTCATTTTAATTAATTTTATCACTGTGAGCTAGTTAGAGGTTACTCTTAATAAATTTATGTATGATGTGCCTTATCTCCTCACCAATCATAAAATTTATAGTCCTAATATTAATTTTGTCAATTATGGATTTATCAAATTACATATTTGGTTCCTTTTTTAGTAAATTTTGCTTAATAATTTCATAAAAGTTGTGTCAAGATTTTTACAAATTGTCCACTATACTTAAAAGGGAGCTCTATAGGGACTAAAGAGGCCATATTCCCTTAAAATTTGGAAATTAAATATATAATATGAAGCTTATAAATATATATCACGTAACATGTTGACATATTAATTAAAATCTTGCAATGTTATTGAATCATTATTTGAAAAACACTATTAACTATAACTTGAGTCATCGCACCAATTGTAATTACACGCCATTGGAAAAAACAATAACCATACATGCATAACTAATTACCTTTTGTTTAAATGTTTTTCGTTCAAACTTTTATAAGTCAATCACTGTCAACTCAAGAAAAGATCCATGTACTGTTTAGAAATAGATCCAAACAATACTTAGTGCTACATGGTATTTTACACATTTTTATATACATAATAATTAAATATTATAAGTTTAATCTAAATAATAATAATCACAAAATTACAAAAACTTGAGACGATAATGATAAAAAAATTATCTCTAAAAGATAACAAAAAGATCGATCAAATAAATTTTATCTTTGACATAAGGTAAAAAAAGAGTCGAGAAAAACAATAACATGTGAGTTAAGGAGAAGAAAAGGTTAAAAAATCCATATTAGGATATAATTTTAATCAAATGGATAAAGAAAAGTAAAGATCATATGCAAAATGAAAGCCAATAAAAATAAAATAAGTTCTTCTTTTATATTATATTTTATCCAACTTTTGAATAAAATATAGGCAATATATGAATGGATCATTCCCCTTCATTCTCTTCACTTTTCATTCCTCAATTTCTTTTTCCATCATTTTTTATTTATACAACTACATTAACATTTTCCTTCTTCTTTCTTTTGGAAGATTCATTCCTACCAATCATTTTGTCCAGATCTTAAAACAATTTGGCATTACCAAGTACCTTATACTTATATTGTTTATATTATAAGATTTGATTGTTATAAATATTTTTTGATCTTTCATTATGACACCATCCACAAGACGATGTCATATTATATTTTGATGGTTGCTCTTCACAAAAAAGATGAGTTTGTTCTTATTTTTATATAATTGATATTTTTCTTGTACATTACTAATTTTATACATATTGTACTTATTAAGTGATTGTGAATTATGATTATATTGTTGATCAACTAGTTGTGTAATCTAAAAGACATGGTCAAATAGTGTACTATTTATTGTGTTAGACATCTATAGAACTAGACTACTTTGACATAGTGAATTATACCATGTCATTTACATTAGATTTTTTACTTTTTTACACATAGTTTATTTTTGTGTTAGAGGCAATGAAACATTATGTCAGATGTATTTTTTTTACAAAAAAATTTTAGATAAGTATTATTTTATATATATATATATATATATATATATATATATATACATAGACAATATTTTTCATTACTCATACTAACAACCCACTGTATGGTAGATTTCTGGATCCGCCACTAGCGGACACGACCTCTTGCGGACTGGACTTTGATGAAGATGCACCCACATAGGATGTTTTAGCACTTCCCACGTGGATGTTTGAAGGTGTGTCTGATGATGAGTTGAACAAAAGGACATTGGCAGTGAGCAGCATGGGCGCTGAGGAACGACTTGTTATTCAATCTGGATGTACGGAAGTGGGTGAGCCGTTCACAAGGATTTTTGAAGATCTTGGAGGCTGTTGCGCCAAGGAATGTGAAGACGATATGGACCTCTCCAGATGTTGGCAATATAAACTCGGACGCTGCATGGTCAGTAATGTGACGAGGTTTGCAGGAGAAGATGATCGCCGAGACAGATGCGATGAAGCTAGTGACAACGCTATATATCGCAGCTACTTGCATCTGATGGCACAAGACATCGTCTGGAAGAGGATTCCGAAGTTTTCAGGTTACTCACGTCTTTGGGGAAGCCAACTCGGTGGGACTGTCATCTAAATGAGGAGATCTTTCATTATAATTCGACTGGGACATCAAATTTTTTTATATGTAACTAAATTATTATTCATCTTCTCCGCAAAGCAGGGATAAAAGACAAGTCTATAGAGCTATTAGGGAGCCATGAAGGCCAAGAAGTAAAGGTAACACTAGAGTTATTTCTGAGGGCAAATTTCGCAGTTGTATTAGCATTGTAGACAAATTCCCAGGGGCTGCGAAGGAGGCAGACTGAGGGAATGCCGAGGGAATGCTGAGGATGAGTTTCTTCCATAGGTTCCGATAGGAATGAAATTTCGCCGGAGCACTAATATTGGACGTCAGTGTTTGAACCGCTGAGGCTGAATCTCAGATAATGATCACCTCGTTCCAACAAGAGTATTGATATAGAACGCACTCCTTCCACCTAATCTCATACCGTGACCTCGATTTACGTAAACGCAGAATACAAAAAGACTTTATAGCACTATACATAAGAGTTTTTGGTACAGTGTCAGAAGTTGAAGTGTTTTCAAACATTAAAGAGAGCAGAATAATGTACAAGTACTTGCATTTAGTGATAATAATCATTCAAAACAATGCAGATTTTAAATTAAAATTGTACTAATAAAAATGTTAAATAATATACAATAGACATATATATATATATATATATATTTATATACTATTCTCATGTATAGATTATATATATTTTTCTAGATAATATTTATATATCATATATTTATATATAGTGTAAATATATTTAAATTAAATTGTGTTTATTAACAAGCATTAAAGATGCAATACGTATTTTTAAGATAAACAATGCTCATTCATAATTATTACATTACCAATTTCAAATTTGAATAATGCTACCAGAACATGTACAATTTTTTATGTAACGTTCTCTCTCCATCCACTACACATCTCTTTATATTTAATATACATTCTCTCTCCATCTACTACACATCTATTTATATTTAATGCACATTCTCTCTCCATCTACTATCTCATTTTTCCTCTTTATTATACTTTCTCTCTCCCACCACTACCATCTTCTTCTGTTTATTACAACATCTCTCTCCACCCACTAACATCTTATTTATATTAATAATAGACTCTCTCTCCATCCACTAATGAGGGATACTATATTAATAGTGTTCCATGCTTGTTCCCAAGATAATGGTGTAAATTTTGGTGGACAAGGTGTTGGTTTAATAATTTTCCTTCCAATAATGGTCCTTAGTTAAGGATGTCGTTTGAAGGATCGTGATGATCTCTGCTTCTAGTGCTGAGTTTAACTACATTGGACGACGTTCCCCTAGTAAGAGTTCTCCCGATGGGTTTAGGACAACACAACCATAGCTAGAAGTCCTGGATGACGATGAGTAAGAAGCGTCTGTGAGCATGATAAACTTAGGGGTCATAGAAGGTCCTCACAACGTGAAGGTGGACTATTTATGAAACGTTGTGGTGCATGGTGACCCCGAATGTTCTATGATTGTCTCCGAGTGCATTGTAAACGAAAGGAAACTTCAACGGGTGTAGACTTGCCTCCATGAACCTCCTCATTCTGGAGTGTCCATAGATGCTAAGTTGGAACCGCTTGAGAAATGGGATGGATGTTGGCATGGGCCCCTTTAATGATCTTGTTGATCCAGAGGGCCTCATCATCTTGAAAGCAATCAGGCTCGGGGGCTAGAGCTAGCCAGACTGCAACGCTTTTGGGACAGTGATTGAGGTAGTACACAATAGTGTTGACAACTAAATTACATCTTGGACATGTTCCAGCCACCTCAAGATGTGGTCTTCGTTTCTCCACATTTGTGAGAAGTGTGTGACGCTAGAGGAGCCAGAGAAAGACTCTGATCCTCTCTGAGACAAGTTTCTTCCAAATTGAGACTTAATCACCTGGAGTAGGATGTTCTTTGTCACAACGTATCCTATGATATGTCGATTGTGTGGAGAGATCTTCGTCTGTCTCATGCTGCCAGTTGAAAGCATCTAGGCCGGTGTTAGGATCTGGCAGTGGCATCATTCTCAGTATATCCATGGTATAGACTGGTAGTGTGATTAGATAAAGCCCCAATCCCATTCATTGTTATCCATTTTCATGGAGGATACTTATAGGTCAGCAATCTCAGAGGAATTGGATGGCCATGTGCTAATGAAGGTACATCATTCCCATCTAACCATTTATAAACCATACTCTGGTGTCACGACCATCTCCAATAGATTTGGAGAAAGAATATTTGATCTTCATCATGTTGGAGATGATGAATCTCCAGAGCACTGAGAAAGGAGCCTTGGACATGGCACTCTGGATCTGGTACTTTTCCTTTAGGATTTCCACCCATAATTTGCCAGGGTCATTTAGGAAGGACCAGACATTCTTCAAAAATAGCGCTTCATTCTTATCTCTAGAGTCCTTGATGCTAAGGCCTCCCCGATCTTTATTCGTCAAGATCTTCTTCGGGGAGATTAAGGACATTTTCTTTTGAGAGTTAGTACCATGCCAAATGAACTTGTGTATATGGATATTGATGTCATCGCAGAGACTCTGAGAGATCATAGTTGTTTGCATCATGTAAGTAAGAATCGATCGTAGAGTGGCTTTAGCCAGCGCAATCCTCTTGACGAGGGAGAGGTGTATGATGGTCCAACTATTCATCTTCACTTGAATCGATTCAAGGATGCTAGAATGAGTTGATTTGTTAATCCTCTTGTGTAGGATCGGGACACCAAGGTATCTCCCAAGGTCCACGGTGATTTGAAAGCCTAGCTTCCTGCTAATTCTACGACCGTCACAAGGCGAGACATTTGTGGAGAAGAAGCATCTTGATTTGTTGGTGGACACCACCTAGACAGATGCTAAAGATAAATCCCAGAGGATCCTCTTGATGTTCATGGCTTGTGCAGGTGAAGCCTCCATGAGGATGATGATATCATCAAAAAAGCAGACATGTGTGAAAGGTGTGCCTCCCCAGGAGAGTATAATGGGCTTCCAAGTCCTTTCAGACGCTGAGAGTTCTATCATTTGACTAAGCTATTCCAGGCAAAGCACAAATATATACAGACTCAAGGGGTCACCCTGTATCACCCCTTGAACCATGTTAAAGGGTGTCAGCGGTGCTCCTTCCCAAAGGATGGATGTCTAACTCGACTGTATGATCGCCATGACCAGGTCAATTAGGTGCGACAACAAGACTGCCTTGGATAGGGTGTTTCCTATGAAGTTCCAATTCATCCTGTCAAACGCCTTGGAGAGGTCGAGCTTGATTGTCATACATTACTTTTTCCCTTTCTTGGTTTGCATGAAGTGGATGACTTCTTGTACCAGGAGCACATTATCAGTGATATTGCATCCTGGAATGAAGTTGGACTGACATAAAGAAATCCAATCATTCAACAGAGGTTTGATGCGTTCAATGATGGTTTTGGAGATAGCCTTGAACACTACGTGGTTGAGGGAGATCGGACGAAGATCACCACAGGTTTGTGGGACTTTAGTCTTCAGAATCAGTAGCATGTGTGAGTTTGCCTTTGTTGGATCCACGTTCACTGAATGGAACACTTGTTGAATCGTTCGAACCATTAAGGGTCCAAATCGAGACCAATGATGCTGCAGAAAGTCGGTAGTGACTCCATCTGGTCCTGGCACTTTAGATGGTGCCATGGTGAAAATAACATTATGAATCTCCTCGACAGATGGGGGACCTCTAGTGCCCTAATAGTGGTCTCTGGTGTGGGCTCTGATCTCCAAACCACGATATAAATACGATTTAAACTTAGCGGAAGCGAATCGATTAACAGCGGAAGACAAAAATCACGGGAAATTAAAACTTTTCGAGACAAGAGCTTGAATCCATAAAGCTTCATTCATAAAAGGAGATAAACTGTTTACATCTCATGATACTTACTTCTTGAGTAATTATATAAAACAAGATACAAAATCTCAAGAACTCATAACCAAAAGACTCCAAGACCTGAGAGTACAGAGGACACATAGGACTAACTCTCTACACCACATGGCAGGCTAAATCTCCACCTGAGATTTACTGTTGCTCCTGGTGCTGTTGCTGCTGGGACTGGTCACCTGTAGACCGGTTCCTCCATCCTCGACGTCCACCTAAAAAGTTGAAGTCTACGGGGTGAGACAATTGTACATAATTGTCCCAGAGAGAGTTATAACTCTCCGCCAGAAGCTTTATTATAAAATCAAAGAATAACTTAAGCAGTAAAAGCTTACAAAGTATTCAATAGCAGATACAGTTGTATACAAGAGCTCAACATTTATCAAGCATGAAGAACATATGCACTATACAGTGTAACATCAATCAATTAGCTCATAGTTACCTTTAACAGGTATACTACGTTGTAGATTATGTTTTTCAAACATTCTTATTATTATGCCCTGTGGAGATGAGGTTTACCACTCATACCCCAACCAATCACTGTTAAGTGCCTTAGTATCATACTAGGTCATCGAAAGAGCCGGATTCTCATGACCTTTACCTTCCTCAGTCAGTAAGAGGATCACTTGTAGGACATCTTGTGTCTTTACTATTATAGCTCACCAGGGTAATCTGGTCCTTTGCTATTTTAGAGTTACCGTGGCGTTCTGTACTCTCTTCGTCATCAGGAGATTTCATGTTTATCTTCACTGATACGGATATCTATGTTTTCCTCGTCATCAGGAGGTTTCATGTTTACCATCCACTGATACGGTATGAGTTTTGTAGTGAAGGATTGACGGATTATACATCTACATCAAATTCCTACACTAGGATGTAAGGTTCTACACATCCATATACCCCACATACTCAACAGTATGTGATCCAGGAGTTTCCCGTAGGAAAACCTATTTCACCATCATTTGATCTCTGACAATGATGGATCTATGACCAGGGCTTCTACATTACACTTGATTAGTTAGATACATTCAATATTCTTTTAATATCATACATTGTTCTTCAAACAATAACAGTAGCATAACAACTATGAAAGAAGAATACTAAATGTAATAAGCCTAACTCTCATCAATCATCATTTCTCATTATAATCATCACAAGTCATCTCTAAATCATGACCTTGATGGTTTTCATGGCTCTTTCAGCCCATTAAAACATAGGATGCCACTGACAAGGCATCCAGATATTTTACTATTCATAAAGCTAACAACATGCTTTCAATGAATATAGTATCATCATCCATACCTGGATATGATCACCTTCATATCAGAACCTGCATGATTAATTCAACTGATAAAGGTAATTCAAAACAAGAATATACTTTTCACTCTTGTCATAAGAGCTAAGTTCTCTGATTCTCATCAATTAGAGTTTGCTACTCATATTGCATGTCATCACCCTTGAATTAGGGTTTACTATTCACATTATGGTGAATTGAACTCATAACATCATTATGTATGAGGAACATCATCATTGATGCTCTCATATTAGTTTAAGATTCATCATTTATCATAATTAGGGTTTCATGATCTCACATAGGTGGATCATACCCTAATCATGCACGTTCATGTGTATTGAAGGTACTTTACTTGAATTTCCATCATAAAAGGATACTTTCTCTTTCTTAAGATACTTTCTCTCTCCTCATACTTGTAGATGGTGATAACACCAATCTAGATCAGGTTGGGTTAAGTCCTCTTTGATTAACATAGACCAAATCACCACTATTGAGTGATTAGGGTTTGATTAGAACAAGGTTTCACTCACTTGAAGCTTTCAAGGGTATTATGGTAAATTACACATTGATCATCATCATGGTTTAATTTACTAACCACTTGACCCTTAATGTCTTTTGGTATCATTAGGGTTTAGGCTGAACAACTATTAAGCCATTTAAGCCTTCAAAGCATTAGGCAGACTTAACTTCAAAAGTCTCCAATAGGTTTCACACCTTCAACCTTCATACGATCTTGAGGTCGTATGCCCTCATTTGATCTTGAGGTCGTATGCCCTCATTCGATCTTGAGGTCGAATGACCTTATACTGTCTGAGATCGAATGCCCTCATACGGTTTGAGGTCGAATGCCCTCATACGGTTTGAGGTCGAATGACCTTATACGGTCTGAGGTCGAATGACCTTATACGGTCTGAGATCGAATGACCTTATACGGTCTGAGGTCGAATGACCTTATACGGTCTTGAGGTCGAATGACCTTATACGGTCTTGAGGTCGAATGCCCTCAAAAGCTCAAGATCGTATGGACCTCCAAGGTGGTTCAAAGGGTAAACTCGATTAGGGTTTCCTATGTTGAAGCCATCAATTGGTCTCAAGCTTGCTAACCACTTACCAATTGAGACAATTAGGGTTAGCCTTAATCAATTGGTCACTCAATTGACCCTCAATTGATATCCAATTAGGGTTGGAGTTGGTTCAATTAAGGTCTATAAACGTTCAACCATCAACACTCAACAATGTGAATCAAATCGAAGTTGAACCCATCAATTGACCTCCAATTGGGATCAAACTTGGCCCAAACGGTCTTGGGATCGTTTGGATATACTCCAAACGGTCTTGAGACCGTTTGCCCAAGAATTCATCAAAATCTAGATTGATTTGATAGGGGTTGAACCTTAATTAAGTCACAAATCAGCAATTTGATTATTTCAATAACCCATTGTAATTGGGCCCTCAATTGATCAAATTACCTTAACCCTAGACCTCCAAACGGTGTTGGGTTGTCACCAAACGGTCTTGAGACCATTTGGATGAGTTCCAAACGGTTTTGAGACCGTTTGCCCATCCATCCTTTGGACTCTAGTGAAAATTCATCAAGGTTTGATTTATTGAGTTGATCATTACATCAATACTTAATTGCAATGTAATTTGGTATCTTTGTACCCTCAATTGGTCAACTACACTTGACCCCAGACCTCCATACGGTCTTGGGTGATCCCCAAACGGTCTTGAGACCGTTTGGATGATTCCCCAAATGGTCTTGAGACCGTTTGGGCTAATCAACCCAAAATCTCAAATTAGCTCATTGTGATTTCAGCACTGATTTCAATTAGGGTTTGCCCTAGTAATAAACCTTCAACTCTTAACTCGTTTGGAATTAGTCCATAAAATTTGGTGAATCATTAATTAACATCATTATGAACAGTAATATCATACGGTCAACGCTTAGTCAACCATCTTATACGGTCTTGAGACCGTTTGCCCAAAAAGGGCAAATTAAGCAGATTGAAAATCAGAACTAAATTCAATTGAATTTGCTAATTGTTTTGCCTATATCTCACGATTCCTTTGGAGTTAACCTCTAAAATTTTGTGGGTGATTAACCTACATAATTATGAACAGGATTATCATATGTTCCATGCTTGGTCAACGCATCCATACGGTCTTGAGACCGTATGCCTTCATACGACCTTGAAACCGTTTGCCCATCAAACGGTTTTGCAAACCGTATGGGCACTTGGTTGAGGTCGTATGGCAAAGTAGAAAACCGTGGATAAGCATAGGAAATAATGCTCTTATCTTCTTCCTCAAGATCAGCAACATTTCCTCACGGATTTGCTTGCAAGGAAGCAAGGGAAGATAGGGAAGAAGAAGAACTAGCAACTAAAAGCATAGAAAAGATGTATATAACAAAGCATAGGTTTAGAGTTATAAAACCCGCCTAAAGCTTGCTCCTTGAGCTCCAAGCTTTCGAGCTACAAGTCTTTAATGGCATCCTAGAAGATCCATAGGTCGGCCAAGGTGAATCCTCCAAGAAAAGTTGAGAAGAGATGGCTAGAAAGATAGAGCTAAGTGAGCTAGCCATGAATTTGACCTTGAATTCGAGTTTCATCCAAGAATTTAAGAAAAAGGAAGGATCCAAACCTACCTTGCACTACCCTGGTCGTCCTCTTGAGCTCCAGAGATCTCCTTAGTCGGTTTGAGCAAGGGGAACAGTGAAGGAAGCGAAAGAAACATTCCTTTGCTAAGTGAGGAAAAGGGCTTATATACTTGGGTGGAATTTCAACATAAGTACATAAGTTTTCCTCATTTTCTCATATAAGTCCTCCCTTTCTTCTTTTCTCGCCCCTACCTCTTATTTATAAGGACAACCTTCTTCTAAGGTCAAGAAATGAAGGCAAGAAGATCAACTTATTACTAAAGCACACACATAAAAGGGCTATAGTACTTACACCTTGATTATTCAATCACAAAGGTGTTTTTCATTATATGATTATTCAACTGAAGTGACTTCTTCATCATTTCTTCTCTAAATGATGACAAGAGTCTTACAAGGTATTTTAGATGGTGTATTTTACAAGTTGCACCCCTCAAATTGGGTAAATTGCATTTTACTCCAATTTAGGGTTTCAAGCACAGGGATTGCTTCCACAGCTGCACCTTGGTTCTCAAGCTTGGGAAATCCCTCAAACTTTACCATAATCATTCTTATGATGTCTCAACATCATAGGAACATCTCAACTTGTGCAAATTGCAAGTTAACCCTTCTAACTGGGTAAATTGCACATAGGTCCCTGTATTACAAAACAATCAATTCAACATTGTTTAAAAGGGACAGAAAAGGGAAAGTATGTTCCTCAGGAACTTAATTACATGCAAAAAGATAATCACCAGTATCTTAATTACATAATTAGGCAAAACACCTAGGGTTAACTCATAACCCAGGTCAGGGATGTTACAGCTGGGATGCCTAGGAAGTTCCCTACTAAGGAGTCCATATGTAGTGGAGACACAGGTTAAGAGGTGGTTATAAGGTTTAATAAGAAGGAGTGAACGTGGTCACGAAGCTCGATTGGGTGGGAAATCCACCGCCCGTATGGATCCTTTAGCAATGAGATCATGTTATTGTGTTGTCTAGCATGGACATACGATTGGAACAAACTCATATTTTGGTCTCCATGTTGCAACGAGTTCATGTGTGCTTTTTGGTGCCAGTCTGCCTCTTCAGTGAGGATGCGATGGTAGTGCTCCTGGAGTTCCGCTGCTCGAGTGGCGTTGCCCACTTTCTCAGTGTAGTCGGGTCTATTCTGGATGCGTTCGAGCTTGAGAAGGGTCAAGGCCTTCTCTCTGTGTCAGTTCCTTGAGGTGTCATGGTTCCAAGAAGTTGCAATGGCTTGGAAAGCCGGTAGAGCATCGGAGTAGGAGGCGGTCACGTCCCAATTCGTAGCTAGACAGGTTCTGAACCCTTCATCCAAGTCCCAACTGGCCTTGGTTCTAAAGAAAGTGTGTCCATAGGAGCCTCTGGTTCCCGTGGTGATGAAGAGGGGGTTGTGGTCGGATGTGACCTGAGGGAGAATGTGGATTTTGGTACTCGGGTGGGAGGTCACCCATGCCTTATTGGCGATGGCTCTATCCAACTTCTAACAAACATGACCTCGTTGGAAGGTAAAGGACTGGCCTGAAGTGCCAATATCCGCAAGTCTAGTCCTATGCAGACAGTCGTGGAAGAGGGCCAAGGAGGCTGAGTCAAAGAAGACATTGCCTCTTTTTTCAACTATGTTCAACATAGTATTAAAATCCCCAGTAGCCAACCAAGGTTCATCTCCAATTGGCATGAGGGTGGCGAGGCGTTGCCATAACAACTCCCTTCTTGTTGGGTTGGGGTTGCCATATGCGGCGGTGAATAGCAGACTGTCGTTGAGACGACAATGGATGAATTGGCAGTGGTTGAGTAAGATCTCAACATTGCATCTAATATCATCCCATTGAAGCCAGATACCTCCTGAGAAACTTTATGCTTCGACACAATGAGATGACGGTAGACCAATCCTCTTGATGATGTCGTCTGCTACTAAGCCACTGCATCACACAATTATTTTGGAGGAAAGAATGCCTTGATCAACTACGATTCTTGTGTTATTTTGGAGGATCCCGATGCGTCCACGCTAATGTATGTCTAAGTTGAATTAAATGATGAAAATACACAATTTTATCTTTAAAAAAGTTTATCTCTGAAGGAAGCGACTAGTTTATGATATACCATTATTTTGGCTACTCGCATCGGTTAATACGGGTTGAAATCTTATGTGCCCGGGACAATATGCCTATGAGACCCACAAACCAATAGAGCAGATGTTGTGGACACAAAAGTGGACACAAAGGATGAATATAGAAAATTTAGAATCCTAATAAGCGGTCTAAAGTGCTAAGTGAGCGGGTTACGTCCTCATCTAAGCCGACGGTGACAAGTTGTGTCATTTTGACGTGTCATTTTGACTCATAACTTCACCGTGAACCACAAAATTCGTTTGTGCGTAGGTACGGTAGCTATTGGGGGCCTCTCTGTCTTGTCATACGATGAATAGACGTTGGTGTGCGTGTGATTTATGTAGCATTGTGTGCATACGTGTTGTATGATGTGCCAATTTGGAATTTAGCGGGATGAGACATGAGAGCATGTTGATGTGGCCATTATCGTGACGTTCAGAGTCGTGCACAACTTAGATTCCTCCTCCGTTCTGAATCCAGGGGAATCTATCGGGCTGATCGTTCTCGGAATATTCTTATCGCCTAGTTGCATGTATTAGTATGGCTAAAAAGTTGAGGCACAGTTTTCTCCTTCTCGGGGAACAAAACATAGAACTTTAAATAAGCCGTTGTGCACTGTTTCCTTGCACCAACTCTCAGTCTTCGGTAGATTTTTAATACAATAGGTACTGTACTTATCCCTTTGTCTTTGCTAGGTTAATTTTATAATGGAAGTAGGTTACTGTGCCTGTCAAAATCTGCGGATACTCATGGGTCGACCTATTTAAGTTGAGTTTGGGTCACAAAAATTACCATCCATCGGAAAAAATTCAAACCCGTACCCACCTGTTTACTTAGCGGATTTTATGGGCAATCCAAGGGCACCCGCGGGTGACCCGCTTAATTACACTAATTTTATTAATAGATAAAATATTTAGCTATCAACAAAAGATTTACAGACGCAACAGCGGGATTGCATTCATACGGATTAATAGTAATGGGCAAATGTTAAATCACTCATATACTCATATCACAATTGCATATTACAATTCAAGTTAACAAAGCAGAGTAACGGAGACTCCAAAATCGGATGGTGAGACAAAAGCAAACCAAGCGGGAACCTAAATCTAGCAGCGATTGCTAGACATAAATTTCTGTCTGACTAGAATGGACTTAAATTTTAGTCTTTATTTTAGTTTCTCAGATCTATCCTTCGTCTCATTTGGACGACACAATTCATACTAGATATTTTGTATTATTGTGGTCATTATTTACGGCTAATGTATGGACGTCTAAAGTCTGTAGTACATTGTTGTTCCAGTATTTATGTGATTCAGAAACTTAATTCTGTCAGTCGGGCTCTTCTTTAATATACGTGTTGCAGTCTTGTTCATGGGTGTATTACATTTTGATATTCTTCTTGTAACATATTTTTGGATATATAAATAAATCTTACGTGATAATGTATGCAACATGATTGTTTTGTGTCATATCTTATATAAACAAACACTAGGAACATATATATTTTTTAATTTTAAGTGGACATCCGTGGCAACCCGCAACCCGCTGGGTCGGATTTGAGTTTGTCTTTATTCCACCCATTTAGAACTACATCCTTTTTACCCGCACCTGGCCGCAAGACCCAAATCCATAATGACCCAACCCAAATCTAACCCATCCCACCATCTCTTTACACTAACTCTCTGCCCTGAGAAAATAACATCTTGTGACAATCTATACTACTATAAAAAAAATGAGTTTGATGCTGCGCTCTCCTTGATTCACTCTCTTCTCTCCTTTTTTCAAAGAATTTTACTCCTACAAATATTTATTCTCACACTCTCCTATTAACTTTTATTATCTTTAATTCTGTATTTATCTCTCCACCCCACGGAAACGGTTCTTTGATTCTCTCCTTTTAAACAATCAACACAAATATCTTTTACCGTAGAGACCCTTTCACAGACGAGTCCTCTCCCCGCATATTTTTAACAAATTTTATATGTCACGTGCATGTGCACGTATGCGTTCACTGGTAGTGCAATAAATCGGTTGTTGGTAGACGTCAGTTTAAAGAGAGATACCCCCACCCGTGTTCGAGCAATCGAGTGAGCTGGGAGACGTCTCCGGCGGTGACCGATGAGCTGGGGCGCAGCAACCATTACGAAGAGGGACCACATATGAAAGTAGCATTAGGATGTGAATTATTGTCATGAAATCAGTACATTTCTTGACATGTATTGAAGACTTTTTACTGACATGTTTTACATGGACCCGGACAGAAAATATGGATCTACACCGATTTGAGAAAATAGTTGCAAATATAGCTCCCACAATACTGGTCACATAATTGCCATATTCGATTATGATTTTATTTCTAAATGCATAGGCATTGTTTCCTAGAATTATGTTCCCTATGACATCTTTTATAAATTGGAGAAACATACCATACGCCAACCACCGACATCAGAAATATATCAATTTTCTTGTACGAGGCCATCTTTTGCTTTTACCTTTTGCCGTTGTTATAGTTCATCCCTAGTAAATCATATGAATTAGTCTGGGAGGAGTGGTTCAGGTGGTTAGACACGTTGTTTTCTCATTAAGAGACCTAGTTCGAAATTCAACAGCCGTCTCTGAAATTGTCCCGTCATGCAGGCCTATGAACCGTGCGCTTTACGCAGTTCCTTAGCGTGCGGGACGCCCAGAGCCCGAGGGTTTTATGATGTCTGAGGGGAGTCACAAAGTGGCCCATCTATGGGAACTGTTCTCTCGATAATAATAAAAAATCAGATAAATTATACTCATTGATCGGGTGGGCTATTTTCTTAATTACATCGATTTTTTTGTGTAAGAAGTTTGAAAACTCTGTTATTCAAAATGTAGCATAAACGATAGAAAAATTGATTTAAAAAATAGTACTAGGGAACATGTTATATTTAAATACAAGTTGAAAGAATTACAATGTGATAATCTAAAAGTGAACAATATATAAGACACCCAAAAAGATTGAACGATATAATCATAGATCTACTTTCAAAGAAATTATAGTCATCAAGTTGTGAAGTATATTCATTAATATTACCAATCAAGAAATACATATTATGATAATTATTAGTGATCAAAACATCAATATTGTCAATAATGTGTCGAGTTGGAAACTAAGAAAATATTAACTTTCAATATATTTAAAGTTACAACAAACTATTGTGTGTGTATATATATATATATATATATATATATATATATATATTTGAGTGTGTGTGTGTACATATACGTATATATAACATATATATATATATATATATATATATATATATATATATAACATATATATATATAACATACATATATATATGCGTTTATTCGATACTCGGCGGGTAGCCTGGATTTTTGCTACCTATCAGCTAAAAAAGTAACTATTTGGCCAGAATAGTACCTCTGTGAACAAAAAAGTAACTATGTTGATAAAAAAGTAACTATACAACTAAAAAGGTAAATCTGGGAAAAATACACAGCAATATATATATATATATATATATATATATATATATATATATATTGAAACTGTTGTTGCAAATGTAACTATCTATGCATGAAAAGTAACAATTTGCAAGGTAAAGTAACCCTTTACATGTCAAAAGTAAGAAACTCCAAAAAAAAATGAAATAGGGGGCGGTAGCTACCCACGCGGGTATTATATATATAGTGTGTATATATGTGTACATATATGTATATATATAGGATTTGTATTTGTTGCCCGCGTGGGAAAATTTAGTTTAGCTACCTGTGCCTCCTATGACTTACAGATTTCTAGCTAATTACTATTTTGTGCCACCGACATCTTTCCCTCGCGTTGTGGTGTGTCGCCGCGTGAAGGACTCTGGCGTGAAGCTCGTTTGTGTTTCTCTTCCTCCGATGCTACTTGACTCTCAGTTTTCAGTGCTCCTCCTTCATTGCTCCTTCTTTCCTCTGGGTGCTCCCTCTTTCTCTCTACCACGTAAGAGGGGGGGGGGGTTGGTGGCATATCCACAACTTGGTAACTAGTGACGACATCTCAGGATGAGATCACATTAGGTGTCCACAATCAGGGTAGAATAGTAGCGGCACTAGGAGAACAATGTAAGAAATCCATTCCTACCTTCAGTTCTTCCTTTTCTCTACATTGATTCCCTCTTATTCATTGATGATCGGGTGGCACGTTTGCCATGACAATTTCCTATCAATTTCTTAGAAAAATATAAAGCTTTTCTTTGGTGAATATTGATGTAATCGTCAAATCTCATTATTGACAAGTAATGTTACATCATATACTTATATAGCATATTCAACCCATTCCCTACTAGCCAATAGCTTCTCTTTTACTGACAAGTTATCATGGTATTCAGTTGGATTTGTGTTAGCTTCTATCAGGGAAATATATATTTGATTATGAATATTGAAAAGATTAATTTTAAGGTTTCATTCATTTGTGGATTTCTTATGGACATATTTTAATCAAAAACCTACCCCTGTTCAATACTGAAAAGATCAATTTTAGGGATTCATTTATAGCTTTCTGATGGACAACTTTTAATCAGAAACCTACCCCTGTTCAATATTTCCTCTGATTTATTTATATCTTTCTTGTGTGGTTCTCATTATAGTACATTGTCTCTGTTTACTCTTTGTGTGATTCTCATTGTAGTATATTTTATCTGTTCACTTTTTGTGTTGTTCTCATTATAGTACATCATCTCTATTTGCTCTTTGTGTGGTTTCACCACCAATGCACTGCTTTCAATTATTGTCTATGTTGCCTATTACAATGTACTGCTTTTAGTTACTTCATGTGTGTCTCCATTACAGTTTATTGCCTTTGTTTTACTCTTTGTGTCGTTCTCATTATAGTACAGCGTATCCGTTTGCTCTTTGTGTGGTTCCACCTCAATGCACTGCTTTCAGTTACTTCATGTGTGTCTCCATTACAGTTTATTGCCTTAGTTCTATCTTTGTGTCGTTCTCATTACAGTACATCATCTCTATTTACTCTTTGTGTGGTTCCACTACAATGCACTGCTTTCAGTTACTATCTATGTGGTCTATTACAATGCACTACTTTTAGTTACTTCATGTGTGTCTCCATTACAGTTTATTGCCTTTGTTTTACTCTTTGTGTCATTCTCATTATAGTACATCATCTTTATTTGCTCTTTGTGTGGTTCCACCACAATGCTCTGCTTTCAGTTACTTCATGTGTGTCTCCATTATAGTTTACTGCCTTTGTTTTACTCTTTGTGTCATTCTCATTACATTACATCATCTCTGTTTGATATTTATGTGGTTCCACCGCAATGCACTTCTTTCAATTACTATATATGGCCTATTACAATGCACTACTTTCAATTACTTCATATGTGTCTCCATTACAATCAACTGCCTTTGGTTTACTCAAGGTTTGTCTACATTACATTTATTTACTTTTATTTACTGAAAGTGTGTCACCCTTACATTTTATGCATATTTTTATTTGTGAGGTTGTTACCGTTATGGATCTCAGCCCTAGATAGTGATGCTAGCAATGCTATTACTGACTGTGATGACAACCTACATTCCTTTTCATCTGTTGATTGTGAGTTCCTTTATGTGGTTGATATGCCTAGGATTGGACTTGGTTTTGGAAGTTTAGATGATGGTGTAGCTTTTTTATAGATATTTTGGTTTGATTGGTTCTAATGTCAGTAGAGATGATAATTGCTATCAAGGTCGTACTAAGGTTTTTCTGGAAAAAGATTTGGTTTGTGATAAACAAAGTGAAAATAAGCATTCTAAGAGATCTAATTGTCTTCCGAGTCCTATCTGTAAAGATGTTGTTGATCTAAATGAGAAATTGTCCAAGAAATATAGACGTTCAACAAAAAGGTGTGGGTGCAAATCCATGCTCAGATTGACATTGGATAAGTCCTCCTCCAGTTGGGTTGTTAGTGCATTTGTTGAGAATCACAATCATGATCTTGTAGATATTTCTCATTTGTGCTATTTGAAGTGTAATTCATCTTTAGACCAGAGCCAAGAAGACATGATTTCTTCTATGAGCTAAGCAAACGTACATGTATCTAAGAAACTTGCATTTATATCATCCGAGTCTGGTGGATATGACAAGTTGATATTTATAAGTGGACAAGACCATGGACACCTCAGTAGGAAGAAAAAAGAGTCTACAGATCATGATGTGGATATGGTGTTAGATTGTTTTGCAAGCTTCAAAGTCTTGGATTCTAAATTCTTTTATACATATCAAAAAGATTTGGATGGTTGCTCGACACATTTGTTTTGGTGAGATCCCATCTTTGTTGATGACTGTGTGCTCTTTGGTGATTCCATTGTATTTGATACGACATATCGTACCAATAAGTATTCAATGGTTTTTGGAATGTTTAATGGTGTTGATCACCATCGCAAAACATTGTTATTTGCTTCAGCCTTGTTGTCAGATGAGAAGTACGAGTCATTTCTATGAGTTTTCAGTCAATATTTATTGTGTTTTGGCAAAGAGATGGTCTCCATCACAACTTATCAAGACCCAACAATGAATGTTGCGATTGTTATTGCTTTTCCATCATGTAAGCATCATTTTTGTAGTTGGCACATTCTACAGAAACTCCCTTCTAAACATGGTGGAATACCTAACAAGGATCAGATCATTAGTGTTGTGAATGATTGTGTCTAGAATGTAGATGATACAGACAATTTTGAAGAGATATGGAGTTTTGTAGTTGAAGAGAATGGCTTCTTGTCCATTAGTTAGTTTGTTGATGAGTATGCTATGCGGTGGTAGTGGGTGCCATGTTTTATGCAGGATTCTATCTTTTCTGGCATGAGCACAACACAAAGAAGTGAGAGCCTTGATGCATTCATTAGAACCCACGTCAATAGTAGAAAAATACTCTTTGAACTTGTTTGTAGATTGGAGACTACTTATTCTCATGTGCGAGAGATAAAAAATTGTAAGGATTTTGGTGACGAGTACAACAATCTGCCTTTGGCTTCATGCCTTTGGAGGAGAAAATGAGAGGTATATACACCATGTCTATTTTTAAGATCTTTCAATTTGAGGTTCATCAAAGTATGGTGTATAACGTGAAGGAAACTTCTGATGAAGGCCTTTTTGAGGTTTATCGCGTTGGTGGTCCTAGTTGTCCTCGTGTTTTGAATAAACATTCATCTACTGATATGCTATCTTGTAATTGTTTCATGTTAGAATTGAAAGGAATTCCATGTAGGTACATTCTTGTTTATCTAAAGAGTCATGATGTTTTCACTCTTCATGTGTCATATAAATATATATATATATATATATATATATATATATATATATATGAGGTGGACTAAGGGATATAGAGATCACCTTTTGGTTTTTGGAAAAGTATATGTTATGCATTCATCCACTAGGAGTACACTTCAGTTAGTTTCTACTTATAATTCAATTGTGAACATAGCGTGCAGGAACAATGATATAGATTTGTGTCATGAAAGGCTCATTGCCTTGCAAAAGGATCTGTCAGAATTAAATGTTGGTGATGTTGGTGTAACTAGGTCTAATATAGCTACTTCTGCTACTGTCAAGGTCAACATTCCTAGTATTTCCAAAACTAAAGGAAGACCTAGAACTAGTGATGTGCACTATAGATCTAGAGTTGAAATATCACATTCTAAAGCGAGATAATGTAAAAACTGCTTATAATATGGTGTCAGTCATGATATAAAAAATAGGTGTGTGTTATCTATTTTTCAAATATATATTGTAAATCTACAACATTGTCATCTTATCTTTCTTTTTGGTTTGTATATGTGCAATAATTGAGTAGGGCTTTTGTTTTAGAATTTGTCAAGGTCTTCATGCTGAAGAAGTTGTTGTTGTGATAGATTTGTAATTCTTCTACTGCTTTTGGACTTGTAATTCTTCTGCTGCTATGGTGGATTTGTAATGGTGCTTTTGGATTTGTAATGGTGTTGCTAGATTTGTAATGGTTGTGCTAGATTTGTAATGATACTTATGGATTTCTAATGGTTGTGATGGATTTGTAATGGTTATGTTGGATTTGTAATGGTTGTGCTTGATTTGTAATGGTCCTTCTGGATTTCTAATGGTTGTGCTCGATTTGTAATGGTTGTGCTGGATTAGAATTATAATGTAATTGTGTTGAGTGAGATATCCATTGTGGTAGTTGTAATTGACAATCTATTTTAGAGCAATTTTATAAAATTCTTCCTTTTGATATGTGTTTGTATCAAATTCAACTATGTTTCGGATGGCTATTGATTATGTAATGAGATTCACACTCTTGGAATAGTAGAATACGACACATCCAGTCTGTATTACAGAAAATCACTATTCAATACAGTCCTCTTCCTCTTGTTACAGAGCGGCTAGCTCTCCTTACATTCTTCTGCTTCCTATTACATGTGATCCTTTCTAGTTACAACGTATATATATTCTCTTTCTAGAACGCAGTAAAGTAGGAAAAGATGAATCTCCCAGTCTGTGGCCTTTCCATAAAAAGAAAACACAAATTCATGTAGCTCCCATTTACCAAATTCATGAGACTCGGATAGTCAACATTGGTTTGTCAATATTGCCATCGGATAAGCTCAATGTCAAATTCATTTGGCTCCCATTCACCAAATGTATATACAGTACAGACAACAAGGCTTCCTATTGGTGTTTTGTGTTATCCTCTATTTGCACAATAGGATTCCTATTGTTGTTCTACATTATCTTCTTTTTTTCATTTCTTCAAGGTGAATTCACCTCTCTAGTCCGCTTCCAAATCTGCTTCTAATCTTGCCATTCCAGCTTGGACCAGTCAGTTTCTTGTAGAGTGTATGTCAACATATAGATTCTCTTGCAGAAGAGCAGAATGTGACACATCCAATCTATATTATAGAAAATCACCCTTCAATATAGTCCTCTACCTCTCGTTACAGGGTGTCTAGATCTCCTTACATTCTTCTCCTTCCTATTACATACGATCCTTTCTAGTTACAACATATATATATTCTCTTTGTAGAATGTAATACAACATCCAACACAATGATACACAAAAGGCATCAAAACAAAACACAGATAACTCAATGTAACACTAGCACAAAATAAACATACGCACAAGCATCCAATTCAAATTTCCACATAAAAAGATGTTTCCTGACAAATATACTAGGTTTATACATTGCACTTTGATCACAACATCAAAGTAACAACTTCAAACATTGCAAAAACTGAACTTTAGTCAAGTCACAGTTAGTTTTAGAAATTAAATGATTACGTCAGCTACAACTGAGCATTGGTCAAGTCATAATGACTTTGATATATACATCAAAGTTACATTTTCAAACATTACAAAAAAGATTATTTCTTCTCCTCCCCTTTGACTCCTGCTTGTCTTCACTGCTTCCCTTGGACTCTTTTATTTCTTCAATGATCTCCTTTGACTCTTACAAGTCTTCACTACTTCCCTTTGACTTTTTTATTTCTTCAACACTCCCCTTTGACTCTTGCATTTCTTTAATGCTCTTTAATTTTGCAAATGTCATCATCTTGTAAAATATATCACCTCATAATTTCCGTAATATTTTTGTTTGTGAAGGTCATACTATGTCCATTAACCAAGCATTCTAAGTATTTCATAACGAACATGCCACAATCCACCTCATTTTCTACATGTTGTGGGCAGTCAACATATTCAACTTTCCATTTAGATATATGGCTCCCTCTATCAGACAGTCCTCTTAAGTATTCCAAGAGCCATCCAAACTAAAACAAAGTAACAAATTTATTTTTAGAAAGAGAGTTAAATGCCTTGAATTTCTATTGTAAGCCGAGTTTCTAAAAAGAGAGTTAAATGTTTGATACTTACCCATGTTTTCACCTCTCTCTTGTAAGATGAGTTTCTAGTGAGAGAGTTAAATGCCCTAAATTTTTGTTGTATGAAATTAGCTTCCAACATATGCTAATGCATGTCATTGTTCACAATAGTGAACAAGGAATCCATCTTATTGAAATCACTTGGTCTGATGTTGAAAACATTTGGTAGTTCACTTATTAACTCCACTGTAATGCTTTGTACACCCATGTGTATTTTTTTTCTACAAGAAATACAAATTTACATCAGTACATAATTTACTCAAGCAATGTCATTCGTACACAAATTTATATCAGTACATATTTTACATAGTACATAAACTCTGCTTGTAGTTCACTCTTACCGGGACATATGTTTTCAAGCAATGCCATTTGATTTGTTTCTTTCTTTTCTTACTTGAAGTTGCTTTCAGCATGCCCACAAAGAAGCCCATCACTTGTTCATTACACTGACCATTACTACATAATTTACATTAAAAGTTTATATATGTATTAGATTTTGAGGTGTCAACATTACAGGAGATTCAATCATTTGGTTCTTGAAAAGAATCATTGATAGTTGTTTTCATGTGCACCGTGTGTCATCTCTAAAATTACATTCCCTTCTTGACCTATAGAACAAGTTTTTTCCCAAAATGTTAAATAAGGTTGATTATATGTATGTATCGCATAATTCTTCCCTTGTGTTCTCTTACACTTGATCGATATTCTCCTTGAAGTTCTTTACTTCTTTCTTCCACTGATCACCGTTGAAGTTTTCATATTCAATGAAGTTTGCATTCCTTTCCTATATATGTGTTAGATTACAAGGATTATTAATATTTGTTGTAATGCTCTTCCTATAATACTCAAGGAAAGAGGAACGTAAGAAAGAAAGATATATACTTACCACTGGTTCCCTTCTAATCTTTACATTTTCTTCAATGCTTCCAAGGTTTGAATTTAGCTTCTTTTTCTTCTTCAAGCTAATTTAGTTTAATGATGAGGGAATTTATCATAATTTAGATCTCCTAAACTATTTATTTCTTTCTAAATTTTTGACCAAGTCCATTTATTATAATTTTATCTTATTAAAATCAACTTAAGTTACTTAATTATGTAGATACCTACTATGTATATTTTAAATGTTTTCATATTCCAACCAACATCTCACAATTAGGAACATCTATGATCATCCATGCCTTATTTGGTGAATTGATCAAATATGTGCAATATGGATTTCTCCAGTTGTAATAAGCTGAGAATTAAGGAAAGGTCTCTACAATTCTAGAAACATTTACCTAGTTGTTCTAAAAAGCCAAAGTTTTGATGCCACCAATGTAATAAATGCCTAGTACATCGGGGCACTAGTCACTAAGTAAAGGCAAAGGTCCTAACTTTCCACCTGTAAGAACTCCTAGCTTAGCTTCTACATCAGTAATAAGACCGATAAGACCATGGTACGAGGACAAGACATGTTATAGATATGGACATGTTGAGCATACTAAACCCTTTTGTTCAAAAATAAGGGAGGAGACCCAACAACTGAGGCAGACTCGACAGGGCTTACGAAAGTTACACCCCAATAGTGTAAAAAGGCAAAAATAACAACATGAAACAACTAGACTCTATGTGTTGAGTCAACCTAAAGCGGTAGATGGCCGCGAGGAGTAACAATCAGATAAAGCCTTTTCATTTTGATATACCTTCTCTTGATTTTATTTGATAATCATAAGAAGGATTGATGTTATTGACTTCCCTATTTCTGTTCAATATTCTTTTAAATGCTTTATAATTGCTCTTATCTGTGTAAAAGAGGATGAGGTGTAGAGTGATGCCTGGAGAAAATGTAGGGATGCTAAGTCGTATGTTTTGATGATATGAAAAGTAAGGAATATGATAGTAAACAAAATGCATACTACCTAATCTCAGTATTTGTATACCTTGGCCATGTATTCAACTATTGAAGATAAGGTATGGAACTCTTAGATTGTTATCTTTTTGATTTCTCTGATCAAGTAGTCATTTTGAGACAATCTAGTGAGTATAACGAATATGGAAATATGGCATGGATAATTTTATCACATCCCAAGTGCAATAAATCAGAATCTAAGATGATCTCAGATCAATCTGTGTGTATAAGGAAGTAAAGAGTATAATCCTCATGATAAGAGAAAGAGAACAAGGGAGATGTTCCCTGTTTGATAAAGTCTATGTGAATAGTAAAGATCTTTTCCATAATATGGAAATGGGAAATGTGATAAAATCATAAAATGATCATGAATATAATAGGCAATAACAAAGAAAGGGATGATGATATGTAGTCATACATGTAATTCCTATGCAGATGGCAAGGAACCTAGAATGGAATGAGTATAAATGACTCATGAACAATGAAAGTTCATGAAATAATCTTAGGAGATGATGATGTCTCCTCTTTAATGAACAACCCTGGATTATGAAGGGGTGATGAAAGGAATATGTTTCTTTGTGTTCTTTCCTTTCAAGAACATGGCAATCAAGTGAGTCTGAGGACACTTGATGTGCATGAGTTAGAAGTGATATTTTGAGGGATACTTAGAAAAGTATCAGTTTATCTTAGACCTTGGTTCCCATATAAAGATATGTGTAATATATTATATCCAAGACAAAAGAAAGATCATTTTGTATGTTTGACTCTGGTATCTAAAGATGTGCTAGGTGGTATGGGAGAGTGAGAATATGACTCTCGATAAGATGAATAATGTTTGGTTACCTAGAAGGGCCAACCTTGAGATAACTCTAGTAGGGAAATCATATGTTAGGGGTTTATGCTCTACATAAATATAACCTTGATAAAGATGAATTACTTGAAGGGATAATTGTAGAATAGTTTTGAGAAGATGCTTATCAAAGCTAAAAATAATTTCTTAATGTATCCCTATCTAGATCTGTTGAGGCAATTTATTCATAACATCTAGAGGTATCTCTGAGATAAGTTCTTCTATAGTAAGTGACTTTTCCTTATGACAATAGAATCAATAATTAGGAAGATAGTTGATACAAGTCATAAGAAAGTTTTGTGTTGTGATAATATATTAGAGTGGCACTAAAGAAGTATGATAGGACATGTAGTCCCAAGTAGGTGACAAAATGTAATCCTGATCTCTCCTTGAAAGTAAAATGCTAAATTGAGTGAGGAGTATGGAAGGCTCCCTAGAATCTTATCACATAAAAGATGTGAGTCAATAAGGTTTAACACCTGAATTATTCGAAGTATGAATAGTATTTCTCTGACTTAGAAAGTGTTACCTAATACAGAGTTGACTCTCTAGTCAGTAATGGATAGGACAGCTGAATATGTGTCATGTGTGACAGATCTTATGATGATCTTTAATGGAAGTACCTTGTGTTGGTCAAAGTTCTATGGCATCTCCATAACATCAATATGTTATGAGGAGACTTGATGATATGATACATGATTGACAATTGACTTCCTTCGTCTGGGATTTCAGGGACGAAATCCTTGTTAGGGGTTTATAACTGTAATACCCCTGACCTAGGTTATGGCTTAACCCTAGGAGTTTTTCTTAAGTAAGTTACTTACAAACTGATTCTAACCATTTGAAAAGTAATTAGGGCTTATTGTGAAGTTTATTGTCAAGTTTTAGCTTAATTGCAAACTATTTGTGCATTAATTGATAGTCTGAGTGAAATGTGCAATTTACCCAAGATGAGGGGTTACATTGCAAAATGTCACATGTTGAATGTGTTATAAGTATTTTACCATCATAAGAGATAGTATGATGCTAAGTGGTGGCTTGTGGAAAGCCTAAATTCCAAGTTTGAACTTGTTTGAATTATGCTAGTACCTTGTGCACCAATTTTGGTACAAATTGTAATTTACCCAAAATATAGAGTAAAAATGCAAATTACCACCTCTAGAGTGTTCCTACTTCCTTTATGTATCATTTAGAGGAGATATAATGAATGAGACACCAAGTTTGAATCATTTATGAGTGGTAGTATTCTTGGTGATGAAAAGACCAAGAGAGGGGTTGAATGGAAACCCTAATTTGAGCTTGTATTGAGTGTATCGAGTTGTAGTGTTAAATGGGAAGTCCCTATAGGCCAAGGATCCAAATAGGAGACCCCATATCATGTTGTTAACTCTTTGAATTTATAAAAGTGAGCATCTTCATTTCCTTCTTTTCTGGTGCAGGTGTTTCTTGTTTTTCTGCTACTGGAGCTTATTTTATTGTTGGAGGTGTATGTTCTATAGAGCTTAAATGTAGTGCAACTAACTGTGGTGATTCCTCTATAGAGCTGAATTGCCTCTTTAATTTTTTTTCTCTTCCTCCGATCCATGAACCATCTCTTTCAACTTCTTATTTTCCTCCATTACCTTGTGCTTTGCTAGATCATCCTCAAGAGACTTGATTCTATCTACCAAGTTATCATTTCTTATGTCACGTTCTTCATCTAACTATTTTCTTTTTCCTTTGACTTTACACTCCTCCTCCCTTGTTGTATACACTTGGTGCAGTGTGGGAACTTTTTTTGTGTTATGTAAAATGGTATATATTTTAAATCTTTGATCACTTCCCAATCATCACTATTGTCCACCTTCATATTTTTTAGAACATGTATGGACTGTATGGAGAAGTTTTAGATGTAATTATATAGATGTATTTTGCAATACAAAATATCATTTTTGCAAAAGAAACTTGCATTTTGTAATCCAAACAATATTTTTGTAACATAGACAGGCATTTTGTAATTGGAAATCAATCTCTGTATTAGAAACAACAATTTTATAACACAACCATGAAAATTGTAATAGAGACAATGTTTCAGTAAGTCAAGCACATAGTTTGTAATGGAAACAAAGCTTATGTAATACAAAATAAGTATTTTGTAATAAAGAACAATCGAGTACTACAAAAATATGCTATAACAAAGACACTATAAATTGAAATTATATTTTGTAAGAGAACCAAAAATTCAGTAATACAAACATACATCTTGTAATGGAAACACATTTTCAATCATATAGAATTTTACCTCATCCTATTGATGACAGTTCTTTTTTCCTGTTCTCTGAAGTTTCTCGTTTCTTAACCCTCAGTTTTGCATTCTTGTATTTGGGTTATGAAATGTTTGTCATCTCTAGTGCCCAAATATACATTCACTCTTTTGTAGTTAGTACATTTTCGATTTATTGTCTTACTTAAGAAGGAAAAACACAAAAGTAAATCTGGTTTTCATACTTACATATAAGCACACTATACAGCCAGTGACATAAATGGTCTTCTTTGTCGTTATTTCACCTGATCTCCTTGTTTTAATTTTTTCTTTCATGAACACCATCCGCTGGAAAATTCGCTTTTGTACCAGCTTTGCCCAAATTAGGGATGAAATTGTTGTCACTTCATTATGATAGTTTAAGATATACAACAGTGCATTTTACCCTGTTTTGGTACAAGGAATGTGACCATGAGGTACAACATCCAACACCTACACATGTTTTGGCAATCGACCTCAAAATTGCCAATCATCATTCTTTGCCATGTCTTGGTAAGGTTTTCCTTGTGAAGCAGCTCCAATTCTTTCATCCTTTTCTCCTGCGATGCATGCTTCCTCTCTACCTTATTTTTCATTTTGGAAAACATTTCCTCCTCAAACATCTCCTCCCCAACCTTCCTAACTACCTTTAAGTTCTTGATTGGCACTATATCAATGCCTGCACAAGGTATTCCTTGATTGACACCAACATCTTCTATTATCATTCTCACTCTTGAACCCTTCATCATCTCAAAGTCATCACCACCAACAAATTTCTCAATAATGTCCTCTAAAACTTCAATCACAACTTTTAGTTGTGGCATATTGGTTAGGTTGGCAAATGTTGTACTCTTCGTCATTTTGAGCTATTTCTCACTAAAAATTAGTTCATTCCTAATTTGGATATATCTATTGATGTAACATCGATGATTTCGAAATTGAATTTTTTCATTTGTATAGATCACTTGACATAAGTTCAATATTCTAATAATATAACCACACATAATATGATAATTGAAAAAGAATTAGAAACAAGATGCACAAAATTGTTGAAATGTGTGCCTTTGTAAACCATTACATTTTTATATCACATGTTTCTATGACAAAATACAATTTACCACTTTGTATTATAAAAGATTCATTTAGGGTAAAATTATATACTTCACATTACATTTATTCTATTCATATTACAACATGTCAGTTCTCTTTGTATATGACTAACATGCATAAATATATTATAACAGAGATAAGAATTCTATAAATTGAAATTGTATTTTGTAAGAGAAATGAAAATTCAGCAATACAAGCATACATCTTGTAATTAAAACAAATTCCAGTAATATGGACTTTTACCTTGCCTTTTCCTGTTGATGATAGTTCTTTTGTCCTATTTACATTTTATCATTACATGTTTCTCTAACGAAATATAACTTACCATTTTGTATTACAAAAGGTTCATTTAAGGTACAATTATACAGTTCATGTTACATTTACTCCATTTGTATTACAACATGTCAGTTCTCTTTGTAAATATGACTTACATGTATAAACATAATAGACAACACACAATTTGATCTCCCAATAGTGAAATGCTATTATAGTAGAAGGTGTAAGAAGAGTATCGATATCACTAGCTACTTTTTAAGGAGAAAAGGATAAAGAGTATAAATATCATATCACTAGAATAATAAATTATACCTCTAGGTTTACTGACCAATCATTTTCCCTTCACGTCAACTATATTTCTATTACCTCTTTTATCTTCTTCCATTCATTCATCAACATTCCTCTCCTCATTAATTTCTTCATCATTATCATTTGAATCTTTGCCTATTCCTCATGTATCTTTTTCAATTATTCCCTCATTTGTATGAACCCCATTATCATAACTATCAAAAACTTACGGTTCTTTGTGAGCTTTCTTCACAAAGCTAGACTTGACAAAATCATCATCACTGTCATAGAAGTTACTATTACCCCTTGTATCGTGAACTCTACCTTCATCTTGCTTAGGAACTACGACTCCTTTGGTAATGGCCCTCTTTTTCCCCTTTATGTATGCCCCTCGATTTTTCCATAACTGTGATTTGAATGGGAAAAGAGGAAGGATGAATTGAGAATGAAGAAATGTAGAATCAAGTTTAATGGAAAGGGTGGAAGGTGGAGGACGAATCAAGTTTAATGGAAACATAGGATACCTCTCTATATTCCAACGATTTCAAGCAGCAACGGAGCCAAACCTTCGTGTTGATTTCCGATATAGAGCTGAACCTTCCCTACATCCTCTTCCTCAAAAACTCATCTGATGATGATTGTACACATCCACAGAACTACTCCATTCCTCCACAACGTCTTCTCTGTGACACAGCTCACTCTCAGCAAATACGCTAGTGTAATGTCACTAAGAAGGGCATGAGTATTAGGGAGGCATAGATATTACGAAAGCATGGATAATTAAAGTGAATCTACCCACGCGGGCAATAAATATATATATATATATATATATATATATATATGGGGTAGTAATCCAGTGAGAAACATTCTAAGGTGAGAGCATGAGAGGCATTTGAATGACTATAAATTTATAGATTGTTCAAAATATCTAACCTTGTGGATGGGAAGAATATCATTTTATTTCCCTTCACAGAAAAATTCATTACAGTCTAATAATTTTTACATGTCCATATTTACAATATATACATTTTACATCCAACGGTCAGCCTGAAACTCAATATTGAGTGTTGAAAAGTGTTCACTTGTTGTGGATGCAATACAAATCCTGTGATGATGAAATTTCTTATGAAGGTAACTAATAAGGTATGTTTTCAATCCATACGGTTGGATTGTGACAATTTATGATTGTGCAAAATTTATCTCACCAAGATATGTTTCTTACTGGATCATTGCAATATATATATATATATATATATATATATATAATGTTCTTAAGAAGGGCATAGGTATTAGGGAGGCACAGATATTATGAAGACATGGATAATTAAAGTGAATCTATCTGCGCGGGCAACAAATATATATATATATATATATAGACAGAGAGTGAGGCTAGAATACACTTAAGTGTATTCTACTTCAAATACAATCAAGTTTTTAGCCATTGGATCATGTCCTAGATTTGATGTGGAGGATTGTGTCTACAGTAGGACTTAGTGTCCGTGAAGTGACCTGGCCCCACCCCACTCACCCCTTCTCTCTTGTGTGATCCCTGTCACTCACAAGCAGTGGGTCTCTCACTCTATTTATCTCGCCGGAGCCACCGTAACATCGAGTGCAATACCTCCTTTATTCCTTCTCCACGCTCCTCTGGTTTTTGGCTTTCCGTAGCTGGTTCCTTCGTACCTTCTCCCATAGGTGGGATTACTAGAGTTGGCGTCGTTTTGTCCGGAAGCCAACTTCCTGATGCTCGGCGGTGGTCAAATATCACTCAGTCTCCAGATCATCATCTGACCGACTAAGTGGTGCCCTGCAGGTGTTCGGCCTTCGTTGCCTTCTCTTCATGGCTGCCCGAAGCAACAGTGCCTTCTTGTCGCCTGATTGGGAGTACTGTTACAAGAACTCAGAGCCGCTGATCTCCTCAAGGGCGTCGGCAGTGGCGGTGTCCAGTCGGACCAATTCCGGTAGAATCGCACCTCCATCTCCGAGACGAGGAGCCTGCAGGCTTCCTCCCCCATGTAAGCTAGTGACTCAACGACCCTCGCTGGTTTAACATGCAATAGAACGTTTTGCTACTTTCCTGGAGGAGCAGGAGCAGTGAGGAAATTGTGATGGGTGCCACCAGAGGCTTGGCAATGCAGGTGACGTCTTGTGTAGGACAAGCTTTGAGGATGGACGCGAGTACACCCACGGCCACCTCGAACACACAATGGTCCCATCCGTCGACCCACGAGATTGTCGGCAAATCCTTTTCACTGATAGCCCCCTCGTTGTCCTCTCCGCTATTGACCACCATTTGTTGGGCGCAATCCGGATCCCTGGAGGCAGTAATGAGGTCGTCCGTGAGGCGTTCCGGGCCCTTATCGCCGGCCAATAGGTAGTTGATCCGGAGAAGGATGCAGAGGGCTAGGGTTTGGGACGAAGTCGATGGACGGTACTGGCTGCATGGTGGTCGGGCAGGTGGTGTTCCCGACTTCAAGCCACCACTTGATGGAGTTGTTGTCGTAGTTGATGTCCATGCACAGAGATATCGGGCACACGAAGTGTCAGGGGACGTCAAGCCAAATCCCTGGAGCCTTCTTTGCAATCGCCATTAAAGAACCTTTGGGCTGTCACTTCTTGTTATTTGTTTCTTCACTGTTAGCTTTCCTCCTAGTAGAGATATTCCTTTGAATTGTGAATTTGTGATCCCTCCTCGTCGCTGTCTTTCTTTGATGTAGAAGTGCCTGCGGGTACATGGGTTTTGGGAACCACCATTGACCGCCGGCAACGACATATATGCATTAACTTTTGATAACGTAACATTGCTGAGAGCAGTCATGCAAATTGGATACAAACGTGTTCCTCACCATGGTGTTGCTAGATTCAACATAGAAATGGCTACATCATGATGCATATCACCTGCTATGTTCCCGTTGTGTTCTTCTGTGGCTGTAGCAAATGATGCCAGGTCCAAATTATGCTCCAGATACATCTAGTGTTGTTGCTCCTCCTACTTGTGGAAGTCGCCATACGGCTCAATTTCCCTTGCTCCAGCGAGGAACCATGCAGCAGAAGTTCTCACGACGACGTGGCATGGCCGACGTAAAATTCACACCACAGATCATTGTGGAGGTCGTAACTCAGTGTCGGAAGGCAAGCCATTTTCTCAACATTGCATTATGCTTCTCCATCACCGTCCAGCTGATCTACTTCACCTCCTCCATCTAAGACTTTGCAGTAAGCTGTAATGGTGTCAAGACGCAGTGTCCTGGACGTACCTCTCAAGTACTTGCACACATCGGCCTCTGTCTCAACCGCCACGTCCAAGTGGATGTGCGACATCATGTCCTCCGGAGTGGGCGACCAGAGTAAGGTCTTCACGGTCGTCTCCGGTGCTGGAATCTCCTTCCGTCGTCGGTGGTGATCCTGTCATGAGAAGAAGAGAGAAGAGCAGAAAGAAGCAGAGACAAGACGAGCAGAGAGAGAGAGAGTCGGGGTATCACATAGATTGAGTATGGGGGTATTGCACAAAAATAGAGAGATAGAGAACACGGGGGAGCAATTGTGAGTAGGTGGGGTCAGTTCTTTTGCAAGTGGATTTTTGTGTGCTGATCAGATGTAGATCCAACGGCCACAAAGTTGATTGTATTTAGAGCATAATACACTTGAGTGTATTCTAGCCTCACTCTCTCTCTCTCTCTCTCTCTCTCTATATATATATATATATATATATATATATATATATATATATATATATATATATATATATATATATATATATATATATGTGTGTGTGTGTGTGTGTGTGTGTGTGTATGCACACACACACACACCCACACACACAGACACACACACACACACATATATATATATATATATATATATATATATATATATGTGTGTGTGTGTGTGTGTGTGCATACATATATGCACACTATATATATCTGTGTGTGTGTATGTGTGTGTATACACACACACACACACACACACACACACACACACACACATATATATATATATATATATATATATATATATATATATATATATATATATATATATATATATATATATATATATATATATATATATATATATATATATATATATATATATATATATATGGTCATCTTTAATACCCGCGCGGGTAGCTACCCGCCCCCTATTTTGGTTACTTTTTTTTTGTTTCTTACTTTTGTCATGTAGAGGGTTACTTTACCTTGCAAACTGTAAAGTTTCATGCATAGATAGTTTGGTTTGCAACAATAGATTCAAAAACACAGTTATATACGTATCTGTTGTAATATACAAAAACACGGTGATATACACAGTTAGCAATGTGTATAGCTGTGTAAAATAGGGTTACTTTGTACGACTAGTTCCGTCCTTGCCACTCATATTCTTCATCATATTTTGATATCCCCTCAAACCAGTCAAAATTAGTTTACTTCTACGTCTCTACTTGTGAACATGTGAGTTCTCAAAGTTCTAACTCCCAGTCTTCAAGCGATCACTAGGACTAGCCCTCCAACATTTCTACCTCTCACTGAGCGGCCTGTACACCACAACTATTTGTGATGATTGTAATACCGGGAGGGAGACAGTGTGAGAAGCGATATGCTGCAGAGAAGCATGGCTCATCTGGATTACACTATTTCAATGGGAGTGATGTCTCTGGACTATTTGATATATAATGGCTAGAGAAGTTGGGGACGTTCCGGGCACAAGGACTCATAACGACATCTTGGTACGAGTTATGTGCAACAGGACTCATCAGAACGACATCTTGGTACGAAGCTAAATAAAGGAGAAAGAGACAGTGGCACAAATTATAAATATAATGGCCAAAATCTACTGTAATGTCGTGTCACGGGGAGCTATACATTGCTAGCCGCGTGGGATATGTCAAAAGAAATTGTATCTTATTAGGGTTAAAAACACGGTTATATACACGGTTAACAATGTATATTTGTGGTTATATTTCAAAAACACGGTTATATACACAGCTGTAATATGTTAAAAGAAATTGTATCTTATTTTCTAAGAAAATATAAAATAATTCTAATGGTCGTACTACAAATTAGAATCTATTAAAATATAACTCACAAATATATGCTATGGTGAAAGGAATGTAAAATATAATATACATTAATGTGTCTGACTATGTAATATATGTCAAAATACAATCATATTTTATGTATATGTGAATACTATGTAAAGAAATTTGACACATAGTATTGTAAAAAGATAGACTATAATTGAAAAGAGTGAACTGTAACCAAGGTGGACGTTTTGTAGTATGATTTACCTGTATTACAATCTGTTTTTCAAATTGATGAACCTTGGTACAGAAAGATTACTAATATGAATGAACGGTCTGTAAGGAGAATTATCATTCGGTAATATACATTTATAAATTGTAATATGTGAGAATGAATTGTATTAGATCTGAACATACAACTCAAATTATTATACTAACACATCATAATATGAAATTATATTTTAAAATCATGTTGTAATCAATTGTCAACACAAGGCTTGATCGCAGAAATAAAGATGTCCAAAGAAAAAATAACTATAAAACTGTTAACACATAAGGTTTCACTTTTCCTTTAGAAAAGTCTGCATCTAGTGCGTGATACTAATTTTTTCTCACGTTACAATTTATATACGTATATTACAAAATATCCCTTACACATTACAGTTCATTCTTGGCTATTACAATATTTCCATTCACATTACAGTTTGTGATATTATAGATACAAATTTCACAAACACAAAAATATCTTCACTAATGGAGTGCTTTAATTATGAAGACCCACATGTAATATGAAGGAAGCGTCTATAAGGGAATTATCATTCGATAATATACATTTACAAATTGTAATATGTGAGAATGAATTGCATTGTATCTGAACACACAACTCAAACTTTTATACAAACACATCATAATATGAAATGATATTTTAAAATCATGTTGTAATCAATTGTCAACACAGGGCTTGATCGCAGAAATGAAAATGTCCAAAAAAAACAACTATAAAACCGTTAGCACATAAGGTTTCACCTTTCTCCTTAGAAAAGGTTGCATCTAGTGTGTGATACAACTTGTTCTCACATGTTACATTTTATATATGTATACAACAAAATATCCCTACACATTACAGTTCACTCTTGACTGTTACAATATATCCATTCGCATTACAGTCTATGACATTATACACACAAATTTCACAAACACAACCGTATCTTCACCAATAGAGTTCTTTAAATATGAAAGACCCATATGTAATGTATTAAGACTAATGAATATTTATATACATACATAATTTTTATATATACAACATGATTGGAGCTCACGCTCTACGTATTATACTGTACCAATGCCAAATGTATTAAGCGGTGAAGTTTCACTAGAATAAATGACATATAAATGTTAGCAAAATTGTATTCCTTTTATTGACTACTTATGAAAAAATGAATATGATACCTGTTACCTGTACATACAAAATAATTGCTGGAAAAGCTTCTTACTGTTTTAAACATCAGACCGAAAAGGGGCATTGGGTTAGAGGTGTTGCATAGGTACTGTATCCACCATGAAAAGAGTCATCCATGAGGTTGTATATAGAGACGACGTGGACATAGAATGCTACCTGAATGAAGAACGACGAATGTGATAGCCAGATTATCACAAACTCTTTCGTGTAGGGGATCATAGGCAGAGGCAATATTCATCGTTGTGAATCCTTGGAAGAATAGAGGACAGTGGGATGGGATCACCTCGATGTTGGCCTCCATCCTTAACTGATAGTAGTTTGTGACACAACCATGCCAGCCGGTTGGGTGTGTGTAGGTAAGGGCAATCGGTCATTCTATAACGGTGAACTATATGGCGTCCCCTCTAAGTAGAACATGTACGGGAAACAGTCACCTATGCTATGGCGTACGAGAGCCACCAAGTGAGACGATAGAAGCGACGGAGGGCCAAGGATAATTTCTGAGAAAGGTCGTAGAAGTAGACCAGTTTGACCGGATGAAGAGCATGACCGACAACAGCAGTGCTGCTGGTGTATAAAGCTCGAAAATAAAGGCGTTGGATTGACAGGGATTTAGTTGAGCGGAGTATATATATATATATATATATATATATATATATATATATATATATATATATATATATATATATATATATATATATATATATATATATATATATGACTCATCTTTGATACCCGCGTGGGTAACTACTCGTCACTCATTTCGGTTACTTTTTTTCAAGTTGGTTACTTTTGACATGTAGAGGGTTACTTTACCTTGCAAACTATTGAGTTTTATACATAGATAACAGCAGATTTCAAAACATGGTTACATATATATCTGTTGTGTATTTTGTACGAGATTACTTTTTTAGTCGTATAGTTACTTTTTGATCAACATAGTTATTTTTTTTGATAGCAGGATTACTTTTCTGGTCAGAAAAGTTATTTTTTTGGCTTCCGGGTAGCAAAATCTAGGCTACCCGTGCGGGTATTAAAGAAACGGTTATATATATATATATATATATATATATATATATATATATATATATATATATATATATATATGGGCGTTCATTCGTTGCCCGTGCGGGTAGCCTAGATTTTCGCTACCCGACAGCCAAAAAAGTAACTCTCCTGGTCCAAAAAATAACTCTACTGTCAAAAAAATAACTAAGGTGAACAGAAAGTAACTACACGAATAAAAGAGTAACTCTGTACAAAATATACAACAGATATATATAAGGACGGGTTTTTTGATTTTGGAGGGGCAAATGATATTATTTTTAGCTAAATTTTTTTGGAGAGCTAGACAAAATAGTCCTCTACAATTGTGAATTTTTTTTTTGAAAAAAAGTGGTCGGAAGGGTGGACAAATAGCTACCCGCGCGGGCAATAAAAATGGGCCATATATATATATATATATATATATATATATATATATATATATATATATATATATATATATATATATATATATATATATATATATATAGAGAGAGAGAGAGAGAGAGAGAGAGAGAGAGAGAGAGAGAGAGAGAGTCAGGCTAAAATACACTCGAGTGTACAGATCACGTCGTACACCCCAATGGTGTTTTCCTATCTAGACCATGTTTTTCCAAAAGCTAATCTGTTGATCTTCATGGTTACAATAATAATAGGTCACATACAAAATTTGAACTCATTTGAATGAGTGTAAGTCAATTATCCAAGGGCAATAAAATCGACGCACAAAACTAATTTGAAATACATGATTTTTTCCTCCTTTAGATGCGCGACCTATAAGTGTCCAAATGAGATGAAATTTATTATATAGTATGTTCTTATGATAATTAAGAAGATCAACGGTTTAGATTTTTTTTTAAATTTATTGCATCTTCAAAAAAATGACTGAGGTGTACGGTGCCTCTGGTACACTCGAGTGTACACTAGCCTGACTCTATATAGAGAGACTAGAATACACTCAACTGTATTCGGAGCAGAATACACTTAAGTAGTTTTTCATGATGCAATATTTTTTCAAAAATCTAATATGTTGATCTTCTTAAACATCTTGTGAATAGATCGTATGTAAAATTTGAGCACATTTGGACATTTATAGGACAAGTTATAAAGTCTGCAAATATTATGCATTTCAAATTAGTTTCACGCGTCGATTTTGTTGCCCTTAGATGAGTGACTTATACTCATCCAAATGGGCTCAAAAATTGTATTTAGCCTAGTTATAGTATGACGGTGAAGATCAATGGTTTACATTTTGTAAAAAAATAGTTTTGATATACAAACACACTTGAGTGTATTCGTGTGATCTGTACACTCGAGTGTATATATATAGAGTATTATATATATATATACTCTCTCTTTCTCTGTCTCTCTCTCTCTCTCTCTATATATATATATATATATATATATAGTACTATATATATAGAGAAAGAGTAATATATATATATATATATAGTACTATATATAGAGAAAGAGTAATATATATATATATATATATAACTCTCTCCAACACACACTCTCTCTCTATATATACACACACACTAATATATATATATATATATATATATATATATATATATATATATATATATATATATATATATATATATATATATTAGTAAACACACACATGCCCATGCACGTGTCAAACTAAATTTGTTGAGTTTCTAATAGATAACTTTTACAACTAAATTGGAATATCAACTAAATCTGTTATTCAATTCTTGATATATATTTGTAAAATTATAGTATTGTTAGTCTAAAATATAAATAGTCAATAATTTATGATGAGATTCCTTGGTCATATAACATTTTTGTGTGAAGGCTTTGTACATTAGTAAGGTTGGCACTAATCCAATGAAAATGAAAAAAATGGTATATAGTTTAACACTTGTGAATTTCAACATATGTAAATTCTATTTTAATAAAAAAATTGTATATGATAAATAATATATATTAATAAAAATATTTAGATAAATAATATATTTTCCATCCCAAACATTGATGCTCATTAACATAACAATCGCAATGAGGTGTACTTATCTTTTAAATTTTAAAATAAATATGGTATAAATTATGTTTATCATGAAAGTATGTTTATTATGAATGAGACACGAAAGGTCTGCCAATACTTGTCAATTAAAAAAAAATCAATTTTCGATGTAAACTACTGAAGACCCTCAATATAAATACATATGTTCATATATAGGAATACATTTCTTGATGAAAAAATGATCTAAGTGGACTATTTGCTATATTTCATTGATCAAATGAGTATAAAGTTAAATAACCTTATTTGTAATAAAGAATCCTAGTGTTCATATTTTGTAACTGTCTTTCATTTGTTGTTCAAACTAAATATAATTGTAATCACATCTATTGTTTATTTTTAATCATTATAATTCTTTTTGAAATATTCAATGAGTGACTTGATACGTAGTTATAAACAAACTAAATTTGGAAAAGAGATAATAAAGATAAAGAAACACAAATATAATTACGAAAAGAGAAAAAATAGCCGCATAATGAAGATCTTCATTTTCCTTCTTCGTTTCTTTATTATCTTTTCATAGATTCAAGTTGTTCACAATAATGTATTGCGTGTATTATTGTTTCTTTTGGTCATTACAATAACTAATTTATCATTTATTTTAATGCATATATAGAAGATTTAAGAACAAATTGCATTCTGCCAGATTATATAGCGTACTTGTATTCTGAGCTGTATATGAAGTGTTTTGGATTCTGTTATATTGTACATATTATAACTATTAGAAGTAACACTTTTGTTATAGTATTGAATGTAAGGGTAACTTAAGATATTTTCTGTTTTAAAGTTAAAAATTACAATGAATGTAAAAAAAATTATGAAAATACCTTTATATTAGATTAAAAAAATTATACAGTGTCAATCCATTATGGAAGACGAAGCCTTAAATGTTGTTATGCATTCTAAAATGAAAATCAATTTTTTATTTATTTTTAAAAATGTTGTTCCAAATTTTGTACTTTCATCAATCACACTTTAGAGAATAATGGATTATTAGGAAACAAAAATTATTGATCATTTTGAGCATCTTGTTGTTATTTTACATACTATATGATGACAGTGGTAAAAAAATCCAAGTTGAATTTTTGTATTATAAAATATTATAAATATTATCCTAGAAGAAAGAAAGAAAATCTATTGACCTAGAGGCTAATGAGAATCTTCCAGTAATACTCATGTAATAAGTGTGACTATTAAACATGAAAAATTATTTGGGCCATCACTTTCTAGAGGTAAACGTGGGATGATTTAGAATTTGTTAAATTAATAAAAGAACATGATTGAAAACACGATAAGCGAGAGACATATGCAATTAAGAAGTAGACATTTTTTTGGAAATGTTGTAAAATAATTGTATAAAATATTTTTTATAAAAAAATAGAAACGACATTGTAGTACATAGTCAAATGTTGACACCCTTTCTAAATTATATTCAAGAGCATATAGAAATGTAATTATAGTAAGTAAGAACCCAAGATAGTGATGATGATCGAAGATAGAGAAAATGATATATTTTCATTCGTTAAGGAAAAATAAAAATGAGAAAAAAGGTGGATTGATCTGTATTGTTTAGGGTTTTATGTAATAAGTGTCACTATTTAACATGAAAATTCGATGGGGGCATTACTTTCTAAAGGTAAATGTGGGAGGATATATTATATTTTAAAGTAATAAAAGAAATGAGTAAAAGTACAATAAGAGAGAGAGATAGATAAGAAGTGAAGGAGAATTCATTTTTTTGGAAATGTTGTAATATAAATTTTCAAAGCATTTTTTTAATAAAAAATTTGAAATGCCATTATAGTAAATAGTCAAATGTTTACACCCTTTATAAATAGCCAATTAAGTGGAATGAAATATTCCTATATAGAAACTATTTTCCCAATTCCCTTGTGAATCTGTTATGGACCATTTAATATTATGTCTGAGTTATCATTCTCTTTATATTAATAATGAATCTGACAGAAAGACAAAACTTCTAAGAATTATGGAAGGGAAAGTTAGAATAATGAACTTGTAAAAGAAAATAACATTGGTGGTAAAAGGAGACATAGAACAAATTCATCTAAAAGAGGTATGGTATGTGGAGTATCTTCCTAATATTCAATAAAACAAAGAAGGGAGTCTATTTTAAAAAAAAATTATAATGAATGTATAAAAATATGAAAATACATTTATTGTGGATAAAAACTTATACTGTGTCAATCCATTATGGATGACGAAGCCTTAATTGTTATGTGTTCTATAATGGAAATGAATTTTTCATTTATTAGTAAAAATGTTGTTCGAAATGTTGTACTTTCATCAATCTCACTCTAGAGAATAATGGATTATTAAGAAACAAAAATTATTGATCATTTTGAGCATCTTGTTGTTATTATTTAAATACTATATGATGACAGCGGTAAACAAATTCCAAGTTGAACTTTTGTATTTTCAAATATTATAAATATTATCCTATAAGAAAGAAATAAATTCTACTGACCTATAGGCTAATGAGAATCTTCTAGTAATTCTCATGTTCGGTGAAAAATCCCACCAACCACTGATCCGTGGGCTCAAAATATCAACTTGACTTCACAACTGCGTGCTCATTGATTCCTGCAAGTGAAGTGTAATTTAAATATTGTAGGAAAAAGGCATAGAACATGAGAGCATACAATTCCCAATAGGTTCAAGAATATATAAACCACAATTAACAAATACATCAAGAAAATTAATGTCATTTTTCGCTTAAGCTAGTAAACTAATGTTTGCAAGTCAGCATGACTTGGATAGATGTTGTGATAAAAACAACATCATTATTTTATCATTTGTTCTTGAAAAATATAAATCCTTTGTCCCCCACTCAAACACCTCAATATAAAACAGATAGTATGTCATGAAGAAGCAAAATATTTAGTGCAAAAGTATACATTAACATATTTCAATGAGTAATAAGAAAGACAGACCAGGACAAGAAATGTGGATTGCTTTTTTTTTAGAACTGTATATGATGTTTCTTTTACCCCATAAGACAACAAGAAAACCATCAAAATGGACATTGTTGTTGATGGCTGATCGGAGGATAACTTATTGTATCGGGAACAACTTTTACATCTTGAGATAGTTCATAGGCTCCAATTGGTTTCGTATAATTTTAATTTTTTGGGAACTCGTTTTCCTAGAACTGAAATTGAGTTCCAAAAAACTGAGTTCTGGATGATTGGTTGGGAAATTTTAGTTTTAAAAAATTGGCGTTCACGAATAGATAAAGAATCTAACAAATATCTATAGATGATGAATGCCCAATGGGTACCTTGTGTGTGTAATTGATCTTCCGTCATCAAATTATCAATGTACACCGTGGGTTTCAATTGTAAAGTATAACTCCTCGCAATTAACTATACATATTGACCAGTAAGATCATACTGCTTCCGTTGAATATGATATTTGCATGAGCAGAGGCTTCCGTTCCTAGCCACAAATCAGATGACGAAGTGGGAGGAAAAGGAGTTTAAACTAATGTATTTCTAAACCAATCAGCCT
>OY856413.1:432637378-432809878 GCA_963693085.1 Alisma plantago-aquatica
TATATCATAAATAGTGGAAATCCATATATACATCATGATGGATTCTGGTGACTCAAAGACCCTACGAACACTTCTGTGAAGAAAAAAACATAACAGTAGTTGTTGTTATTATGAGCGCGATTAGAACTTAAGGTATGCTAGTAGCACATTTTTCAATATATATATATATATATATATAAATATAATGTTAGGTTTACATTTGGGTCTTAAAATTAAGGTCTCAACCATCTATCCAAGTAAAATTATATGGAGTTATTAGCTTAGTTAGATTCCAATAGAGTATAATAAAAGATACTAAACTACAATAACATTGTGTCATTTTCTATTAATGAAATATTGACTTTAAGAAAATAAAGCATATGACTACTTAGATGATAATAGATTTGCATTAAGTGAATAATCATTATTTCAAATGTTGGGATTCTCCAACTTACCATCATATTAGCCTTAAGTCAAATCCACATGGCTTATGTTTGTTGAACCCTAACTTTCCATGCTACTACATTATCACTCTCTATAATGAAGGATTTCCTCATTTATTCCACACTTAAAGTAACATACATAAAAAAGTTTTATCTCGGGTCTACTTAGTATTAGGACTTTCCCATACATATAAGTCATATTTTAATACGTCACTATATGTGATTTCTCATTTGAAGTTGTACTTGTATTCACATAAATAATTTTCTTGCATCAATTGATGTTAGATGTATGGGTGTGTGATGTAGATAATACATAAAATATATACTAATAGTAATACCATGTTGAACATACAATAAGTACATGTTACAAAAATTTCTATGTTGGAGTGGAGGCACATGCCACCACATTCCCCCCCTAGACCTAAATTTCTATTTAGTTTATCTCATTAATATTGAAAAAGAAAGCATCTTTATTTGTTAAAACAACTTAAATGGGCTTCACCCATATGTATGCATGAGATGACTAAAAAATAAGTTCCACTCAAGCAGGCACATGTACATACACAACATCTGGTGTCAAGATTTCTCCTTCCACAAATGATTTCCTAGATATTTTGGCTTCAGACTTAGAGAAAATGATGATAACTTCTAATGGTATACATAACTAGACCGTATTGTGTACAATCTGCATTCTGTATATGTTTCAGATTTTTAGAGGGGAAACAATGGCAAAAGACTCATACTATATAACGATAAATGTAAAATTCTATTGTCCTCTAGTGGATTATCATAGTCTCTCAATTTTCCACATGAAGAAAATGAAAATAAAGCAAATATAATCATGTTGTCTACCTTGAACCGAGTTATACTATACTATAAGGTACGTTCTAAGTGAGATCCACCTTCCAAATATTGCAAACTTCTATTTTTTTTGGCCTTTTTCTACATACATATGTTCTAGGCTAGTGGCTAGTACTTGCCTCTCATGCGCCCACCACATAAGACCCCAATATGAGCCCATATATGTCTTGCATCCTTCCATCACAAGCCTCTATTTACCTAATTGCATGTACTACTTTGTGTTTTGTTGATTTAATACTCTACTTTGATACATGATACAGTTTATTTTAGCAGTATGTAGCACCACTTCCATATTGATATAACTATATGTTATTAGATTATATGTTAGGTCGATACATATAATATGTATTTATCTTTTATACGATTATTTTTACAGTTGCACAATTATTTTTAAGTATAATCTATTACATGTGATATGTTTCATGTAATATGCTATGTAAAATGACTAAGATATATGTTACATGAAATACCCATCATGCTGATATGGATAAATATTATTATTATACTATTATGCATATATTTATTTTACCTAGAAGGCCATTGACTACTAGCCCACCTAGGAAAGAAAGGACAATAGGTTGATCAAGTCATTATTGTTTAGTAGGTTTAAATTTTCATGAACACGTGGAATAATTGTAGAATAAGAGTAAAGGGGCCATGCTGCAACAAATAACATTTTGTTCCTTTAGGCATATTGAGATGACAAAGAACGTGAAAATAAATAAAAAAACTCAGTTGTAAAAGTAGTCTAAAACAATAAAAAATGTCATATACATGTGAAGTGTAGCTATAGTTCAATTACATATTGATATATATGGTTACACTTCCAATATCAATTCTACATGTAATGAGTGTGAATCTAGGGGAAACTAGATGCATGTATAGTTTTCATTTACATGTTCATGTAAATTCATACTTATTCATCATCATCATCTATTCTTGCTTTGTGCATTTCTCTTGTATTTTACATTCATTCAACCTGTAGGATTGAATGATGGGCTCTAGAAGGGGGTGAATAGAGCTAAAGACACTTAAAACAAATCCATTATACATTCAAAGTATATCACAAGATAAGGTTGCTAATATGGAATTTGAGTGCAATTAAACATACATATCAAGGGAGAGAGAGATTGAATAAGCACAAGTAACACAAGCTATGTAGTGGTTCTAAACTCAAACTAGGAGATGTACGTCCACTACCTAGTGAGGTCAACCTTTAGGATTTTTCAACCATTTCCCACTCCTTATATTCACTATAAGAGTTACAACATATGACCTTCCTTTTCTAGGAAAAGGATACTTAGTCTTCCCTTTGAGGACACGGGAGCCAATAACCTTACAAAGAACTTACCTATCCATGACCAAGAGTCTTCTACCTTCCCAAGGGCTTACCTACTCTTACAATGAGTCTTCTTCCTTCACTAAGGAATTATCCACTCTTGACTTGTATCTTCCGCCTTTGACTTCACCTTCACCAAGGAGACTGAGAGACTCCTTCACTTCTTCTTCTTCACCTCTCTTAGATAAGAGAGAGAGAGTCTTCATCTTCATGGTAGAAAGAGAGATTGAGAGGTGGAATAAGTGAGAGCCTTACAAGATATACACGTAGGACTAACTCTCTTACAAATCTCCTACTCACTCTAATGGATGTAGCAAGTGATTAAGATTAAGAATGGAAGGAGGCTCTTAGTGGAACTCAACTGTAATATAGGGTCTTTCACAGTGCTTGACAAATCATGGGATGAATCCCAAGGGGTCCTATTTATAGTTGAGGTTTCCTACTAGCTAGTAGAGACACTTAGGGATGCATTCTAGCAGTTTGGGGTGTTGCAAGGGATATTTTTTTGAGTTTTGCAATACTCCAACTGTAAGGCCCCTGAACTTGCTTAATGAGTTGAATAACCTTAATTACCATAATTGAATTCTTAAAACCCTAATCTAACCTTGTGATATACTTTGAAATCATAATACAAGCTTATGTTTCAAATTTGGATCAATTTGGACACTGTTTGAGAAAATTATGTAATTTTATACACATTTTGGACTTTTCTATAATTTACCCAATTGAGAGATTTTATTTACCATTTATAACTTGCATTATGTTCCTTGGATATTCTATCATCATTCTTGAGAATTTTGAGCCATGGGCGCCTATTTAAACCTTGGTTTGAAAGTGTTTTCTCCAAGGGTATTTTAGGGTTTTCCCCTTCACAGATGAGCTACCTTTAGTAGCTATCAACTAATGAATTATTTGATTGGCTGGGAAATTCGACAATGAAAATCTAAGAAGGTCTATACACATGGTGGGGGATCTGCTTGTGTGTGTGCTTGTATATTCTTAATAAATTAAGGCCATGGACACTTGGATAGATATCAGAACTTCAACTTTTTTCTTTTTCTTTATCTTAAAGTTTCATACACTTATCCCCAAGTACAAAAACGAGCCATTTTCTCTCCACCATTTTCCTCATTCTCCCAACCTCCTTCTCCCTCTATGCTACTCCGAATTTTTCTGCCCAAGGAAGAAGAAAGTGGGGATCTTTTTGGAAAAAGGATCTAGGGTTGCAATTGACTTCATTTTAGGGCCGAAAAAGCTTCCTTCTAGTGATCTTGACCTAAAAGAGTAAGAATTCCCTTCTTTCCTTCATTTATTTCTTTGTTATCCTCTGGGTCGGAACCTTTCTATTCTATGGTAGAAATTGCTCTAAAGCTCTAAAACCCTACCTTTCTTGCTCATTATGCTTAGGGTTTACTCATTTGATGAAGAAAGGTGCTAGATGGGCGAATTCATAGTTTATTCTTGGATTTTCTACCCTACATACTCGAGTTTTCTTCTATGTGGGGTTTCATATTCTCATTAGAGGCAAGTTTTATAACTTGCTCCACGTTTATTGCTTATCATAAGCTTTCTAGATCATGTTCTTTCCTAAAAATGATTATTTATGCACTAAAAAGCTATGCTTGACTTGGATTTCGATTTTTATAATGTTCCCTGTTCTGATTTCAGTTCTAGATGAACCTTTGATCATGTGTACATTATTCCTAAGTATAATATGACTTGTATCAGGTTGGTTTGACAACCTATGGTGCTAAGCACCTATCAACCAATGGTCAATTTTAGGGTTTTAAGCTGATTTCTTCTATAAACCCATGACCCGATGATGGTACCATTGCAACAACCCTATGGTGTTGTCTTCATGACAGCTTATGGTCATGATCAAAGGTGTGATATGATGGTGACAACCTATGGTCACCCCCTTAGGTTAGGTTTTGGATCAATTAGAATTATAATGATCAACTATTAAGAAGTGTTCTGAAAAGCGGTAATCGGTGTACGGGCGGAGAGGGTACCAAATAGAGTATATATGGTATGCAGGAGTATAAGCGGGAGAATATTCAGTTTTAATCGGTTTTGATTTTTTTTTTTAATATTAACCATAAAGATATGTAAATTATATATTTACCATATAATAATGACAATGATAAGTAATTAGAAACATTTATAAGTAATAGACTAATATTGCATTCATAAGTAGTTAGAAACATTGATGAAATTAGAGAAGAAAACTTTGATAAGTAATTACAAACATTGATAAGTCATAGACTAATATCACATTAATAAGTAATTAGAAACATTGATAAGTAATAGACTAATATTGCATTAATAAGTAATTAGAAACATTGATAAGTCATAGACTAATATTGCATTAATAATTAATTAGAAACATTGATAAGTGATAAGACTAATATTACATTAATAAGTAACTTGAAACATTGACGAAATTAGCAAAAAAAACATTGATAAGTAATTAGAAACATTGATAAGTCATAGACTAATATTGCATTAAGAAGTAATTAGAAACATTGATGAAATTAGAGAAGAAAACATCCACAGTAAGGATCAGTTCAATAAACACTAACTATAAACTTATTGAGAAAACATGAGGAGAAGACCAAATATGTAAATTAGAAAAAGAGAATGTAATTGTAATGACCAATAGTAGTATTTGAAAAAATTAATGTAAAAAAATTTTATTACTAGCATTTGATTTTGAAAATCGCCAATTAATCGACCGATTATTCCCCTAATGGGCCAATTAATTGGTCCTGGACTGATTATAGGTCGATTATTCATATTCAGAGCGGTAGGCCCCCAAAACCGATTATTCAGCCTAATCGGCCGATTTCCTGAACACTGCTATTAAGTACCCTATTGATGTTATCAATCAATGATGACATCAACTTAATATTTGATGCTGATTAATGATTATAGTGTTGATCTAACAACCTATGGTGATTTAATGATCATTAATGATGGTGGATCAGGTCTCTACAGCCTATGTTAAGTTAATCATTATAGTTGTAGCATCAATTAAGCCTTAGACCAATGGTATCTTGGGTCACTTGATGCATTGGTCAGACCTATACTGTAATTGATGGTTTTAACATATGAACTTGACCTAATGGTCAAGATCTAATGTTTATTCCTCCAATAAGGTGGAATGATGGCTAATGTAATAAGTTGGTATTAATAATGGGATTTAGATGGTTTCCTTTATATGATCAACTTAAGGAGCTTACTTGTTGACAATGGATGGCTTGTTTTAACTGAACAGTCGATTGTGGGTTTTACCCTACTCTCAATGGAACTTTTTGTGTTGTAAATCAAGGGATGTCTAGGGTTAGATGGTGACTCTTTCTAGAGAAAAAACCAAGGACTTCATAGGTGGTTTATCCAAGGTGTTTACTTATATAAACAACAAATGGTCTTACCTTTTAAACATCCAATGGTTATGGGTGACATTTGGTATGGTGATATGGGTTGAATGATGATGGAACAAATGGAGGGTTACCCTTAGCAAGGTAGTCTTACCTATTCACTCATATGAATAGAAGGGATGATAACCATATTGTGTGGATATGCAACCCTAATGAGGTATAGTTGTTATACCTAGCTTTAATATAACTAAATGATGGTAATTGGGTATGAATAGTCCTTGAATGACTAATAAAAGCATGGAGTACTCTGTTACTGTTGTTGAAACCCTAGTATGATATAACCCGATGGTTACACCTTGATTTATGTGTTGCACTACTACAGAAATAGCATTCAGTGACACTTTTCTGGGCGTCGGTTATTAAGAAAAACCGACGCCTTCTATGTTAGGCGTCGGTTGTTTACGAAAACCGACGTCTATATTCGAAGACCAGCCAGACACGGGTACCGCTTTGTCTTCAGTGTCGGTTGTTTATAACAAACCGACGCTTAAAGTCGCCCGCGAAAAATAGTGTCCTTTTCAGCGTCGGTTATTTAGGTAGAAACCGACGCCTATGTCTGATGAAAATTTGCGCGAAAAGTGTCACCTTCAGCGTCGGTGATTAAAGGATAACCGACGCTGAAGGTGGTTCCCGCCAAACAATTTCATGAAATTATCGCCCAGTTGGACGTCGGTTTTCTCAGACAACCGACGCTAAAGACGTTTAGGCGTCGGTTGTTGTAAAAAACCGACGCTATTTGGGACTTTATAACCCGCGATGCCCGACTCTTCCTCTTCTTCTGTTTCATTGCGAGCCCTTTTTCTGCTTCTCCGTCGATTTCCCACCCTGTCGCCGTCGATTCTCTTCTCCTTCTTCTCCAAGACAGCGCCGTCGTGCCGCCACTGCTACTCCGGCGCCCCCTTCTCCGCCGCCACTGCTGCTGGAGCTCGCCGCCGACGCCTGACGAGCCTGGAGCTCGCCGCCTCAGCCTGCCTGACGCCTGGAGCTGATCGCCGCCGCGGCCTGCCTGACTGGAGCTCGCCGCCGACGGCGCCGCCGACGCCTGCTTGACACCTGGAGCTCGCCGCCACGCCATCAGCTTCCACCTGACTCCCGCTGCCTCCCGCGCCAACAGGTATGCGCCAACTGGTTTTCTGGAGTCAGTGTTCTTAGACAATTATAAAAAAAGAACTATATACTAGAAATTTTGATAACTGTTCTTAGACACATCTTTATCTCTGACTAAGGTAGTTTTCATTTGATATCATATTCATCATGTTCATCATGTTGTTGTTTTTTATTGCAATTTTATGTAGATATTCTCCTTTAAATCCTAAGAAAATTATACACCCTTTAATTACAAACCCTAATTCACCTCTAGTCACTCACTTCTATCGATTATCCAAATGTAAATTGCCCCTTACTATGTCACCATTCATTCCAATGCAAAACTGGACCTTCCTACGCCACCATTTACTCAAAAGGTAGTTTTCATTTGATATCTAATTATTACATTAAGGATACTGAAAAAACTATATGAGTTACACCTTCATAGGAATGCATACAACTTCTATCTGAAAGAGATCTAAACATGATAAAAAATAATCTAAGATACAACTTTCTTCATTTAGGACTAGTCCAAGTATCTACAAAATCCTTAACTAGAAAAGGTATAAATTATTCCTTACTTCTATCCCTTAGAGACTGTAAGCATCTAAAATTCTCAGATTCCCTTCTTAGACTTCTAGAATCAACACTACATGAAGAATATGTTTCCTTCGATAATATGTTATAACATAGTATGATCTTAATCTGATCTGGATGTTCAAAATAATGTAGTATGTTAAATATGATGATTAGGGATACATATAATGTCTAGTAAAGATTCCTAGACCTTTTGTTTGAAACTATTGATTTCTTGATTTATTATTTAATAATGCTCTGTTGATTAGGATTAACCATGTTGCATGTAGTTTATAGACAATTATTATATATAAGAATGCAACACATGTATTTGTTGGCCTAGAAACCCGTCCAAGATTTACTCATTAGGAGTAAATCTTGGATAGTCCCCGGTTTGGGACTGTTCTTGAACACCTAATCTCACTTAGGATGTAAGTGTATAATGTGTATTGGGTTTTTGAGAAACTTTCAGTAGCATTTCCCTGTTTGTTCTCTAAGTACATATGTACTTAGAGAACAGCGGGGAAATGCTGCCGAAATTTTCTCGAAAACCCAATACACATTATACACTTACTAGTGAGATTAGGTGTTCAAGGATGGGATAGGTGGTACACATTTATTATATACTAGGGAAATGTTGCCTAATCTTTTCCTAATATATACTTGTTTTCTCTGATCATAGAATGGATAGATCATGGATGTCGATTCGTAATCGTTGCACCCCAGAGTTTATATCTGGTCTTGATCAGTTTATTAGATTTGCCGAGGAACATAGGAAAAAACCTACAGATAGGTTCTACTGTCCATGTAGGCATTGCGGTAACAACTTGAAAGTCAACACTGGTGAGGAAATCAAAAGTCATGTCATGTGCAACGGGATTGTACAAGGCTATACAGAATGGCACTGGCATGGAGAGATTTCAAAATCGAAACCAGTAGATGTCGATAGCAGTGCTTGGGTGGAAGAAGAAATTGCCTCTGATGACGTAAATGTGAACGAACCAGTTCCAGCAGACATCGTTGATGCGATGCTGGATAGTTGTAGGGTAGAGCACACCGATCTACCTCCTATCTTTACAAACATTGTGCATGATGCTGAGATACCGTTATACACAGGTTGTGCTAAGTTTACGAAGCTTAGCGCTGTCTTGAGATTGTATAAGTTGAAAGCTAACAATAGATGGAGCGACAAAAGCTTCACTTCATTGTTGACTTTGTTGAAAGAAATGCTTCCTGAAGGAAACGAGCTTCCAATCTCAACATACCAGGTAAAGAAAATGTTGTGCCCAATGGGAATGGAGGCCAAGAAGATACACGCATGCCCGAATGATTGTGTATTATTTCAAAAGGACTATGTAGATTTGAAAGATTGTCCAAAATGTGGTGCGTCACGGTATAAATTGACGACTTCGGGGGAGTCCAAAACTGGTTCTCCTGCCAAGGTGTTGTGGTATCTACCTATAATATCACGGTTTCAACGCTTGTTTGCAAATCCGAAAGATGCGAAGAATCTGAGGTGGCATGCAGATGTTAAGAAAAATAATGATGGGATCCTACGACATGCGTCTGATTCCCCACAGTGGAAGAAGATTGATCTATTGTACCCTAAATTTGGTGAAGAAGATAGGAATCTAAGACTTGGGCTTTGTACAGATGGAATGAATCCGTACGGGACATTGAGCAGCCAACATAGCACTTGGCCAGTCATGCTTGTTATATACAATCTTCCTCCCTGGATGTGTATGAAAAATAAGTATGTTATGTTGTCATTGTTGATATCGGGCCCTAAACAACCCGGAAATGATATCGATGTTTATCTTGAACCTTTGATTGATGACTTAAAGAAACTTTGGGCTGAAGGTGTGATGACCTATGATGCTTCAGCAAGAGAGACATTTCGTTTGCACGCTATGTTGTTTTGCACTATTAATGACTTTCCAGCATATGGGAATTTGTCTGGATATAGTGTCAAAGGAGCTAAAGCGTGTCCTATATGTGAAGAAAACACTGATTCAATAAGACTAAAACATGGCGGCAAGACTGTATATCTTGGTCATCGAAGGTTTCTTTCAAAATTCCATCCGTATCGTAGGAAGCGCAAAGCATTCAATGGATGGAATGATGAACGAAGTGCACCTAAACCTATACCAGGGGATGTTGTTTATGAAAGAGTAAAAGACATTGTCAATGAATTTGGTAAGAAATCACAATGTAGTATGGCCACACGGAGTGACAATTCTTCATTCAAGAAGAAGTCAATATTTTGGGATCTTCCTTATTGGAGTTCTTTGACAGTCAGGCATTGTATCGATGTAATGCACGTTGAGAAAAATGTCTGTGATAGCATCACTGGTACTCTATTAAATATACCAGGTAAGACTAAAGATGGGATAAAATCCAGACTGGACCTACGTGAAATGGGAATAAGGTCAGAATTAACAGAATTACGTGAAATGGGTAATAAAAGAACATACTTACCTCCCGCTTGTTACACGTTGTCTAGAAAGGAGAAGAAAACTTTTTGTGAATGCTTGGTAAATGTTAAGGTGCCACATGGTTACTCATCCAACATCCGTAGATTGGTATCAATGAAAGATCTGAAGTTGATAGGTCTTAAATATCATGATTGTCACACTCTAATGCAACAAATATTGCCCGTGGCAATTCGATCTATATTGCCGAAGCATGTAAGGTTTGCGATTACCAGACTTTGTTTCTTTTTCAACAGTCTATGCAGCAAAGTTATTGACCCTGATACTCTCGATAATTTGCAAAGAGAAGTGGTTGTTACCCTATGTCAGCTTGAGATGTATTTCCCTCCTTCGTTCTTTGATATCATGGTACATCTTGTTGTCCACTTGACTAGGGAAGTGAAAATGTTGGGACCAGTTTTCTTGCATTGGATGTATCCCTTTGAACGATACATGAGCGTTTTTAAAGGTGATGTTCGAAACCGTTATCGGCCTGAAGGGAGTATTATTGAAGGTTATGTGGCGAGAGAGGTTATGGATTTTTGCAATGACTTTCTCAGTGGTAATGACACTCCTGATAATGACAAGAATATTGAGGAGGGCAAAGGAATTTTGGGATCACGGGTGAAAGTAATCAGCCGTGAGCAGTTGGAACAAGCTCACTTGTATATTTTACACAATATGGATGAAGTGAGTGTTTATATCGAGGAACATACCAATTTCATAAAGAGACAACATCCTCGAGCAAGTTCAATGTGGCTTGCTAGAGAGCATAATAAGACTTTTACTAAGTGGTTTGAAGATAAAGTCTTACATCAACTATCTCAAACACCACATGATATTACAGAAACTATCAAATGCCTCGCCTTTAAACCAAAACCGAATGTTATGTCTTATGAAGGGTTTGACATTAAAGGATTCACATATTACACAAAGCGCCAAGATGATAAGAGTGTCGTCCAAAATAGTGGGGTCACTCTTCAAGCGTCGACTATGTACTTTGCAAGTGCAAAGGATAAGAGTCCACGTGAAGCTAAAATGTCATATTACGGTGTCATTGAGGACATTTGGGAGTTTGACTACATAGATTTCAAAATTCCGCTCTTTAAATGTAATTGGGTTGATAACACCAAAGGAGTTATAGTGGATGAATTGGGTTTCACTTTGGTGAACTTTGAAAAGATTGGCGAGAAGGGTGAACCATTCATATTGGCATCACAGGCGAAACAAATATTCTATATCGATGATCCTGCAAATGAGAAATGGTTGGTTGTTCTTCATGGTAAAAGACAGTTCATTGAAGATCCTATAGATGAAGAAGAGTACTATGATAAGTATGATGACTCCAGTCCATTCTCAGTTGGGTTGCCAACTCCACAAAATATTGAAGCTAATGATGACTTATATGTGCGCGGAGATCACAATGAAGGATTGTTAATTGATAAAAGATCACAATTTTAGAGACATGTATGTTTATACAAATGCTAAATGTTTTCCTTTTTCTAGTTAATACAAATGCTAAATGTTTGCCTTTTTCTAGTTAATACAAATGCTAAATGTTTGCCTTTTTCTAGTTAATAGAAATGCTAAATGTTTGCCTTTTTAATGACATTTTTAGATGGCTGACCATGATGAGCATGATGTCCATGATGAGCATGAAGTCCATGATGAGCATGCTGTCCATGACGAGCATGGCGAGGATACTAATGTAAGTTCTAAAAACATATCTTGTATTTCTATAAAATTCATTATCTTCTAGTTATGTCATATATCCTATATTTCTATATTGGGCTAAGTTAGTGTGTTTTATTTTTGTCAAATTTTAGGTTGATGCACCTGTACCCACTGAAGCACTGGAGCAACTTGATGCGCAACACCAGACACTTAACAAGAAAAGGGGCATCACTCTGTTGAAGAAGTTATTAGCGCTAAGTGGTAGTGGATCTAAATTGGTGGTGGAGTTTGATAATGGAGGAAATCCAATTGGAGTGAACCGCAATAATTTTGTGAACTATCTTGGGTGTACCACTCGGAGCCATTGTGGTGTTAAGTATGACAATTGGCATAAAGTTCCTCAAGGGAAAAAAGACTTGATATGGAAGGATTTATGCGTGAGTTATTATTATTTGCAATTCTATTTTGTAGATTACAAATTCTATTATTTGCAATTCTATTTTGGATACTAGTTAATAACATTTCTATTTTACAGAATCTGTTTGCATTGGATGAGAAGTTGCATCGTAAAAATGTGATGCAACGCGCTGGAAAGATGCTTAGGAATTATAGGACAAATCTAAACAGAGAATACATAAAAGAGGGTGATAAGAAGAAGAAGTCAGCCCTTGAACAATGGAACTTCTTGGACAAAGAAGATTGGGACAATTTTGTTGCTTCAAGAAAATCTGAAGAATTCAAGGTATTAGGCGTCACTCCTAATTTAATTAATATACATTGTATTCACCTATTCAAGATTAGCATTTAGTGCTACTAACCAAATCATTAATGTGCATACTAACTAGGCCCTCAGTGACGCACAAAAAGCAAGGCGTGCACTGAATGTGCATGACCACACTATGGGTCCAAAAGGCTATGCAAGCGTTCGCCAAAGACTACAGGCGGAGTCTGCGGCTACTCAGGAGTCTGCTCCTACTCAGGAGTCTGCCACACCCATGCCTCGCCATGATATCTGGATAGCTGGCAGGCAAAACAAGAAGGGTGAAATAAAGAAGCCTGTAACTGCTGAGGCGGCTGCAAAAATGGTAAAATACAACTCTTAGAGAAATCGTTTGAATATTGATTATTTGTGGTGTTAACTTACCAATTTCTGTTTATGGTGATTAGCGGGAGCTGCACGAGCAGAGGAAACAAGGCACGTTCATCCCTCAGGGCACAAGGGATGAATTGACAGTTGCTCTGGGTAACCCAGAGCATCCTGGACGTGTTAGAGGTGCCGGCGCTGGTGTTGGCATCAAAGCATTCTTTGGGCCATCCCAGCGCAAACCCAGAGCGGGACTTTCTCAAGAAGAGGTAACCTATTCTTTTTTTAGAATGTTACTGCAAAAGGAAATTCATTAATAAGAAGCTAATGTTTCTTTTATCCATGTATAGGAGAATAAGAGAGTTGAGGATTTAGTTGCTAAGAAGATCAACGATGTAGTTGCTGAGAAGGTCAAGGAAGAATTGTTGCGGTGGCAGGCATCTCAGGCTTCCAATACGCCTATGGCGACCCACTCTTCTCCTGATGCACAGACTGCGAGTAATCCTGGAGACCCATCGCCTAGCACGTCTGCTGTAAGTATTGTTTATGACATTGTAGTTAGTCTTTTCAAGTTGTTATGTTTTCAAGATGATATGTATATATGTATAATATTCTTTACGTAAATTTGTAGGCATTGAAGCCATGCCGCTTAAGAATGCAAGACTACGTTGTTGCAGAGGCGCAGGCTTACCCGTCCCTTCCTGGGGCAATGTTTCACGGGACTCCAATGCCACAGGGCTACGTTCGTGTGAGCCCGATACGTGTGTTACCTGATTGGAGAGAAGCTACATTGCCATATCCCCACCCGGATATTGATAGACTTGCTGATGGAGAAGGCGGGGTGATATTGTGGCCCAAAGCAGATGTCGTCTACACGACTGAAATTGTAAGATAAATTTACATTGATTTAGACTGTTAATGTGTATATATGATGTCAACTGATCTGAAATTATATGTACAGGTTAAAAAGAAGACACCAGGAGCACCTAGGCCTCCACTTCCACTTCCCGCATTACCCGATTGGGTTCCAACTGACCTAACATACCCGTTAGGTCCTGCTTGTAGGGGAATGGCATGTTGGCTACGGGCACATAATGTACATTGCCCTATAATTATTTCTTTAGATGCAGATTATGCAGGTCAATCATACGATAGCTCTTTATTTATACAAGATATTATTGAGCTGTTTATGTATGATTGGCTGAATACATCAATGATAGAGACATGGATAAGGTGAGATCTTGTTTATACATCCATATACCTTGTGTAAGATCCGGTGATCTGGTTTCTTATATATTAATGCATACGCCTATATGTTTTGCAGCTACCTAGTCGAAGATCATTGCAAACAATTTGCATTTGATCATGTGGGATTTTTGATTCCATCATTGATTAGTTTGGTAGCTAAAGACCCTGATAATGTTCAACAATACTGTATAGATGCTTTTACAATTTTTGGTCAGCAAAAGAAGACGATAATAATAGCTCCATTCAATGTCAAGTAAGTTTACTTTATTTATAATTTGGACTTAAGAAAATTCCATTTTTATTTTGCATTTTGAGTTATTAATTGTTAACTTCTTACTTCTAGCGGTAGACATTGGGAGTTACTAGTCATTGTCCCCGGGACATTCACTGTTTATTATCTAGATCCTGCGGGGAGTACATTGAACACTAAAATTGGACACGTAATGAGAATGCCATTATTCTGGTGAGAAATATTTCATTTTTATATCCGTTAACATCTTTTATTACATTACTATTTACTTATGCAATTTATTGTGTTATATTAACATGTAGGGGTTTAGATGCATTCAAAAAGGCTGGAGGAACGGTCCCAAGGAAAAAGAACCAGCCAATAAATTGGCAGAACGTACAAGTAAGTTCCCGACTCAAATATATATATTATTGATGTGAATTGTGCTTAGTTGTATTATTTTGTATGTTTCAATTTATAGTGTGCTACACAAGACAATGGATGGGCATGCGCATACTATGTGATGCGATTTATGCAGATGATTATCAAATATGCCGCATTGGACATCGATACCATACATGAGGTATTATATATATTCTCATTAGTTAGTATGCAATATATCAATCTTATATTATTTTTATATTATTACTTATATATATACATCATTCTCTTTGCAGGTGTTTAAAACTGACAACACTACAGGTAAACGTTTAAAAAATATACATGCTCCATATACGATGGAAGCATTAAATGAAGTAAGAGAAGAATGGGCAAAAGCCATACAAGCAGTGGCAACTGTAAGATATAATTGGGATGTTGATAGCGATAATGAATGATACTATGTAAATGAATATTTCTGAATGTTAATACATGTATTTGAATGTTTCTATATGTGTGTGAATGTGAGAATTGAATTGATGTCTGAATGTATGTACTTGTGTAGAATTTTGCTTGTGACTTTTGCAGGTTTGCGGCCTGTTTGTAGGCTGATATCAATGGATGTCGTAAACCTGCAGTTCAGAAAACTGAACTGCAGGTTCTCATCCTGCTGACCAGCCACAGCAGGCCTGCAAACTGATATGAAAAAAAAAAAATATAAATAGGCGTCGGTTATTTATAGAAAACCGTCAGGAAAGACCTACAGCGTCGGTTTTTTCAATAAACCGACGCCTGATGTGGCCAAAGCAGTCCTGGAAATGGCGTCGGATATTCATATCAAACCGACGCCTATTTAACATATAGGCGTCGTTCGTTTAGTATATAACCGACGCCAAAAGTGTTCGCGCCACAAAAAATGGCGTCATCTAGGGCACTTTATGCGTCGGTCATCTACTAAAAGACCGACGCTATATTCCATAGTGGCGTCGGTTATTTACTAAAACACCGACGCAGAAAGTGCCCTAGATGATGCCGTTTTCTGTGGCGCGAACCCTTTTGGCGTCGGTTATCTACTAAACGACCGACGCCTATAGTTAAATAGGCGTCGGTTAAAAAACCGACGCCGAAGTGTTCGACCTTTAGCGGCGCCCACATAGGCGTCGGTCGGAAACCGACGCCAAATGGGGTTAAACGACCGACGCCAAAGGCCGTTTCTGTAGTAGTGTTGGTTCATACTTGAGAATGGTATGGAATGTGATGGTGATGCTCCACCTTATGCATCCATGATCGAATGAGGATGTCGTGAGTTAGGGTTTTTGTATGAGTGGTGATTAGTAAAATTAATATAATTTATCTTGTGAACCTAAATCTAATGCAAATAGATAAAGATGAGTATTCTTGTTTAACATTCTTCTATGATGGAATGATGGTGGAATAACCTCCTTAATATCATCATAACCTTGATATGTTAATTGGTAATTATCATAGCCACATGGTTGATACTTTCTTATGCTAAACATGTGCAATATGAATATGATTTGAGTTAATCATATCTAGATTCTTTTCATGTTGATGTAATAAAAGAATGTTCTTAATGTTAATGTAACCCTTCTATGATTGTTTATGAATATCTCCTAGCTCATTAATGTGATATTGTGTTGATCTGGTGTATTATATGTAAGTAATGTTGTTGATCCTTGTTATAAGGTATGCAAAGATAATGATGATCTTGCAGGGAATAATACGATCGTCTTAATGACCTTTGGGCATGGTTGAGCCCTAAATGAGGTGTAATCCTCTTATGTTGATAAGGGTTGATACCTTGTGATATTGTGAAAAGGATTTTATATCCTGTGATAGTATGATGGTATTAATGACCTTTGGGCATCATTTAGCCCTGAATGAGGTGTAATCCTCTTATGTTGATAAGGGTTGATACCCTGTGATATTGTGAAAATGATTTATATCTTGTGATAGTATGATGACTAGTATGGTCTCATGAATGGCAAGTGAATAGTACCATGTGATGATGAGATGAGAAATTATGTTTCACATGTTTTATATCTTTTTAAAGTTGTGATATTTATATACTTGCTAGAAGTGAATTAGGGTTTGTATGTCCACTTGTTTGATGCAGCCTTAATTCACCCAATTGGCATAACTAATCAAGTGCAACTCTAATCATGTAGTGCCTTGTGCCGTAGAGCCATCTTCAGTCTGAGAACCTGCTGGATGGTGAAACGAGTATTCGTAAGGGAAACTCGGAGCGCATACTATTGAGTATGTGGGGGTGGCAGGTTGAGGATATATCATTGTCATCCACAATGGAGATTGTGGAGGTTGGCTATGGTCATGCCTCATACATATGATGTGATTGAGAATGGCTGTGGTCGTGTCTCGATGATTAAACATGATGTGATTAGAGGACAAGTGCGGTTGTACCTCAATGATTGGGTTTGAATACCCTAGTTTCTAGTGTCGTGACCTGTACCAAGGTCAGACTAGTAGTTATCAACTTGACTATATGGCGTTGTGGTGGAAGCTTTGACTGATATGCTACTGGCTTTTTACTCATACTGACCGAGGGGAAGAGATCTTAGGATACCAGCACTCCTAGATCTTGTACGAAACTGAATAGCCCTTCACAGGGGTCAGTTGGACTTTGAATGGTACAATTCAAATTCCCCAGGGCATAATAAAAGATGTAATATAGCCGTGTAGCATATTTGCTTAGGGTTATACACTACGTTTCACATTGGATGATAACCCTTATTTGTTATCTTTACATAAAGATGAAGCTTAGTGAAATTAAGAGATAGTAGATAACACTTAGGTTGTGGATATTCTTAAGATTGTAGATGCGTACATACAGTGGCTATGCTTGTGTTGATAACTATACTACTACTATTAATTATAATCATGATGCTAGCTATCGCATGTTGTTAGTTATGTTTAGCATGCTAGCCATGCCTTTGTAATTAGAGATGCATATACTGCTAATCATGCTTATCCAGATAGTTGTGCTTATGTTTTTAGCTCTTCTTATGATGCTGATATGTTCACCCAATTAGACATTCTCATGTTGTTAGCTATGCTATGTTACTAGACTTGCTCATGATGCTAGATATGCATATGCTACTGAATTGCTTATATTATCAACAAGATAAAGGATGATAGTCTGGCTATTGATGACAGTTATTATCTGCTCCTTATGTATTTTGATAATCATTAGTATTACTGATCTTATTTGTTATATATTATTAAACTGCTTAACTATTTAATTACTTTAAAATGTTGTAATCAATAAATGTTGTTGGAGGTTATATCTCTTGCTGGGACATGGGTCTCACCCTTAAGGTTTGCCACATTTTTTTAGGTAATTGAAAGTGACGAAAACAAACATGTGGCAGCAAGGAGGAGCTATAGTAATGAATCTTTGAGAAAGTTGATTAGATGTCTAGTGTGTCCTAGAGTCATCCCTGCACTCTCAGGTCTGGGCAGGAAAAGTTTGTATATGGTGTTTCAAACGAATCAGAATTTTGTTAGCATGTTAATTCTTGTTTGTGTGACATATATGAATATTGTTATCCTGTGTATATATGTTGTGGCTAAGGTGATAGATCAATTTGTATCAAATTCTTGGCATAGTATGGATATAAGAAAGATGTTGGGCTCTTATGCAAATGTTTTTGAGCTAGTTCTGGCATTGAAATAGGTTTTTATTTACCCATATTTTTGGGTATGTGATTAATTAGTGATTGATTTTGTTTTATGCTTTGAGTAATATCATTTAGTGTAACGGGTTATCACAGGTTGGTATCAGAGCTTTAGGTTTACTGAGTCTATAGGGACACTAGGACTTAGGACTAGGATGATGTCTAAGTTAGGAATATGACATAAAAATATGGTGCATACTGCCTAATCTCAGTATTTGGATGACATGGCTAGGTATTCAATTATTGAAGAAAAGGTAAGTATGGAACTCTTAGATTGTTATCTTTCTGATTACTCTGATCAAGTAGTAATTTTGAGACAATCTAAAGAGCATAATGAATAAGAAATCATGGTGTGAATATCTCAATCCTACCTTAAAGAAGATGAGAATCGCATCATTATCTATCAAAACTTGAATGTTTGGTAAATATAAGAGAAAGATACAACACCATGAAATCTAAATTTGAATACAAATAAGGAAAAGAGGAGTTCTTGAAGATGTGATTCAAGAAGATAATAAAGTAAAAGACAAACAAGTCTATGCTTATAAAGTGAATCAAGGTATGAAATCTACATAAGATAGAGAGAACTCCTATAACAAGTACAAAATGAGAAGATGAATGGGAACAATGACAAAGAAATAAGGTGGAACCTGAGTTAATATCAGACCAACCTATGTGTGTAAGAAAGTGTTAATGAAAAATCAGCATGGCATGTGAAAGAAATTGAGGGAGATGATCCTGATTTAATGAAGAAAATGTAGAATATGATGATTTACATGTCGATAAGTGCTTGAAAAACATAATAAAATAAGAGAACATACACTAGTGGGATAAATAGTCATCAAGGAAGGAGTAATGAGATATGTTAATCATGATGATTCCTATGCTAATGGCAAGGAACCCAAAATGAAAAAGGTAAAATGATACATAAGAAGTTGTAACCTGCATAATGAAAATAGAATCGGTTACCTTTTTGCTAGTGACCCTTGAAAAATACTACTATGGTATGGGAAGTGTGTTTCACTTTGTGTCTTTCCTTTCTAGGGCACATCTTTCAAGTGGATCATTTCCACTTGGTTTGTGTGGATTCACTGCAAACATGAGGGTGGATAGCTTATTATAGCATAAGGTTGTTTGGACTATGGTTCTCAGATCATAAAGTTTGTGATGATTTTGCTTTTGAGCCTTCCAATAATTAGGAAGACTCCTCTTATATGTTTTGAAATTTGTTATGCCGGTAAGAGTAGATGATATAAGTATGTGAGTTTCTTATAGCACATGAGGTGGATACCAAGGTAATGAATCCTAGTATTCAAAATATATTAATAATATGAGAAATATGTGAAGGTTGGATATGTTTATTAAATGAACATTCCAAGTATTCCTCTACCACAGAGAGAAGGGAGAGAGAGTTGATGATGACCCTCTAAATGTTGTTTGGAAGGAAAATAAAAAGTGATTCTATAATGTTGTGTATGGTTCAGTGATAGTTGGGCAAGACCACTATCAAGGATAGATGGTTTGTTGGATAATAGATATGTGATATCGTGTTCCTTTAAGATAAACCTAGGATCAAATATCAATGCATAAGAGTTAGAGTGGATGACATAAGTTACATATGATAAGAGATACATAATGTTCTATGTTTGATAAGAGCCATCAAGTATGAATTTTAAGTAATGTGTTGATACAATAGATATAATTTCTGGATGATAGCTAGAATTTAAAGTTGAAAGTTACTATTAGAGTTGTATAGATTAAACAACAAGTTTCTACATTCCATATTGAGAATGTCTTCTTAGGTCGGGTTTTTGTGCTGATCCAAAAGGATATATGTATGAATGATGTGACATCAACATGATATGCAAGTAACCATGTGAAGGTAATAGGATGAGGTGCAAAGGAAGTACCCATCTTTGTTTGCCTTAGATTTTGGGGGTGAAATCCCTGTTAGGGGTTTATAGTTGTAAGGCCCCTAAACTTGCTTAATGAGTTGAATAAGATTAATTACCATAATTGAATTCTTATAATCCTAATATAACCTTGTGATATGCTTTGAAATCATAATAAAAGCTTAAGTTTCAAATTTGGTCCAATTTGGACATTGTTTGAGCAAGTTATGCAATTTTATGCACATTTTGGACTTTTATGCAATTTACCCAATTGAGAGGTTTTATTTACAATTTATCACTTGCATTATGTTATTTGGATATTCTATCATAATTCGTGAGCTTGTTGATCCATAGTGATCCTATTTAAACCTTGGTTTGAAGGTGTTTTCTCCAAGGGTATTTTAGGGTTTTCCCCTTCACAGATGAGCTACCTTTAGTAGCTATCAACTAATGAATTATTTGATTGGCTGGGAAATTTGACAAAGGAAAGATAAGAAGGTATATACACATGGTAGGGGATCTACTTGTGTGTGTGCTTTTATATTCTTAATAAATTAAGGCCATGGACACTTAGGATAGATACTAGAACTTCAACTTTTTCTTTTTCTTTATCTTAAAGTCTCATATACTTATCCCCAAGAACCAAAATGAGCCATTTTCTCTCCACCGCTTTCCTCCTTATCCCAACCTCATTCTCCCTCAGTTCTGCTGCGAATGTTTCTACCCAAGAAAGAAGAAAGTGGGGATCTTCTTGGAAAAAGGATCTAGGGTTGCAACTGACTTCATTATATAGTTGAAAAATCTTCCTTCTAGTGATATTGACCTAAAAGAGTAAGAATTCCCTTCTTTCCTCTGTTTATTTCTTTGTTATCCTTCCTCCTAGATTTCTCCAGGTCATAACCTTGTTGTTCTAGGGTAGAAATTGCTTTAAAGCTCTAAAACCCTACCTTTCTTGCTCCTTATGCTTAGGGTTTGCTCATTTGATGAAGAAAGGTGCTAGATGGACGAATTCATAACTTATTCTTGGATTTTCTACCCTACCTGCTCGAGTTTTCTTCTGTTTGGGGTTTCATCTTCTCATTATAGGTAAGTTTTATAACTTTCTCCATATTTATTGCTTATCATAAGCTTTCTAGATCATGTTCTTGCCTGAAAATGATGATTTATGCACTAAAATGCTATGCTTGACTTGGATTTCGATTTTTATAATGCTCCCTATTCTTATTTCAGTTCTAGATGAACATGTGATCATGTGTACATAATTCCTAAGGTATAATATGACTTATATCAGGTTGGTTTGACAACCTATGGTGCTAAGCACCTATCAACCAATGGTCAATTTTAGGGTTTTAAGCTGATTTCTTCCATAAACCCATGACATGATGATGGTACCATTGCAACAACCCTATGGTGTTATCTTTAGGACAACTGATGGTCATGATAAAAGGTGTCATATGATGGTGACAACCTATGTTCACCCTCTTAGGTCAGGTTTTGGATCAATTAGAAGTATAATGATCAACCATTATGTACCCTACCGATGTTATCAATCAATGATGACATCAGCTTAATATTTGATGTTGATTAATGAATATAGTGTTGATCTAACAACTTATGGTGATTTAATTATCACTAATGATGGAGTATCAAGTATCTACAACCTATGTTAAGTTAATCATTGTAGTTGTAGAATCAATTAAGCCTTAGACCAATGGTTTCTTGGGTCACTTGATGCAATGGTCGGACCTATACTGTAATTGATGGTTTTAACATATGAACTTGACCCAATGGTCAAGATCTAATGTTTATTCCTCCAATAATGTGGAATGATGGCTAATGTAATATGTTGGTCCTAATAATGGGATTTAGATGGTTTCCTTTATATGATCAACTTAAGGAGCTTACTTGTTGACAATGAATGGCATGTTTTAACTGAACAGTCGATTGTGGGTTTTACCCTACTCTCAATGGAACTTTGTGTGTTATAAATCAAGGTATGTCTAGGGTTAGATGATGACTCTTTCTAGAGCACAAATCAAGGACTTCATAGGTGGTTTATCCAATGGTGTTTACTTATATAAACAACCAATGGTCTTACCTTTTAAATATCTAACAATTCTGGGTGACATTTAGTATGGTGATATGGGTTGAATGATGATGGAACAAATGGAGGGTTACCCTTAAAAAGGTAGTCTTACCTATTCACTCATATGAATATAAGGGATGATAACCATATTGTATGGATATGTAACCCTAATGAGGTATAGCTGTTATACCTAGCTTTAATATAACTAAATGATGGTCATTGGGTATGAATAGTCATTGAATGACTAATACAATCATGGAGTACTCTGTTACTGTTGTTGAAACCCTAGTATGCTATAACCTGATGGTTACACCTTGATTTATGTGTTGGTTCATACTTGAGAATGTTATGGAATGTGATGGTGATTCTTCACCTTATGCATCATGATGCAATGGGGATGCCCCAAGTTAGGGTTTGTGTATGAGTGTTGATTAGTAACATTAATATAATTTATCTTGTGAACCTAACTCTAATGCAAATAGATAAACATGAGTATTCATGTTTAACATTCTTATATGATGGAATGATGGTGGAATAACCTACTTAATATGATCATAACCTTGATATGTTAATTGGTGGTTATCATAGCCACATGGTTGATACTTTCTTATTCTAAACATGTGCAATATGAATATTATGAGAGTTAATCATATCTATATTCATTTCAAGTTGATGTAATAAATGAATGTTCTTAATCTTAATATAACCCTGCTATGATTGTTTATGAATATCTCCTAGCTCATTAATGTGATATTGTGTTGATCTGGTATATTATATGTAAGTGATATTGTTGGGCCTTGTTATAAGGCATACAAAGATAATGATGATCTTGCATAGAATAATATGATGGTCTTAATGACCTTTGGGCATGGTTGAGCCCTAAATGAGGTCTAATCCTCTTGTGTTGATAAGTGTTGATACCCTGTGATGTTGTGAAAAGGATTTTATATCCTGTGATAGTATGATGATCTTAAAGACCTTTGGGCATGGTTGAGCCCTGAATGAGGTGTAATCCTCTTATGTTGATAAGGGTTGATACCCTGTGATATTGTGAAAATGATTTATATCTTGTGATAGTATGATGACTAGTGTGGTCTCATGAATGGCAAGTGAATAGTATCATGTGATGATGAGATGAGAAATTATGTTTCACACGTTTTATATCTTTTAAAAGTTGTGATATTTATATGCTTTCTAGAAGTGAATTAGGTTTTGTATGTCCACTTGTTTGAGGCAGCCTTAATTCACCCAATTGGCATAACTAATCAAGTGCAACTCTAATCATGTAGTGCCCTATGCCATAGAGCCATTTTCAATGTCATAACTTGCTTCATGGTGAAATGAGTATTCCTAAGGGAAACTCGGAGTGCATACTATTGAGTATGTGGGGGTGGAAAGTTGAGGATATATCCTTGTCATCCACAATGCAGATTGTGGAGGTTGGTTATGGTCATGCCTCATACATGTGATGTGATTGAGAACGGTCACGGTCGTGTCTCGGTGATTATAACATGATGTGATTAGAGTACAAGTGTGGTTGTACCTCAGTGATTGGGTTTGAATACCCTGGTTTCTAGTGTCGTGACCTATACCAAGGTTAGACTAGTGGTTATAAACTTGATTATATGTCGTTGTGGTGGTAGCTTTGACTGATATGTCACTACCTTTTTACTCGTACTGACCGAGGGGAAGAGATCTTAGGATACTGGCACTCCTCAATCTTGTATGGAACCGAATAGCCCTTCGCAGGGGTAGGTTGGACTTTGAATGGTACGATTCAAATTCCTCAGGGCATAATAAAAGATGTAATACAACCGTGTAGCATATTTTTTTAGGGTTATACACAACATTTCACATTGGATGATAACCCTTGTTTGTTATCTTTACATAAAGATGATGCTTAGTGCAATTAAGAGATAGTAGATACACTTAGGTTGTGGATATTCTTAAGATTATAGATGCATATATACAGTAGCTATGCTTGTGTTGATAACTATACTGCTACTGCTGATTATAATCATGATGCTAGCTATCTCATGTTATTAGTTATGTTTAGCATGTTGTCCATGCCTTTGTAATTAGAGATGCATATACTTCTAATCATGCTTATCCAGATAGTTGTGCTTGTGTTTTTAGCTCTTCTTATGATGCTGATATGTTCAACCAATTAGACATGCTCATGTTGTTAGCTATGCTATGTTACTAGACTTACTCATGATACTAGATATGCATATGATACTGAATTGCTTATATTGTCAACAGTACTGCTGATCTTATTTGTTATATCTAATTAAACTGCTTAACTATTTAATTACTTAAAAATGTTGTAATCAATAAACATTGTTGGAGGTTATATCTCTTGTTGGGACATGGGTCTCACCCTTGTGGTTTGCCACATTTTTTAGGTAATTGAAAGTGATGAAAACAAACATGTGACAGCAAGGAGGAGTTATAGTAATGAATCTTTGAGAAAGTTGATTAGATGTCTACTATGTCCTAGAGTCATCCATGTACTCTTAGGTCCGGGCAGGAAAAGTTTGTATATGGTGTTTCGAACGAATCAAAATTTTGTTAGCATGTTGATGCTTGTTTGTGTGACATATATGAATATTGTTCTCCTATGTATATACATTGTGGCTAAGGTGATAGATCAATTTGTATCAAATTCTTAGCATAGTATGGATATAAGAAAGATGTTGGGCTCTTATGCAAATGTTTTTGAGCTGGTGCTGATGTTGAAATCAGTTTTTATTTACCCATATTTTTGGGTATGTAATTAATTAGTGATTGGTTGTGTTTTATACTTTGAGTAACATTTAGTGTAACAGGTTCTCACACCAACAACCAAACATATTTTTTCTTGCACACTTTGAACAATATTATCAACTGAGTTTACTTTTAGAAAACTCGACCGAAGGTACTATGCGAGTAAACAATTTTGAGTTTTTAGTCAATTTTATCCTTGATAAAACTTGATTGACAACTTAGGATTGTTTTGTAAGTGTAGGGTTTCGATTGAGTTTTTCCTGAGGAAATTTGGTCGACCCTGGTAGTTACCAAGACCCACACATGGTTGTCAGTCGAGTTTCATGTGAGTGAAACTTGGCCGGTGAAAGTGCATGTGATGAATTTGGAAAGTGTCATAAAAATGCTTAAATATACAATGTAAGTACTCTTGATTTTTTCTAAGGTTAATTACAAGTCATACAATCATTATAAGTGATTAACAACATGATTCTTCTAATTGAAGGCATTTTCCACAAAAGTGCACTTGTATTCATTTTGGCTTTTTTTCTCCAAGTTAGGATGTGCATATTTAGGCATTTGGAGTGTGTCTTGCCTAATCTAAAATCACTCTAGTAAATCATTAGGCACAAATAAGTGTGATGGTTAGTTATCGTCAAAATAAGAGTTTAGTCAATATAGACCTTGAGTCAACATTCTCCCCTTTTTTGAAGATGACAAACCATAACATAAATGTATCGAAAGCAATTAAGTAATATCATACCTTTGAAGAAACCTAGGGGTTTCAATCAAATTGAATTCATATGCCCCCCTCAATTGATGCTCATGGAGTTCTTATACTCCCCCTCAATTGATGTTAAATCTCTTGCATGGTTAGCTGTTATAACATTTATTAAAACTATCTTCTACTCATATATGCTTCTCACATATGTTTTCTCCCATTTACATAAGAAATCTCTTCTCCCCCTTTTTCATTTAAAAAAGTAGAGGTTGAAGATATAAAACATAATTTTTTTATAAAAGGGAGTGTAGAAGAGCAAAAACTAAGAACTTGTCCAAGAACTGTATGTAAGACAAATCAAGACATGTATTAGAACAAAATTAGATGTGATTCTAGGAAATAATCAAGACAAGTCTATGCAAGTAAGTAACTCAATATAGTAGATATGAAAGTCAAGGAACAAGCTTGAGTATCTATGAAATAAGATACAAGCATAGCATATGGTTGGATACCAATTAATGTGTTAGATACCAAAAGATGAACAAGGTTGGAACTACATGTATATGAACTACTGATAGATGATATCACAAGTTAGAGCTACTAGTATGATATAGACCATAGATAAGATGCACAAGTTAAAGACCAAGATATGATTAGATGTAGAAAGATATCATAACAAGAAGATATCTAATTCTACAAGCATGAGAGGATATTACTCACTAGAAAATATGCATCCTTACCAAAAGATTATTACCACTAAGAATCTTAAGGTTGTAGGAAAACCAGATGTACAACTATATAGATGTATCAAGTTAGAGCACAATTTGAGATACAACCAATAGATCTAAAGAGATCATAATCAAAACATGGATAATAACTTAAGACAAGTAATTGTAAGATATAGATACATCAATTTAGAGCAATTAGAAAGATAGATTTGTATGAAAGATAGGAAATTTATAGCATGGCAATATGCACTTATAAAGGTGCCAAGTGGTTTGCCATAAAATAAGGGTGTTTTTGAGAAAGTCTACTTGAGAGGGAAATTCTCATACAAAATGCCATTTGTATATTTTGTTCGTTGTTTTTGTTGGTCGAGTTTTTGGTTTGAACTTCTTGGATGACAACATCTATTGGAAACACTCATTGGTACTTGTCGGTCGGGTTTCTCTTAGGACAAACTCAGTCAACAATAGTTGCTACCAAAACCCACATATATTTCAGAAACACATATCTAAAGGTACAATAAAAATATAAACGATGTACAAACATGTATAAAAAATTGTAAAGCATTGTGCAAGCGTCAAGGATAGTCTTTGAGAAAGAAGGTGATGAGAATCATAATATACAAAAATTGACTCAAAAACCATATGTAAAGTGCATACAAACTAGACAAAAACAAGCTATAATTCGATACGAGAAAGAGTAATATTACCTCTGTTCTTACCATTTCTTTTCGACTTTTTTCCATCCCAAACACATATCACCTTTTTTATATTATGTGTATTTAGAAACCAATTTGCAAATCAGTAGCTCATGTCATATATGAGTGACCTACAAGAAGAAATATGAAATGGTTATGAATCATATTTTTGGGTCTGGAGGGGTTAAGCTTAATAACCCAACTCCTATTTCTCTTGGGTGCTTTCTTAAAAGGGAAATATATAGAGTAATGACCAATACCATTTTAATGACTACATGAGCACGTATCCCTTAAACTAGAATATTCGTCAGTGAATATTGAAGGTCCTTTGTCTTTGTTGTTCCTTTGGCTATTATCAAATCCAATACCATCTCTACCCATTTTTCGGTAGTATTATCTAGGATTTGATTAAAATTCTTTTAATCATCTAAGAATCTTTGCAAAGAGGATATCAAACTATCATTATCATGTATAAGAGAAGTAATAGTAGATGGCATGTCCACAATCTTTTCTCTAGCAATATAGGTTTCTAAGCAAAGTGTGTTGGTCATATAAGAATCTTTTTCAATATAAAGAGCAGCAATATTATTCTCTATACTATTAGAACTAGAACAAGATTCAAGAACATTGATTTTAGCAAGAAAGGAAACATTTTCTTTTTCAAGAAATGTAATCTTAGAAAGATAAACACTATTTTCAGATTTTATTCCTTGTAAAACAAAGTCTTTGTCCTCATTTTCAGTTCTAAGAATATCAATATCAAGCATGAGAGAATTCACAATTTTAGTATGCTCTTCATTAGAACTAGGAATAAAAGGTTGAGATTCTAAAAACTTAATCGTATCATTAAAGCTAGCATTTTCAAGTTTAAGAGCATCTACTTATCTAATATAAGCATTTTTTTCAATCTCAACACTATTAAATTTCAATTATAGTTCCAGATAATATTTTTGAAGATTGTAAACATCATCTTGCAAGTAAATTTTAGCATTTTCAATATCATCTTTTTCTTCATGAAAGTTATCAACAATCTTGTCAAGCTTTTTATTTTTATGCTTATAGACTTAAGAGAGGCATGAGTACCATTAATAATGGCAATTAAAGATTCTTTATCTAATGAGCTAAGATTTACCTCATTTGAGTCTTCATTTGAACTTGACAAGAAAGCTAAATGGCATTCTTCACCATCACTAGAGCTTAAGCTAGATCCTCCACTCGAGTCTTCACTTGAGCTTGAGTTGGAGGAGTCACTACAACTTTTATGCCATTTCTCCTTCTTCTTGTGCTTCTCTTCCCTTCTCTTGTGATGATGGATCTTTTTGCCTTATGGATGATCTTTCTTGAAGTGACCCTTCACTACTACAGAAATAGCATTCAGTGTCACTTTTTTGGGCGTCGGTTATTACGGAAAACTGACGCCTTATATGTTAGGCGTCAGTTGTTTAAGAAAACCGACGTCTATATTCGAAGACCAGCCAGATACGGGTACCGCTTTGTATTCAGTGTCGGTTGTTTATAACAAACCGACGCTTAACGTCGCCCGCGAAATCCAAATTCTGATAAAAAAATAGTGTCATTTCCAGCGTCGGTTATTTAGGTAGAAACCGACGCCTATGTGCGATGAAAATTTGCGCGAAAAGTGTCACCTTCAGCGTCGGTTATTCCCGGATAACCGACGCTGAAGGTGGTTCCCGCCAAACAATTTCATGAAAATATCGTCCAATTGGACGTCAGTTTTGTCAAGCAACCGACGCTAAAGATGTTTAGGCGTCGGTTGTTTTAAACAACCGACGCTATTTGGGAACTTCATAACCCTCGATCGCCCGACTCTTCCCCTTTCTTCTGTTTCATTGCGAGCGATTTCCCTATTTCTCTGCTGCCGCCGATTTCTCTTTGGCGATTTCTTCTTCAGCTCCCCTTCTCCGGCGCCCCCTTCTCCGCCACCACTCCTGCTCGCCGCCGCTCCTGCCGCCGTTGGATACCTGCTAGCCGCCGCTCCTGCTCACCGACGATCCTGCTCGCCGCCGCTCCTTCTCGCCGCCGTCGCCTGCTCGCTGCCACTCCTTCTCGTCGACGATCCTGCTCCTGCTGCTGCTCTGCGTCGCCGCCGCCGCCGCCGCCCGCTCCTTCCTCCTTGTTGCTGCTCTGCGTTTCCTTGCTCATGTCCTAACTGTGCTGCTCACAAGGTACTAGCATCAAGCCCTTCCTCTGCCATTCTTTCCATTCAGTAACAGTCTCATCTCCTCGTTCCACACCATAACTTGGCTGATGTCAAGCCCATGCTCAAAAACATCTACCTATTCTCATCCATGTTCGTGTGGCATTCCCATTTTCAGGAGTCAATGACCATCCTTTACAGAAATATCTGCATCTCAAGCATAATTGATCCAAAAAAAATACTGCTAACTAACATGATTTAAATTGGTATGATGCATAATATAAATCCATTTTTTTACTTTTGGGGTTGCGCCTTATACTATTTGATATCCTTGATTTTATCTTCTATCCTAAATAAAATTAAGGGACCCATGATTAGAAAACAATTCCAAACTTGGCACCCACACTAATTGGAAGGAAATAAAATATGATTATTGAAATGCACATTTGTGATGTGATACCTTTTTTAGGATGCATATATTAGATTCAACCTTTGAGACATCCTTTTATGAGTTCCAATACAATTAAGGTTTCATTTCATTGCCATTGTATGTATTATAATATTACATCTTTCACATAAAAATTAATTAAATTGAATCCTATTGGAACCCTAATTTAAATCCTAATTTGATTTAAACTTGTCCATTCTAGCATCCTAATTTGATTTGATTAAACCCTAACATTGTTTAAACCCTAACATCAATTGTGATGAAACCCTAACATGTACATATCTATTATTGTGTTTGTTGGCCTAGAAACCCGTCCAAGATTGACTCATTAGGAGTAAATCTTGGATAGTCCCCGGTTTGGGACTGTTCTTGAACACCTAATCTCACTTAGGATGTAAGTGTATAATGTGTATTGGGTTTTCGAGAAAATTTCGGTAGCATTTCCCCGTTTGTTCTCTAAGTACATATGTACTTAGAGAACAGCGGGGAAATGCTGCCGAAATTTTCTTGAAAACCAAATACACATTATACACTTACTAGTGAGATTAGGTGTTCAAGGATGGGATAGGTGGTACACATTTATTATATATAAGAATGACATCAAATGTGTTTGTTGGCCTAGAAACACGTCCAAGATTGACTCATTAGGAGTAAATCTTGGATAGTCCCCGGTTTGGGACTGTTCTTGAACACCTAATCTCACTTAGGATGTAAGTGTATAATGTGTATTGGGTTTTCGAGAAAATTTCGGTAGCATTTCCCCGTTTGTTATCTAAGTACATATGTACTTAGAGAACAGCGGGGAAATGCTGCCGAAATTTTCTTGAAAACCCAATACACATTATACACTTACTAGTGAGATTAGGTGTTCAAGGATGGGATAGGTGGTACACATTTATTATATATAAGAATGACATCACATTATACGCTTAGGTTGTAAGTGTATACCCTAATCTTTTCCTAATATATACTTGTTTCCTAATATATACTTGTTTTCTCTGATCATAGAATGGATAGATCATGGATGTCCATTCGTAATCGTTGCACCCCAGAGTTTATATCTGGTCTTGATCAGTTTGTTAGATTTGCCGAGGAACATAGGAAGAAACCTATAGATAGGTTCTACTGTCCATGTAGGCATTGCGGTAACAACTTGAAAGTCAACACTGGTGAGGAAATCAAAAGTCATGTCATGTGCAACGGGATTGTACAAGGCTATACAGAATGGCACTGGCATGGAGAGATTTCAAAATCGAAACCAGTAGATGTCGATAGCAGTGCTTGGGTGGAAGAAGAAATTGCCTCCGATGACGTAAATGTGAACGAACCAGTTCCAGCAGACATTGTTGATGCGATGCTGGATAGTTGTAGGGTAGAGCACACCGATCCACCTCCTATCTTTACAAACATTGTGCATGATGCTGAGATACCGTTATACACAGGCTGTGCTAAGTTTACGAAGCTTAGCGCTGTGTTGAGATTGTATAAGTTGAAAGCTAACAATAGATGGAGCGACAAAAGCTTCACTTCATTGTTGACTTTGTTGAAAGAAATGCTTCCTGAAGGAAACGAGCTTCCAATCTCAACATACCAGGTAAAGAAAATGTTGTGCCCAATGGGAATGGAGGCCAAGAAGATACACGCATGCCCGAATGATTGTGTATTATTTCAAAAGGACTATGTAGATTTGAAAGATTGTCCAAAATGTGGTGCGTCACGGTATAAATTGACGACTTCGGGGGAGTCCAAAACTGGTTCTCCTGCCAAGGTGTTGTGGTATCTACCTATAATATCACGGTTTCAACGCTTGTTTGCAAATCCGAAAGATGCGAAGAATTTGAGGTGGCATGCAGATGTTAAGAAAAATAATGATGGGATCCTACGACATGCGTCTGATTCCCCACAGTGGAAGAAGATTAATCTATTGTACCCTAAATTTGGTGAAGAAGATAGGAATCTAAGACTTGGGAAGTGAAAATGTTGGGACCAGTTTTCTTGCATTGGATGTATCCCTTTGAACGATACATGAGCGTTTTTAAAGGTGATGTTCGAAACCGTTATCGGCCTGAAGGGAGTATTATTGAAGGTTATGTGGCGAGAGAGGTTATGGATTTTTGCAATGACTTTCTCAGTGGTAATGACACTCCTGATAATGACAAGAATATTGAGGAGGGCAAAGGAATTTTGGGATCACGGGTGAAAGTAATCAGCCGTGAGCAGTTGGAACAAGCTCACTTGTATATTTTACACAATATGGACGAAGTGAGTGTTTATATCGAGGAACATACCAATTTCATAAAGAGACAACATCCTCGAGCAAGTTCAATGTGGCTTGCTAGAGAGCATAATAAGACTTTTACTAAGTGGTTTGAAGATAAAGTCTTACATCAACTATCTCAAACACCAAATGATATTACAGAAACTATCAAATGCCTCGCCTTTAAACCAAAACCGAATGTTATGTCTTATGAAGGGTTTGACATTAATGGATTCACATATTACACAAAGCGCCAAGATGATAAGAGTGTCGTCCAAAATAGTGGGGTCACTCTTCAAGCGTCGACTATGTACTTTGCAAGTGCAAAGGATAAGAGTCCACGTGAAGCTAAAATGTCATATTACGGTGTCATTGAGGACATTTAGGAGTTTGACTACATAGATTTCAAAATTCCGCTCTTTAAATGTAATTGGGTTGATAACACCAAAGGAGTTATAATGGATGAATTGGGTTTCACTTTGGTGAACTTTGAAAAGATTGGAGAGAAGGGTGAACCATTCATATTGGCATCACAGGCGAAACAAATATTCTATATCGATGATCCTGTGAATGATAAATGGTCGGTTGTTCTTCATGGTAGAAGACAGTTCATTGAAGATCATATAGATGAAGAAGAGTACTATGATAAGTATGATGACTCCAGTCCATTCTCAGTTGGGTTGCCCACTCCACAAAATATTGAAGCTAATGATGACTTATATGTGCGCGGAGATCACAATGAAGGATTGTTAATTGATAAAAGATCACAATTTTAGAGACATGTATGTTAATACAAATGCTAAATGTTTGCCTTTTTCTAGTTAATACAAATGCTAAATGTTTGCATTTTAAATGACATTTTCAGATGGCTGACCATGATGAGCATGATGTCCATGATGAGCATGAAGTCCATGATGAGCATGCTGTCCATGACGAGCATGGCGAGGATAGTAATGTAAGTTCTAAAAACATATCCTGTATTTCTATAAAATTCATTATCTTCTAGTTATGTCAAGTCCATGATGAGCATGTTGTCCATGACGAGCATGGCTAATTTAGTGTGTTTTATTTTTGTCAAATTTTAGGTTGATGCACCTGTACCCACTGAAGCACTGGAGCAACTTGATGCGCATCACCAAACACTTAACAAGAAAAGGGGCATCACTCTGTTGAAGAAGTTATTAGCGCTAAGTGGTAGCGGATCCAAATTGGTGGTGGAGTTTGATAATGGAGGAAATCCAATTGGAGTGAACCGCAATAATTTTGTAAACTATCTTGGGTGTACCACTCGGAGCCATTGTGGTGTTGAGTATGACAATTGGCATAAAGTTCCTCAAGGGAAAAAAGACTTGATATGGAAGGATTTATGCGTGAGTTATTATTATTTGCAATTCTATTTTGTAGATTACAAATTCTATTATTTGCAATTCTATTTTGGATACTAGTTAATAACATTTCTATTTTACAGAATTTGTTTGCATTGGATGAGAAGTTGCATCGTAAAAATGTGATGCAACGCGCTGGAAAGATGCTTAGGAATTATAGGACAAATCTGAACAGAGAATACATAAAAGAGGGTGATAAGAAGAAGAAGTCAGCCCTTGAACAATGGAACTTCTTGGACAAAGAAGATTGGGACAATTTTGTTGCTTCAAGAAAATCTGAAGAATTCAAGATATTAGGCGTCACTCCCAATTTAATTAATATACATTGTATTCACCTATTCAAGATTAACATTTAGTTCTACTAACCAAATCTTTAATGTGCATACTAACTAGGCCCTCAGTGACGCACAAAAAGCAAGGCGTGCACTGAATGTGCATGACCACACTATGGGTCCAAAAGGCTATGCAAGCGTTCGCCAAAGACTACAGGCGGAGTCTGCGGCTACTCAGGAGTCTGCTCCTACTCAGGAGTCTGCCACACCCATGCCTCGCCATGATATCTGGATAGCTGGCAGGCAAAACAAGAAGGGTGAAATAAAGAAGCCTGTAACTGCTGAGGCGGCTGCAAAAATGGTAAAATTAACTCTTAGAGAAATCGTTTGAATATTGATTATTTGTGGTGTTAACTTACCAATTTCTATTTATGGTGATTAGCGGGAGCTGCACGAGCAGAGGAAACAAGGCACGTTCATCCCTCAGGGCACAAGGGATGAATTGACAGTTGCTCTGGGTAACCCAGAGCATCCTGGACGTGTTAGAGGTGTCGGCGCTGGTGTTGGCATCAAAGAATTCTTTGGGCCATCCCAGCGCAAACCCAGAGCGGGACTTTCTCAAGAAGAGGTAACCTATTCTTTTTTTAGAATGTTACTGCAAAAGGAAATTCATTAATAAGAAGCTAATGTTTCTTTTATCCATGTATAGGAGAATAAGAGAGTTGAGGATTTAGTTGCTAAGAAGGTCAACGATGTAGTTGCTGAGAAGGTCAAGGAAGAATTGTTGCGGTGGCAGGCATCTCAGGCTTCCAATATGCCTATGGCGACCCACTCTTCTCCTGATGCACAGACTGCGAGTAATCCTGGAGACCCATCGCCTAGCACGTCTGCTGTAAGTATTGTTTATGACATTGTAGCTAGTCTTTTCAAGATGATATGTTTTCAAGATTATATGTATATATGTATAACATTCTTTACGTAAATTTGTAGGCATTGAAGCCATGCCGCTTAAGAATAGAAGACTATGTTGTTGCAGAGGCGCAAGCTTACCCGTCCCTTCCTGGGGAAAGGTTTCACGGGACTCCAATGCCACAGGGCTATGTTCGTGTGGGCCCATTACGTGTGTTACCCGATTGGAGGGAAGTTGAGTTGCCATATGCCCACCCAGATATTGATACACTTGGTGAGGCAGAAGGCGGGGTCATATTGTGGCCCAAAGCAGATGTCGTCTACACGACTGAAATTGTAAGATAAATTTACATTGATTTAGACTGTTAATGTGTATATATTATGTCAACTGATCTGAAATTATATATACAGGTTAAAAAGAAGACACCAGGAGCACCTAGGCCTCCACCTCCACTTCCCGCATTACCAACTTGGGTTCCAACTGACCTAACATACCCGTTAGGTTCTGCTTGTAGGGGAATGGCATGTTGGCTACGTGCACATAATATACATTGCCCTATAATAGTTTCATTAGATGCAGATTATGCAGGTCGATCATACGATAGCTCTTTATTTATACAAGATATTATTGAGATGTTTATGTATGATTGGCTGAATACATCAATGATAGAGACATGGATAAGGTGAGATCTTGTTTATACATCCATATACCTTGTGTAAGATCCGGTGATCTGGTTTCTTATATATTAATGCATACGTAATACATGTTTTGCATCTACTTAGTCGAAGATCATTGCAAACAATTTGCATTTGATCATGTGGGATTTTTGATTCCATCATTGATTAGTATGGTAGCTAAAGACCCTGATAATGTTCAACAATACTGTATAGATGCTTTTACAATTTTTGGTCAGCAAAAGAAGACGATAATAATAGCTCCATTCAATGTCAAGTAAGTTTACTTTATTTATAATTTGGACTTAAGAAAATTCCATTTTTATTGTGCATTTTGAGTTATTAATTGTTAACTTTTTACCTCTAGCGGTAAACATTGGGAGTTACTAGTTATTGTCCCCGGGACGTTCACTGTTTATTATCTAGATCCCGCGGGAAGTACATTAAACACTAAAATTGGACACGTAATGAGAATGCCATTATTCTGGTGAGAAATATTTCATTTTTGTATCTGTTACCATCTGTTATTACATTACTATTTACTTATGTAATTTACTGTGTTATATTAACATGTAGGGGTTTAGATGCATTCAAAAAGGCTGGAGGAACGGTCCCAAGGAAAAAGAACCAGCCAATAAATTGGGAGAACGTACAAGTAAGTTCCCGACTCCAATGTATATATTATTGATGTGAATTGTGCTTAGTTGTATGATTTTGTATGTTTCAATTTATAGTGCACTACACAAGACAATGGCTGGGCATGCGCATACTATGTGATGTGATTTATGCAGATGATTATCAAATATGCCACATTGGACATCGATACCATACATGAGGTATTATATATAGTCTCATTAGTTAGTATGAAATATATCAATCTTATCTTATTTTTATATTATTACTTATATATATACATCATTCTCTTTGCAGGTGTTTAAAACTGACAACACTACAGGTAAACGCTTAAAAAATATACATGCTCCATATACGATGGAAGCATTAAATGAAGTAAGAGAAGAATGGGCAAAAGCCATACAAGCAGTGGCAACTGTAAGATATAATTGGGATGTTGATAGCGATAATGAATGATACTTTGTAAATGAATATTTTTGAATGTTAATATATGTATTTGAATGTTTCTATATGTGTGAATGTGAGAATTGAATTGATGTCTGAATGTATGTACTTGTGTGAAATTTTCTTTGTGACTTTTGTAGGTTTGCGGCCTGTTTGTAGGCTGATATCAATGGATGTCGTAAACCTGCAGTTCAGAAAACTGAACTGCAGGTTCTCATCCTGCTGACCAGCCACAGCAGGCCTGCAAACTGATATGAAAAAAAATATATATAAATAGGCGTCGGTTATTTATAGATAACCGTCAGCAAAGACATACAGCGTCGGTTATTTATAGATAACCGACGCCTGATGTGGCCAAAGCAGTCCTGGAAATGGCGTCGGATATTCGTTTCAAACCGACGCCTATTTAAACAACCAGGCGTCGGTCGTTTGGTATATAACCGATGCCAAAAGGGTTCGCGCCACAGAAAACGGCGTCATCTGGGACACTTTATGCGTCGGTTATCAACTAAAAGACCGACGCTACATGGAATATAGGCGTCGGTATTTTAGTAAATCATCGACGTAGAAAGTGCCATAGATGACGCCGTTTTCTGTGGCACGAACCATTTTGGCGTCGGTTTTCTACTAAAAGACCGACGCCTATAGGTTAAATAGGCGTCGGTTAAAAAACCGACGCCGAAGTGTTCGACCTTTAGCGGCGCCCACATAGGCGTCGGTCGGAAACCGACGCCAAATGGGGTTAAAAGACCGACGCCAAATGGGGTTTCTGTAGTAGTGCTTCTTTCCACATTTGAAGCAACAGGTGGAGGAAGAAGACTTGCTTTTATGAAGTCTACCTTTGGAGTACATAGAACCGTTTACAACTTGAGAGGATGGAGAAGCTTGACTAAGGATAGCTTCAATTTGGGCTTTGATTTCAGACTTATTCATTCTCTTGATCTCTTTCTCTTCTTCCCTCTCTTTTTCCTCTTGCCTTTCAAGTTTAACTTCATGGGCTTGTAGATTTCTTATGATCTCTTCAATAGGAATATCACCAAAAGACTTTGTTTCTTAAATGGAAGTCGCCTTAGATTCCCACTGTATAGGAAGAGACCTAAGGATCTTTGAGTTTATCTTTCCTCTATGCATAGGATAACCTAGGACGATAAGACCATTTATAATGATGTTGATACTAAAGTAAATTTCATCCACTCTTTCTTTCTTTCCCATCTTAAAGTTCTCAAGGAGACCATTGAGCATAGAGACTCTACTTTCCTTCACTAGCTTTGTCCCTTCAAAAATGACACATAGCTTTCTCCATACCTCATAGGCTGTCTCAGAAGAAGAATTATGGTTGAACTCAGTGGAGGAAAGAGAGGTGTACAGAATGTTGATGGCTCTAGCATTTATGGTTATTTTCTTCAAAGTAGCTTCACCCCATTCTTCTACCTTTGTCTCTGGTAGATTGTATAGAAGATTCACCATTCTCTATAGCTCAAGACTTGATCCTTAGATGTAGAATTATAACCTTCTCTTCCAATAAAGGAAGTTTATCCCATAAAAGATTGGAATGTTTATTGAGTATCTCCCACCTTGATAATCTCCCATCTTCTCCTACTTGTGAAAGTATTGCTTGGAGAAGATCTGATCTGATACAAAATGTTGGATAGGATGATGGGGTCTAGAGGGGGGGTGAATAGAGCTGAAAACACTTAAACCAAATTCATTAGACCTTCAAGGTATATTACAAGATAAGGTTGTTAATATAAAATTTGAGTTCAACTAAACATACATAGAAAGGTAGAGAGAGATTGAACAAGCACAAGCAACACAAGCTATGTGTAGTGGTTTCAAACTCCAAACTAGGATATGTGCGTCCACTACCTAGAGAGGTCAACCTCAACCATGTCTCACTCCTTATATTCCATTATAAGAGTTACAACATATGACCTTTTTAACATACTGAATCTCAGGATCCATTACACAATTTACCCACTTTTATACTTTTCTTTGCCTTCTAGTCCTTTTAGACTCTTCTAATAAATTTCCCATCCTTTTGAGCCTTCTTGGGCCTCAATGTTGAATTTGAGCCTTTCTTGAGGTATAATTCACAAATTACCTACATTTATGTTTATGTAGGGGGTTTTACACAAATAACCCATTTAATGAGATAACTGAGGTGTAATCATGCAATTAGACATTAATGAGATAATATGAGTGGAGTATGTTATTTGGAGCCTTTTATATCCCTATTAGATAAGATATGAGTAATTTAATGTATTTGAGTGTATTTAACCCACTTACTTTCTCTCTCCTCCAAATAGGGAAATAAAGCACTAATAAGAATATTATACGTTGAGATATGACTCATGATGTTTATATGTGACTAATATCTCGAGATATACCCTATTATGTCATTAAAAGATATTCTTTATATTAATTGCTCTTTTTATGCTTTATTATATGCTTTAATAGTCTATAATTTAATTAGGGATCTAACCATGTGATTTTCGAGAAACTAATGGAATAACATCTTTCTAGGTGTTGTGATTAACCCATGGTTAAAATTTGGGGTCGTTTGGACTTAGTTTGACCCTCCAAATGCTTTTTACAAGTTCCCATATAGTTTAACTATAGTAGATGAATCGACATTGTATTCATTGCATTGATTTCATGTGTCACGCACTCGGCCCCCATTGGATCTCGATCCAACGGATCTGAGATCATCTTCAACCTCCAGCCCATCGAACAAGAGGATGCCTAGGCTCCTCCACCTCATTCTCCCTCTCCTCTCCAACATTTTGCAAGATTTAAGTTATGTGGGCTTCGTCTCCTCGAGCCGCATTGTTTAAGCCTTGGCTCGTCGGCTCCCGTGCACTGTGAATGAAATGCCCAAAGGTGTCATCCATGTCTTCTCACCTCCACCATCGTCCCGATGCTTCACAGTTCCTCACCTATAAATACCACCTACCACTCCTCCTTCGGCACCATTTCAAGCTTTTCCAGTTGTTAATTTGGCCCGAAGATCCCCCGCTTAGTCCCGAAACATCCACATTCTCACTGATATTACGGCCCTTTTCCTAGATTCTCATAGATAGCAGCACCCCAATAAAGCATATGGGTGAGTTCCTCTCATCTTGAGCTTCATTTCGAGTACTTGTACGTCTGTTTTGGTTAAGAAACGTGGAAACGCCCAAATGGGCAAGCTCCTTCTCCGCAACCATGGCTGACGCGTGAGGAAGGAGACAACCCGTGAATTTTTACACTTTTTCCCTCACGCACTCCTGCTTTCACGTTTTGATTCCAAGGGAAATTTGGTCTTTGCCGTTTTGTTCCTCGCAAGCCTTTTTAGCCTACATGGATTTTTCTTTCTCTCTGATTGGTCTCGAGCAAATAAATCATAGAAAATCGATACGTTATCAGAAAAATTCAAGTAAATACTCGTTGGAAAGGATTTTTCACGTAGAATCCAAATTTGTGGTTTTTAAGTCCTAATTCTATTTCCTTTTTCGAAGTTTGCCTTGGATGGCATTTTGAGTATGTTAAATGTTCTAAAAATGATAATTAAATCATTTCATCTCCAAATTGAGAAATAAAATATGTTTTCTTAATCAGTGAAACCTAAGTGAGATATTAGTCCTAGTTTTGAGTCATAAATGAGTGGTTTTCGAATAAGGTCTAAAATGGATATTTTCCTTTATACTTTATGCCTAATAAATGCTAATTCATGTGAAATATTTGTAATTAGGGAAAATGATCTTGGATACAATCTAATCAATGATAATGATGGGTATGAATCTCCAATAAGGTATGTGAGCCCTATTTAAGTATGTGAAGCATATTTATGTATGTGGATCCTATTTCAGTATGTGAAACCTATTTATATATGTGCACCCTAATTTATGTAAGAATGTGCAATTAACCTAACCTCCAATTGGGCTTTTATCCAACTCTACATTCATATTGTGCTAGCCTTAGAATATCTCTATTTCCTTTTATTTGGCTCTTTATTTATTTGAATCTTATACTGCCTATGATGGCTCATTTACTTGAAATACTTGAATCTTGATATTGTCAATGTTGGCTCTTTTATATGATTTACTTCATGGGTTTTATTCCCATTTTCTATGATGCAATGTTATTTCCACTACTGCCAAGTGGTTTACTCAGTATGAGGAATTGTTGACCAATTAACTAATGTAGTGTACATGAGTACAAACCACCCATAGAGGGCATGTGTAATTTCACCCTGGGGAATGTGCATTTTATCCCCATATTATATATACTTTTGAGGTTTGGGATGTGCATTTTCCCCTCTCCTCTTGGTTGAGGTCTGGTAGGTGCCTCACCCTACATTAGAATATTTGTTGTCAAAATATCATTCATGCGTGTTGTTTATTATTGTGGTAGATGCATCTTGGCAGAAGTTCTTAAATCTTAATTATTATACTTGCCTCATACTTTTGACTCTCTAAGTATTGTGAATAATTTTATTATGCAATGTTGCACTTTATTAATTGCCCTTATTCCTTTTGATTAACACATACTTTTCTCTCTTTCTTTCTGGGTGATCCCAACCACCCAGGTATAGGAATAGAGTGCACAGTTGAAGCATGGTGAACCAGCCTAAGGCTAAGAATAAAGAGTTCAACCTTGTATCTTGGACATAGTTGCCTACATATTAAGTTGTTTTGTTTGGAGACAAGTTGATTTGGTTTTAGTCTTCCTCTACCTAGATCATGTTGTTGTGTATAAAGTTGTACACCCTTTTTAGGAATTTTTTACAGTACTCTTTATACAATTGACTATAGTCAAAGTTTTAACTTCTGTTGCTACAAAATTGGTGTTTTGTTTGCCATGATTCTTTGGTAGAGACTTTGTGATCTTTACAACCTTCCTTTTCCAGTACAAGGATAACTAGCCTTCCCTTTGAGGATAAGGGAAACAATAATCTAATGAAAGACATACCAATCTATGACCAAGAGTCTTCTACCTTGACAAGTACTTATATACTCTTACGATGAGTCTTCTTCCTTCACCATGGACTTACCCACTCTTACAAAAAGTCTAGCGCCTTCAAGAAATTACCCACTCTTGACTTGGATCTTCCGCCTTTGACTTCACCTTTACCAAGGGACTCCTTCCCTTCTTCTTCTTCACCTCTCTCAGCCAAGAGAGAGAATCTTCATCTTCATGGTAGAAAGAGAGATTGGGAGGTGGAGTAAATGAGAGCCTCACAAGATATACATTTAGGACTAGCTCTCTTTTACAAATATGATACTCACTCTAATGGATGTAGCAAGTGATTAAGCTTAAGAGTGGAACGAGTCTTAGAGGCACTCAATTGTAATATAGGGACCTTCTTAGTTCTTTTCTAACCATGGGATGTATCCCAAGGGATCTTATTTATAGATTAGGTTGCCTACTAGACAGTAGAGACACTTAGGGATGAATTCTAGTCATTTGAGGTGTTGCAATGGATATTTGTTTTGAGTTTTACAACACTCCAATGGTTAGAAATACTTTTTATGCACATTCTGTAGAGTATTGTCAGTTGAATTTAGTTTTGATAAACTGAACCGATGGCACTATGTGGCAAAACAATTTTACTTGTTGGTCGAGTTTATCCTTGATGAAACTCAGCCAACGGCTTAAGATTATTTTGTAAGTGCAGGGTGTCAGTCGAGATTGTCCTGGGGAAACTTGGCCAAGCCTGGCAGTTACCAAGACCTACACATGGTTGTCAATTGAGTTTCATGTGAGTAAAACTTGGTTGATAAAAATGCATGTGATGAATTTTGTAAAGTGTCATAAAAGTGCTTAAATATTTGATTTAAGTGCTCTTGATTTTTTCTAAGTTTAATTACAAGTCATACAATCATTACAAGTGATTCACAATATTATTTTAATTGATTTAAGGTCTCTTCCACAAAAGTGCATTTGCGTTGATTTTGAATTATTTTTCTCCAAGTTAGGATGTGCAAGTTTAGGCATTTGGAGTGTGTTGTACCTAATCTGAAATCATTCAAGTAAAAGCATTCAACATAAACAAGTGGAATGGTTAGTCATCATCAAAATAAGAGTTTAGAAAATTTAGACCTTGAGTTAACAGAACCAAGTTACTTACCTAATGTCACTTATGCACATGTGTTGGAAATAAAATAGTGCATTATGTAAAACTGATATTCTGTATGAAATGCCTACAAGATTTTTATATTATTAGCAAAACCATAGATCAATAAAATAAAATCTAATTTATAAGAAAATACAAATACAATATTCAAATATTACTTCATAGTGAAAAAATTGGCTTAGTTAGTTTGGGAAAAATGATGAAAGAAAAGATTATTAACACTTATATTAGATAATCTGAGCAATTATAACAAAAAAGAGCACAATCATAAAATCAAATTAAAATTTGTATGTATACATACCACTGTAATTATATTTTCATATGTACGTATAATTGTATACAAGTTACATCTATAATTATTACTAAATGTGCTTAATTATACATTGTGCATGTATGCATATAAAATATGTAAACACTGTATAAATCATAACATTCTATATGCTTTTAAGTGTATATTGTATGCTATTCAAAATTTGAACTAAATTTACATAACACAACATAAATATATATTTGTATTCTTTTTATATACACCATAAAATATTTGTCATATATGATATGAGAAACATGTGATATATACAAACTATAAATATATACATACATATAATTATATACATATATAGGGCCAGATCTAGGGGCAAGAGCCCCCACTAAAATAATATATACATTTGAAATAGGTTATATATATGTATATAAATATGTGTACATGTACATTTGTAATATATACTATCATTCCTTGACACATCACGGGTAATTGGTAGATCAGTGGACTAGCATGGCCTTTTTTATGTTGCTTGACTCTAAGACACGTGTTTGAATCCCTTCATGTACATTTTAAATTTTATTGCTGGCAATATATAGGAATTAAGGATGAACAAATTAAAAAAAACACAACTCATCTGGTAGTCTAGTGGCTTAAAATAGGTGCTCTGGTGTGCTTTAGGCTTGGAGTCACAGGTCTAAATCTCTTGCATTACACTTTTGTTACAATCTCTCTCAAATATAAAATGCATATGATGTGACATCTAATATTATTGTCTATAAAAAAAGGTGTCTATGTCAAAAAATATAATCAAAATTGTTACGATCTCTGAGGAAGATGTACAAACTGAATCTAAAATTCTATGCTATTCAATTCTCTTGTAGGAATGATTATGGAAATTGCAATCATTGGCGGACCTTGGTCCATGTTCAATAGTTTCCTGATGGTTTGGAAGTGGAACGATAGCTTTCAACCATTAAATGGCTTTACAGATCATATAGTCACCTGGGTAAGGATACTAAACTTACCCCTTCACTTATATGTGCATAGATCTTTGAGATGGTGGGACAAGCTCTAGGATCACTAGTAAAGGTTGGTGACCATACAATCAAGAAAATGAGAAGCCAGATCGTGAGCCTAGAAATCAAGATCAATACTTCAACTCAAATCCAACCTACAATACTTATCAATGGGTTGGAGTATAAACTCGAGTATGAAGTGTTTAACATGTGGAAAACTGGGACATAGTTCAAAGTCTTGCAACCCCAGTGCAAAGGAATAGGTGGGTTGCAACTCAGATGAAGCGGCTGGGATGAAATGGTCTGGCGAAGATGGGAAGTGACAATAGTACTATGGAAAATATATCCATGCCAAATGAAGACAATGGGAGAAACGTTAAGAGGGAAGTAAACAAGAAGATGGAAGTTGTTATAAACCTATAGAAGTAGAGTCCATAGAAGAAGAGGAAGTGAAGCCTAATTCACAGAAGACTGTGAATGTCAATGCATCCATTCCATACCCTAGGGGGGTGAAGGTGTTGAAGTGAAAGAAGATGACCCATAACTTTGAATAAGAGGTTGAGAGGCATGCTGCTAAATGCACAGATGACAGTGAAGTAAACAAAGTCATAGGTACCTCAATTTTGAATAATGGGTTAGACATTGCAGGTCATCCTGGTACAAGTAAGGTATTGAGTGATGGGATGCATTCAATTGTATTCCCAAATGTTGATGAGGTCATTGAAGGCACATTGTTGCAAGATACTTCAGATCTGAGTGTGGGTGAATGTGAAGATACAGTGACACCAAACTACACTAGAAAACACACAAAAAAGTAAGAGGTGTCAAGGGAAGCAACACCAAATTCAAGCAGTCGTATAACTTGAGGAATGGTCATAGAATCAATTAAGAGGACCATGTTGAAGCATGATGCAGTTGTAGCATGTTCACAACTTATACAGTCTATGATACAAAATCTTAAATCATTTTATTATTACCCCCATCAAGCTACTAAAGTTTCATTTAGCTAGTACTGAAGCCGTCCAGGTTTCCAAAAACCTAGTAAACTATCACTTTAAAAAACCGTATCACTCTCATACTCTTGGGAGGCAAATGGACCTAGCATCCACCATTAGCTCAGGAAAGAGTTGTAATGATACTAATAATACCTTGTTTATTATTTTCAATTCAGGTATACTTTGTATGTTCCTTATGATTAAATAGATGGTTATAGTTTTCCAAAAAAAATATTTGTTACGATCTCTATCACTTTTTCCTCTAAAATATGTATTCTATCACATCTAATATCATTATCTATGATAAAAACAAAGATGTGTATGTCAAAAAAATAATCAATATTGTTGAAAAGCAATGATGATATTGAAGTTTTTCTACATCCTATTTATGTGATGTTTTCAAAATTTGTGATTTTGTTAATCACATAAAGTTTGATTATATGAAAACTTACCATTTGTTTTTCTATTGGATTGAAATAGGTGATCTAGTATGCTTCAGGCTTGGTATCACTTGTTCACATCTCTTAAATTATATTTTTTACAATCTCATTCAAAATCTCCTCTAAAATACATATGATATCACATCCATTATATTATCCACAATAAAAATAAATGTATCTATGTCAAAAAGGATAATCAAAATTGTTACAATGTCTATCAAATCTCCTCAAAAATATGTATAATGTCACATTCAATATCATTATTCATAATAAAAATAAAAATGTATATGTCAAAAAGGATAATCAAAATTTTTGCAAACCCAATAAAGACATTGAAGTTTATTTTCATCCTATTCATGTGTTGTTTCTAAAATTTGTGATTTCATTAATCACATTAAGTCTGATTATATGTAAAAGTACCATTTGTTTTTCTATTATATTAAACTCTTTATGAGAACAACGGTTTTTATTTTGGATATGTTTAATGAGCTAATTATGTTGAACGATTAGCTTCAAACAACTACATACATATAAAAGAGGGGTTCAATAAATCATCTCAAATGATAATCAAGAGATATAATTCATATTCACAATAAGGAGGTGGATGTAATGGTTTATTTATAATATTATACAGAGTATCATTTTTATACTTTTTCTTTCATAACTTTAATCATTCAATTCCTTATGGTTAATTGACATCAATATACTTCAAATATTTTAGATATAAGTTTAAACAACTATATTACATCTTTTGATACCTTTTTGATCCATAAAATAGTTACTTTAATGTTGTTAAATATATATTCTCTTGCTATATATTATACATGGTAATATGATGTTTTAATACTTCAAAAAAATATCACTTTCAGCAAAAATGTAGCAAGTCATTTTAGTGTATTCCCATGCGCTCGACCCTTCATAGTAAAATATTCGGAAACATAATTTATTAATCATAAAAGCATGAGAATATGTTAAAATGACTTGTTAGAAGACCAAACATGATGTACATTGTCACCTAACATTCCTTTTATAATAAATTTTAGCACACCACCAAAAGTTTTATTATCACAATGTCCCCAGCCCCAACTTTAAACTCCTAGCTCTGTCTATATATATATATACATATATATAGATATATATAGATATACACCCACACCTTGAACACCACTTTTGATGATCAGCTGGCCATGCAAGCCAAACAACTGGGTACTAGAAAGACAACTAAAACATTAGATAACTGGTTGGACATCAAGCCAGTTTGGTTGACTTTTTCTTCAAGGAAAGATAAAAGAGTGTAGCATACACTTATCATATGGATTGGTGAGCCCAATGAAACACACATAATATAAAATGACCTAATATTAGTGCAAAGATCTTCCTACTACAACTTCTCACATTTTAGCTTGACTCCAAGGAAAAGAGATGATGAAGGAGTCACCCCGATGATCATCCACGGTGCTATATGGTTACTATGTTTAATCTTCCATGTCTCTGGTCACAAAGATCGTTTGTTGCATACCATGACTCCACATATTCTCTACCAAATTACAATGACCCCCCTCTCTCTTTTTCCTATATATTCTTGATGTTTCTTGAGAAGCAAGTATTCCTTTCTTTGAGGTGTGGGAGTAACCATGCTACCTATTTTTATATTATTTTGTCAATGTCTTTACTTGTACAAACTAACTACATTATGAATCAACCATTTTTCATTTACAATATTGATTGATGAATGTATTGATTATCTATCAGACACTGGATGTAGAAATCTTTGAATCTAGGATGTAGGATATCAATTGTCTCTGGTTAAACTCTTGATGAAAACTTCAAAAGGGTATTCTCTGGGGCAATGGGTAAATGATCTCTAGGATACGTGATGATGGACCTAGAGTGATATTATTAGTTTATAATCCTCATATCAAAATGGTTGAATTATGCATGACTTCACCAATCGATTCTTCATTCTTGTGATGATGTAAATTAGATAGCAGACATAGGTATTTGTAGTGAATCCCAATCACCTTGATGTTTCCATCATTTAATAATTCAAACCTAAAAATCCAATTTTGTGGAACTTTGATGCCTAATTTTACCCTTAATTTCCCCTCTTTATGCAGAATTACCCATATTTCTTCATATTTTTCTCCTAATTACCAATTATACCTTGGTTGGAAGATAATCACTCATTTCTAAGCATATAGATCGCCAGGAGATGGTTTTTACCATGGGGCAGAATGTCCATCATTTTGTAGATCCGATGAGCTTCCACAACCTTAGAACCAAGGAGACACTAGCACTAATTGTTCATTTGTTCCCAACCCGATGGTATCCAACTGAGTTTATATCCATCTTCGGGTGACCGGTCAGGCCTACCATTGGGTTCGGAGACCAATGGTTAGCAAGGTAACCAGTCAGAACCACCACATGATGTCAAAATTGATGGTCTGCTGATGAGCCAGACGTGATGACCGAACGATTACACGCCAACACGTTCCATCAAATGATGGCTAATTGGGACTCAAGGTAGAGCTAAACTAATGGCCAGACTGGACAGTATAATTGATGGAACCTTAGTATATAACTACAAACTGATGGCATTAATGCTGGAAGAACGGTCATTCAAGACTATTAGGCATGTTCCCTGAGGCACATGCTCAGAGGACTTGCAGTGAAAGTAAAGCACCCCAAGCACCGCTTCAAGCATCAAACCAAGGCATACAAATAGAAGACCCCATGTTGTGAAGATGTGGCCGCCACCTGAAGGATATGAAAAAGTGTTTCTGCACAACTACCTCACCATCTACCATCAAGTTATGCCTTCTGCCATCGGTTCATGGCCTCCAAGGACAAGAGTCCCAGGGATAGCACACCTCCATGTTCACCGATCATCTCCATACTTCTTCTTTGATAGAATGAGGGAGAAGGAGCATCCATACTCATTGTCCATACTAGATTCAGAATTGAGAAGCATCCATTGACCTTGACCAATCTGTTGTCTTTGTTGGTGTATCTTCCTTCTTCTCTGAATTTGTCCACCTTCTTTCATTCCTTTGATTCCATTTTGTCTTCCACCCTCATGTCTAACCAAACTTGTAATTATACCAAGTTACTCATCATCATGAGTGGCTAAACGTATAGCTTTAGTTCAGAGTAGCCACTAAGGCTCTCCTAACATGTAAATACTTATATTCATTGATTATATGCTCTTAGAAAAGTTTATCTCCATACTCTTGGTCTTAATGCTCCAATTACATGATTAGCTACCATCTTGTGTTGTTTGATTATTAATGCCTAGAAAGAGTACTATTAACCCATATCTAAGTGTTATGGATTTGGGCGAATGCATGAGAATGTTGGAATGCTTAAGCTACTGGTCATATGGGTTACTTGTGATTGTTTGTTTCCCATCTCCAGAGAGAGACAAACTTATAATCTAGATCTATCATAAGATTGAGAGAGGAGGGAATGGGCACTAATGATGATTGCTTGTGAGCTTGATAAGGGTATATAATGGGTTTGAGTATATGTTGGTGAGAGACCTTGGATGGTGAAACCCAATTTAAGTTTTCCCATCCATAGTTGATACCTTATCTTTTGACTTTCTTGTTCTTTTATTTTACTTCTTGATTTATTTTACTTTTTTGTTTAAGTACCACCATTCCATAAGGACCAAAAAACTCTATCTCACCCATTGTTTGCTGCAACTAAGCTAAGGATCTCAATTCTTAACACATACCACCATCTTCCCTGTGGATCGACCCAATTTACTACATCGGACCCCATATGACCATTGTGGGGGCTTAAGTGTCGAGTTATAAATTTACAAGTTTGATTACTTTAGATCCACTCCATTTCAGATGTGTGACTTAGGTCAGTCAAAACCTTGTTTAGTCATTTATATCTTGATATTTAGTTTAATCAAATTACTCCAACTTTTATGATAAATACTATTTCTAAATTGGTTAATTTGATAAATAATCACCCTTTATTATTTGACCCTAATACTATACTATAATAATATTTGTATTCTTGCAAGTGATGTTTGGTGCCAATAGTCTAGGAGAATGTAGAATTTTAATTCTAAAGATATAGGAAGTTGTCACATCTTCTCTCCCATTTCTGACTCACCATGAGTGAGCCTTGAATAGGTTATGCTGAATAAGGGAGTCGTGATAGTTGTCTTTAACAAGAAGAATGAGTTGATACCCACCTCCACTATAAAATGGTGGAGAATGTGTCATAGTCATATCAATCTCAATAAATCCACAAGGAATCATTTGTTCTTAGTTTTTTTTCTTGATCATGTCCTAGAAAGACTGGAACACCAAGAGTTATTCTTATACTTGGATGGATAATGAAACCTTTATCATATCCCCATCCATCCAATCAAATAGGAAAATTCAACATTCACTTTACCGTTTGGCACATATGATATCAGTCGGTTGACTTCAGATTATTCAACACACCCTCTACATGTTGGTGTTTTGTGTATGCAATCTTCTCTAGATGTACAAAGATAGTCATGGAAGTCTTTATGGTTCGTTTGTGTTATAGATCTATAGTGCAAGGAAGATAAAGAAGGAGTATGACTGCTTGCTATGTGGTTTTAGGGAACAAGGGAGAGGGATGTAGTAGGGTTTATTGTGTATAAGTATGGAGAAAGAGAGGAAGATGAGGGTGGCAATATACCCTAGTGGTATTGGTGGCATATGCATTAGAGCAGGGATCAATGGTAGTGAAACTAAGGGGATGAGAAGAGTTGCAGTGGTAAGTCATGGCAGATATGAAATAGTGTAACTATATTGTGTTGAATACGTTTTCATTGCATTTTTATACTAGATTTGCATCTCAACATAGCATTCTTTTGAAACAAAATATTCTATGGTTGATCAAGGAATGATGAGAAGAGGGGAAGCTTTGGGAGGTCGAGGGGGAATCCTAGCACATGGTAGAGACAGCCACCAGGGGAAGTGATTGGATGGTGGGAAGACAAGATGGAAGAGGGGTTGAAGGAACGATCTGGATTTGGATCACCCACTTGATGGTTGGCCATATGAAAGAATGGAACAAGTATAAGAGAGAATGAAGCAGGGAATTAGTTGAACTTCAGAAGATGGAGTGGAGTCAACAAAAGAACTAGAGAAGCACCAAGAGAGATAGTACAAGAAAAGATGGGGATGGGCATAGAAATCAAACGTTTCCACCACTTATCCATGGAGAAGAAGGTATATCAATGAATACAACGCACTGAAACTTTTAGCCAAGAAACTAGTGGCACACATAAAAGAGTCATGGTTCATCGTTGATGACCAACTAGAAGAAATCAACCCAAAACATGTAGTCTTGTTTGATTAATGTGGATTCCTGGAGATCTTCCTTTCTCCTAAAGTAGCAATGATACTGCATAAACCATTCAATTATGTCATAATAGTGAAGTTGGTTGGGAAAAATATTGGATTCTTGATGCTCAATGAAAGAATCAGATTACTATGGATACATGTGGGAAGGTTCAATATGTATGAGATGAGAAAAAACCATTACATCATACTTTTGTTGTGCGAGAGGGGCTATCTTATAGTAGTGACGGAGGGGGGCCTGGGCTATTTTTGAGTGTGCCTAATGGTATGGCAATGGAACAACATGTTTCAATTGGAAAATCATACACCATCAAAGATAGTTTCTTGGTTAGAATCATGGACCTACTGCTTCACCTCTATAACCAACATATTTTTTATAGGATAGGTCAAGCACTAGGTAAGCTCATCAAAGTGGATGAGTACACAACTAGCTGCTCAAGAAACAAGTTCACTAGACATGTGATTGAAGTTGAAACTAGTGTACCTATCAAGCTTGTGGTGGTTATCGATGCATGTGAGTATAAGGTAGAGTATGAAATTCTACCCGAGCTATGTCTAAGGTGCGGCAAGAGAGGACAAGACAACTAAAGACTACCGGGAGGGATAGGATCTGTCTAAGGTAGAAAAGGTGAAAGAAGTTGGGAGTAGTGGAGGGGAAGGGAGTGGCAAAAATTCAGGGGTAAGATGGAATGATGATGAGGAACTCTTGAAAACAAAATTTAGAAGGAACATACATACGAGAAGGACATAAAAGGATAAAGAGAAACAACTAAAGAAGAAAGGAAATGAAAAAACCAAAACAAACAATCAATTTGAATGTGTTGGAGGAAAGGATAAAGGATAAGAGAAGGAAAAGGAGATGAGAGGGGAGGGGACTTAGCAAGGAATTGTAGAGAAACAATAGGAAAAGAGAAGCAGGTCAAAGAAGAGAAATAATCTGATACTCAAAGTTAATACTTTGAAGAACATCATGGGCAAAACTATGGAAGAGGCTAACATGGATATGCCAAAGGTCACCACAGAAAGAAACAAGACAACTTTTACACTTGTACCAATGGACCCAGAGGGTGACACTATTATTGTCCTCATCAACACAGAGGACTCTACAGAAGACCGAAAGATAAAATTTCTATCTTCAGTTCAACCAATGGAGAAAAAACTCATGAATGATGTAGGTGGAGGGGAATAGGTGAGAAACCCTACAACACACGAGTCTCTTACACAAAGAAGGGAGGTAAGAGGAAGAAGTGGAAGGATGAAAACAAAGTGTATTATTCTTCCATCATGAGGATGATAAGCCAAGCCACAAAAGAGGATGAGGCAGAAAAGGAAAATGGTGGTGGCAAAGCCGGCCGAGGTAGGCAATCCCACATAAAATATCTATGTTTGTCTATGTTTAGATCAATATGCTAGAATGTTAGAGGGATCGGGTGATAAAACCCAAAGTACCCTTGATGATCTTCTATTTAGGCACAAACCAAAGCTGGTAGCAGTCATAGAATCCAAGATTTTAGAACTACAAGTTGAGGCAAGGATAAAAAGGCTAGTTTTCACTCTATCACTTTGAGTGGAAGCCAGAGGTTTCTCAGGAGGAATTTGGCTGATGTGGAAGAATGGGGATTGTGAAGTTGAGATTCTTGAGAGTCATAGTCAATATGTCCATTGTCGAATGGAGGGTATCTTTTTCATTTATGCTAGCATGAATCCTTCACTAACAAAGTTGCTCTAGGACCATATAAAAGATTGAGTGCTAACATAAATGAGGAGCGGCTAGAAATCAATGACTTTAACACCATGTTGGACCCCTCTAAGAAGTTTGGTAATAATAACTTCAACTTTTCTACTATGAAGTTGTTCCAAGAAACTCTTATTGAGGTTACCTAAGTGTTTAGGAGCATCTATAACTAAATTCCTCAAGTATCACCTTATGATACCTTTATTCCCAGTTCATGAGGTTTGTCTAGTTTCTCGTGAAGCATGCTTGGACAATTGTGGGGAATATGTAGTTCTATATTATGTACTATATGATGTGCGGAACTTGCTACCAGGTTCCAAGCATAGACATGATCTTGTTAGAGATGTTCTCTATGATGTAATCAGACACGTGGGAGATGCTTCTAAGAAAGAGGCACCTATAAATTTTTTGACTAATTCACATGATGGGAAATTGACGCTTAGACCATCCGATGTTTCAATTTTTGGTTGGGTAGGAGGTAAACATGCAAGTGTTTATATGACTGGGGTTTCCCTACTGGTGGGATTGGGAAGTGGGGCCTTTGTTGCAGGACAAGCATCACTCAGTGCCACCTCAGCCAAAGTAAACAAGCATGAAATATCATGTATCAACAATGAACATGTGTTTATTCCCTACGATTTTGACACCTTTGGTTTTTTACCACCAAATGTTGTTGAGCTTCTTAAGAGAGTTGAAAAAGTTATGTATAGTAATGTTATGACCCATAAGTCCATGGATGTTGTGTCTCGGAGGATAGGTTTTTCCATCCAAAAAGGGTTGGCGGCTTAGGTCGTTCTCATATAACTTCCATCTCTATTATGTAAAAGTTCCTTTCATAATATTAAAAATAAAAGCTCTCCAATAAAAAAGTAGGGAGACTTCTAAAAAAATTAGATTGTGCGATGACAAATGTTTGGTGGATGAGAAACAATGGGAAGTGGTTGTTTCATAATTTTCCCATAGTTAGTTTTTATCATAACCCTTTGCTTATCAGTTTGAATGTGCCGAAGGCTTCTCCACACTAGTTTAAGACAAAAAAAAATTGCTTAGAATCAGGATCGGGGGTTCAGATATCTATTAGAAAATCAGTGGAAAACTTACCTTTTCTATGATGATGTAGTGAGAGCCAGTCAACCTCAAGTAACCAAGTGGGGAGATACAAATAATAACATTGTTTACAAGACAGGGAGAGATTCTGAAATGCATTAATGAGCTACAACTTCAACTAGAGACACACAGTTTCACTGATATTGAGGGAAGATACCAGGACCTCCAAGGGAGTTTTGAAGATCTCAATCTTAAGGAGGAAGCTAACTTGAGACAACAGAGCCACATGTAATGGCTTAAAAATGGAGAGGCAATACCAAATATTTTCATGCAATAGTGCATTGCAGAAAAATTAAAAATAGAATTACAACAATAAAAATGATTTTAATCAATGGGTTACTTAGGCAGAACCCTTAAAGTAGCTGGTGTATTTACATTTCAAGATGACGTTCACTAAATCCAACCATTCCATGTAAGAATCAATGGACAAGATATCCTACCAATTTAAAGAACTCATTGAGATATAGCAGAAAGGTATCAGTGACTCACCTAAGTAGGAGGAAATTTGTAGAGTTTTGAAACTTATGGGTAAATACAAGGCAGGAGGCCCTAAACCCTGATGGCATTGATGTGGTGTTCATTTAAGATTAATGGAAAACAATCAAACGGTTAGGGAGTATGTTATTGAACCATATGTTGGTGGGGCTTCCGCTAGAGAAAGGCATGGATGAATATGTGGTTGCGCTTATCCCTAAAATTAAGATCCCAAGGTATGTAAAGACATTAGGCCTATACCCTTCAATAATATTGTGCTCAAGTTGACATCAAAAGTGGTAGTTGACAAACTGAAGAGATACATGAATGATTGGGTATCACATGTACAGAGTATCTTTGATCCAGGTCAAAAAATAATGAATAATATTACTTTGGTCCAGGAAATTATACATAGCATGATGAAACTAGGTACAGGTCCTTATATGGTGCTCAAAATAGACTTGTCTAGAGTTTATGATCATATGTCTTATATGTTTGTCCTAGACATGATGAGGAAAGATAATTGGTCATGTAATATCATTAGGTACATCATGAATGTGCTTCATGGAGGAACGAACAAGATCATATGGAATGGATAGCAACTTCATGACTTCAAAGAAATGAGGGGGTTGTTCCAAGGTGATCCACTATTGTTGTATTCATTCGTGATGTGCATTGAAAGACTGAGCTAGTTGATAGAAGAGAATGTGAAGAAGAAAAAGTGGCATCCCTTTAAAATAACAAACAAGGGGCCTCACGTATCCCATATGGTGTTTGTGGATGATCTAGGCAGACTATAAATAGATACAATGTATTCTGGTGTGCTTCAAGGACTTCAAGGATGCTTCATGTTAGCAAATATCAAAGGAGAAAACTGCAATCTTCTTCTCCTAAGGGGTCAAGCAGGACAAGCACAAAGAGATCTATGATATGTCAGGATTCGGCATGATAGAGAACCTTGGACTTTGTATGGGTGTACAGGTGATCCATGGCAGGATAGCAAAGCATACATATGTGGGGTGCTTCATAAGTTGGAAGATTGTATCACATGGTGGGATGCACACACTTTATCTGTAATGACCCCACCTCCCGGTAACCCCCAATTGAGGGAGACCCGAAGGTCAGAGCTATTATCCCAATTAACATGATCAAAGGTTTGACAAATAATCAATAATAATTATGAAATTCTACTAACTAAACTGGAAGTGAGTATAAAATAAAACTTTGCATACCTTTTTCAAAACTTGGATATTTACCTATATCCACATCTGGAGTCTATTTTAACTAATCCTCCTTTATATTGTAATTCTTATTTAATTCCACATATGCCACTTTACTGTTTGTCCTTTTCAATCTTGCACCTAAAATGCCGACAAACAAAACGTCAGTCAGCATATCAAAATATGCTGGTATGTGGGGACAACCAAAATCTCACAAATATGGCTAACAATCTATTTATCACAATCAAGGTAATTAACAAGACAATTTACGTTTTCAATGTGTCATTCTCCACCACTTTTTCCCTAACCCTGGAATACCCCCTTTAGGGTTTCTCTTTTCCATTGACCTAAGGCCACCTTCTCAATCCTAAGCTTGGTGACTGGGGTCACTCTTCATGGTGCCCTCTAGTCATGCAAAATCATAGGCCACCTTCTCAATCCCGAGCTTGGTGTCTGGGGTCACCACTCATGGTGACCATGGGTCTTCCCTCCTGGGCTTGACCTTTTTGCATCATCCATCAGGGTGGCATGTAGGTGCAAGAATACACACTTATTTTACAATTGTGATAATCATAGTGACTTTATAATTTGCAAGTATGAACATCCGACTGATAAGTTGCATTCAATGTGATAAATCATCTGAGAAACTCTTTGGGAAACGAATGTGATTAACCATAATTAACCACATACTTGTCAAGCTGACTTTAATGCAGAAATAATTCAACCAATCAAGAAACCAAGAAAGCAAACCCAAGTTGATCCTGAAATAGGCATCCAATTTCCTATCATTGATCATGCCATTAAGATCTATTAAACCTAGCTCACTTCCTAGGGTTTCTAGTCTGCTTTTAGGGTTTCCATTGCAATTAGGGTTTCACTTCATTTTTACTATTTTAAACCCTAATCTTTATACAATTAATCCATTGCAGTTAGGGTTTCACTTCATTTTTACTATTTTAAACCCTAATCTTTATACAATTACTCGCAAACCCTAATTATCTCATCTATTCTTCACAAAAGCTATTAAGGTTACCTTTTAACAACATATAACCTTAATTTCGGATTAAGGGCACAATTAAATGTTCATTAAGTCTATCATGCCTCTTTAACATTAAAACTACCATTTTTGCCCTTTTAATTCATGACAAGATCATTAAGCCCAACTATCATCTTTGGTTCCTTCCAAATTAACAACTCATAGTTTCTTATGATCTAATTCACATACGAACTCTATTTATCATTAATTCCACCTTTATCCATTAGAAAACCCTAATTTCCATATTAATGGTATTTATCCACAATTAGGAACCTTTATACTCAAAATAGCTTAGAACTATCATATCTCAATTGTAACCATGAAAATGAACAATTAAAGCCATTAAGAGTCACATTTACTAACTTTAGGGTTTCAAGGCCCATTAAAGCTCATTCATGTACATGAAACTCTAAATTAAACCAATTACATGCAAAGTTCATCCTTTTTGTTCTTAATGTACCTTTTTACAATTAACAGGCTAATATCAACTTTAATCATCCATTAAACCCTACTAAATACATTAATTGTATCAAAATAGGGTTTCTTAATCATTCACGCATTAAAGTTGATAACTTCCACTAATTTTCTAAATGCAATCATAAAAAGTCTTCAATTATATTTTTATTGCATTCCTCGTTTTCTTTTGAGAAAAATTCATATATTATGCACATCCATCCGAGCTACCGTTAATTAGATATGAATTTTGCAAGGATTTACTTACTTGAGCCAATCAGAGGCTGACATGCTGGCCCACTCATGCAACGTTGTCAATTTGGAAACATAACCAAAAGACGAATATGCCCCCACATAAGTGAGTGGCGCTTCAGCCTGCGGAGGGGAAAAATGGTCCAACGCGACCTTAGGCCATCTTCTACCTTTGGCACCCGACCTGGTCGCCGACGGCTGGCTTCCCGCGGTCCACCCTTCCTTCCTGGGGCTCGAGGATCGCTGCCAGTTGCGGCCCTGACTCTGCGTGCACCAGGGCATCTCCAAGCTGCGGCCAAATTGGCCATTCCCAAGTATGAGAAGCATGCGACCGCTGCTGCGATTGCAGCAGGTTTTACAGATCTCTGGCAGGAGCTGCGCGAACACAAGGGTGTTGGGATGGTAGCCGATCAATCATGTGTTGTTGTGGAAACTTCCTGCCTCCAACAAGGCCACAGACAACCCCTCATTGCTCCAGGGATAGGGTTATATCCTCTTGGTTAGGGTTTGGATGAAGAAGAAGAAGAAGAAGAAAGGAGAGGGTTGCGCGGGATTCTCTTAAACTCTAGCCAAATGCTCTACCCCTTATATAGGGGAGGGTATCCACACCCCAAAACGTTCATCCAAGAGGAAACAAGTATCTTTCCTAATAGGAAAACAATTTTTCTTAATTAAGAAGCAATCTTCTCTCTCTTGTTTATCTTCTTAAAATTCCTTATTTCATGGATGATTATAAATACAAAAATCCTCTCACTTATTCTCTTTGTACTTGCCTTTTAATCCATTGGCACAAAATTTCTATTTCTTTTAGTAGAAAATACCTCCTTTTTAATAATGCCACCAAAATCATTAATTATGCATCACATTATCCTCTTATTTTGTATTATTGGTATTTTTCTCCATTGGGGCTCCTTGGACCCCAAGAAACTCTAATATTTCGAAATCCTTTTTAGTGGACACTCATTATCCTTCTAGATGCATCTATGTCTATTATTTCTCATTATCTTGTTTATTTCTTTATTAAAATATCTCTTTTCAAGGATTTCTCTTTATCTTTCTTTTTTTCCTCATTGTCATTCCTTTTAACATTAGGAATCCTTTGGATATGAAAATCCAACAAGGATAACTCAATTATACCTCTTTCCACTTATTTTCCACATTTTATCATTATTTTCAATTTCTTTCGTAATAAAGAAATATTTAATTGATCTTTTCTTTTCTTGTTGCATTATCTTTGCAAATTTGGACTCCTTGGAACCCAAGGAACCCAAGAGGCATTAAATCCAACTTTGGATTATACTCTTTTGCCTTCTAGAGGTTTCTACATCTTTCTTTTCTCCATTTCTTATTAATAATGGAGTTTCTTTTGTCTTATCCTTGTTATTGGGCCCAATAGCCAATAAAGCCCACAAATCAATCAACAAGGCTATTGTAAACGAAATCCATCTATTCAAAACAAATTATATCATTATTTTTTCAATATCTTTAATAGGAGAAATTACAATTCTCACCCAAAAGAACCCAAAAATTGGAGTTGTAACATCCTTCCCCTCTTATTGGAATTTTTCCCTCAAAATTCCACCAGGCACACAAACAAACAGGATAAGTCTTTCATATGTCCATCATGGCTTCCATGTGGCCTCACCCTTTCCATGGTGCTTCCCAAGAACCTTCATCATCTCGTATTCTTCCATCTGAGTTCTTTCTTACCTTGGTATATCATACCCTCATAGGTGACTCAGGACATTTCAGCCTCTCATAAAGCTGAATAGGTTCAGGGTGCAGCACATGGCTTGGGTACCTCACATAGTACTCTAGATCAGACTCATGGAATACATTACACATCATGTTATCCTGAGGGGTAAGGCTAAACACCACCATCTCCACCATTCCATCTCAAATGGACCATGCCGCCGAGACTCAACTCTCTTTTAACTATAACTTAGAGGGGTCGGATTTTCACCTCACATACTCTCCCACAGTGAACTGCATGTCAGTCTGCTTTACATCAGCTCACAACTCATGTCACCCCTAGGCTCTCTCTCAGCCATTGCACGATCAAAGCGACTTCATCTACACATTGTGGTTCTTTTCTGACCTTCGTGAGGCCCCTTCACCAACATCATCTCAATGAAGTGGTGATCGACACAACCTCCCTTACAGAGCTTCTTTACATCCTGATACTGGCTATGGTGGTCATCATCACATCTTACAGAGGACAAGAACTGCCTCCAGATATCACCCTGGATGAGGACACATGCTCTCATCAGACCCTCTAGTCTGGATCATACTAACCATTAGTTAGGGGGGATAAACTGTACTAACATCGAGTTCGTCTACTTCCACCTCATGGAAGAGAATCTTTAGGTTATAAAGAACTTTTGAACGTGCATCATGGTGTAGTTGAACCATCTCTCTCATATGCAGTTCAACTGGATCCGTCCCTTGACAATATTCTTTCTTTCTCGTGTCATCTAAGTAAGGCGATCTACCATAACCCATATTGCATCTTGACCTTCCTTGGTCTAGGGGAGACTTATCACAACATCCATAGTGATGAACTCCCATTCCCTTTCGGGGACTCTTTATCCTCTATATCAATACACTGGGTTACTTGTGTTTGTCTTTCACCTCCTCGCTTGCATGGCGACAAGTTACGTGCATCTTTATACACTTTTCATCTTAGGCATCAATGTACTTCTACCACTTGTTATCTCAGTAGTACCATGGTGTATGATGAGTTTAAAATCATAATCTCCTGTATTGTCATGATTCCCCAAGATCGATTCCTCAGAAACCCTAAACCACTCTAATCAGGGTTTCTTTGCCTTCTTTTCCAGTGAAGTGTATCTGAGGCTCTACAATCATCCTTTTATTGCATCAAGGCCTAGGTTGGCTAACCAAACAACCACTAACTTGATCAACCATTATCGTTACATCTGAGTGTTAGCCAAACTTATCTCTTTTCAAACGTAGGGTTAACCGAACAACCTCTTCTGGCCGCTAGCTAAACTAGGCAGTTGCATCTCATCCAGAGCATCCATTACCACTTCACATCCTTAGGTGTTAGGTAATGTTGAAGACATACACCTCCATGTATTCCACTTATCATCTCATCTCAAACTCTAAGTTTATCTTTATCAAGAAAACTCTGAGCTCATCCTCTTGGCTTTCAAACTCAACCTTGTATAACTTGCAAATTCCACATAGCTCAGATAAAACATCTTCACAAGTTGACTACCTTAGTTCTCTTGATGTATGTAAACCATCTACATATCGTTTACCCCACAAGGGTATGTTATCATCTCTGTCCTCATACCTCATAGCAACATTCCAACTCACATCATCTTTATCCTTGGTGTAGGGCATGCGTATTGTCCTATCTCTCACTCCCATAACAAGAGGAAATAAGCATTTGGCGGACGTCCAAACACAAAGTTCTTCCTATTCCAAGAGTAGAGATGGTACATCCCACATTGCCAATACACCTTCAAACTAAGTTGAAACATGCAACTTATTTCTCTACATCACGTTCATCTCGATATCAAAGTTACTTCCATGTAGAACTGGTCTCGAACCTACTTGGGTCCACACACATTCCTTGGTCATCTCCTCTAGGTCTATAGGGTGCCGGCACTTTTGGGGTCATCCCTCTTCCCTTATGCATCTAGAGAGTGCACTACTCATCCGCCCTTTGGGTCCCATGAGTTCATGAAGGTGATCAATCTCCTAACCCATGGCCCACAGACAATGATAGTTGTTACCTCCCGACCCTATGGTCATGTGCAACTAGGGAATTAGGCAACTCCCATGTCCATCGGTCTTATCCCTACCTGACCCTAGGATAGACTTAGTATTCTAATATAGTACATGTCTAACTTAGAACCTTACCCAAGCCTTCATCATCTCTCTCTGCATTCATGGGCTGACTTTCATCCCTTCACAGGGGTCATGGTGACCTGCCTACCTTGGTTAGGCCCCATACCGGTTACCTCCATCGTAACACATCCACATGCACTTAGAGATGGTTATCTATGGGTATATAGGTTCATTCTCATACTATGTACTTAGCTTCTCAAGATCCTATTGAGACCTCTTTAGGTTACCTCAAAACCAACAAAACTGGTATACACCCTAGCAAAGGGTCCCTCTCCCAGGATGGGAGGAAACTACACCTGATAAAAAAGGTCACAAACGTCCTTATGTCTAGGGTTTACATCCACATGGACATGCTTAGCCCTAGAAAGCTACTAAGGCACAAGCAGACCATCTACTAAACCATGCTAGGTCATACTTGTTCTCGTTCCTCAACATTGGACCAAGCACATACCTTCCCATGTCACCAACTTAGTTGTGAGGGGTTCATCAAACATACCTTAAACTTAAGGGGTTTCCCTTTCCTCTAGACACGAGGAGTACTGTAATGAACCCACCTCTCGGTAACCCCCAATTAAGGGAGACCAAGCGGTCAGAGCCATTATCCCAATTAATAGGATAAAAGGTTCAACAAATAATCAATAACAATTATCAAATTTCACCAACTAAATTGAAAACTGGTATAAAATAAAACTTTGCATACCTTTTCCAAAAATAGGGATAACTACTTCTATCCGCACCAGGAGTCCATTCTAACTAATCCTCCTTCGCACTTTAATTCTCATTTAATTCCACATATGCCACTTTACTGTTTGTTTCTTTTTACTTGTACCTAAAACGCCGACAAACAAAATATCGGTCAGCATAAAGTGGGTATGTGGGGGAAATAATAATCATGCAACTATGATAACAAAGTAATCAGCCAATTATCATTTAACAGCCGAGATTACGTCTTAATAAATACTACTCAATCCTTACCTATCCCCTATCTCTGTGTTGTCCCTACAGTGGACTTGGATACTACCTCTCTCTAAGGTAGATCCTTACCCCCATGGCCCTACCTCACAGGTAGCCAATACTTAGGGTTATAGAGTTGCATGGCCCTACCCAAAGGTAGCCCAATCCCTGACTCAAGGTGACTTGATGGACCTACCCCATTGGTAGCCATGTACTAAGTCATCCAATGACCTCATGGACCTACCCCATAGGTAGCCATGTACTAGGTCAAACCATTAAGCCACAAAGGGGACTAGGATCTAAGCTAGTAGGCACATATCTTAAGTTATAGTCATATCCACATTATAGTTTACATGAATTAAATTCATCCAACAGTTTAATTCAAGTCATCGATGAAAACTTCAGAAAACCGTGAAAAACTAATTCGAGATATTCATAAGTGTAACCTCATACCTGTCAGGCTGATTTGAGACAGAATAATCCATGCAAGTAAGAAATCCAAGCAAGCAAGCACAAGAATCCTAAAATCACATCCAATTCCTTTTTTATCAAAAATCTATTCAAACCATCTTGCTACTTAAGGTTTCTATTCCTTTTTTGGATTTCTACATCTTTCAGGGTTTACTTTGCAGTTAGGGTTTTTACTTCATTTCACTCTTTTAAACCATAATTTCTCATTTATCCTTCACAAAAGTTATTAAGGTTACCTTTTAACAACATATAACCTTAATTAACCATCAATTAGGTTCATTATGCCTCTTTTACATTAAAGCTACCATTTTTATCCTTTTAATTCATGACAAGATCACTATGCTCATTTATCATCAATTCATAGTTCATTATGGTCTAATTCACATATGAACTCTATTTGTCATTAATTCTTCCTTTATTCATTAGAAAAACCCTAATTACTACATTAAGGGTATTTATCCACAATTAGGAACTTTTATACTTGAAATAGCTTAAAAACTATAATATCTCAACTTTAATCATGAAATTGAGCAATTAAACATACTCAATATTCATCATGATTGTTTTTATATCTTTCTAGGGTTTTTCTACCTTTTTAATGCATTGAAAAGATGTAAAACCCTATAATTTTTTAATATCATCTACAAATAGATTATGATATTATTTTTATCATGTTCTACACATTTTTCTGATCAAAAAGCACTATTCATTTGTATTTTGCGGCGAAAGGTGTGATTTTTAACGAATTATGCAAGATTTTTCAATTTTCTTGTATTTCGACTAGAGAGGCGACTAACCTGAGATTTTCTAGAAAACCTCCAACTGTCATATCGTGATCCGTGGTTGACTGAGCTGAATCGCATGGCTCTCGGTGCTCACCCCCACTCATCTCTATCCAAAACGCGACGCGCCCAAGGATGTTGGATTTCCTCACGCGTCCATTGTGGATTTCCATCGGACGGTCACTGATGTTTCTCTCTTTCTTCCTCAACTGCTGGACCTGTGGAGGCGTCGCAGCCTGAGCTCACCGGAGCATATGCAATCCATGAATCTAGGGTATGAGAGAACAACCTAAGCGGTCGATTGTGTTCGTCAGGGCGTGAGGAGTCTATAGGGGTACTATTTATAGGCTTTAGGGGGCTCTTCTAGGGTTCCCCCATTATGCCACCACACATGTTCTCTGCCCAATTGGGTGTTTCACGTAGATGCAATGAAATCCTACCAACTTAGGGTCGGGAAGATTTGTTTCCTTCTCCCAAACCCAATGGAGTACTTTCCATGCACGCACATACGTTGGATTGTGAGAAAAACGATGGGGAAAATCCCCCTGTAACCGAGCTACAGTCTGAGTTCCACTGGGACTCATCGATTAGTAGTGCCTATTAGATCAAGATCCAACGGTCATCATCGCACATGCTCAACCAAAGGAAAGGATTTTTCCTATTTTCCAAGATAGTTCACAAATTTGAGGATAATTTGAAAAAGCAATAACTCCCAATCTATAATTCCTTTTCACCTCAAATTTTAAGGGAATCTTTTTTATGATTTCATCTTTCATCTTGAAAAAATTGGGATTATTATCAAAAGAAAATGAGTTCTTTTCTTCAGTTGCAAGTTAACACTTAATTATTAATATTTCTCACCTATTTTCTCTTTCCTTTGCTATAAAATTATTATCTTAGATTTCCTTGGACCTGAAGGAATTATAATATTTCGAAATCCTTTTTAGTGGACACTCATAATCCTTCTAGATGCATTTATGTCCACTATTTCTCATTATCTTATTTATTTCTTTATTAAAATATCTTTTTTCAAGGATTTCTCTTTATCTTTCTTTTTATTTTCCTCATTGTCATTCCTTTTAACATTAAAAATCCTTTGGATACGAAAATCCACCAAGGATAACTCAATTATACCTCTTTCCACTTATTTTCCACATTTTATCATTATTTTCAATTTCTTTCTTAATAAAGAAATATTTAATTGATCTTTTCTTTTCTTGTTGTATTATCTTTGCAACTTTGGACTCCTTGGAACCCAAGGAACCCAAGAGGCATGCAATCCAACTTCGTATTATATTCTTTTGCCTTGTAGAGGTTTCTACATCTTTCTTTTCTCTATTTCTTATTAATAATGGAATTCCTTTTGTCTTTTCCTTGTTATTGGGCCCAATAGCCAATAAAGCCCACAAAACAACCGACAAGGCTATTGTAAATGAAAACCATTTATTCAAAAAAAATTATCATTATTTGTTCAAATATCTTTAATATGATAAATCACATTTCTCACCAAATGAACCCAAAAGTTGGGGTTGTAACATCCTTCCCCTCTTATATGAATTTTGTCCTCAAAATTCCATAAAGCAAATAAACAATTCAAGATAAGACTTTTCCATGTCCATCATCTGCCCCTATGTGGCTTTGCCCTATCCATGGTACTTCTACCTTTATCATCACATATTCTTTTCTATGAGTTCTTTCACCTTGGCATCTATAGACCCCACAGGTGACTCAGGTCATTTCAGCCTCCCTTGGGGCTCACTAGGTTCATTGCTCCACACATGGTATGGGTACCTCACATAGTGCTCTAAATTGGACACATGAAACTCATCACACATTACATTATCCTGAGGGGTAAGGGCAAACTTAACCTTCTCCACCAAACCATGTCAAAAGAACCCATGCATCGGGAACCCATCTCTCTTTAGCTATAACTTAGAGGGGTCGGATTTTCATGTCACATATTCCCCCACAGTGAACTGCATGTCAGTCTACCTTCCATCAGCTTACAACTAATGTCATCTCTGGGCTCCTTTCAGCCATTGCATGATCAAAGCAACTTCATCTGCACACATTGTGGTCCTTTCTTGACCTTCGCAAGGTCCCTTCACCAACATCATCTTAATGAAGTGGTGAACGACGCAACCTCCCTTGTAGAGCTTTTTTACATCCCGATACTGGCTATGGTGGTTATCATCACATCTTACAAAGGACAAAAATTGTCTCTATGTATCACCCTAAATGAGCACACATGCTCTCATCAAACCCTCTAGTCTGGATCGTACTAACCATTAGTTAGGGGTGATAAACTGTACTAATCATCGAGTTCTTCATGTATCTACTTCCACCTTATGGAAGTGAACCTTTAGGTTATACTCAAGAACTTTTGAACTCGCATCATGGTGTAGTTGAACCATCTCTATGTAGTTCAACCGGATTCGTCCCTTGACAGTATTGTTTTTTTCTCATGTCATCTAGGTAAGGCGATCTACCATAACCCATATATTACGTCTTGACCTTCCTTGGTCCAGGGGAGACTTACCACAACATCCATAGTGATGAACTCCCATTCCCCCTCAGGGACTCTTTTATCCTCCATATCAATACACTGGGTTACTGGTGTTCATCCTTCACCTCCTGGCTTGCATGGCAACTTACCCCATGCAACTTCATCTTAAGCATCCATAGTACTATTGTCACTTATTATATTGATAGTATATGGTAGTCTTAAATCATGATCTCTTGTATGTCATGATTCCCTAATATTGATTCCTTAGAAACCCTAAACCACTCTCATCAGGGTTTCATCACTTTCTTTTGAGGTTTACAACCTTCCTTTCATTTCATCAAGGCCTAAGCTGGCTAACTAAACAACCATTAACTTGATCAACAAGTACTGTTACATCTGGGTGTTAGCCAAACTTATCTCCTTTTTAACTTAGGGTTAACCTAAAAACCTCTTCTAGCCTCTAGCTAAACTAGGAAGTTGCATCTCATCCAGAGCATCCATTACCACTTCTCATCCTTAGGTGTTAGGTAATGTTGAAGATATACACCTCCATGTATTCCACTTTTTATCTCATCTCAGCTATAGGTCTATCTTCATCAAGAAAACTCTGAGCTTATTCTCTTGGTCTATCAAACTCAACCTTGTATGACTCATATCTCATGATAAAACATCCTCAAGGATGACTACCTTGTTTGTAACCCATCCATGTATCATTCACTCCACCAGGGTATGTTATCATCTCTGTCCTCATACCTCGTAGCAACGTTCCAACTCACATCATCTTTATCATTGGTGTATGGCATGCTACTGTCCTATCTCTCACTCCCATAACAAGAGAATATAAGCTTTTATGTTGCAGTCCAAATACAGAGTTCTTCCTGCTCCAAAAATAGAGATGGTACATCCCACCTTGCCAGTACACCTTTAAATCTAAGTTGAAACGTGCCACCTATGTCTCTACATAACAATCATCTCGGTATCAAAGTCACTTCCATGGAAAACTGGTCTCGAACCTACTTGGTCACCACACCATCCTTGGTCATATCCTCTAGGTCTGTAGGATGTCGACACTTTTGGGGTCATCCCTCTTCCCTTATGCATATAGAGAGTGCCCTACTCATCTGCCCTTTGGGTCCCATGAGTTCATGAAGGTGATCAATCTCCTAACCCATGGCCCTCAGACAATGATAGTTGTTACCTCCTGACCCTATGGTCATGTGCAACTAGGGAATTAGGCAACTCCTACTTCCATCAGTCTCATCCCTACTTGACCCTAGGATAGACTTAGGATTCTATTATAGTACATGTCCAACTTAGATCCTTACCCAAGCCTTCATCATCTCTCTCTGCATTCATGGGCTGACTTTCATCCTTTCATAGGGTTCATGGCAACCTACCTACCATGGTGAGGCCCCATACCGGTTACCTCCATGGTAACACATCCACATGCACTTAGAGATGGTTATCTATGGGTCTTATAGGTTCATTCTCATATCATGTACTTCTCACTTATCTTCTCAAGATCCCATGGGACCTCTTTAGGTTTCCTCAAAACCCACAAAATTGGTATACACCCTACCAAAGGGTCCCTCTCCCAGGATGAGAGGAAACTACAACTCTTGACAACAAGGTCACAAACTTCCTTATGTCTAGGGTTTGCATCCACCTGAGCATGCTTAACCTTGGCAAGCTACTAAGGCACAAGCATACCACCTACTAAACCATGCTAGGTCATACTTGTTGTAACATCCCTGACCTGGGTTATGAGTTAAGCCTAGGTGTTTTGCCTAATTATGTAATTAAGATACTGGTGATTATCTTTTTGCATGTAATTAAGTTCCTGAGGAACATACCCTCCCTTTTCTGTCCCTTTTAAACAATGTTGAATTGATTGTTTTGTAATACAGGGACCTATGTGCAATTTACCCAGTTAGAAGGGTTAACTTGCAATTTGCACAAGTTGAGATGTTCCTCTGATGTTGATACATCATAAGAATGATTATGGTAAAGTTTGAGGGATTTCCCAAGCTTGAGCACCAAGGTGCAGCTGTGGAAGCAATCCCTGTGCTTGAAACCCTAAATTGGAGTAAAATGCAATTTACCCAATTTGAGGGGTGCAACTTGTAAAATACACTATCTAAAATATCTTGTAAGACTCTTGTCATCATTTAGAGAAGAAATGATGAAGAAGTCACTTCAGTTGAATAATCATATAATGAAAAACACCTTTGTGATTGAATAATCAAGGTGTAAGTACTATAGCCCTTTTATGTGTGTGCTTTAGTAATAAGTTGATCTTATTGCCTTCATTTCTTGACCTTAGAATAAGGTTGTCCTTAGAAATAAGAGGTAGGGGTGAGAAAAGAAGAAAGGGAGGACTTAGATGAGAAAATGAGGAAAACTTATGTACTTATGTTGAAATTCCACCCAAGTATATAAGCCCTTTTCCTCACTTAGCAAAGGAATGTTTCTTTCGCTTCCTTCACTGTTCCCCTTGCTCAAACCGACTAAGGAGAGCTCTGGAGCTCAGGAGGACGACCAGGGGAGTGCAAGGTAGGTTTGGATCCTTCCTTTTTCTTAAATTCTTGGATGAAACTCGAATTCAAGGTCAAATTCATGGCTAGCTCACTTAGCTCTATCTTTCTAGCCATCTCTTCTCAACTTTTCTTGGAGGATTCACCTTGGCCGACCTATGGAGCTTCTAGGATGCCATTAAAGGCTTGGAGCTCGAAAGCTTGGAGCTCAAGGAGCAAGATTTAGGCAGGTTTTATAACTCTAAACCTATGCTTTGTTATATACATCTTTTCTATGCTTTTAGTTGCTAGTTCTTCTTCTTCCCTATCTTCCCTTGCTTCCTTGCAAGAAAATCCGTGAGGAACTGTTGCTGTTCTTGAGGAAGAAGATGAGGGCGTTATTTCCTATGCTTATCCACGGTTTTCTACTTTGCCATACGACCTCAACCAAGTTCCCATACGGTTTGCAAAACCGTTTGATGGGCAAACGGTTTCAAGGTCGTATGAAGGCATACGGTCTCAAGACCATATGGATGCGTTGACCAAGCGTGGACCGTATGCGAATCCTGTTCATAATTATGTAGGTTAATCACCCACAAAATTTTAGAGGTTAACTCCAAAGGAATCGTGAGATATAGGCAAAACAATTAGCAAATTCAATTGAATTTAGTTCTGATTTTCAATCTGCTTAAATTTGTCCTTTTTGGGCAAACGGTCTCAAGACCGTATAAGATGGTTGACTAAGCGTTGACCGTATGATATTACTGTTCATAATGATGTTAATTAATGACTCACCAAATTTTATGGACTAATTCCAAACGAGTTAAGAGTTGAAGGTTGATTACTAGGGCAAACCCTAATTGAAATCAGTGCTGAAATCACAATGAGCTAATTTGAGATTTTGGGTTGATTAGCCCAAACGGTCTCAAGACCGTTTGGGGAATCATCCAAACGGTCTCAAGACCGTTTGGGGATCACCCAAGACCGTATGGAGGTCTGGGGTCAAGTATAGTTGACCAATTGAGGGTACAAAGATACCAAATTATATTGCAATTAAGTATTGATGTAATGATCAACTCAATAAATCAAACCTTGATGAATTTTCACTAGAGTCCAAAGGATGGATGGGAAAACGGTCTCAAGACCGTTTGAAACTCATCCAAACGGTCTCAAGACCGTTTGGTGACAACCCAAGACCGTTTGGAGGTCTAGGGTTAAGGTAATTTGATCAATTGAGGGCCCAATTACAATGGGTTATTGAAATAATCAAATTGCTGATTTGTGACTTAATTAAGGTTCAACCCCTATCAAATCAATCTAGATTTTGATGAATTCTTGGGCAAATGGTCTCAAGACCGTTTGGAGTATATCCAAACGATCCCAAGACCGTTTGGGCCAAGTTTGATCCCAATTGGAGGTCAACTGATGGGTTCAACTTCGATTTGATTCACATTGTTGAGTGTTGATGGTTGAACGTTTATAGACCTTAATTGAACCAACTCCAACCCTAATTGGATATCAATTGAGGGTCAATTGAGTGACCAATTGGTTAAGTCTAACCCTAATTGTCTCAATTGATAAGTGGTTAGCAAGCTTGAGACCAATTGAAGGCTTCAACATAGGAAACCCTAATCGAGTTTACCCTTTGAATCACCTTGGAGGTCCATACGATCTTGAGCGTTTGAGGTCATTCGACCTCAAGACCGTACAAGGTCATTCGACCTCAAGACCGTATAAGGTCATTCGACCTCAAGACCGTATAAGGTCATTCGAACTCAAGACCGTATAAGGTCATTCGACCTCAAGACCGTATAAGGTCATTCGACCTCAAGACCGTATACGGATATTCGACCTCAAGACCGTATAAGGTCATTCGACCTCAAGACTGTATAAGGTCATTCGACCTTAAGACCGAATGAGTCCATTCGATCTCAAGACCGAATGAGACCATTCGACCTCAAGACCGAATGAGGGTAAACGGTCTTGAGTGTTATACGGTCTTGAAGTCAACCAAACCTTAAACGGTCTACAAAGCTTAAACGGTCTACAACCTTATACGATCTCATGATCGTATGAAGATTGAAGGTGTGAAACCTATTGGAGACTTTTGAAGTTAAGCCTGCCTAATGCCTTGAAGGCTTAAATGGTTTAATAGTTGTTCAACCTAAACCCTAATGATACCAAAAGACATTAAGGGTCAAGTGGTTAGTAAATTAAACCATGATGATGATCAATGTGTAATTTACCATAATACCCTTGAAAGGTTCAATTGAGTGAAACCTTGTTCTAATCAAACCCTAATCACTCAATAGTAGTGATTTGGTCTATGTTGATCAAAGTGGACTTAATCCAACCTGATCTAGATTGGTGTTATCACCATCTACAAGTATGAGGAGAGAGAAAGTATCTTAAGAAAGAGAAAGTACCCTTTTATGATGGAAATTCAAGTAAAGTACCTTCAATACACATGAATGTGCATGATTAGGGTATGATCCACCTATGTGAGATCATGGAACCCTAATTATGATAAATGATGAATCTTAAACTAATCTGAGAGTATCAATGATGATGTTCCTCATACATAATGATGTTATGAGTTCAATTCACCATAATGTGAATAGTAAACCCTAATTCAAGGGTGATGACATGCAATATGAGTAGCAAACTCTAATTGATGAGAATCAGAGAACTTATCTCTTATGATAAGAGTGGAAAGTATATTCTTGTTTTGAATTACCTTTATCAGTTGAATTAACCATGCAGGTTCTGATATGAAGGTGATCATATCTAGGTATGAATGATGATACTATATTCATTGAAAGCATGTTGTTAGCTTTATGAATAGTAAAATGTCTTGATGCCTTGTCAGTGGCATCCTATGTTTTAATGGGCTGTAAGAGCCATGAATACCATCAAGGTCATGCTTTAGAGATGACTTGTGATGAGTATACTGAGAAATGATGATTGATGTGAGTTAGGTTTGTTACATTTAGTATTCTACTTTCATAGCTGTTATGCTACTGTTATTGTTTGAAGAACAAGTATGATGTAAAAGAATACTGAATGTACCTAACTAATCAAGTGAAATATAGAGCCCTGATCATAGATCCATCATTGTTAGAGATCAAATGATGGTGAAACAGGTTTTCCTACGGGAACTCCTGGATCACATACTGTTGAGTATGTGGGGTATATGGATGTGTAGAACCTTACATCCTAGTGTAGGAATTTGATGTAGATGTATAATCCGTCAATCCTTCACTACAAAACTCATATCGTATCAGTGGATGGTAAACATGAAACCTCCTGATGACGAGGAAAACATAGATACCCGTATCAGTGAAGATAAACATGAAATCTCCTGATGATGAAGAGAGTACAGAACACCACTATAACTCTAAAATAGCGAAGGACCAAATTACCGTGGTGAGCTATAATAGTAGAGACACAAGATGTCCTACAAGTGATCCTCTTACTGATTGAGGAAGGTGAAGGTCATGAGAATCCGGCTCTTTCGATGACCTAGTATGATACTAAGGCACTTAACAGTGATTGGTTGGGGTATGAGTGGTAAACCTCATCTCCACAGGGCATAATAATAAGAATGTTTGAAAAACATAATCTACAGCGTAGTATACCTGTTAAAGGTAACTATGAGCTAATTGATTGATGTTACACTGTATAGTGCATATGTTCTTCATGCTTGATAAATGTTGAGCTCTTATATACAACTGTATCTGCTATTGAATACTTTGTAAGCTTTTACTGCTTAAGTTATTCTTTGATTTTATAATAAAGCTTCTGGCGGAGATTTATAACTCTCGCTGGGATAATTATGTACAATTGTCTCACCCCGTAGACTTCAACTTTTTAGGTGGACGTCGAGGACGGAGGAACCGGTCTACAGGTGACCAGTCCCAGCAGCAACAGCACCAGGAGCAGCAGTAAATCTCAGGTGGAGATTTAGCCTGCCATGTGGTGTAGTTAGAGTCAGTCCTATGTGTCCTCTGTACTCTCAGGTCTTGGAGTCTTTTGGTTATGAGTTCTTGAGATTTTGTATCTTGTTTTATATAATTAATCAAGAATTAATTATCATGAGATGTAAATAGTTTATCTCCTTTTATGAATGAAGCTTTATGGATTCAAGCTCTTGTCTCGAAAAGTTTTAATTTCCCATGATTTTTGTCTTCCGCTGTTAATCGATTCGCTTCCGCTAAGTTTAAATCGTATTTATATCGTGGTTTGGAGATCAAAGCCCACAATTAGTGGTATCAGAGCTCTAGGTCCGTTGAGTCTACAAAGGCATAGGACTTAGGATGTTGAGTCTATCCTTAGTATCTCTTCCTTATCTAATAGAATCTTCTGCTCCTCAGGAGAAGAAGATACATAAGGATGGCAGAGCCACATGATGAGTACGTGGCAGAGAGTAGTGCTAGTGCACCTCAAGGCGGTGCAAGGGTTCCAGAAATAGAACAGCCTGCACCTGAGCCACCCCAGTTTGACCCAGCTGATATGGGTAACCCAGCAGTTCAGACGATGTTTGGGCAGTTTATGACTGCCATGACACACATCACCGATAGGATGCCCATGCCTGCACCTAGGGCACCTGCCCAGCCCGAAGGACAAGGTATCGGTAAGACGTTCGAGTGACTTCGTTGTGTCGGAGCTACCGAGTACTTTGGGACTGCTGACCCCGCAAATGTTGATCTGTGGTTAATAGAGTTGGAGAAGGCTTTCAGGATTATTATTATCCCGGAGGCTGAGAAGGTTAGACATGCTGTCTATCTTCTCAAAGGCAGTGCTGGTCACTGGTGGAACATGGAAGAGCAGAAGAGACCTGGAATAGAGTTCTCGTGGGAAGAGTTTCGTCGGGAATTTATCAATAGATATTTTCCAAAGACCTTCCTAGATGACAAGATCTCTCAGTTTGAGAGATTGAGGCAGGGCATGATGAACATTAGGGAGTATGAAGCTAAGTTCATGGAATTGATGCGGTTCTGTCCGCACATGGCTGCCACAGATGAGGAAAGAATCAGGAGATTTGAGAAGGGTTTGAATGCTGATATGTCAACCCTTGTGTCTGCCTTAGAAAACTGAGAGAGATTCTCTACCATCGTTGAGTTGGTCTGAAGGATAGAGAGATCTGTGGTTGAGAAGAGGCAAACCCAGAAAAGATATTCACAGTTCCAGGGTTCTTCATCTAGGGATTTCAAGAAACCTAGATTCTCTGCACCTAACCCTCCACCACCCAGATCGAGTTCTCAAACTCAATGGTCACCAAGCAGAGGTAGAGGACAGAGTCAACCGCTTCAAGGGACTCACAGTTCTGCATCGATGTCAGTTACTGGACCACCCCGACCACAACAACAGGAGAGGAGATGCTACAACTTTGGTAAGGTGGGACACTTGATGAAGGATTGTCGTTCTAGGCATGTCAGTGTGACACAGCCTCCGAGACAGAATCAATAAGGATATCAGAGAATGCAATCTCAAGGAGCATCTCGAGGACGTGGACAAGCGTCTCAAGCTGGATCATCAGCACCACCTCAACACCAGGTGACAACGAGGTTCTATGCTATGAACCCACTAGATGCAGTGGTCAATCCACGGGTAGTGGCAGGTCAGATGGAACTTTTATATCCTGATATGTATACATCCTGTGTTGTATCTGTTCTGATTGACCCGGGTGCTACGCACTCTTTCATCACTCATAGAGTGATTAGTAACTGCAATGTGACTGTTAGTCATAGGGCAGATAGTTTGTTGTTGGAGACTCTGTTGAGTGGGTTTGTCGTTTTGCAGGAGGTATGCTCTCCCTGCATCCTCTTCTTTTCTGACCATCGCATTCAAGTGGATCTTATACCGCTTGATATGCAAGGATTTGATATAATCCTCGGGATGGATACCTTAGAGAGGTATAGAGTTGTCTTGGATTGTGAGTCCAAGTTGGTTGTGTTTGCTGACAAAAGCAACACATGGATCTTTCAAGGTGAAAGAAAGATTCTGCCCACCTGTCTTGTGTCAGCTATGGTTGCTGATAAGCTGTTAAGGCAAGGATGTTATGCATTCTTGGCCCATGTGGTAGATGTTACCAAGGAAAGTTCCAATCCTGCCGAAGTTCCCATAGTCAGGGAATTCGAGGATGTGTTTCCTGAAGAACTTCCTGGTATACCACCACCTCGGGAGATTGATTTTGAAATCAATCTGATCCCATATACGAAACCCATAGCCCAGACTCCGTATAGGATGGCGCCCGCCGAGATGGCAGAACTCAAGAAACAGCTTCAAGAGTTACTTGAGAAGGGTTTTATCCGACCAAGCACTTCACCTTAGGGTGCTCCGGTCTTGTTTGTTAAAAAGAAAGATGGGTCAATGCGGTTGTGCATTGACTATAGACAACTCAATAAAGTAACAATAAAGAACAAGTACCCTCTGCTGAGGATTGATGATCTCTTTGACCAGTTGCGTGGTGCAACAGTCTTTTCAAAGATAGACTTGAGGTCTGGATATCATCAACTTTGTATTAAGGATAGTGACATATCCAAGTCTGCCTTTAGAACATGGTATGGTCACTATGAGTTCACGGTTATGCCGTTTGGACTAACCAATGCACCAGCTGCATTTATGGAACTCATGAATAGAGTTTTCCGACCTTTCCTTGATCAGTGTGTTGTCGTCTTCATAGATGACATTCTGATCTATAGTAAGGATGCTCAGCAGCATGAGCAGCATCTTCGCCAAGCTTTGACCTTGCTAAGAGAACACAAGTTGTATGCTAAGCTTAGCAAATGCGAGTTTTGGCTGCCGGAGGTATCTTTTCTTGGACATGTAATATCTGCCTCGGGAGTTCGAGTTGACCCTACAAAGGTAGAATCTGTTCTGCAGTGGGAACAACCAAAGACACCGATGGAGATTCGAAGTTTCTTGGGGTTAGCTGGCTATTATCGAAGGTTCATTAAGAACTTTAGTTCTATAGCCTTACCCTTGACCAAGTTAACCCGGAAAGATATTCCTTTTTCTTGGAGTGTTAAGTGTCAACAGTCTTTCCAGTTGTTGAAGGAGAGGTTGACAAGTGCACCTGTGCTTGTGCTACCTGAATTAGGAAAAGGATATGTAGTATTCTGTGATGCCTCCAAGAATGGACTTGGATGTGTGTTTATGCAGGATAAACAAGTGATTTCTTTTGCTTCTCGACAGCTTAAGAAACACGAGGAGAATTATCCGACACACGATCTGGAGTTAGCTGTTGTGGTTCATGCTTTGAAGATCTGGAGACATTATCTCTACGGAGAGACATTCCAGATTTTCACAGATCACAAGAACCTTAAGTATATCTCCTCTCAGCATGAGCTTAACATGAGGCAACATTGTTGGATGGAGTTAATCAAGGATTACGACTGTACGATTGATTACCATCCAGGCAAGGCCAATATTGTTGCAGATGCCTTGAGTAGGAAATCAGCAACATCAACCATGGATACAGCACAATTAAACTCTTTAATGTGCTCTAAGAGAGATATGTTTATCTCTTTAAGGCAAGACAATGTACAGTTGAAGGTGTCATTGTTAGCCGGGTTGTTGGCTGAGATGCATATTAAACCTACCCTAAGAGAGCAGATTAAGGAAGCACAACAAGATGATGCTGCAGTTCAGCAGATCAGATCAGAGTATGGAAATGAGAAGCAAGATGGTTTCCATGACTCAGATGATCATGTATCTTATTATCATGATAGGATGATAGTGCCAGATGTGGATAACTTAAGGAAGTTAGTCCTGGAAGAAGCTCATTCTTCGATGTATGCTATGCATCCAGGGAGCACCAAGATGTATCGTAATTTAAAGGAACTGTATTGGTGGCCTGGAATGAAGAAGGATGTTGCAGAGTTTCTTCTGAGGTGTCCTGTGTGTCAGCAAGTTAAAGCTGAACACCAGAAGCCTGCAGGTACAATGAAACCTTTACCCATACCACAGTGGAAGTGGGACCATGTGACCATGGACTTCGTTGTTGGCCTACCCAGGACAAACAAAGGACATGATTCCATTTGGGTAGTTGTAGATAGGTTGACAAAGACATCGCATTTCTTACCTGTCAAAACAACCTATTCTGCTGAAAGGTTATCACAGTTGTATGTACAAGAGATAGTGTGTTTACACGGAGTTCCTGTCACAATAGTCTCTGGCAGAGGTCCTCAGTTTACAAGTCGTTTTTGGGAACAATTACACAGAGCCTTAGGCACCAAGCTAAGGTTTAGTACGGCCTTTCATCCACAGACTGATGGACAGTCAGAAAGAACTATACAAACCTTAGAAGACCTGTTGAGAGCATGTGTTCTCCAGTTTACCGGAAGTTGGGATCTACACCTAAGCTTGATAGAGTTTGCCTATAACAATAGCTATCAACATAGTATTGATATGGCACCTTATGAAGCCTTGTATGGTAGACGTTGTAGATCACCTTTGTGTTGGTTTGAGACTAGTGAGCATCAGTTGTTAGGTCATGATCTTGTGCAGCAGACCACAGAGAAGATTAAAGTAATACAACAACAGATTAAGACTGCACAGGATAGGTAGAAATCTTATGCTGACAAGTGTCGTAGACCCTTAGAGTTCTAGGTTGGAGACAGAGTGTATCTCAAGGTCTCGCCTTGGAAAGGAGTCCTTCGTTTTGGAAGGAAAGGGAAGTTAGCTCCTAGATTTATGGGGCCTTATCCAATCATTGAACGGATTGGAAAAGTAGCCTATAAACTAGAGCTGCCACCAGAGTTATAGAGGTTACATCCTGTGTTTCACATTTCTATTCTAAAGAAATGTCACCCTGATACTGAGTCAATTCTACAACCTATGGAGGTAGAATTGAATGATGATATATCTTATGAGGAAGGACCGGTGTCAATCCTTGATAACAGAATTAAAAAGTTAAAGAAGAAAGATATAAGCCTTGTGAAAGTCCTCTGGAACCACTGTGGTGTTGAAGAAGCCACTTGGGAACTAGAGGATGAGATGAGAAGGAAGTATCCTGCCCTTTTCTCTTAATATGTTTTATCGATTTCGGGGACGAAATCCTTGTAAGGGGTGGATAATTTGTAACATCCTTGACCTGGGTTATGAGTTAACCCTAGGTGTTTTGCCTAATTATGTAATTAAGATACTGGTGATTATCTTTTTGCATGTAATTAAGTTCCTGAGGAACATACTTTCCCTTTTCTGTCCCATTTAAACAATGTTGAATTGATTGTTTTGTAATACAGGGACCTATGTGCAATTTACCTAGTTAGAAGGGTTAACTTGCAATTTGCACAAGTTGAGATGTTCCTCTGATGTTGAGACATCATAAGAATGATTATGGTAAAGTTTGAGGGATTTCCCAAGCTTGAGCACCAAGGTGCAGTTGTGGAAGCAATCCCTGTGCTTGAAACCCTAAATTGGAGTAAAATGCAATTTACCCAATTTGAGGGGTGCAACTTGTAAAATACACCATCTAAAATATCTTGTAAGACTCTTGTCATCATTTAGATAAGAAATGATGAAGAAGTCACTTCAGTTGAATAATCATATAATGAAAAACACCTTTGTGATTGAATAATCAAGGTGTAAGTACTATAGCCCTTTTATGTGTGTGCTTTAGTAATAAGTTGATCTTCTTGCCTTCATTTCTTTACCTTAGAAGAAGGTTGTCCTTATAAATAAGAGGTAGGGGCGAGCAAAGAAGAAAGGGAGGACTTAGATGAGAAAATGAGGAAAACTTATGTACTTATGTTGAAATTCCACCCAAGTATATAAGCCCTTTTCCTCACTTAGCAAAGGAATGTTTCTTTCGCTTCCTTCACTGTTCCCCTTGCTCAAACCGACTAAGGAGAGCTCTGGAGCTCAGGAGGACGACCAGGGGAGTGCAAGGTAGGTTTGGATCCTTCCTTTTTCTTAAATTCTTGGATGAAACTCGAATTCAAGGTCAAATTCATGGCTAGCTCACTTAGCTCTATCTTTCTAGCCATCTCTTCTCAACTTTTCTTGGAGGATTCACCTTGGCCGACCTGTGGATCTTCTAGGACGCCATTAAAGGCTTGGAGCTCGAAATCTTGGAGCTCAAGGAGCAAGCTTTAGGTGGGTTTTATAACTCTAAACCTATGCTTTGTTATATACATCTTTTCTATGCTTTTAGTTGCTAGTTCTTCTTCTTCCCTATCTTCCCTTGCTTCCTTGCAAACATATCTGTGAGGAACTGTTGCTGTTCTTGAGGAAGAATATGAGGGCGTTATTTCCTATGCTTATCCATGGTTTTCTACTTTGCCATACGACCTCAACCAAGTGCCCATACGGTTTGCAAAACCGTTTGATGGGCAAACGGTTTCAAGGTTGTATAAAGGCATACGGTGTCAAGACCGTATGGCTGCGTTGACCAAGCATGGACCGTAAGAGAATCCTGTTCATAATTATGTAGGTTAATCACCCACAAAATTTGAGAGGTTAACTCCAAAGGAATCGTGAGATATAGGCAAAACAATTAGCAAATTCAATTGAATTTAGTTCTGATTTTCAATCTGCTTAAATTTGCTCTTTTTGGGCAAACGGTCTCAAGACCATATAAGATGGTTGACTAAGCATTGACCGTATGAGATTACTGTTCATAATGATGTTAATTAATGACTCACTAAATTTTATGGACTAATTCCAAATGAGTTAAGAGTTGAAGGTTGATTACTAGGGCAAACCCTAATTGAAATCAGTGCTGAAATCACAATGAGCTAATTTGAGATGTTGGGTTGATTAGCCCAAACGGTCTCAAGACCGTTTGGGGAATCATCCAAACGGTCTCAAGACCGTTTGGGGATCACCCAAGACCGTATGGAGGTCTGGGGTCAAGTATATTTGATCAATTGAGGGTACAAAGATACCAAATTACATTGCAATTAAGTATTGATGTAATGATCAACTCAATAAATCAAACCTTGATGAATTTTCACTAGAGTCCAAAGGATGGATGGGCAAACGGTCTCAAGACCGTTTCGAACTAATCCAAACGGTCTCAAGACCGTTTTGTGACAACCCAAGACCGTTTGGAGGTCTAGGGTTAAGGTAATTTGATCAATTGAGGGCCCAATTACAATGGGTTATTGAAATAATCAAATTGCTGATTTGTGACTTAATAAAGGTTCAACCCTATCAAATCAATCTAGATTTTGATGAATTCTTGGGCAAACGATCCCAAGACCGTTTGGGCCAAGTTTGAGCTCAATTGGAGGTCAACTGATGGGTTCAACTTCGATTTGATTCACATTGTTGAGTGTTGATGGTTGAACGTTTATAGACCTTAATTGAACCAACTCCAACCCTAATTGGATATCAATTGAGGGTCAATTGAGTGACCAATTGGTTAAGTCTAACCCTAATTGTCTCAATTGATAAGTGGTTAGCAATCTTGAGACCAATTGAAGGCTTCAACATAGGAAACCCTAATCGAGTTTACCCTTTGAATCACCTTGGAGGTCCATACGATCTTGAGCTTTTGAGGTCATTCGACCTCAAGACCGTATAAGGTCATTCGACCTCAAGACCGTATAAGGTCATTCGACCTCAAGACCGTATAAGGTCATTCGAACTCAAGACCGTATAAGGTCATTCGACCTCAAGACCGTATAAGGTCATTCGACCTCAAGACCGTATAAGGTCATTCGATCTCAAGACCGTATAAGGTCATTCGACCTTAAGACCGAATGAGTCCATTCGATCTCAAGACCGAATGAGACCATTCGACCTCAAGACCGAATGAGGGTAAACGGTCTTGAGTGTTATACGGTCTTGAAGTCAACCAAACCTTAAACGGTCTACAAAGCTTAAACGGTCTACAACCTTATACGATCTCATGATCGTATGAAGATTGAAGGTGTGAAACCTATTGGAGACTTTTGAAGTTAAGCCTGCCTAATGCCTTGAAGGCTTAAATGGTTTAATAGTTGTTCAACCTAAACCCTAATGATACCAAAAGACATTAAGGGTCAAGTGGTTAGTAAATTAAACCATGATGATGATCAATGTGTAATTTACCATAATACCCTTGAAAGGTTCAATTGAGTGAAACCTTGTTCTAATCAAACCCTAATCACTCAATAGTAGTGATTTGGTCTATGTTAATCAAAGTGGACTTAACCCAACCTGATCTAGATTGGTGTTATCACCATCTACAAGTATGAGGAGAGAGAAAGTATCTTAAGAAAGAGAAAGTACCCTTTTATGATGAAAATTCAAGTAAAGTACCTTCAATACACATGAATGTGCATGATTAGGGTATGATCCACCTATGTGAGATCATGGAACCCTAATTATGATAAATGATGAATCTTAAACTAATCTGAGAGTATCAATGATGATGTTCCTCATACATAATGATGTTATGAGTTCAATTCACCATAATGTGAATAGTAAACCCTAATTCAAGGGTGATGACATGCAATATGAGTAGCAAACTCTAATTGATGAGAATCAGAGAACTTAGCTCTTATGATAAGAGTGGAAAGTATATTCTTGTTTTGAATTACCTTTATCAGTTGAATTAACCATGCAGGTTCTTATATGAAGGTGATCATATCCAGGTATGAATGATGATACTATATTCATTGAAAGCATGTTGTTAGCTTTATGAATAGTAAAATGTCTTGATGCCTTGTCAGTGGCATCCTATGTTTTAATGGGCTGTAAGAGACATGAATACCATCAAGGTCATGCTTTAGAGATGACTTGTGATGAGTATACTGAGAAATGATGATTGATGTGAGTTAGGTTTGTTACATTTAGTATTCTACTTTCATAGCTGTTATGCTACTGTTATTGTTTGAAGAACAAGTATGATGTAAAAGAATACTGAATGTACCTAACTAATCAAGTGAAATGTAGAGCCCTGATCATAGATCCATCATTGTCAGAGATCAAATGATGGTGAAATAGGTTTTCCTACGGGAACTCCTGGATCACATACTGTTGAGTATGTGGGGTATATGGATGTGTAGAACCTTACATCCTAGTGTAGGAATTTGATGTAGATGTATAATCCATCAATCCTTCACTACAAAACTCATACCGTATCATTGGATGGTAAACATGAAACCTCCTAATGACGAGGAAAACATAGATATTCGTATCAGTGAAGATAAACATGAAATCTCCTGATGACGAAGAGAGTACAGAACGCCACTGTAACTCTAAAATAGCGAAGGACCAGATTACCCTGGTGAGCTATAATAGTAGAGACACAAGATGTCCTACAAGTGATCCTCTTACTGACTGAGGAAGGTGAAGGTCATGATAATCTGACTCTTTCGATGACCTAGTATGATACTAAGGCACTTAACAGTGATTGGTTGGGGTATGAGTGGTAAACCTCATCTCCACAGGGCATAATAATAAGAATGTTTGAAAAACATAATCTACAGTGTAGTATACTTGTTAAAGGTAAGTATGAGCTAATTGATTGATGTTACACTGTATAGTGCATATGTTCTTCATGCTTGATATATGTTGAGCCCTTGTATACAATTGTATCTGCTATTGAATACTTTGTAAGCTTTAATGCTTAAGTTATTCTTTGATGTTATAATAAAGCTTCTGGCGGAGAGTTATAACTCTCGCTGGGACAATTATGTACAATTGTCTCACCTCGTAGATTTCAACTTTTTAGGTGGATGTCGAGGACGGAGGAACAGGTCTACAGGTGATCAGTAGCAGCAGCAGCAGCACCAGGAGCAGCAGTAAATCTCAGGTGGAGATTTAGCCTGCCATGTGGTGTAGTTAGAGTCAGTCCTATGTGTCCTCTGTACTCTCAGGTCTTGGAGTCTTTTGGTTATGATTTCTTGAGATTTTGTATCTTGTTTTATATAATTACTCAAGAAGTAATTATCATGAGATGTAAACAGTTTATCTCCTTTTATGAATGAAGCTTTATGGATTCAAGCTCTTGTCTCGAAAAGTTTTAATTTCCCGTGATTTTTGTCTTCCGCTGTTAATCGATTCGCTTCCGCTAAGTTTAAATCGTATTTATATCGTGGTTTGGAGATCAGATCCCACACTTGTTCTCATTCCTCAACATTGGATCAAGATCATACATTTCCATGTCATCAACTTAGCAGTGAGGGGTTCATCAAGCATACCTTAACTTAAGGGGTTTCCCTTTCCTCTAAACATGAGGAGTACCATGCTCGAATCTATAGAAACTCAAATCTCATCATAAGCAACAGGTACACTACTTCCCCTCTTAGGCCTAGGAACCCTAGGTTCACCTTTGGGTATCCAACTGCTAGCTTAATCTCTTAACCACGAATCCAGCATGTCCAAGGTATGTCATATACTCCCATGATCCTTTTATTCGAGCAACACCTTAGCGTTGAGTCTCCTCAAGGACAACCAACAAGGCATAAGGCCTCACAACCTGCTCCTAAATCTTTTTAGGGTCTGAGGAACTCTTCTTCTTAACCTAGAAGGTAAACACCTATACCATAGGCTCAGAGGTACTAGAAGACTCATCCTCTCTCTAGGGTTTGGTTCCTCTAAAGGCCACCAAGATATCATTAGCCTCCAGGGATCAAGCATAAGGCAACCACTATCATCCACTTAGGTCGCATCATCCTCAACTCCCCACTGTTCCTCATGTCTCGGAATCTAAGCTTCCATCCTCCTTGCTTAGGTCCCTCTCTCTCTCTCTCTAGAGATACTCCACAACCAGCCTTATTACTAAAGGTCCTCTCTCCATGAAGATGGATCAGGCTCACAAGCCTACCTCTACATGGTGAATCCTATGTTCAAGCTTATGTTTGTTCAAGGTTACCCCTAGCCCGTTTATGCTTATCTCATAAGATATCCATCATACTCTCCTAGCCAGGGTTTAAGCCTAATGTCAGCACTACTGACATATTCTGGGTGCCTACTATGCCATGCTCATATAAGTTCATGGGGTTTCCATAGGTTCTTCTCTAACCTCATCAATGAATGAGCTATCCTTCGCTCTAACATGCACGACCCTTCCCAGGGTTGGGTCGCCAAGGTACTAGTTCATCCAACCTCTCATGGCTCATATGGCATCAAAGGCATGTCCACCCCCACACCTGGTCTACCATGACATCTAACTCATCATGCCATCTCTCTCTCTAACCTTCACTTAGGGTTAGGGTTAACATCATCCTCAAAGGATGTGCCAGGTCTCCACTTATAATGGAGAATTATACCTCCAAGACTAACTCTCTTTACTTATCCTCCTGACAAGAAGGTCTAGCCTCAGGTCTCTCCTGAGGGCATGACAACTTATGTCATACGGCCTAAGCATGTATCTATCCTTTAGTTTATGTTTAATCTATTAAGCTTATGTCCATGACATCTTATTTACATTCTTTTCATTAATTTGGTGGAGTATTCCTTAAACCTTATCAATCTTACCCATACCTCAAGAGGGTGAGGAAAAGAGAGAAAACCCTAAACCTCATGATCCTTAACAACATTTGAGTTGAGAAGGGACGAACAAGATGAGAGATTCCTAAAGGTATCTTATTTCGAGTCCAATCCTAAGACATTGACCAAGAAGTCACACTAATCTGGGAGTCCTCATATTCCGACTAGCGGTGCGGAGGAAAATCTTGCCAACCCCCAAATGTGATCCTTTTCTAGACACCTCTATCTTTCGGAAATTCCTCTAATAACTCCCTTGGGTTCTACATAGTTTGTAAAATTTAATAATTATTAAAGATTAAATGAGGAACCTACGCTCTGATACCAAATGTCATGACCCCACCTCTCGGTAACCCCCAATTAAGGGAGACCAAGAGGTCAGAGCCATTATCCCAACTAACAGGATCAAAGGTTCGACAAATAATCAATAACAATTATCAAATTTCACCAACTAAACTGAAAACTGGTAAAAAAATAAAATGTTGCATACCTTTTCTAAAAATAGGGATAACTACTTCTATCTGTATTAGGAGTCCATTCTAACTAATCCTCCTTCGCACTTTTATTCTCATTTAATTCCACATATGCCACTTTACTGTTTGTTCCTTTTTACTTGTACCTAAAACACCGACAAACAAAACGTCAGTCAGCATAAAGCGGGTATGTGGGGGAAATAATAATCGTGCAACTATGATAACAAAGTAATCAATCAATTATCATTTAACATCCAAGATTACGCCTTAAGAAATACTACTCAATCCTTACCTATCCCCTATCTCTGTGTTGTCCTTGCAGTGGACTTGGATACTACCTCTCTTTAAGGCAAATCCTTACCCCCATGGCCCTACCTCATAGGTAGCTAATACTTAGGGTTATAGAGTTGCAAGGCCCTACCCAAAGGTAGCCCAATCCCTGACTCAAGGTGACTTGATGGACCTACCCCATTGGTAGTCATGTACTAAGTCATCCAATGACCTGATGGACCTACCCCATAGGTAGCCATGTACTAGGTCAAACCATTAAGCCACAGAGGGGACTAGGATCTGAGTTAGTAGGCACATATCTTAAGTGATAGTCATATCCACATTATAGTTTGCATTAATTAAATTTATCCAACAGTTTAATTCAAGGCATCGATGAAAACTTTGAAAAACCTCAAAAAACTAATTCAAGATATTCATAAGCGTAACCACATACCTGTCAGGCTGATTTGAGACAAAATAATTCATGCAAGTAAGAAATCCAAGCAAGAAAGCACAAGAATCCTAAAATCACATCCAATTCCTTTTTATCAAAATCTATTCAAACCATCTTGCTACTTAAGGTTTCTCTTCCTTTTTAGGATTTCTACCTCTTTCAGGGTTTACTTTGCAATTAGGGTTTTTACTTCATTTTACTCTTTTAAACTGTAAAGAAGTGAAACCACTCCTCTACTAGAAAGAAAAGATCACATCCCTTAAACCAAACACCACGTAAAATTTTTCACAGAAGGGATGAAGATCAATTCATTCAACATGTAAGTATCATTACACAATGAGTAGCAGCGGAAAAAAAATATTATCTAACAATTTACAAAGCTTTATAAAACACATCACCATAAAAGGTGTTCTAAAGGAAAACTAAACATAACGCCAAGGACAAGCTGAGGGTCATCTAACCACCTCTTCAAGCCTCCCAAAGATCAGCTACAAGGTTGTTGTTGAAGCTACTTTCCTCGATCTAACCTGGGGTTGGAAGCATACCCCACAAAAGAAGAAACAAAAGGAAACAATCAGCAAAATGCTGGTATGTGTATGCTAAACGAAACTTTGAGCAATTTAAGCAAACAGGACATCAAAAGTAAAATGCTTCCCATACAAGAGATAAGGACTACCCAAAGGGGTATAAAAGATAAGATTCATCATCACATAATAAAAGAAGATACTTGCCAAAAAAAATAAACAAATAAGGTTGTGCAATACTGGCACATAGAGAGAGTAGGGCACACACCCCACAATCAATCATCAAACCTGCATGCATGTTGTAACATCCCTGACCTGGGTTATGAGTTAACCCTAGGTGTTTTGCCTAATTATGTAATTAAGATACTGGTGATTATCTTTTTTCATGTAATTAAGTTCCCGAGGATCATACTTTCCCTTTTCTGTCCCTTTTAAACAATGTTGAATTGATTGTTTTGTAATACAGGGACCTATGTGCAATTTACCCAGTTAGAAGGGTTAACTTACAATTTGCACAAGTTGAGATGTTCCTCTGATGTTGAGACATCATAAGAATGATTATGGTAAAGTTTGAGGGATTTCCCAAGCTTGAGCACCAAGGTGCAGCTGTGGAAGCAATCCCTGTGCTTGAAACCCTAAATTGGAGTAAAATGCAATTTACCCAATTTGAGGGGTGCAACTTGTAAAATACACCATCTAAAATATCTTGTAAGACTCTTGTCATCATTTAGAGAAGAAATGATGAAGAAGTCACTTCAGTTGAATAATCATATAATGAAAAACACCTTTGTGATTGAATAATCAAGGTGTAAGTACTATAGCCCTTTTAAGTGTGTGCTTTAGTAATAAGTTGATCTTCTTGTCTTCATTTCTTGATCTTAGAAGAAGGTTGTCCTTAGAAATAAGAGGTAGGGGCGAGCAAAGAAGAAAGGGAGGACTTAGATGAGAAAATGAGGAAAACCTATGTACTTATGTTGAAATTCCACCCAAGTATATAAGCCCTTTTCCTCACTTAGCAAAGGAATGTTTCTTTCGTTTCCTTCACTGTTCCCCTTGCTCAAACCGACTAAGGAGAGCTCTGGAGCTCAGGAGGACGACCAGGGGAGTGCAAGGTAGGTTTGGATCCTTCCTTTTTCTTAAATTCTTGGATGAAACTCGAATTCAAGGTCAAATTCATGGCTAGCTCACTTAGCTCTATCTTTCTAGCCATCTCTTCTCAACTTTTCTTGGAGGATTCACCTTGGCCGACCTGTGGAGCTTCTAGGACGCCATTAAAAGCTTGGAGCTTGAAATCTTGGAGCTCAAGGAGCAATCTTTAGGCGGGTTTTATAACTCTAAATCTATGCTTTGTTATATACATCTTTTCTATGCTTTTAGTTGCTAGTTCTTCTTCTTCCCTATCTTCCCTTGCCTTCTTGCAAGAAAATCCGTGAGTAACTGTTGCTGTTCTTGAGATAGAAGATGAGGGCGTTATTTCCTATGTTTATCCACAGTTTTTCACTTTACCATACGACCTCAACCAATTGCCCATACGGTTTGCAAAACCGTTTGATGGGCAAACGGTTTCAAGGTCGTATGAGGGCATACGGTCTCAAGACCGTATGACCGCGTTGACCAAGCATGGACCGTATGGTAATCCTCTTCAAATTTATGTAGGTTAATCACCCACAAAATTTGAGAGGTTAACTCCAAAGGAATCGTGAGATATAGGCAACACAATTAGCAAATTCAATTGAATTTAGTTCTGATTTTCAATATGCTTAATTTGCCCTTTTTGGGCAAACGGTCTCAAGACCGTATAAGATGGTAGACCAAGCGTTGACCGTATGATATTACTGTTCATAATGATGTTAATTAATAACTCACCAAATTTTATGGACTAATTCCAAACAAGTTAAGAGTTGAAGGTTGATTACTAGGGCAAACCCTAATTGAAATCAGTGCTGAAATCACAATGAGCTAATTTGAGATTTTGGGTTGATTAGCCCAAACGGTCTCAAGACCGTTTGGGGAATCATCCAAACGGTCTCAAGACCGTTTGGGGATCACCCGAGACCGTATGGAGGTCTGGGGTCAAGTATAGTTGACCAATTGAGGGTACAAAGATACCAAATTACATTGCAATTAAGTATTGATGTAATGATCAACTCAATAAATCAAACCTTGATGAATTTTCACTAGAGTCCAAAGGATGGATGGGCAAACGGTCTCAAGACCGTTTGGAACTCATCCAAACGGTCTCAATACCATTTGGTGACAACCCAAGACCGTTTGGAGGTCTAGGGTTAAGGTAATTTGATCAATTGAGGGCCCAATTACAATGGGTTATTGAAATAATCAAATTGCTGATTTGTGACTTAATTAAGGTTCAACCCCTCTCAAATCAATCTAGATTTTGATGAATTCTTGGGCAAACGGTCTCAAGACCGTTTGGAGTATATCCAAATGATCCCAAGACCGTTTGGGCCAAGTTTGATCCCAATTGGAGGTCAACTGATGGGTTCAACGTCGAATTGATTCACATTGTTGAGTGTTGATGGTTGAACGTTTATAGACCTTAATTGAACCAACTCCAACCCTAATTGGATATCAATTTAGGGTCAATTGAGTGACCAATTGGTTAAGGCTAACCCTAATTGTCTCAATTGATAAGTGGTTAGCAAGCTTGAGACCAATTGAAGGCTTCAACATAGGAAACCCTAATCGAGTTTACCCTTTGAATCACCTTGGAGGTCCATACGATCTTGAGCTTTTGAGGTCATTCGACCTCAAGACCATATAAGGTCATTTGACCTCAAGACCGTATAAGGTCATTCGACCTCAAGACCGTATAAGGTCATTCGACCTTAAGACCGTATAAGGTCATTCGACCTCAAGACCGTATAAGGTCATTCGACCTTAAGACCGAATGAGTCCATTCGATCTCAAGACCAAATGAGACCATTCGACCTCAAGACCGAATGAGGGTAAACGGTCTTGAGTGTTATACGGTCTTCAAGTCAACCAAACCTTAAACGGTCTACAAAGCTTAAACGGTCTATAACCTTATACGATCTCATGATCGTATGAAGATTGAAGGTGTGAAACCTATTGGAGACTTTTGAAGTTAAGCCTGCCTAATGCCTTGAAGGCTTAAATGGTTTAATAGTTGTTCAACCTAAACCCTAATGATACCAAAAGACATTAAGGGTCAAGTGGTTAGTAAATTAAACCATGATGATGATCAATGTGTAATTTACCATAATACCCTTGAAAGGTTCAATTGAGTGAAACCTTGTTCTAATCAAACCCTAATCACTCAATAGTAGTGATTTGGTCTATGTTAATCAAAGTGGACTTAACCCAACCTGATCTAGATTGGTGTTATCACCATAAACAAGTATGATGAGAGAGAAAGTATCTTAAGAAATAGAAAGTACCCTTTTATGATGAAAATTCAAGAAAAGTACCTTCAATACACATGAATGTGCATGATTAGGGTATGATCCACCTATGTGAGATCATGGAACCCTAATTATGATAAATGATGAATCTTAAACTAATCTGAGAGTATCAATGATGATGTTCCTCATACATAATGATGTTATGAGTTCAATTCACCATAATGTGAATAGTAAACCCTAATTCAAGGGTGATGACATGCAATATGAGTAGCAAACTCTAATTGATGAGAATCAAAGAACTTAGCTCTTATGATAAGAGTGGAAAGTATATTCTTGTTTTGAATTACCTTTATCAGTTGAATTAACCATGCAGGTTCTGATATGAAGGTGATCATATCTAGGTATGAATGATGATACTATATTCATTGAAAGCATGTTGTTAGCTTTATGAATAGTAAAATGTCTTGATGCCTTGTCAGTGGCATCCTATGTTTTAATGGGCTGTAAGAGCCATGAATACCATCAAGGTCATGCTTTAGAGATGACTTGTGATGAGTATACTGAGAAATTATGATTGATGTGAGTTAGGTTTGTTACATTTAGTATTCTACTTTCATAGCTGTTATGCTACTGTTATTGTTTGAAGAACAAGTATGATGTAAAACAATACTGAATGTACCTAACTAATCAAGTGAAATGTAGAGCCCTGATCATAGATCCATCATTGTCAGAGATCAAATGATGGTGAAACAGGTTTTCCTACGGGAACTCCTGGATCACATACTGTTGAGTATGTGGGGTATATGGATGTGTAGAACCTTACATCCTAGTGTAGGAATTTGATGTAGATGTATAATCCATCAATCCTTCACTACAAAACTCATACCGTATCAGTGGATGGTAAACATGAAACCTCCTGATGACGAGGAAAACATAGATATCCGTATCAGTGAAGATAAACATGAAATCTCCTGATGACGAAGAGAGTACAGAACGCCACTGTAACTCTAAAATAGCGAAGGACCAGATTACCCTGGTGAGCTATAATAGTAGAGACACAAGATGTCCTACAAGTGATCCTCTTACTGACTGAGGAAGGTGAAGTTTATGAGAATCTGGCTCTTTCGATGACCTAGTATCATACTAAGGCACTTAACAGTGATTGGTTGGGGTATGAGTGGTAAACCTTATCTCCACAGGGCATAATAATAAGTATGTTTGAAAAACATAATCTACAGCGTAGTATACCTGTTAAAGGTAACTATGAGTTAATTGATTGATGTTACACTGTATAGTGCATATGTTCTTCATGCTTGATATATGTTGAGCCCTTATATACAACTGTATCTGCTATTGAATACTTTGTAAGCTTTTACTGCTTAAGTTATTCTTTGATGTTATAATAATGCTTCTGGCGGAGAATTATAACTCTCGCTGGGACAATTATGTACAATTGTCTCACCCCGTAGACTTCAACTTTTTAGGTGGATGTCGAGGACGGAGGAACAGGTCTACAGGTGATCAGTACGAGCAGCAGCAGCACCAGGAGCAGTAGTAAATCTCAGGTGGAGATTTAGCCTGCCATGTGGTGTAGTTAGAGTCAGTCCTATGTGTCCTCTGTACTCTCAGGTCTTGGAGTCTTTTGGTTATGAGTTCTTGAGATTTTGTATCTTATTTTATATAATTACTCAAGAAGTAATTATCATGAGATGTAAACAGTTTATCTCCTTTTATGAATGAAGCTTTATGGATTCAAGCTCTTGTCTCGAAAAGTTTTAATTTCCCGTGATTTTTGTCTTCCGTTGTTAATCGATTCGCTTTCGCTAAGTTAAAATCTTATTTATATCGTGGTTTGGAGATCAGAGCCCACAATTAGTGGTATCAGAGCTCTAGGTCCATTGAGTCTACAGAGGCATAGGACTTAGGATGTTGAGTCTATCCTTAGTATCTTTTCCTTATCTAATAGAATCTTCTGCTCCTCAGGAGAAGAAGATACATAAGGATGGCAGAGCCACATGATGAGTACGTGGCAGAGAGTAGTACTAGTGCACCTCGAGGCGGTGCAAGGGTTCCAGAAATAGAACAGCCTGCACCTGAGCCACCCCAGTTTGACCCAGCTGATATGGGTAACCCAGCAGTTCAGACGATGTTTGGGCAGTTTATGACTGCCATGACACACATCACTGACAGGATGCCCATGCATGCACCTAGGGCACCTGCCCAGCCCAAAGGACAAGGTGCGGTAAGACGTTCGAGCGACTTCGTCGTGTCGGAGCTACCGAGTACTTTGGGACTGCCGACCCCACAGATGCTGACCTATGGTTAACAGAGTTGGAGAAGGCTTTCAGGATTCTTATTATCCCGGAGGCTGAGAAGGTTAGACATGTTGTCTATCTTCTCAAAGGCAGTGCTGGTCACTGGTGGAACATGGAAGAGCAGAAGAGACCTGGAATAGAGTTCTCGTGGGAAGAGTTTCGTCGGGAATTTATCAATAGATATTTTCCAAAAACCTTCCTAGATGAGAAGATCTCTCAGTTTGAGAGATTGAGGCAGGGCATGATGAACATTAGCGAGTATGAAGCTAAGTTCATGGAATTGCTGCGGTTCTGTCCGCACATGGCTGCCACAGATGAGGAAAGAATCAGGAGATTCGAGAAGGGTTTGAATGCTGATATGTCAACCCCTGTGTCTGCCTTAGAAAACCGAGAGAGATTCTCTACCTTCGTTGAGTCAGTCCGAAGGATAGAGAGATCTGTGGTTGAGAAGAGGCAAACCCAGAAAAGATATCCACAGTTCCAGGGTTCTTCATCTAGGGATTTCAAGAAATCTATATTCTCTGCACCTAACCCTCCACCACCCAGATCGAGTTCTCAAACTCAATGGTCACCAAGCAGAGGTAGAGGACGGAGTCAACCGCTTCAAGGGACTCACAGTTCTGCATCGATGTCAGTTACTGGACCACCCCGACCACAACAATAGGAGAGGAGATGCTACAACTTTGGTAAGGTGGGACACTTGATGAAGGATTCTCGTTCTAGGCCTGTCAGTGTGACATAGCCTCCGAGACAGAATCAACAAGGATCTCAGAGAATACAATCTCAAGGAGCAGCTCAAGGACGTGGACAAGCGTCTCAAGCTGGATCATCAGCACCACCTCAACACCAGGCGACAACGAGGTTCTATGCTATGAACCCACCAGATGCAGTGGTCAATCCACGGGTAGTGGCAGGTCAAATGGAACTTTTATATCCTGATATGTCTACATCCTATCTTGTATCTGTTCTGATTGACCCGGGTGCTACGCACTCTTTCATCACTCATAGAGTGATTCGTAACTGCAATGTGACTGTTAGTCATAGGGCAGATAATTTGTTGTTGGAGACTCCGTTGAGTGGGTTTGCCGTTTTGCAGGAGGTATGCTCTCCCTGCATCCTCTTCTTTTCTGACCATCGCATTCAAGTGGATCTTATACCGCTTGATATGCAAGGATTTGATATAATCCTCGGGATGGATACCTTAGAGAGGTGTAGAGTTGTCTTGGATTGTGAGTCCAAGTTGGCTGTGTTTGCTGATGAAAGCAACACATGGATCTTTCAAGGTGAAAGAAAGAATATACCCACTTGTCTTGTGTCAGCTATGGTTGCTGATAAGCTGTTAAGGCAAGGATGTTATGCATTCTTGGCCCATGTGGTAGATGTTACCAAGGAAAGTTCCAATCCTGCCGAAGTTTCCATAGTCAGGGAATTCGAGGATGTGTTTCCTGAAGAACTTCCTGGTATACCACCACCTCAGGAGATTGATTTTGAAATCAATCTGATTCCAGATACAAAACCCATAGCCCAGACTCCGTATAGGATGGCGCCTGTCGAGATGGCAGAACTCAAGAAACAGCTTCAAGAGGTACTTGAGAAGGGTTTTATCCGACCGAGCACTTCACCTTGGGGTGCTCCGGTCTTGTTTGTTAAAAAGAAACATGGGTTAATGCGGTTGTGCATTGACTATATACAACTAAATAAAGTAACAATAAAGAACAAGTACCCTCTGTCGAGGATTGATGATCTCTTTAACCAGTTGCATGGTGCAACAGTCTTTTCAAAGATAGACTTGAGGTCTGGATATCATCAACTTTGTATTAAGGATAGTGACATATCCAAGTCTGCCTTTAGGACAAGGTATGGTCACTATGAGTTCACGGTTATGTCGTTTGGACTAACCAATGCACCAGCTGCATTTATGGAACTCATGAATAGAGTTTTCCGACCTTTCCTTGATCAGTGTGTTGTCGTCTTCATAGATGACATTCTGATCTATAGTAAGGATGCTCAGCAGCATGAGCAGCATCTTCGCCAAGCTTTGACCTGGCTAAGAGAACACAAGTTGTATGCTAAGCTTAGCAAATGCGAGTTTTGGCTGCCGGAGGTATCTTTTCTTGGACATGTAATATCTGCCTCGGGAGTTCGAGTTGACCCTACAAAGGTAGAATCTGTTCTGCAGTGGGAACAACCAAAGACACCGACGGAGATTCGAAGTTTCTTGGGGTTAGCTGGCTATTATTGAAGGTTCATTAAGAACTTTAGTTCTATAGCCTTACCATTGACCAAGTTAACCCAGAAAGATATTCCTTTTTCTTGGAGTGATAAGTGTCAACAGTCTTTCCAGTTGTTGAAGGAGAGGTTGACAAGTGCACCTGTGCTTGTGCTACCTGAACAAGGAAAAGGATATGTCGTCTTTTGTGATGCCTCCAAGAATGGACTTGGATGTGTGTTGATGCAGTATAAACAAGTGATTTCTTTTGCTTCTCGACAGCTTAAGAAACACGAGGAGAATTATCTGACACACGATCTGGAGTTAGCTGCTGTGGTTCATGCTTTGAAGACCTGGAGACATTATCTCTACGGAGAGACATTCCAGATTTTCACAGATCACAAGAACCTTAAGTATATCTCCTCTCAGCATGAGCTTAACATGAGGCAACGTCGTTGGATGGAGTTAATCAAGGATTACAACTGTACGATTGATTACCATCCAGGCAAGGCCAATATTGTTGCAGATGCCTTGAGTAGGAAATCAACAACATCAACCATGGATAGAGCACAATTAAACTCTTTAATGTGCTCTACGAGAGATATGTTTATCTCTTTAAGGCAAGACAATGTACAGTTGAAGGTGTCATTGTTAGCCGGGTTGTTGGCTGAGATGCATATTAAACCTACCCTAAGAGAGCAGATTAAGGAAGCACATCAAGATGATGCTGCAGTTCAGCAGATCAGATCAGAGTATGGAAATGAGAAGCAAGATGGTTTGCATGACTCGGATGATCATGTAGCTTGTTATCATGAAAGGATGATAGTGCCAGATGTGGATAACTTAAGGAAGTTAGTCCTGGAAGAAGCTCATTCTACGATGTATGCTATGCATCCAGGGAGCACCAAGATGTATCGTAATTTAAAGGAACTATATTGGTGGCCTTGAATGAAGAAGGATGTTTCAGAGTTTGTTCTGAGGTGTCCTGTGTGTTAGCAAGTTAAAGCTGAACACCAGAAGCCTGTAGGAACAATGCAACCTTTACCCATACCATAGTGGAAGTGGGACCATGTGACCATGGACTTCGTTGTTGGCCTACCCAGGACAAACAAAGGACATGATTCCATTTGGGTAGTTGTAGATAGGTTGACAAAGACAGCGCATTTCTTACCTGTCAAAACAACCTATTCTGCTGAAAGGTTATCACAGTTGTATGAACAAGAGATAGTGCGTTTACACAGAGTTCCTGTCACAATAGTCTCTGACAGAGGTCCTCAGTTTACAAGTCATTTTTGGGAACAATTACACAGAGCCTTAGGCACCAAGCTAAGGTTTAGTACGACCTTTCATCCACAGACTGATAGACAGTCGGAAAGAACTATACAAACCTTAGAAGACCTGTTGAGAGCATGTGTTCTCCAGTTTACCGGAAGTTGGGATCTACACCTAAGCTTGATAGAGTTTGCCTATAACAATAGCTATCAACATAGTATTGATATGGCACCTTATGAAGCCTTGTATGGTAGACGTTGTAGATCACCTTTGTGTTGGTTTGAGACTGGTGTGCATCAGTTGTTAGGTCCTGATCTTGTGCAGCAGACCACAGAGAAGATTATTATCTCAAGGTCTCGCCTTGGAAAGGAGTCCTTCGTTTTGGAAGGAAAGGGAAGTTAGCTCCTAGATTTATGGGGCCTTATCCAATCATTGAACGGATTGGAAAAGTAGCCTATAAACTAGATCTGCCACCAGAGTTACAGAGGTTACATCTTGTGTTTCACATTTCTATGCTAAAGAAATGTTACCCTGATACTGAGTCAATTCTACAACCTATGGAGGTAGAATTGAATGATGATATATCTTATGAGGAAGGACCGGTGTCAATCCTTGATAACAGAATTAAAAAGTTAAAGAAGAAAGATATAAGCCTTGTGAAAGTCCTCTGGAACCACCGTGGTGTTGAAGAATCCACTTGGGAACTAGAGGATGAGATGAGAAGGAAGTATCCTGCCCTTTCTCTTAATATGTTTTATCAATTTCGGGGATGAAATCCTTGTAAGGGGTGGATAATTTGTAACATCCCTGACCTGGGTTATGAGTTAACCGTAGGTGTTTTGCCTAATTATGTAATTAAGATACTAGTGATTATCTTTTTGCATGTAATTAAGTTCCTAAGGAACATACTTTCCCTTTTCTGTCCCTTTTAAACAATGTTGAATTGATTGTTTTGTAATACAGGGACCTATGTGCCATTTACCCAGTTAGAAGGGTTAACTTGCAATTTGCACAAGTTGAGATGTTCCTATGATGTTGATACATCATAAGAATGATTATGGTAAAGTTTGAGGGATTTCCCAAGCTTGAGCACCAAGGTGCAGCTGTGGAAGCAATCCCTGTGCTTGAAACCCTAAATTGGAGTAAAATGCAATTTACCCAATTTGAGGGGTGCAACTTGTAAAATACACCATCTAAAATATCTTGTAAGACTCTTGTCATCATTTAGAGAAGAAATTATGAAGAAGTCACTTCAGTTGAATAATCATATAATGAAAAACACCTTTGTGATTGAATAATCAAGGTGTAAGTACTATAGCCCTTTTAAGTGTGTGGTTTAGTAATAAGTTGATCTTCTTGTCTTCATTTCTTGACCTTAGAAGAAGGTTGTCCTTAGAAATAAGTGGTAGGGGCGAGAAAACAAGAAAGGGAGGACTTAGATGAGAAAATGAGGAAAACCAATGTACTTATGTTGAAATTCCACCCAAGTATATAAGCCCTTTTCCTCACTTAGCAAAGGAATGTTTCTTTCGTTTCCTTCACTGTTCCCCTTGATCAAACCGACTAAGGAGAGCTCTGGAGCTCAGGAGGACGATCAGGGGAGTGCAAGGTAGGTTTGGATCCTTCCTTTTTCTTAAATTCTTGGATGAAACTCGAATTCAAGGTCAAATTCATGGCTAGCTCACTTAGCTCTATCTTTCTAGCCATCTCTTCTCAAATTTTCTTGGAGGATTCACCTTGGCCGACCTGTGGAGCTTCTAGGACGCCATTAAAAGCTTGGAGCTCAAGGAGCAAGCTTTAGGTGTGTTTTATAACTCTAAACCTATGCTTTGTTATATACATCTTTTCTATGCTTTTAGTTGCTAGTTCTTCTTCTTCCCTATCTTCCCTTGCTTTCTTGCAAGCAAATCCGTGAGGAACTGTTTCTGTTCTTGAGCTAGAAGATGAGGGCGTTATTTCCTATGTTTATCCACAGTTTTTCACTTTACCATACGACCTCAACCAATTGCCCATACGGTTTGCAAAACCGTTTGATGGGCAAACGGTTTCAAGGTCGTATGAGGGCATACGGTCTCAAGACCATATGGCCGCATTGACAAAGCGTGGACCGTATGGGAATCCTGTTTAAAATTATGTAGGTTAATCACCCACAAAATTTGAGAGGTTAACTCCAAAGGAATCGTGAGATATAGGCAACACAATTAGCAAATTCAATTGAATTTAGTTCTGATTTTCAATCTGCTTAATTTGCCCTTTTTGGGCAAACGGTCTCAAGACCGTATAAGATGGTTGACTAAGCGTTGACCGTATGATATTACTATTCATAATGATGTTAATTAATAACTCACCAAATTTGATGGACTAATTCCAAACGAGTTAAGAGTTGAAGGTTGATTACTAGGGCAAACCCTAATTGAAATTAGTGCTGAAATCACAATGAGCTAATTTGAGATTTTGGGTTGATTAGCCCAAACGGTCTCAAGACCGTTTGGGGAATCATACAAACGGTCTCAAGACCGTTTGGGGATCACCCAAGACCGTATGGAGGTCTGGGGTCAAGTATAGTTGACCAATTGAGGGTACAAAGATACCAAATTACATTGCAATTAAGTATTGATGTAATGATCAACTCAATAAATCAAACCTTGATGAATTTTCACTAGAGTCCAAAGGATGGATGGGCAAACGGTCTCAAGACCGTTTGGAACTCATCCAAACGGTCTCAAGACCGTTTGGTGACAACCCAAGACCGTTTGGAGGTCTAGGGTTAAGGTAATTTGATCAATTGAGGGCCCAATTACAATGGGTTATTGAAATAATCAAATTGCTGATTTGTGACTTAATTAAGGTTCAACCCCTATCAAATCAATCTAGATTTTGATGAATTCTTGGGAAAACGGTCTCAAGACCGTTTGGAGTATATCCAAATGATCCCAAGACCGTTTGGGCCAAGTTTGATCCCAATTGGAGGTCAACTGATGGGTTCAACGTCGAATTGATTCACATTGTTGAGTGATGATGGTTGAACGTTTATAGACCTTAATTGAACCAACTCCAACCCTAATTGGATATCAATTTAGGGTCAATTGAGTGACCAATTGGTTAAGTCTAACCCTATTTGTCTCAATTGATAAGTGGTTAGCAAGCTTGAGACCAATTGAAGGCTTCAACATAGGAAACCCTAATCGAGTTTACCCTTTGAATCACCTTGGAGGTCCATACGATCTTGAGCTTTTGAGGTCATTCGACCTCAAGACCGTATAAGGTCATTCGACCTCAAGACCGTATAAGTTCATTCGACCTCAAGACCGTATAAGGTCATTCGAACTCAAGACCGTATAAGGTCATTCGACCTCAAGACTGTATAAGGTCATTCGACCTCAAGACCGTATAAGGTCATTCGACCTTAAGACCGAATGAGTCCATTCGATCTCAAGACCGAATGAGACCATTCAACCTCAAGACCGAATGAGGGTAAACGGTCTTGAGTGTTATACGGTCTTGAAGTCAACCAAACCTTAAACGGTCTACAAAGCTTAAACGGTCTACAACCTTATACGATCTCATGATCGTATGAAGATTGAAGGTGTGAAACTTATTGGAGACTTTTGAAGTTAAGCCTGCCTAATGCCTTGAAGGCTTAAATGGTTTAATAGTTGTTCAACCTAAACCCTAATGATACCAAAAGACATTAAGGGTCAAGTGGTTAGTAAATTAAACCATGATGATGATCAATGTGTAATTTACCATAATACCCTTGAAAGGTTCAATTGAGTGAAACCTTGTTCTAATCAAACCTTAATCACTCAATTGTAGTGATTTGGTCTATGTTAATCAAAGTGGACTTAATCCAACCTGATCTAGATTGGTGTTATCACCATCTACAAGTATGAGGAGAGAGAAAGTATCTTAAGAAAGAGAAAGTACCCTTTTATGATGGAAATTCAAGTAAAGTACCTTCAATACACATGAATGTGCATGATTAGGGTATGATCCACCTATGTGAGATCATGGAACCCTAATTATGATAAATGATGAATCTTAAACTAATCTGAGAGTATCAATGATGATGTTCCTCATACATAATGATGTTATGAGTTCAATTCACCATAATGTGAATAGTAAACCCTAATTCAAGGGTGATGACATGCAATATGAGTAGCAAACTCTAATTGATGAGAATCAGAGAACTTAGCTCTTATGATAAGAGTGGAAAGTATATTCTTGTTTTGAATTACCTTTATCAGTTGAATTAACCATGCAGGTTCTGATATGAAGGTGATCATATCCAGGTATGAATGATGATACTATATTCATTGAAAGCATGTTGTTAGCTTTATGAATAGTGAAATGTCTTGATGCATTGTCAGTGGCATCCTATGTTTTAATGGGCTGTAAGAGCCATGAATACCATCAAGGTCATGCATTAGAGATGACTTGTGATGAGTATACTGAGAAATGATGATTGATGTGAGTTAGGTTTGTTACATTTAGTATTCTACTTTCATAGCTATTATGCTACTGTTATTGTTTGAAGAACAAGTATGATGTAAAAGAATACTGAATGTACCTAACTAATCAAGTGAAATGTAGAGCCCTGATCATAGATCCATCATTGTCAGAGATCAAATGATGGTGAAATAGGTTATCCTACGGGAACTCCTGGATCACATACTGTTGAGTATGTGGGGTATATGGATGTGTAGAACCTTACATCCTAGTGTAGGAATTTGATGTAGATGTATAATCCTTCAATCCTTCACTACAAAATTCATATCGTATGAGTGGATGGTAAACATGAAACCTCCTGATGATGAGGAAAACATAGATATCTGTATCAGTGAAGATAAACATGAAATCTCCTGATGACGAAGAGAGTACAGAACACTACTGTAACTCTAAAATAGCGAAGGACCAGATTACCCTGGTGAGCTATAATAGTAGAGACACAAGATGTCCTACAAGTGATCCTCTTACTGACTGAGGAAGGTGAAGGTCATGAGAATCCGGCTCTTTCGATGACCTAGTATGATACTAAGGCACTTAACAGTGATTGGTTGGGGTATGAGTGGTAAACCTCATCTCCACAGGGCATAATAATAAGAATGTTTGAAAAACATAATCTACAGCGTAGTATACCTGTTAAAGGTAACTATGAGCTAATTGATTGATGTTACACTATATAGTGCATATGTTCTTCATGCTTGATAAATGTTGAGCTCTTGTATACAACTGTATCTGCTATTGAATACTTTGTAAGCTTTTACTGCTTAAGTTATTCTTTGATTTTATAATAAAGCTTCTGGCGGAGAGTTATAACTCTCGGTGGGACAATTATGTACAATTGTCTCACCCCGTAGACTTCAACTTTTTAGGTGGATATCGAGGACGGAGGAACCGGTCTACAGGTGACCAATCCCAGCAGCAACAGCACCAGGAGCAGCAGTAAATCTCAGGTGGAGATTTAGCCTGCCATGTGGTGTAGTTAGAGTCAGTCCTATGTGTCCTCTGTACTCTCAGGTCTTGGAGTCTTTTAGTTATGAGTTCTTGAGATTTTGTATCTTGTTTTATATAATTAATCAAGAAGTAATTATCATGAGATGTAAACAGTTTATCTCCTTTTATGAATAAAGCTTTATGGATTCAAGCTCTTATCTCGAAAAGTTTTAATTTCCCGTGATTTTTGTCTTCCGCTGTTAATCGATTCGCTTCCGCTAAGTTTAAATCATATTTATATCGTGGTTTGGAGATCAGAGCCCAAAATTAGTGGTATCAGAGCTCTAGGTTCGTTGAGTCTACAGAGGCATAGGACTTAGGATGTTGAGTCTATCCTTAATATCTCTTCCTTATCTAATAGAATCTTCTGCTCCTCAGGAGAAGAAGATACATAAGGATGGCAGAGCCACATGATGAGTATGTGGCAGAGACTAGTGCTAGTGCACCTCAAGGCGGTGCAAGGGTTCCAGAAATAGAACAGCCTGCACCTGAGCCACCCCAGTTTGACCCAGCTGATATGGGTAACCCAGCAGTTCAGACGATGTTTGGGCAGTTTATGACTGCCATGACACACATCACCGACAGGATGCCCATGCCTGCACCTAGGGCACCTGCCCAGCCCGAAGGACAAGGTATCAGTAAGACGTTCGAGCGACTTCGTCGTGTCGGAGCTACCGAGTACTTTGGGACTACTGACCCCGCAAATGCTGATCTGTGGTTAACAGAGTTGGAGAAGGCTTTCAGGATTCTTATTATCCCGGAGGCTGAGAAGGTTAGACATGCTGTCTATCTTCTCAAAGGCAGTGCTGGTCACTGGTGGAACATGGAAGAGCAGAAGAGACCTGGAATAGAGTTCTCGTGGGAAGAGTTTTGTCGGGAATTTATCAATAGATATTTTCCAAAGACCTTCCTAGATGAGAAGATCTCTCAGTTTGAGAGATTGAGGCAGGGCATGATGAACATTAGTGAGTATGAAGCTAAGTTCATGGAATTGTTGTGGTTCTGTCCACACATGGCTGCCACAGATGAGGAAAGAATCAGGAGATTCGAGAAGGGTTTGAATGCTGATATGCCAACCCCTGTGTCTGCCTTAGAAAACTGAGAGAGATTCTCTACCTTCGTTGAGTCAGTCCGAAGGATAGAGAGATCTGTGGTTGAGAAGAGGAAAACCCAGAAAAGATATCCACAGTTCCAGGGTTCTTCATCTAGGGATTTCAAGAAACCTAGATTCTCTGCACCTTACCCTCCACCACCCAGATCGAGTTCTCAAACTCAATGGTCACCAAGAAGAGGTAGAGGACGAAGTCAACTGCTTCAAGGGACTCACAGTTCTGCATCGATGTCAGTTACTGGACCACCCCGACCACAACAACAGGAGAGGAGATGCTACAACTGTGGTAAGGTGGGACACTTGATGAAGGATTGTCGTTCTAGGCCTGTCAGTGTGACACAGCCTCCGAGACAGAATCAACAAGGATCTCAGAGAATGCAATCTCAAGGAGCAGCTCGAGGACGTGGACAAACATCTCAAGCTGGATCATCAGCACCACCTCAACACCAGGCGACAACGAGGTTCTATGCTATGAACCCACCAGATGCAGTGGTCAATCCACGGGTAGTGGCAGGTCAGATGGAACTTTTATATCCTGATATGTCTACATCATGTGTTGTATCTGTTCTGATTGACCCGGGTGCTACGCACTCTTTCATCACTCATAGAGTGATTAGTAACTGCAATGTGACTATTAGTCATAGGGCAGATAGTTTGTTGTTAGAGACTCCGTTGAGTGGGTCTGCCGTTTTGCAGGAGGTATGCTCTCCCTGCATCCTCTACTTTTCTGACCATCGCATTCAAGTGGATCTTATACCGCTTGATATGCAAGGATTTGATATAATCCTCGGGATGGATACCTTAGAGAGGTATAGAGTTGTCTTGGATTGTGAGTCCAAGTTGGCTGTGTTTGCTGACGAAAGCAACACATGGATCTTTCAAGGTGAAAGAAAGATTCTGCCCACCTGTCTTGTGTCAGCTATGGTTGCTGATAAGCTGTTAAGGCAAGGATGTTATGCATTCTTAGCCCATGTGGTAGATGTTACCAAGGAAAGTTCCAATCCTGCCGAAGTTCCCATAGTCAGGGAATTCGAGGATGTGTTTCCTGAAGAACTTCCTGGTATACCACCACCTCGGGAGATTGATTTTGAAATCAATCTGATCCCAGATACGAAACCCATAGCCCAGACTCCGTATAGGATGGCGCCCGCCGAGATGGCAGAACTCAAGAAACAGCTTCAAGAGTTACTTGAGAAGGGTTTTATCCGACCAAGCACTTCACCTTGGGGTGCTCCGGTCTTGTTTGTTAAAAAGAAAGATGGGTCAATGCGGTTGTGTATTGACTATAGACAACTCAATAAAGTAACAATAAAGAACAAGTACCCTCTGCTGAGGATTGATGATCTCTTTGACCAGTTGCGTGGTGCAACAGTCTTTTCAAAGATAGACTTGAGGTCTGGATATCATCAACTTCGTATTAAGGATAGTGACATATCCAAGTCTGCCTTTAGGACAAGGTATGGTCACTATGAGTTCACGGTTATGTCGTTTGGACTAACCAATGCACCAGCTGCATTTATGGAACTCATGAATAGAGTTTTCCGACCTTTCCTTGATCAGTGTGTTGTCGTCTTCATAGATGACATTCTGATCTATAGTAAGGATGCTCAGCAGCATGAGCAGCATCTTCGCCAAGATTTGACCTTGCTAAGAGAACACAAGCTGTATGCTAAGCTTAGCAAATGCGAGTTTTGGCTGCCGGAGGTATCTTTTCTTGGACATGTAATATCTGCCTCGGGAGTTCGAGTTGACCCTACAAAGGTAGAATCTGTTCTGCAGTGGGAACAACCAAAGACACCGACGGAGATTCGAAGTTTCTTGGGGTTAGCTGGCTATTATCGAAGGTTCATTAAGAACTTTAGTTCTATAGCCTTACCCTTGACCAAGTTAACCCGGAAAGATATTCCTTTTTCTTGGAGTGATAAGTGTCAACAGTCTTTCCAGTTGTTGAAGGAGAGGTTGACAAGTGCACCTGTGCTTGTGCTACCTGAATAAGGAAAAGGATATGTAGTCTTCTGTGATGCCTCCAAGAATGGACTTGGATGTGTGTTGATGCAGGATAAATAAGTGATTTCTTTTGCTTCTCGACAGCTTAAGAAACACAAGGAGAATTATCCGACACACGATCTGGAGTTAGCTACTGTGGTTCATGCTTTGAAGATCTGGAGACATTATCTCTACAGAGAGACATTCCAGATTTTCACAGATCACAAGAACCTTAAGTATATCTCCTCTCAGCATGAGCTTAACATGAGGCAACGTCGTTGGATGGAGTTAATCAAGGATTACGATTGTACGATTGATTACCATCCAGGAAAGGCCAATATTGTTGCATATGCCTTGAGTAGGAAATCAGCAACATCAACCATGGATAGAGCACAATTAAACTCTTTAATGTGCTCTAAGAGAGATATGTTTATCTCTTTAAGGCAAGACAATGTACAGTTGAAGGTTTCATTGTTAGCCGGGTTGTTGGCTGAGATGCATATTAAACCTACCCTAAGAGAGCAGATTAAGGAAGCACAGCAAGATGATGCTGCAGTTCAGTAGATCAGATCAGAGTATGGAAATGAGAAGCAAGATGGTTTCCATGACTCAGATGATCATGTATCTTGTTATCATGAGAGGATGATAGTGCCAGATGTGGATAACTTAAGGAAGTTAGTCCTGGAAGAAGCTCATTCTTTGATGTATGCTATGCATCCAGGGAGCACCAAGATGTATCGTAATTTAAAGGAACTGTATTGGTGGCCTGGAATGAAGAAGGATGTTGCAGAGTTTGTTCTGAGGTGTCTTGTGTGTCAGCAAGTTAAAGCTGAACACCATAAGCCTGCAGGAACAATGCAACCTTTACCCATACCACAGTGGAAGTGGGACCATGTGACCATGGACTTTGTTGTTGGCCTACCTAGGACAAACAAAGGACATGATTCCATTTGGGTAGTTGTAGATAGGTTGACAAAGACATCGCATTTCTTACCTGTCAAAACAACCTATTCTGCTGAAAGGTTATCACAGTTGTATGTACAAGAGATAGTGCATTTACACAGAGTTCCTGTCACAATAGTCTCTGACAGAGGTCCTCAGTTTACAAGTCATTTTTTGGAACAATTACACAGAGCCTTAGGCACCAAGCTAAGGTTTAGTACGGCCTTTCATCCACAGACTGATGGACAGTCGGAAAGAACTATACAAACCTTAGAAGACCTGTTGAGAGCATGTGTTCTCCAGTTTACCGGAAGTTGGGATCTACACCTAAGCTTGATAGAGTTTGCCTATAACAATAGCTATCAACATAGTATTGATATGGCACCTTATGAAGCCTTGTATGGTAGACGTTGTAGATCACCTTTGTGTTGGTTTGAGACTGGTGAGCATCAGTTGTTAGGTCCTGATCTTGTGCAACAGACCACAGAGAAGATTAAAGTAATACAACAACATATTAAGACTGCACAGGATAGGTAGAAATCTTATGCTGACAAGCGTCGTAGACCCTTAGAGTTCCAGGTTGGAGACAGAGTGTATCTCAAGGTCTCGCCTTGGAAAGGAATCCTTCATTTTGGAAGGAAAGGGAAGTTAGCTCCTAGATTTATGGGGCCTTATCCAATCATTGACCGGATTGGGAAAGTAGCCTATAAACTAGAGCTTCCACCAGAGTTACAGAGGTTACATCTTGTGTTTCACATTTCTATTCTAAAGAAATGTCACCCTGATACTGAGTCAATTCTACAACCTATGGAGGTAGAATTGAATGATGATATATCTTATGAGGAAGGACCGGTGTCAATCCTTGATAACAGAATTAAAAAGTTAAAGAAGAAAGATATAAGCCTTGTGAAAGTCCTCTGGAACCACCGTGGTGTTGAAGAAGCCACTTGGGAACTAGAGGATGAGATGAGAAGGAAGTATCCTGCCCTTTTCTCTTAATATGTTTTATCAATTTTGGGGACGAATTCCTTGTAAGGGGTGGATAATTTGTAACATCCCTGACCTGGGTTATGAGTTAACCCTAGGTGTTTTGCCTAATTATATAATTAAGATACTGGTGATTATCTTTTTGCATGTAATGAAGTTCCTGAGGAACATACTTTCCCTTTTCTGTCCCTTTTAAACAATGTTGAATTGATTGTTTTGTAATACAGGGACCTATGTGCAATTTACCCAGTTAGAAGGGTTAACTTGCAATTTGCACAAGTTGAGATGTTCCTCTGATGTTGAGACATCATAAGAATGATTATGGTAAAGTTTGAGGGATTTCCCAAGCTTGAGCACCAAGGTGCAGCTGTGGAAGCAATCCCTGTGCTTGAAACCCTAAATTGGAGTAAAATGCAATTTACCCAATTTGAGGGGTGCAACTTGTAAAATACACCATCTAAAATATCTTGTAATACTCTTGTCATCATTTAGAGAAGAAATGATGAAGAAGTCACTTCAGTTGAATAATCATATAATGAAAAACACCTTTGTGATTGAATAATCAAGGTGTAAGTACTATAGCCCTTTTATGTGTGTGCTTTAGTAATAAGTTGATCTTCTTGCCTTCATTTCTTGACCTTAGAAGAAGGTTTTCCTTAGAAATAAGAGGTAGGGGCGAGCAAAGAAGAAAGGGAGGACTTAGATGAGAAAATGAGGAAAACTTATGTACTTATGTTGAAATTCCACCCAAGTATACAAGCCCTTTTCCTCACTTAGCAAAGGAATGTTTCTTTCGCTTCCTTCACTGTTCCCCTTGCTCAAAACGACTAAGGAGAGATCTGGAGCTCAGGAGGACGACCAGGGGAGTGCAAGGTAGGTTTGGATCCTTCCTTTTTCTTAAATTCTTGGATGAAACTCGAATTCAAGGTCAAATTCATGGCTAGCTCACTTAGCTCTATCTTTCTAGCCATCTCTTCTCAACTTTTCTTGGAGGATTCACCTTGGACGACCTGTGGAGCTTCTAGGACGCCATTAAAGGCTTGGAGCTTCTAGGACGCCATTAAGTATTGATGTAATGATCAACTCAATAAATCAAACCTTGATGAATTTTCACTAGAGTCCAAAGGATGGATGGGCAAACGGTCTCAAGACCGTTTCGAACTAATCCAAACGGTCTCAAGACCGTTTGGTGACAACCCAAGACCGTTTGGAGGTCTAGGGTTAAGGTAATTTGATCAATTGAGGGCCCAATTACAATGGGTTATTGAAATAATCAAATTGCTGATTTGTGACTTAATTTAGGTTCAACCCCTATCAAATCAATCTAGATTTTGATGAATTCTTGGGCAAATGGTCTCAAGACCGTTTGGAGTATATCCAAACGATCCCAAGACCGTTTGGGCCAAGTTTGAGCCCAATTGGAGGTCAACTGATGGGTTCAACTTTGACTTGATTCACATTGTTGAGTGTTGATGGTTGAACGTTTATAGACCTTAATTGAACCAACTCCAACCCTAATTGGATATCAATTGAGGGTCAATTGAGTGACCAATTGGTTAAGTATAACCCTAATTGTCTCAATTGATAAGTGGTTAGCAAGCTTGAGACCAATTGAAGGCTTCAACATAGGAAACCTTAATCGAGTTTACCCTTTGAATCACCTTGGAGGTCCATACGATCTTGAGCTTTTGAGGTCATTCGACCTCAAGACCGTATAAGGTCATTCGACCTCAAGACCGTATAAGGTCATTCGACCTCAAGACCGTATAAGGTCATTCGACCTCAAGACCGTATAAGGCCATTCGACCCCAAGACCGTATAAGGTCATTCGACCCCAAGACCGTATAAGGTCATTCGACCTCAAGACCGTATAAGGTCATTCGACCTCAAGACCGTATAAGGTCATTCGACCTCAAGACCGTATAAGGTCATTCGACCTTAAGACCGAATGAGTCCATTCGATCTCAAGACCGAATGAGACCATTCGACCTCAAGACCGAATGAGGGTAAACGGTCTTGAGTGTTATACGGTCTTGAAGTCAACCAAACCTTAAACGGTCTACAAAGCTTAAACGGTCTACAACCTTATACGATCTCATGATCGTATGAAGATTGAAGGTGTGAAACCTATTGGAGACTTTTGAAGTTAAGCCTGCCTAATGCCTTGAAGGCTTAAATCGTTTAATAGTTGTTCAACCTAAACCCTAATGATACCAAAAGACATTAAGGGTCAAGTGGTTAGTAAATTAAACCATGATGATGATTAATGTGTAATTTACCATAATACCCTTGAAAGGTTCAATTGAGTGAAACCTTGTTCTAATCAAACCCTAATCACTCAATAGTAGTGATTTCATCTATGTTAATCAAAGTGGACTTAACCCAACCTAATCTAGATTGGTGTTATCACCATCTACAAGTATGAGGAGAGAGAAAGTATCTTAAGAAAGAGAAAGTACCCTTTTATGATATAAATTCAAGTAAAGTACCTTCAATACACATGAATGTGCATGATTAGGGTATGATCCACCTATGTGAGATCATGGAACCCTAATTATGATAAATGATGAATCTTAAACTAATCTGAGAGTATCAATGATGATGTTCCTCATACATAATGATGTTATGAGTTCAATTCACCATAATGTGAATAGTAAACCCTAATTCAAGGGTGATGACATGCAATATGAGTAGCAAACTCTAATTGATGAGAATCAGAGAACTTAGCTCTTATGATAAGAGTGGAATGTATATTCTTGTTTTGAATTACCTTTATCAGTTGAATTAACCATGCAGGTTCTGATATGAAGGTGATCATATCCAGGTATGAATGATGATACTATATTCATTGAAAGCATGTTGTTAGCTTTATGAATAGTAAAATGTCTTGATGCCTTGTCAGTGGCATCCTATGTTTTAATGGGTTGTAAGAGCCATGAATACCATCAAGTTCATGCTTTAGAGATGACTTGTGATGAGTATACTGAGAAATGATGATTGATGTGAGTTAGGTTTGTTACATTTAGTATTCTACTTTCATAGCTGTTATGCTACTGTTATTGTTTGAAGAACAAGTATGATGTAAAAGAATACTGAATGTACCTAACTAATCAAGTGAAATGTAGAGCCCTGATCATAGATCCATCATTGTCAGAGATCAAATGATGGTGAAACAGGTTTTCCTACGGGAACTCCTGGATCACATACTGTTGAGTATGTGGGTATATGGATGTGTAGAACCATACATCCTAGTGTAGGAATTTGATGTAGATGTATAATCCATCAATCCTTCACTACAAAACTCATACCGTATCAGTGGATGGTAAACATGAAACCTCCTGATGATGAGGAAAACATAGATATCCGTATCAGTGAAGATAAACATGAAATCTCCTAATGACGAAGAGAGTACAGAATGCCACTGTAACTCTAAAATAGCGAAGGACCAGATTACCCTGGTGAGCTATAATAGTAGAGACATAAGATGTCCTACAAGTGATCCTCATACTGACTGAGGAAGGTGAAGGTCATGAGAATCTGGCTCTTTCGATGACCTAGTATGATACTAAGGCACTTAACAGTGATTGGTTGGGGTATGAGTGGTAAACCTCATTTCCACAAGGCATAATAATAAGAATGTTTGAAAAACATAATCTACAGCGTAGTATACCTGTTAAAGGTAACTATGAGCTAATTGGTTGATGTTACACTGTATAGTGCATATGTTCTTCATGGTTGATAAATGTTGAGCTCTTGTATACAACTGTATCTACTATTGAATACTTTGTAAGCTTTTACTGCTTAAGTTATTCTTTGATTTTATAATAAAGCTTCTGGCGGAGAGTTATAACTCTCGCTGGGACAATTATGTACAATTGTCTTACCCCGTAGACTTCAACTTTTTAGGTGGACGTTGAGGACGGAGGAACCGGTCTACAGGTGACCAGTCCCAGCAGCAACAGCACCAGGAGCAACAGTAAATCTCAGGTGGAGATTTAGCCTGCCATGTGGTGTAGTTAGAGTCAGTCCTATGTGTCCTCTGTACTCTCAGGTCTTGGAGTCTTTTGGTTATGAGTTCTTGAGATTTTGTATCTTGTTTTATATAATTACTCAAGAAGTAATTATCATGAGATGTAAACAGTTTATCTCCTTTTATGAATGAAGCTTTATGGATTCAAGCTCTTGTCTCCAAAAGTTTTAATTTCCCGTGATTTTTGTCTTCCGCTGTTAATCGATTCGCTTCCGCTTAGTTTAAATCGTATTTATATCGTGGTTTGGAGATCAGAGCCCACACATGTGAGATAAACATAGCCCTAGAACAATATAAATAACAATTGGTGGCCAAGCACAAACTTGAACATGATAGAGAAAGGAATACTGCCAATCTCCCAACACATAATAGGTTGAGTATGGATTACTGCCATACTCGATTATAGAGGAATGGTATACTGCCACCCTCCAAATAAACAATAGGGGATTACTGCCCCAAAACCAATGTAATTACACTACTCTAGTGCTACTGAATCACATAGCATGTATAATGTAGGGGCAAGTAGAAAAGTATAGTCAGAATATGAAATAAAGGTTGCCATCACACAATGGACAACACCAACATATAATATCCACTTCAATGTGGCATACAACAATAAAAGAGATCAACATGCACAAAGGCACAAGATATGATATCAAGAAAATATCTGAGTACATAAAAAGTAATATAGTTCACACGAACCATGATAACAAGAGATAAGACATTTTTTGTAGGCAAAAGTCAAAAGAAAGATAAAGTAGGTGCATTTCTCAATTTAGATGAACCGGGAATACAACATACCTCAAAATCAAGTTCCCACTGCAATGTACTCCTAGATCCAAGTCTAGGTCACCAAAGATCCTATTAAACACATATATCAAGTTTATGTCAATTTCATACACAAAGACCAAACCCTAAAAACTACCTTTTTATATATGTGTGAATTAGGTTATGAAAACTATTCCATATTTTAGGTTATGTTATTACGAGTCTAAAACATATTTTATTATATTTATCTGACTTATAAATTATTCGTTATGAATTATTCAAGTTTTTATCTTATTTAATTAGATCCATAAAATCACCCTTTTAAATCATTAGATTCGGGAATCAAAACCAATACCAAACGAAAGCTTGCATTTTTCTGAATCCAACGAATATTTTTCCATAATTTTCTGATCATCCAATAATTAGTTATCAATTTTTAACTACAGACCTATCAGATAATTACAAATAATTCGATCGCAGATACAAAGCAGAGGAAATCCACGTGGACCTGAACAGGCCAATCAGAGCCGCCCACGTCAGGGACCACTTAAGCCAAGTCAGCGGAACCGGGCGCAATACTAAAAGGAAGAGGAAAGGCGCGAAAAGACCAAAATACCCCCGACCGTAATACAAAGCAGAAAAGAAAACGAGAGGGGTAACTCAGACAAAACCTAGCTGACATTGTTCTTCGTTGAATAGCCCGAATCCAGCAAACAGAGCACCAAATCTCCGATCAAATCCTGAACACTGAAGATCGATCCGAGTAAACAGCAGTATCGTTGAGTTCTTGGGACCAAGACGATCCCAACAAGCCCTGACAAGGAGCAAATGTCGTCCGAAGGAGGCAGAACCCAGGTTCCGCCATAGCCTGAAAGCTCAGAAACAGCGGGAGAGAAAAACAAGGGCAAAAACGATGAAACAAGGCTAAGAAGAAGAAGAACTCGCTTAGTCGAAGTTATTGAAGCAAAAACTCGTCCAAAAATAGAAGGGGAGCAAACAGGGAACCTCGCCGGAGATGGCAAAAGTGAAGCTACATGCACTCTTGTCGACAGAGAGGTAGGGTGAACCACAGACCAAAGTGTGAAAAGGAAAAGGTCGAAGGAGGTCCAGGGATGCTCACCGAGGAATTAATTGACTTGAGGGTGGCTGAGATGGTCGGGGCATCGCCGAAGTCGTCGGAGGTGAAACCAAGTAGGCCCGGCTGCACCAAGCACTATCCGATCCAATTGAGGTCAGGGTTGAAGAGAAGAAAGGTCAAGGATCCTTACTGGACAGTTACCAACGAAAGAGGAAGGGTGAAAAGCCGTCTGCAGAAAATGATGGAGAGAGGCAAATTGGGGGTTATTTATATAGACCACCAGAGGGGTGATATTAGGGATCAGATTGAGCGGAATCCAATAAGGAAACCGTAGGAACAAAAATCGTGAACAAAGATTGAGTGTAGACCGAGAAACCCTGATCGGAAAGTAACGCATCGAACTGGCCTAGTTTCCACTTCCATCGCGAGGTAGAAGAGGAGTTGGTAGCCGTCTGATCAAGAACGAACGACCCAGATTCAAGCGCGTTTAAACAAACCGCGTGACAGCAGGAAAAATCGGAAATCAATTGAATAAAACAAAGGGAAATTTTAATAATTTATATATATTCTCTTTCCTTATTTAGGGGTTCTATAATAATCCAAATTGAACCAAAATTTGCACATATGTTAAATTAAACATGTAGATTCCGATTATCCAATTAGTTTTGCCTTTTGGAAACCTTTAATGGGTTAAATAAATCAAATATCATTTTCTCTTTCTTTCTTCATTTATGGCTTTAGGATTATCCAAATTTTATGAAACTTGACACATAAGTCATAATTAATGTGTTGGATACGAATTTGATTTTATTTCCAATTTTTGGAGTCATGATTTGCATCTAATTATTAATTACACCTTTTAGGCATTTTCTCTCTCCTAAAATTACCTATTAATCAAACATTATCCAAATTAGTTGCAAACTTGCCCAAAGGCTTATTTTTATGTTTAGATTACGAATTTGGAGTTAGTTTTCCAATTTGAGGGCATTGCCTATTTTATTTCACTTTATTGGCCTAATTCCTATTTTCTTTTAGATAAGGACATTAATATATACAATTATCTTCCAAATTAAATGATACTTGGCTCTTAAGTTACTTTTTGATCAAGGAAACGAATTTGAGCATCAAATATCCTAATTATAATTTTGGTGTAATATCTTCCTCATTATCCTCTTTCATCCATTAAATTCCTTATTACCTTTTATTATTGCATTTATCTTCTCCTTTATATAAAATTCGGATCTTCTCCTATTTCTCCTATTTTAGGGAGTGATAGAAAGTTCTAGGACGAAACACTTTTTGATTTTTATTACTTAGTGACAAATTATACTTCAACCCTATATTAAGATTATATGAGGAGGTATTTATCCAACTAAGTTCCTTAATTTCTTATTATCACCTAAATGAGTTATTATTAAGTACAAAGTATTTTGTATTCCCTTAATTACATGTATTAGTTTATTCCTGTTTGGCTAAGACAAAAGGGTACAACTACTAGGATAGGGTTCTAGTTCTAGTATGTTACAGCACACCACCCCTTAAAGGGATTTCGCCCTCGAAATCAGAACATCCATAGGAAACTTATTCACCACCCCCTAAAAGGGTTCATCTCATAAAATCAAACTTAACTCCAGTTATAAAAGTTTTAACCATACTTCTTACATCCATTACATAAGCAACATGCAAAAGGAAACATAACTTGTAAAGACTAATCTAAGGAACTATGGGTTAATTTGCTCTTGCTCAGCATCATTAACTTCTTCACCATCCAAAGCAAAAACTCTTCCAGCTCTTCTTTCCACACGTCTTCCTCTATTGTTGTTTCCATTATTATTGCCTTGATTCTGAGGAGGTGCTTGTTGTTGTTGTGCTGGAGCTTGACCATTACGACGCTTAGGGAAATCAGGTTGGATGTGTCCAGGTTCATTGCAAAAGTGACATACCACTGGTGCACCTTGGTTTCTAACATGAGGGCACTTCCCCGGAGGATGGGGTCTATTGCACTTTGCACAACTGTCTCTTCTCTGATCATCAACTGAGGACTTCCTTTTCTTGTCGAACTCCCTATGCTGGAAACCTGGGTAAGACTCCACAGCCAAAGCTTTATCAACCATCTGCTGAAAGGTCAAGGGCAATTGTGGAATAAGAGCACGTCCCACATTGTAGTTAAGCCCTTGGAGGAAAAGGTCAGCCCTACGTTCCTCACCTAAACCAACTGCATAACGCTCCAACAGCAGAAACCTTTGCACGTAGGCAGAAACAGACAAGGAGCCTTGCTTCAAACTGTAGAACTCTGCTTCCTTCTTCTTCAAAGCAGCAGTGCAGATGTACTTCCCACGGAAGAGTGTCAAAAACTCTGCCCAAGACATGGTTGAGATATCTCTAGTCCTTGCTATTCCATTCCACCAAACTCTAGCTGGTCCATCCAAGACATAGGAAGCAAACCTAACCTTCTGATGTGGAGGACATGCCATACCATCAAAAGTCCTCTCCAAGGCTAACACCCAATCATCTGCTTTGTCGACCATCTCTATCTCTCCTTCACCCTTGAAAGAAGGTGGTTGCATCTTCATGAACTCCATGATTGTGAACTCCTTAGGCTTCACAGGTACAGACGGGTCTTTCATCTTCCCCACCATGGAAGATGCAAAGAGTTGTCGGAACATGGCCAACTCTTACTCCGGAGTCATAGCTCCTCCTGAAGTCTCCTGTCCAAACCTAGTGTTTTGAGGTGTCTCATAACTGTACTGGTTGTTAGCTGATGAGTTATCTCCCGCCATTAGGGTTTTGCCTGCACAAGGAAAGGTACTAAGTATAAGCAACCTAAGACAAAGGTAAACATCCTAATGGAGACATGTTTGAAATAGTTAGATAACCGACTGCTAATGGCTCTGATACCATGCTGTAAAGAAGTGAAACCACTCCTCTACTAGAAAGAAAAGATCACATCCCTTAAACCAAACACCATGTAAAATTTTTCACAGAAGGGATGAAGATCAATTCATTCAACATGTAAGTATCATTACACAATGAGTAGCAGTGGAAAAAAAATATTATCTAACAATTTACAAAGCTTTATACAACACATCACCATAAAAGGTGTTCTAAAGGAAAACTAAACATAACGCCAAGGACAAGTTGAGGGTCATCTAACCACCTCTTCAAGCCTCCCAAAGATCAGCTACAAGGTTGTTGTTGAAGCTACTTTCCTCAATCTAACCTGGGGTTGGAAGCATACCCCACAAAAGAAGAAACAAAAGGAAACAATCAGCAAAATGCTGGTATGTGTATGCTAAACGAAACTTTGAGCAATTTAAGCAAACAGGACATCAAAAGTAAAATGCTTCCCATACAAGAGATAAGGACTACCCAAAGGGGTATAAAAGATAAGATTCATCATCACATAATAAAAGAAGATACTTGCCAAAAAAAATAAAAAAATAAGGTTGTGCAATACTGGCACATAGAGAGAGTAGGGCACACACCCCACAATCAATCATCAAACCTGCATGCATGTTGTAACATCCCTGACCTGGGTTATGAGTTAACCCTAGGTGTTTTGCCTAATTATGTAATTAAGATACTGGTGATTATCTTTTTGCATGTAATTAAGTTCCCGAGGAACATACTTTCCCTTTTCTGTCCCTTTTAAACAATGTTGAATTGATTGTTTTGTAATACAGGGACCTATGTGCAATTTACCCAATAGCCAATAAAGCCCACAAAACAATCAACAAGGCTATTGTAAACGAAATCTATCTATTCAAAACAAATTATATCATTATTTGTTCAATATCTTTAATAGGAGAAATTATATTTCTCACCCAAAAGAACCCAAAAATTGGGGTTGTAACATTATCCTTGGCAGGCAGAGCTTGCCTAGCTAAGTCAGTTTAATTACACAACACAAACTAGCAAACTACCTATATTCCTTTCCAATAGGTTGGACGAAATGATAAGGAAGTTTATTTGGGGAGGGGGATAAAGGAACATACCTTACTATTAGTGGTATGGGAACAATTTACAATAGCTAAAGAAGGTGAAGGGTCGGGAGTACTTACAATGGCAGAGTGGAATAAAACCCTAATTCTTGAATGCACTTAAGAATACAAAGTTGGAAGGGAGACAATGTGGTGTAAGAGAATGGATACGAAATATTGCTCCTATAAACATAAGCCTAGTTATCGTGCTACAGTTTATTTGTGAACTACTGTGGATCTTTACCCAATTCTTTAAGAGAATAGTCGGTGACTTTGGTGAACTACTGTGGATCTTTACCCAATTCTTGAAGAGAATAGTCGGCGACTTTGGTGAGTGGAGCAAATACTAAAGTGTTGGATGATTGTTGGGTGTCGGGGTATAAGCAACTGTTGGGATGACTTTTGTGAACTACTGTGGATCTTTACCCAATTCTTGAAGAGAATAGTCGGTGACTTTGGTGAGTGGAGCAAACAATAAAGGGTGGGATGACTATTGGGTGTCGGGGTATAAGTAGCTGAGAAACTTGGTTAAAAACCATATTGATATGGAAATAGAGGACTTATATGTGAGTATTATGTGCAAGTCAAACCATGAATGAAACTTTGAGATTCTCATAATTTACCTACTAGAAGATGTTGTGAAAGTTATTCAACAATTGCTTGTTCCTGGAGATACTATTGTCTGGGATGGCAAGGCTGGGAAGTCGATAACCATAGGGCATTACTCGACTGCTACTTCATATACATTATTGTATGAAGGCCTAGGGAGGAAAAGGACTAGGACATGGAGAGATGTTTGGGAACAGAAATGTCTACCAATTTGAAGTTGTTTATGTGGCAAGTAGGACAAGAGGTGACTATGACCAACATGAGATAGAAGGTTAGACACCTATCTAATGAAGATGGATGCAGGAGGTGCAAGGAGAATGTCAAAAACACCATCCTCACTCTGAGGGATTGTTGGGAAGTTAAAGGAAATTGGAGAATGTTGAAGTAGGAGGAGATGATAAGGGATTTCTTCATGCTACCTCTGGATAGGTGGTTGAAAGAAACATGGTGAAAGGAACTACATGCAAACACCTCTATATGGTCGCATTTTGGCATACATGGTTGGTCAAGAACAACTCTATCTTTGAGCAGATGCACATTACCATACGACAACAATGCATTTAAATCAAAAGCTACCTCAGTGTTCTAAACAAAACTTGGGATAGCATAACAGTTGGACAAAAAGGGAAGGATAGAACCTCATTGGACTCCTCCAGAGGAAAGTTGGGTGAAAATCAACATGGATGCAGCAATTCACGGGAAGAGTGTTGTGATGGTGGCCATTCCTAGGAACTCAGAAGGCAAATGGCTTCAGGGTTGCGGAAGTAAGGTGGAGGTTCACTCAGTCATGAAAGGGGAGATTGTGACTATCTGGTTGGGCTTTTGAGGGCTTGGAAGACGAGATGGAAACAAGTTCTGGTGGAGTCTGATTATAGTATGACAATGTAGGAGATCAACAAAAGAAATAACTACAACCCTACACTAATGGTTGGTGAGTCCGCATTCAATAGGTCATGAAGAGGAATTGACAGGTGAAAATTTCTCACGTCGAAAGAGAACACAACATGGATGTAGATTTCTTGGTAAAATTGCACCAACAAAAACACTCCCTGGATGAAGTTTATCTTAACCCTCTGGTAGATATAGGTCTTTATCCTTGTACTGGTAGTAGTATTACCATCTTTCACTTAAGTAATGAACTTTTTTATGTACTATTTGACATTTATGCCCACAAAAGAGAGTGGGGTGAATAAGAGAGTCTCCTAGCTTCCTTAGAAAAACTTAACATTCTTTCCCTTAAACAGGTTCATTTAGCCATTCATTCTTTAATTGTCTTTAAAATGGTTTTGCACATCATTTTCACAAAGTTTTGTTTGTTTTGACTCAATACAATTTTTTCAAAACTATAGTCTTGACTATAAACATTTTTAATAATAATCCACTTGATTCTTGTTGAAAAAAAAACACTAGTTAAACCTCTTGTGGTTGTTCTATCCCACATGAATATGTCACAACAATGTAAGGAAGCCAATTTGATAAAGGATGTCTTGCCTAATGCAGTCAATTATCTTAAGGATCATCAATTTGATGTTGGTATTCTTGGGGGCGTTGAGGCCTTTCTATATGTTGTCACTCGCTTCAATCATGACCAACAATACTTTACCACTCCTAAAATGACCCTTGTTGACTTTAGCAATGCTTTCAATATGGTTAATAGATCCACTATATTTTAGGAAGTTTGTCTTCTTTGCCCAACTATTGCACCTTGGGTTGAATTCTATAATAGCTCCCCAATCCCTCTCTACATGGATCAGAATGAGCCTCTTCTCTCTACAGTTGGTGTCCAACAAGGTGATCTGTTGGGGCCACTTCTTTATTCATTGGCTCTCCATCCTCTTGTTTTGCAACTAAATAATGATGGTGCCCTCTTATTTTTCATTGGGGGGTAATAAATCTTCTTGCTTTCTATGTTGACGATGGCACCATCATTGGTGACTTGCCAAAGTCTCCAAAGCGCTATCTATCATCTAAGTATGAGGCCTAGACTTTGGTCTTCATATCAGTATTAAGAAGATAGAAACAGTTTGGCCTTCAGCTGATCCAATATGACACTCATAGTTTGGTATGGAATGTTCCCTACTAACATATATTATCCTATGAGTGGAGTGGAGATTTTACGAGGTCTTGTTTCCACGGATCCGATTTTTCCTTAGAGCTGCTCGAGGAGTGTATGGCCAAAACCCTTTCCATGATGGATCACATAGCTCTGCTTCAGGACCTACAATGAGAGCTTTCTTCTTCTCTCATCATGTGTTAGAAAGATGAAGTTGTTATTTGCTCTTCAAATGACACCCTCACATCTATCAGATCTACATTGGATGATTTTCATCATAGGTTTTGTCAATGTCTAGCACGTATTTTGGTTGGTGATGGCCCAGGATTTGGTTATCCGCAATGGCACTTGGCCACACTTCCTATTCATCTCAAAGGATAGGGCATCAAATCTTCCCATGATGTCAGCAAGTTTGTGTATGCTTCCTCTTGAATCTACACCCATGAACTTCAAGACCGCATCCTACGAGAGGTAGGATATGTTGTCTCTTTGTTGGTCTTCGTTATTATGTACCCCTTCTACTACTCTAAAAATACAGTCTATTTTGGATATTCTAATCACAAAACTATTGTCCAACAATTCACTATAAGTGGCATCTCTCAATGACAACTAGATATCCTCACTTCTCTCCAAGATGACCATGCACAAGTCTTCCTATTTGTCGTTATCATTGATAGACTTAGTTTGTCCATATCATCTATAGAGTATCGATCGATCCTTCATTATTGACTCATGATTTCCTTGTACCCAGGTGAAGAATTTTTTTTACTTTTCAACACCGCAGACATCGACACCTTCGTGATCATGCTAGATATAAGTTTCAACATGACATAGTTCATGATACTCTTGTTGACCTTGTCTAACTAGCTAGGTTGAAGGTCTTAAAAGAGGCTCATGTAGCCTTTCTTGGCACACAATCTGGTAGTATCCACTCTCAATAGTGGCGAAGTCAGATAATTTTGTCAGGAGGGGCACACGCAAAATAACAATGCATTTTACTTCTCGTATTCTTAGAGAGTTTGATGCCTACCGTCTAATTTCTATTATGTAAATCATCATTACTGTGTGAGATAATCACGATATGGATATGAAAGCGTGCATTACTAAATATTTTAGCTAAAGGAGTGCTACTCGATTTGTTAACATTAGATTTAGTTATAATAAAATGAAATTCTAGTTTTACACAACATCCAAGAAAATGATGTCTAACAATCTAAAAGATATGTAAGTCATGTGGATGTACATTTGCATCACACTAAATAGGGACACTTTAACTAGTCCAAACTAACTTTCAGACGACCGAACAAGTTTCTTAGTTAATCTTGATGTCATTTTCTGCTTATTTAATTACTACTATGCAACCTGCAATTGGCCAAAATAACAGACGATCATCAAAAGTCAATTCGCAGCTATATGAGTTCACCTCAACAACCTTGTTATGTAGTGCATCCTTTGAATTAAAAATATATTCTTTCTATGTATGTTTTCAGGTTGTGTTGCAATTATTACCCAACTATTTTTTCTGCTCCTGTTTCTAATATATGAAATAAAGACACCGATTGTTAAAGGACGGACTTAATGGAAACCAACTTACTACATCTGGAGATTGAGAGAGAGAGAATCACTAAGAAAAGAGTATAGGCACGGGTGGGGCAAGCTATGAAGGGCACAATAGTAAAGGCACGGGTGGGGAACGCTCGTCGTTTTGACGCCAGAAATTATTATACTTTCTAATGACTTAATTAACCTCAGTCAAAATGGGTGGGGCACGTGCCTAGTCGTGTCCCAATGTAGCTCTGTTACTGACTATCTTGTTATTTGAATGGATAGATGGAAAACATACATGTGTTGATCTCATTTAAGTCTCTCCTCTTCGATTGTTCTTTCAAGTAATTATAAAGTGAGTAGATAGCTGGTGATGCCGTTGCACAAAAGGTACAAAAATATGGTACCATTTGATGACAAGTTATCATCATTTTTATTTTTTATTTTTAATACATTTAGAGTACTTATTTGTGATGTGAACTCTCTTCCGTGATATCTTCAACGCATCACCAATAAAAATCTTATATTATCATATTCTACATCTTGTAATTTTATTTTTAAAAAAGGACGGGCAGCCGATGTGTTGGCGCTTCTATAAAAAATTAGACATGTTTATTGAAACTGAAACGCAATTGCGGTCTGTCAGAAAAGCAATTACGTGGGAAGCTGCATCAATAATCATATTCAATGCTCCTGCAGATCACGCACGAGGGTTACCATCGAGCAAAACCAGTTGTCGTCAACTAGCCAAGGCTGTCGACGTTCGCATCCAAGCGACGTCTGCGTGCCGCGGTGATTGATCGAGTTGAAATTTTTACCTCTCTTGCTGATCTCCCTCTTAGGTAACTCAAATTCCACAAGTAGCGGGCCTAGCGGCCTCCTCAAAACTAGCAACTCAACCACAGCCAAGACGCTCGGAGTAGCAGCTCGATCACTTACGATCGACCAACGTCAATACCGTCCCTAATGGACCAACACACACACACACCTATCGATCTTTGCCCATGTCATTCTCTTTTCCATGCATACGCTTTTGTTAATTTTGAATTTAAGTCTTTACATGCAACAACGACATATGTAATTAAGTTAACCGTTCATGTCGATTCATATAAGAAAATGTAGAATAAACCAACGTAAGACAGCAAAATAAATAAGATCAGGAACCAATTCAGTTTGTTTCGTTGAAAAACGAACTTGATATAATTCAAGAAATCAACGTATGACAACCCTTCTGGATAGACGTCGTTCTCCTAGTCAACCCGGTCACGAACATGAAGAAAAGACGTCTTGTTCATTTTGATGACGAACGATGCAGACAAACCAGTTGTACTACCAGTGCAGCTCAGCGACCGCAGGAACCACCATCTGACAGGTTGCATCTCGGAAAGGAGAGTAAGAACAAACTCATCACGCACGGGAGAGAAACTCCAAGTAGCAACGAAAGTGACGACGGCAGAAGATTCTGGTTGTAGTGTTACACCCCGATCTCACAATTACCACTAATTATGAGATCAAGACATAAAATGAGGATTTAACGTAATACAAAGATCACCCTTAATATTTTCTTCTTTTTCAAACTCTTTGTTTTCTCGCATCCAATCGTATAAACAACTTTATAAGAGAATCAAACTTTGATTACTTTAATATGATCTCAACATAAACGATACACATCCATGCATTCATTCTATTTCTCACACTTCCATATACATATGACATGATAATCAGATACATACTCTATTATGAAGGAAATAAAGATACAAAACATCACTTAAAACTCTCTCACATCTATACTAGGACCTAGAGTGACAGGGACCGACTGAACTCAACTAATCTCATACTTAACTCTTGTGGAAGATCTATTCGGATGCAATGATATCTTCAATCCCCACGGTTTCCCTAAAAATTTTGAGTAGAGGGGTGAGCCTACTCGCTCAGAGAATGAGTACTTCAAAGAAACAGTCTAAAACACTGATATAATTACAGATATACTTTTGAGCAACTAATATCAATTATAATAGCAGTAAGTTTTAAAGAGACGGATCATTGACAAAGCATAAATATGGAAGGATGCTCTAGATATCAACAAGAGTAAATCAATATATGAGCATGCTTGATTAAATTCAAAGAGAACTAATAATTCAGAAACATACAAAGAATAATTGCTGAGAAACTATACTTGAATCTTTCTTAGACTTTCTTACTTATAAGAAACTCTATTAAACTTATATTATCATATTTTAGCTTATGCCCTGATCATATATAGTGTACTCTACATATGAAGACTCATAGTGAACTACGATCTCACCGTACAAGACTTAGCTGACACCCTGGAATTGCTAAGCCTAACTACGTCACTGGTCTTCAACAGGAAAATGGCTATCTGGCCTTGGCACACCTATTATGTCGTAAAACTAGACTCCTCCTCTAACCTGAGCACACAGGCGGAGAGTCAAGCCACCTATTGGCTTTTTTGTACTCTAGTGCCACCAAGACCTCTGGTTGATGTTGGACACTACATGTTATATATTAAGAAGACTTCCACTAGGGCTTCGTCCCCCGTACCACCTATTAGTACATTCCAACCCCCGTATACTGGACACTTCCAGGGTTAGGTCATTTCATCCCTACGGCACATACCTCTCATAGGGAATCTACAGTGTTCAGGGCTCTTAAGTCTATTATTTTATTATTCTTAGAAAACTCTTACTATATTGTATATTTTCCCTTACTTATACTTGACTTTGGTTTCTCTATGGTACAGTGTCTATTTATTTGAAGTTTATAACACAACATGTATATCATTCTAAACTTGGCAGAGCAGTATACTCAAAACACTTTAATATACTGAGAAATCAACATTTTATACCTGCAGGCAGACTAAAATTCTTAATTAAACAGAATACATGTCAACTTGGCACTTTATGCACTAGAATCATGCAATTGAACTTCTTAATACAGTGAAAAGAGTTAATTACTTGACATACGAGTAATCGTCATTTGCACCTGTAAACTATTTGTACTTCCTTGAAAAATGTGCATCTCAACCCAAATCGTGAGTTGTGCATCACATAACATATCTTAGTTTAGCTTTATAAACCATTCTTTTCATAGACCATCTGATAACATTTACCACAACTGAACTATTAAGCATCACCACATCTCATACTAAGAACATGGTAATCAAAATTCTTAATTCATTGAACACCCTATCCTTAGGGTTTCATTTACCTCATTCACTTATCACATGGCTCTCATAAGGATTTAATGTCATAAACATCCACTAAATATAGATTGCTTCAAACAAGTCATATACAATCAACATATGTATGAAATCCTTGAATTGAGCTAAATTAGGGTTTTCCATGCCATTCATTGAGATATTATGAATCAAGAATAACTTTGCTTGAATAGAGTCTATGATGCCAAGAAAAACACTTCAAATGGATTTCACCATATTTATTCACAAATTTTCAACTTTCCACTCATATAGGGCTTCACCCTCTTTACAAAGATATCAAGCAAACACTATTCACATCACATGAAATCCAAGATAGTATCTGACATATATATACTATGCATTCAAATAAACAATCATTCATAACCAAGGGGATCCAGATAAACAAATTTCTCTATTTAATTATACAGCAATTTTAGTCAGAGACAAATTCCCTATATTTTATTTTACTCTTATAAAATTTGTGAATATTTATGGAATTCTCATTATGATGTATTGTATATATTTATAATATGAATTTATCATCTAAAATTCAAACAAACATAGGAAAAATCCATTTCATATCATTTTGCAACAACTTAGATCAAACAGACAATTCAGGGTTTGTAGTCGCATATTAAGCAATTAAAGATTGTGAATGATTTAACCAATTTTCGTGCAATATACTATTTAAAAGAAGTTCCCACTCACCCTAAGGTGTGAAAACACCTTAAAAACGCAGCTCATCCCTGAAAATCTCAATCTCATATCAAATCCCTAGCAATTCACCCAATTCTTCTTCCTTTCTACTCGGAAACCCTAGAAATGAGGGATTATGAAGAAAGAGTGAGAAAAGGGGAATTTTGATACCATTTCGAATCAAATTATAGGAGGGATGGGATCTTGACATGTGAGAGAAGATTCACCATGAAATTTTATGCAAAGAAGCTAAACTTACTTGATTTCATCATTCCTCGGACCGCAAAACCCTAGGTCAGCATCTCCATCAATTTCTCCTCTCAAACCCTAACTCTCCCTCTCTCTCTAGGATTTTATTTCTCTATATTGAATCACAAATTATGAGAGCTCCTTGTTTGTTAGGTTAACCATATGGAGCAATTGAGCTGCTTGGGTCAATTGCACATTGACCCCTCACTATACTTTCTCTTATTTCAGCTGAATTTTATGTCATAAAAATATTACTGTAATTCATCTACTGATAAGGTCTAAACGCGTCCAAAAGTTATGAAAATTTTACATATTGTTTATGATTGAGTTTCAGATCTCTAGTTAAAACTTCAGATCATTTGGATTTACCAATAAATAATTAAAAATAAAACACTACACTATTAAAAAGCACTCTATCAGCATTTTGGTCGAAGTATAGTTTGACCAATAACCACATTCAAAGAACACTCAATATTCTGAAATTTTTCTACAATATGCATGATTGAGTTATCCATATCATATCCAAAATTCAATTAAATAAAAAAAATTTAGAAAATATGAAAAATCATTTACCACACTGCTATCTTGATCAAATTCCATATTCATGTACTATCAAAATCCTAATTTTTGCCGATTAGGGTTTACATTTCTCAAACCCTAATTCTTCAAACTAAAATCATAGTTAGAGTTTCTTCTTAGGTTTGAAACATTACAATTGGTCTACTATCATTAATTAAGTATAAATGATGTTCAATCTAATCAAGCATGTAATCATTCAGGTAAACCCTAGTTTACCAATTAAGCACAAATGTGGTCATTACAATTCTCACCCCCTTAAAAAGTTTCGTCCCAAAAATATAAATACGCAAACAAAGTATGTTCAAAATTTATTTTAAGCTTCAGAAATCTTACTTGTCATTATATTCTTGTATTTCATACTTGAATGCAATTTTCAACATTAAGTCCTTCATTTCTTTTCTAATCACAACATGTTTGAAATAGTTTTCAATGACAACAAACACATTCTCTATGCCACAATCAATCATAGTAGAGAGAGAAACAACTGTTTCAATATTTTTTTATACTCTTGAGGTGTTACCTCAACATTGATAATCTCATCCAACTATCTCAACTCATACGGCTCAATATGTACTATTGTTATATATTACATGTAAGTCATAAAAGAGAGTTCATCATGTTCTTTTGAATTTTACTATTGTGCTACTCAAATAGCAAAACAGTCTTGAGTTAGAAGACTAGATTCAACAGTAATTGTACAATACTACTCACGGCATCCCCATTGCATCATGGATGCATAATGTGAAGCATTACCATCACATTCCATATTATTCTCAAGTATGAACCCACACATAATTCAAGGTGTAACCATTGAGTTATAGCATACTAGGATTTCAACAATAGTAACAAAGTAATCCATGATTGTATTAGTCATTCAAGGGCTATTCATACCCAATTACCATCACTTAGTTATATTAAAGCTAGGTATAACAAGTTATACCTCATTAGGGTTACATATCAATACAATATGGTTATCATCCCTTTTATTCATATGAGTGAATAGGTAAGACTACCTTATTCAGGGTAACCCTTCATTTGTTCCATCATTATTCAACCCATATCACCATACCACAATTGTACAATACTAAGATGGATTATTGGTATGAATGACTACAACTATCAGACACCTTTAATTAACATATTTCTTACACATGTACACTAAAATCATACGTAGAACCAATTTACATCCCTTAATATACCTTCAACAAATTATACTTATAAAAACAAATTTACATATTACTAAAAGCCATTGTTTTCCCTTATCTCTCTCCTCATTCACTACTACTTACTTTTTGCTACTTATCCTTCTCATTTTAATCATGTAGATTAAACATTCCTAAAATTGAAACATACAAGGTACAAATAGATTATTCATCATTCTTGCTATCACTGCAAGAATTTATCTCATATCGCACTTCACTCAAATTGTGTTTCTCCTTTTTTTCAAAACACACTTGTTACATTTCAAATTTATATCTTACTCTTTACTCTGAATCATTTCCATATTGTTCATCTACCTTTCAGATTAGCTTTCTTTAAACCTTGGATTACTATCAGTGCTAGTTTGCTTCTCATAGTGCAAATCTCATGATCTTGTTTTATAGAGATGCTAGTATTCAAGGTCAAATCACTAGTGACATCCCTAGAACTACTACAACTCTAAACTGTGAAGACACCCGCCATCATTAAGATAACAGGCGTCATTAACAATAATAAAACATGCGGAAGCGATCATCAGTTGCAGCGGATTATCAAAAATCACTAAAAATTTAAAAATTTTGCAAAGAGATCCATTCATAGGAAAACTCTTTCATTCAGAACCAAAGTAAAACTTTACATCCTGGTTCATATATATACATCTCATGTACTTTTACTTCTCGAGGAATACAAACATCAACTACTCTGTCTTAATTGTACACAGGTAGTATAAAACCCTCGAGGCTTAAAGCCAAAATCTCAAACCGATCCATCAAAACACAACTCCTAGGACCCGAGAGTACAGAGACGACACATAGGACTTTCTAACTGTATGACTTGACAGTCAGGGTCTCCACCTGAGATCTCACTGCTGTCCAAGTTGTTGCTTCCCTTTTTCCTGCAAAAGAGTCTCTGCTTCTTTGTCCGCGTTCACCTAAAAACATTGGATCCCACAGGGGTGAGACAATTGTAAATTGTCCCAGCGGGAGATATAACTCTCCACCAAAACATTATTATTGCAGTTAAAGATATGGAACTGAGCAGAGGATAAGCAGTTTAAAGCATTCTCAACTTTGAAAGCATTGCAACTATTTATGATAGATCAATATGTCACTTATCCTTTAATGAATATGAAAAACATGTATAACATCTATTAAACTATAGAATCATTACCACTACATTAACTCTCTTCAGGCTTAGATCATATTTCTAAACCTGGCATTATCATTGTGGAATCATGGCCCATAGCCATACTCTTTTCATAAAGTGTAGGGATCTTAATCCCTTAATTCACCACTGGCAATTCTCATCCTTTAACAATTTCAATACCCTAACCATGTGATTCTGGGTATTTAAACCCTTAGCTCATCTCCTGAGCATTGTTACCACTTTTCTTGTGACATTCATAAACTTGATATGTCACCCATGAGACATTCTTGTCTCAACTTGTTGGCCTTAGCCAATCGGCTAAACAAATAAGGAAATACATCTACCATGTACTCATATATCATTAATATAGCATTGGGTTATTACCAATCCTATGTCATCTTGTACAGGCATTTGAGCCTCTGCCAGGTATTGGACTTTAACCAAACCTGATTACACCGCCAGGCATTGCACTTTAAACAACCCTGATTTCACAGCCAGGCATTGGACTTTTAACCAACCCTGATTACAGGAATTGAGCCTCTGCCAGGTATTGGACTTTAACCAAACCTGATTACACCGCCAGGCATTGGACGCTACCAATCCTGATTACACAGCCAGGAAGTGGACTCTAACCACTCCTGATTACACAACCAGGCAGTGGACTCTAACCACTCCTGATTACACAGCCAGGCAGTGGACTCTAACCACTCCTAATTATATAGCTAGGTAGTGGACTCTAACCACTCATGATTACACAGCCAGGCAGTGGACTCTAACCACTCCTGATTATAGGCATTGAGCCTCTGCCAGGTATTGGGCTTTAACCAAACCTGATTACACCGCCAGGCATTGGTCTGTAACCAACCCTGATTACGCAGATCATGGAATATAAATTCCTTTAACCCATCATTAATCATCTTGGTGCCTCTTACTATTTTATAATTGTTCTTATGGCTCATAATGTCCATAAAGCATCTTGTCACCTCTCATTAGGCAACATCTAATCATATGGCTCACAGTGCCATTCAACATATTGTCACCTATCATTAGGCAACAAAATCATTTTATCTCATGTAATGTAATAGTAACACCACTTTTCCCTCAATAGGGTTAGGACTTACTATTCACATCACATTAGGGTTTCTCATGTCCCATTACCCAATTAGGGTTTCACATGGAATCACCCTCAACTAGGGTTGTGTTCAATAACCCTGTCAATTAGGGTTTATGTTCATGTTTAGGGTTTCATGATCTCTTTGCTTAAGGATCATAACCCTTAATCACCACATGAATCATATTCATGTATGAATTCATGCTATCAACTTCTCAACTTGATTAGGTCACATCAACCCTTTAATCACCAGCATACAACTATGATTAACATAGTGTATCAAGTCATTGGTCCTATAAACAATTAGGGATTCATCCCTTAATTGACACTAATCACTTAGGTACTATTAGGGTTTCAACATTTGTACCTTCATTGATTATCATTACTAATCATCATTGGATCAATGGATCATTCATCATCATAATTCTTAAGAGATTCAATCACGCTGGACCTCCATTACATAAAGCATCCAATTTAATTAGGGTTTCCAATGTTGATTCCTTCAATCATTGGATTCATGGAACCAATCATCAATTGGACCTACCCTCATACTTCAATTGAGTATAATAAGTCAACCTTCAACTGATTTGACCCTCAATTAACCCTCAATTGATCATCAATTAGGTTTTGATTCAATTGAATAAGGGTTTGGAATCGATGATTCAACAACACTAATCAATGTAAGACTAGTTACTTTGAAACCATTGAACCATCATCCAAATTGGGTATGACCTGACCCCAAACGGTCTTGAGGTCGTTTGGATGACCTCCAAACGGTCTTGAGACCGTTTGCCAATCATATCACTCAAAACCAAGCCATCCAAGTAGGGTTTGGATTATTGAAGTGCTCACCAATTCAGCAATTTATTGCAGATCAACTTGGTACCTTTAGGCCTTCAAACACCTAACCATACTCAACCCTAGACCTCCAAACGGTCTTGGGTGACCACCAAACGGTCTTGAGACCGTTTGGATGAGCTCCAAACGGTCTTGAGACCGTTTGGCTCATCCAACCTTTGGACTTTAGTGAAAAAGCATCATGGATTGGTCTATCGAGTTGATCAACAAATCAGCATTGAGTTGCAGTATGATTTGGTACCTTTGGACCTTCAATTGGTCAACTATACTTGACCCCAGACCTCCAAACGGTCTTGGGGTGATCCCCAAACGGTCTTGAACCCGTTTGGATGATACCCAAACGGTCTTGAACCCGTTTGGGCTAATCAACCCAAAATCTCAACTTAACTCATTGGAATTTCAGCACTGTTTTCAATTATGGTTTGCCTAATTGAATAGACTTCAACTCACGATTCCTTTGGATTTAACCCCTCAAATTTGGAGAGTCATTAACCAACATAATTATGAACAGGAATCCCAAACGGTCAACTCACTCAAACGGTCTTGAACCCATTTTCCCAAGCAGGTCAAGTTAATTAGGTTGAAAATCAGCACTTAATCCAATTAGGTTTTCCTAATTGATTAGCCTTCAACCTATGATTCCTTTGGATTTAACCCCTCAAATTTGGAGGGTCATTAACCAACATAATTATGAACAGTAATCCCAAATGGTCAACGCTTGGTAAACCATATAAGACGGTCTTGAACCCGTTTTCCCAAGCAGGTCAAGTTATTCAGGTTGAAAATCAGCACTTAATTCAATTCGATATGTCTAATTGATTGGCCTTCAACCTATGATTCCTTTAGAGTTAACCCCTCAAATTTGGAGGGTCATTATAATACACAATTATGAACAGGAATCCCAAACGGTCAATGCTTGGTCAACTCCTTCAAACGGGTTTGAACCCGTTTGCCACCAAACGGTTTGCAACCCGTTTGGTCACCAAACAGTTTTGGTGAAACCGTTTGGTCCCAACTTTTGAGATCGTTTGCTCCCAAGATATTTGGTGAGGTGCTTGCTTATGATGATTTCACTATCATCTTACTTCGTGCACCCAAGAACAGCAACCGTTCTTGATGGAAATTGCAGCAAAGAATCAAGTATGTATCAAATTGAAGAAATCAATCAACAAAGCATAGAAGATTGATGCAATAGCAATGTTTAAGGGTTTAAGTTATAAAACCCGCCTCCAATTGAGCTCCAAAGCTCCAAGATCACGCCATAAATGGTGGATGAAGCTCTAGCAACTCCCCCTAGGCTCTTCCTCAAGCTTTTGATTGCAAAAGTTGGCTAGGGTTGAAGAGGAGATCGAAATAAGAAGGAATCCATAATTTATTTTCGATTTCCACCATGAAATCATGAAGAACGAGGGTCAAGAAGCTTACCAACAGGTTGGGGCTCGTCATCCTGTTGCTCCTAAGTCCCCTTGAGCTCATCCCAAGAAAAGGAAGAAGAAAGGGCCGAAAAAGCCTTTCAATTCATTTGGAAAAGGCACTTTTATAAGGAAATCGATGAGACAGAAAATGTCTTATAAAAATCCAATTAATCCAAAAATTATGGCCGCCTCTTCCCCCTCAATTCCATGGATACGAGGCACCTTCCTTTGCCTTTTATTCCCCTTCATTATCCTCAATTTAAAGAAAAGCAAATTAAGCACCTTAATGTTTATTATATTAATATCCCATATGTGACTGGGTTTTCTTTTCCTTATAATAATGGTGAGTCGAATTTCACCTACTTAGGATATTTTCGTTCCTTATCTTGGCAAAGGAACGTCCATACTTAATCAAAATCAACCCAAAACATTTTGGTTGAAAGCCCTTCAATTATTTTTATTCATTTTTGCCCTAAATCGAATTAGGGTTTCAATTAGGCATTAATCTTGATTATTTTAATATCAAGATTCTCTCTCCTCCAAATTAATTCAAATGAGGCACCCCTCTCATTTTATTTTCTCTACATGATGCCAAGAAACATTAAGGACCATATTGAAGTGGTAATTTGCATATTGAACCCTGGATTTTGGGTAAATTGCACTTCTACTCCAAAACTAGGTTTTAATGCACAAGGATTGCTTTACAAGCTTAATCTTGGTGTCTAAGCTTGTGGAAACCATAGCACTACATCATATTCATTCTTATGATGTCTCAACATCAGAGGAACATCTTATCATGCAACATTTGCAATTTAACCCCTCAACTTGGGTAATTTGCACTTTAGTCCAAAATAAGCAAACATTGCTTCAACATTGTTCAAACAGGACCAAAATTGAAACATAAGTTCCTCATGAGCCCTAATCACTTTTCATAAGATAAGATTAAGCATATAATCATCTTTATTAATCAAAACACCTAGGGTTAAAGCATAACCTAGGTCAGGGATGTTACATAAACATTCTAGGGTTTGGTCCTTATCAGTAGCATGACGTTATTGTGATGTGACTTTGCTCCCTTAATTTGAAATTCAAACTTTGGATCTCACAAGTTTTACTAAATTCTTCTTTATCTTATCGATTGGATTTTCTTTCTCTTACTTGGCCATTCAGATATATTACATTCTCAATTACCCTGCTAGGGTTTCATCATCATATTGTGTGTCATTACTACATTCACTACATGTCTCTACCACAGTGGTTATGCATCATATATGATTCATTTTCTTATCACTTCATTCCCACATTGCTCTCATTAAGGAAGATATGAAAGAGAAGATGATTTTGAGACTTAGAATTCTTATCTTCAAACACTAAATAATACATTTCTCATATGTAGGTTTAATTAATTATTAACAAGGATACTTGACTAATTAGCACTTTCTTGAATCTCCTAACCTCTTTCTTTTATAATCTATATTACTCCATTATGTTTCAAAACCTTCCTCACTTTCCATAATCCCCTTACCATATACTACTATTCCACATGTCATCTTTAACTTCTAGTTTTCTCATATGATCATGTTGCTTCTTTTATGTGTATGATCATGTATATCATGTTGCATATATTTCCTTTTATCCTTCTACTAATGTGAAGTTGAAATTCTAAATCAATAATTTCTCTACTAGTTTCACCTCATGTTTAATACATTACATATCCTTCATTTTAAATCAAACGGCTCATGCATGGGTGAAACATAGTTTCTCTTTCAATCAAGTTTTTCCTTCCTGAATATAGTCTATCTTTGTATGACTTATTCATTTATTTAGCTATATTTTTGTTCTTCTTTTAGAATCTAGTTTGTTGTTCTATAAAGACTTCGAATCCAAAGGTGGTAAGGATGAATGTATTAAACTTATTAATAAAGGTATACATTCCATGCTCTCAATTATATCATAACCCTCATTCCTTAATCAAGCTCATTATTTCCAACATTTCTCTTTGTTTCAACTAAGTTTCTTATCCTAGTTTTATGATCTACATGCTCATCTAGTTCTCTTCACTTTAACTCTTCTGAAGACTCTTCACTTCTATGTACTTATTGTATACTTAACTCTTTTCTTCTATTTTCCCTTTGCTTTGGAGTACATAAAAAACATTGTACTCAGTTATATAGTCCATTCCTCATGATTGATTCTTACTATCTTTGCCCCTTACATACTTTTCTCATATCTTTTCATATTTCATATTTAGAGTTCATATAATACTAATAATTAAACTTAATCTAAACCTTGTGTCGTGTTCCTTTATTCCCAATTAAGGGTTTCTCATATGAGGCCCCAAAGTTGGATCTCAGATATCAGTTCCAACTGATTCTTAGTTATCCCAGTCTTTCCCTTATACTTCAAAATCTAAGAGTATATACATTCATACTAGAATTTAGATCTAATCTATCCAAAATTTACTCTTGTTATGTTACTAATAGGAGTCATTAGATCGCAGTAATGCATCCTGCCAGCCGGACCAGGCCGAACCTGCAGTCCTAAAGCCAAGAGCTACTTAGGATTACTCAACTCCTATTCATCTCAAATGTGTGGAAGAAAATGTATCCACTTATAAAAGCTCATTCAAAGATCATTTCTAGTCTACTTGATACAAAGAATGTAATCAATAAATTCTACAACTGCATAGTGTACAACAAATCTTCAAGACCCATATATATTTCAAAATACTGAATATCTGAATTCAAACATATAAGAGAATTTCTACTCATCTCCAATAAAAAAACAATATGAAATGAAAGTTCTATCTCATTTTACATTTATGCTCTTAATTCATGTTACTTATCTTGTTTCTAACCCTAATATTTCTAGGGTTCCTCTCTATCCCATACTTCCACTATATACCTAGTCAGGGTATACAGGAAAGAATAGACAGAGTATCTTGATACTGGTTGATCCAAGTACTCAGATACCAAGCCAGGATATCCTAATACTCAAATCCCCAGAGCTAACATCATAACATCTCCTATCTGCCACACTTATGACTCTAACTTACTAACTTAATGGTCCCTGACAACTCAGCCTAAGATATGATACCAAAGATGTTACACCCCAATCTCACAATTACCACTAATCATGAGATTACGGCATAAAATGAGGATTTAACGTAATACAAATATCACCCTTAACTTTTTCTTCTTTTTCAAACTCTTTATTTTCTTGCATCCAATCACATAAACAACTTTACAAGAGAATCAAACTTTGATTACTTTAGTATGATCTCAACATAAATGATACACATCCATACATTCATTCTATTTCTCACACTTCCATATACATATGACATGATAATCAGATACATACTCTATTATCAAGGAAATAAAAATACAAAACATCACTTACAACTCGCTCACATATATACTAGGACCTAGAGTGACAGGGACCGATTGAACTCAACTAATCTCATACTTAACTATTGTGGCAGATCTACTCTGATGCAATGGTATCTTCAATCCCCACGGTTTCCCTAAAAATTTTGAGTAGAGGGGTGAGCCTACTCGCTCAGTGAACTAGTACTTCAAAGAAATAATCTAAAGCACTGATATAATTACAGATATACTTTTGAGCAACTGATATCAATTATAACAGCAGTAAGCTTTAAAGGGATTGATCATTGACAAAGCATAAATATGGAAGGATACTCTAGATATCAACAAGAGTAAATCAATATATGAGCATGCTTGATTAAATTCAAAGAGAACTAATAATTCAGAAACATACAAAAAATAATTGCTGGAAAACTATACTTGAATCTTTCTTAGCCTTTCTTACTTATAAGAAACTCTATTAAACTTATATTATCATATTTTAGCTCATGCCCTGATCATATGCAGTGTACTCTACATATGAAGACTCATAGTGAACTATGATCTCACCGTACAAGATTTAGCTGACACCCCGGGATTGCTAAGCCTAACTACGTCACTGGTCTGCAATAAGAAAATGGCTCTCTGGCCTCGGCACACCTATTATGTTGTAAAACTGGACTCCTCCTCTAACCTGAGCACACATGTAGAGAGTCAAGCCACCTATTGGCTTTTCTGTACTCTAGTGCCACCAGGACCTCTGGTTGATGTTGGACACTACATGTTGTATATTAAGGAGACTTCCACTAGGGCTTCGTCCCCCGTACCACCTATTAGTACGTTCCTACCCCCGTATATTAGACACTGCCAGGGTTAGGTCGTTTCATCCGTACGGCGCAGACCTCTCATAGGGAATCTATGGTGTTCAGGGATCTTAAGTCTATTATTTTATTATTCTTAGAAAACTCTTACTATATTGTATCTTTTCCCTTACTTATACTTGACTCTGGTATCTCTATGGTATAGTGTCTATTTATTTGAAGTTTATAACACAACATGTATATCATTCTAAACTTGGAAGAGCAGTATACTCAAAACACTATAATATACTGAGAAATCAACATTTTATACCTGCAGGCAGACTAAAATTCTTAATTAAACAAAATACATGTCAACTTGGCACTTTATGCACTACAATCATGAAATTGAACTTCTTAATACACTGATAAGAGTTAATTACTTGACATACGAGTAATCATCATTTGCACCTATAAACTATTTGTACTTCCTTGGAAAATGTGCATCTCAACCCAAATCTTGAGTTGTGCATCACATAACATATCTTAGTTTAGCTTTGTAAACCATTCTTTTCATATACCATCTGATAACATTTACCACAACTGAACTATTAAGCATCACCACATCTCATACTAAGAACATGGTAATCAAAATGCTTAATTCATTAAACACCCTATCCTTAGGGTTGCATTTACCTCATTCACTTATTACATGGCTCTCATAAGGATTTAATATGTCATAAACATCCACTAAATACAAATTGCTTTAAACAAGTCATATACAATCAATATATGTATGAAATCCTCGAATTGAGCTAAATTAGGGTTTTCCATGCCATTCATTGAGATATTATGAATCAAGAATAACATTTCATAAATAGAGTCTATGATGCCAAGAAAAACACTTCAAATGGATTTCACCATATTTATTCACAAATTTCCAATGTTCCACTCATATAGGGCTTCACCCTCTTTACAAAGATATCAAGAAAACACTATTCACATCACATGAAATCCAAGATATTATCTAACATATATGTACAACACATTGAAATAAACAATCATTCATAACCAAGGGGATCCAGATAAACAAGTTTCTCTATTTAATTATACAGCAATTTTAGTCATAGACAAATTCTCTATATTTTAGTTTACTCTTATAACCTTTGTGAATACTTAGGGAATTCTCATTAGGATGTATTGTATACATTTCTAATATGAATTTATCATCTAAAATTCAAACAAACAGAGGAAGAATCCATTTCATATCATTTTGCAACAGCTTAGATCAAACAGACAATTCAGGGTTTGTGGTCGCATACTAAGCAATTAAAGATTTTGGATGATTTAACCAATTTTTGTGCAATATACTATTTAAAGGAAGTTCCCACTCACCCTAAGGTGTGAAAACACCTTAAAAACGCAGCTCATCCCTGAAAATCTCAATCTCATATCAAATCCCTAGCAATTCACTCGACTCTTCTTCCTTTCAACTCAGAAACCCTAGAAATGAGGGATTATGAAGAAAGAGTGAGAAAAGGGGAAGTTTTGATATCATTTCAGATCAAATCAAAGTAGGGATGGAATCTTGACATGTGAGAGAAGATTCACCATGAAAGGATATGTAAAGAAGCTAAACTTACTTGATTTCATCATTACTCAGACCGCAAAACCCTAGGTCGGCATCTCTATCAATTTCTCCTCTCAAACCCTAACTCTCCCTCTCTCTCTCTATGATTTCATTTCTCTGGATTGAATCATGAATTATGAGAGATCCTTGTGTGTTAGGTTGACCATATAGAGAAATTGAGCTGCTTGGGTCAATTGCACATTGACCCCTCACTATACTTTCTCTTATTTCAGCTAAATTTTCTGTCATAAAAATATTACTGTAATTCGTCAACTGATAAGGTCTAAATGCATCCAAAAATTATGAAAATTTTAAATGTTATTTATGATTGAGTTTCAGATCTCCATTTATAATTTTAGATCATTTGGAGTTACCAATAAATAAAACACTACACTGCTGAAAAGCACCCTGTCAGCATTTTGGTCGAAGTATAGTTCGATCGAGAACCACATTCAAAGAACACTCAAATATTCTGAAATTTTTCTCCAATATGCATGATTGAGTTATCCATATCATATCCAAAATAAAATTTAAAAAAAAAAGAATTTGTAGAAAATATGAAAAATCATTTACCACACTGCTATCATGATCAAATTCCATATTCTTTTTTTTTATAGGGCAGAGCTAATTCTTATTCATTTCGCGCTCTATTGTGGATAAAATAGACTGAATGTCCACCTGGTTCATGTTGTGGAACCAGTGGGGTACTATAGAAGTGAAGTTGAGTGAGGTTCTATATAGGATGGCATGTTTTGCTAAACTGACTGTGGATCTATTAAAGCCGCGAGGGACATGGTAAATAAGCTTTGTGAGGGGGGGCTATGAGGTTTCCAATCTCCCTAGCAAAGGGCAAGAATTGTGGGAGTGGTTTGTTTCTGGTGAGGTGCCTGATAGCTTCCAGAGAGTCAGTGAAAATGTAGACATCGTCCCATTTGCGATCTTTGCAGAGTTGAGCACCAAACATGATAGCTTTAATTTCACTAACGAGCGGAGTGGTGGACTGAGTAGTTTGGCAGGAACTCAGAATATGTGATCCATCTACAAGCACAGCGTGGGCGCCAACTGAAGCTGTGTTTTGGCCATGGTGATGAGCCGCATCTGTGAAGACGTAAACTAATTTTTCTATAAGCTTCAGAGCAGAGGAATTAGCTACCGTTTGGATATGGCCAGGACCAGTTTGCAGCTTAAGAATGGACTCCGTCCGGAGCTTGATGAACTCAACTTTCTTGGATGCTGGCTTGAGCTTCTGTTGATGGATTTTTTCATTACGGCTTGCCCATATATGCCACAAGGCAACCACTCTCATGATGAAGGAGTCATATGAGTTTTTGGTGCACCTCTGGATCCATTCATTTGAGTGGAGGGTTGAGTGATCTTCATTGGGCATCAGCTGATTCCAGATGTCTCGGCTAGATTTGCAATCTCAGAGAGAATGAGTAATGGTGTCTTAGCTATTATTGCAGATAGGACATTCTTCTGGGACATCCATGTGTCTACGCCTCTTCTCCATGTTCGTCATGAGGGACCCATGAAGCATGATCCATAGAAACATTTTAATCTGTTGCGGTATCTTGGCTTGCCAAATGCCTTTCCAATTACCGTTTGTAGTGATCTCTTTCCCTCACCTAAGCCACCTATAGATAGATCGTTAAGTGAACTGCCCTCTTCTTTCAAGAGACCAGATCCAGCCATCATCGCCTAAGTGAGAGAATGGGGTAGGGATAGACACAATAGCAGACCAAGTAGATGCAGGCAGGAAATTGTAGATGAAGTCCCAATCCCAGATCCCGTCAGAGCACACCATGGAGTCTACAGTGAGATCACGGATGTCTTGGGGAATTGGCCAATGAGGGTGGAAATCCAGCATAGAATGACCCAAAATCTATTTTCCATCCCACGCGTTTGTGTGCATCCCATTGTTGATTGCTATATGACTTTGTTCAGTGACCTTATTGAGATTCTTCTTGATAAAGCTCCGAGCCGGGGAGCTTGGTACTGATTTGAGCCTACTGTTCTTAATATATTTGTCCTTCATCACCTTGACCCAGACCTTAGACGGGTTGGTGAGGAAAGCCCAAATGTTCTTCATCATTAAAGCATCTTTTTGGTCTCTGGCATCCCGGATGGAAAGACCCCCAATGTCTTTACTAGAAGAGACTTTTTTCCAGGATACTAGGGATGTTTTATGTGGGTTGGAACCTCCAGACCAAATGAACCTCTAAGTGTGCTTATTGATCTCATCGCATAGGTGCGGTGAGAGTTTAACATTTTGCATAGTATAGGATGGAATGGCCTGCAAGGTGGATTTGTCTAAGGTCACCCAGCCCGCTAGAGACAAACTTTTTAGGGTCCATCTATTCATCCTCCTCTGAATAGAAGCTAAAATATCTCCATGAGTTTCTCTGTTGACACGGTGATGAAGAACTGGCACGCCAAGGTATTTCCCTAGGTTGCTGGTCCAAGGAAATCCCTGCTTCTGGCTGATCGTTCTCCTCAATGGTTGAGGTGTATTCTTACTGAAGAAGCAGTGCGATTTAGGCTTGGAGATAGATTGCCCGGAAGCCAACGTGAAGTCCTTGAGGATAGAAGAGATGATACGAGCTTGTTTGACAGAAGCTTCACCCAAGAGAAGAATGTCATCGGCAAAGAATATGTGGGACAACTTCAAACCTCCCCGAGAGAGAGTAATTGGTTTCCATTTATCAGCTTCCACGGAACCAGAAATAGCTTGGCTCACCCATTCCATACACAAGACAAAAACATAAGGGCTGATAGGGTCACCCTGAAGGATGCCTTGGGTAGCTTTGAAAGGGGGCAGAGGTTCACCTTCCCACAGGATGGATGTCGAGCCTTTGCTTATGATTTCCATGATGATGGTAGTAATTTTAGTTGGCATGCCTATGCGCTGCAAGGTGTCATAGATAAAGGCCCCGTTCATCCTAACAAATGCCTTGGCTAGGTCTAGCTTAATGCACATCCAAGGTTTCTTACTAGCTTTGAATTTCATGGAGTGAATAACCTCTTGAACCAGAAGGATGTTGTCGCTTATGCGTCTTCTGGGTATGAAGCTAGACTGAATGGGGCTAACCCAGTCATTCATGAGTGGCTTCAATCTCTCGACGATGACCTTGGAAATGATTTTGAAGCAGCTATTATTGAGCAAAATGGGCCTTAGGTCGCAGCAGCACTGAGGCGCAGAGATCTTGGGAATTAAGACTGTATAGGAATCTGCAATGGAGGCACTGATGTTCTCAGAAGTGAAGACCTCTTGCACCGTGTGAGAGATGCTAGGACCAAACTTATCCCAGTGGTGATGGATAAAGCCAGTGTGGAACCTGTCGGGCCCCGACGCTTTGAGTGGTGCCATGGAGAAGACAACATATTTGATTACATCCTTGTCCGGGATAGAGCTCAGACCAGCTGAGATAGATGTTGGAACAGTAGGGAACACACCAGGATATGCGAGTATCCAATCAGTGTGTGTTGGGGCAGCTTGGGACAGGAGGTCAGCAAAGTAACTATGAATCAGACCCTTCGTCTCTTCGCTTGTAGAAGTGCAACACCCATCTTCACACTGAAGACGGGTGATCTTATTGAAATTCCTTCTTGATTACACGTACGATTGGTAGAATCTGGTGTTGAGGTCGCCAGACTTCAGCCAGTCTATATAGGCCCGCTGCTGCCAGTCCGCCTCCTCATCAAGGAGGATGTTATGGAGGCGTTCCTGAAGGGAAGTAGACGGGTCCATCAGAGGAATAGGGTTTAGGGATTGGGATTGTACCTGGTACTTGCTAATATGGGCAAGTAACTGTTGTTTCTCCTTGTGTTGGTTGGCTGATCTTGCAGAGTCCCACCGAGAGGCCTTATCTTTGAAAGCGTCGAGAGCTTTATGGAAGTTGCCATCAGCAGGCCAGTGACACATGACTTCCTCCTTAAAGCTGGGGGTGAGGCTCCAGCTCACTTTTGTGTGGAAAAGAAAGCCTCTGGGCATCCTGGTGCCACAAGACAGAAGAATGGGGTGGTGGTCAGAGTACAGGTGGGGAAGAACCACTGCAGAGCTGTCCTTGAACCTATGAATCCATTCAGAGTGGGCAATGACACGGTCAAGCCACTCATGGAGCTGATGGCACTGGAAGGTAAAGAAGGGGCCCTGAGATTTCAGTTCAGCAAGGCCGGTGGCAGCAAGGACTTCATGGAAGCGGTCACTGGCCCACCTATCAAAATACTTGCTACCACTCTTCTCGTTGGTGTTGATCATGGTGTTGAAGTCGCCTAAGATGGCCCATGCAACATTAATGGAAGCATAAATTTCCTCGAGTCTACCCCAAAGGAACTCTCGTATAGTAGGATTAGGACTACCATAGACGAAGGTCAGGTACCAGTTGCCATTGACACGACAGTGCACAAATTGGTAGTGGTTGAGGAGGATTTCAAGAGAACAACGATGATGATCCCAAGTGAGCCAAATACCCCCAGAGAAGCCATTGGATTCTACCCTATGTGAGGAGTTATAGCCGAGATGCTTGATGATTTTCACAGTAGTTGAGCCAGTGCAGTGAGGCTCCACAATGGCTGTGATGTTCACTTTGTGGATTGATTTCATTTCGTGAATTAGACAGATTTTCTTATCCAAGCACGCACCTTGGATATTCCAACAGATGACATTCATTAAGCAAGTTATTGAAGGGCGGCACATAGTCCTACAAACTATTCTTCACCTTCCATTATTTTCTCTGTAGTGGCTTCTTGAGAAGCACCTTCAAGGTGCTTTTGGAGATACAGAGCACGCTTCACATGGGGAGTTGTACTTGTTGTGCCTTGCAAGTCCTCTACTTGGCCCTTCTTTCGAATGTGGTCTGGACTTCATGTTTCTTGGAAGACAATCTTCCTATTCCTCAACATGACGTAGCCGCTATCATTCCTGTTATGGCAAGCTATGTGCTTGCTGGGAATCACAGGAATGTCAGAAGCTTGCGCTTGGAAATGCAAGTCCCCCTCTTGGGGTGGGCTTGACTCCCTTCCCTTGCTAAAATTATTGCCGGTAAGCCTGACGGAAGTGTTGGCTTCATGTTGATTGGTTGTGTTTTGCGACGATGCAGCCAGGGTGGCTTTCACAGCAACTTCCTTCTGTCACTGTCGATGCTTAGCTTTCTTACTAAGCACTGGCTGGAAATTATCATCACTACCTGTCGGCTCGTGGGGTACATTGGAGGTGACTGTGGAAGTCTTACGCTCGCTCTACACCGTCACGCTCTTATTTCTAGTGGTGTTTCTACCCAGAACGTTGGGCTTGTGCCTCTCAGGCATTTTAGCATGAATCGCCTCAGTATAACTTACCGCCGGGACCGCGATGGGAATGGAGGTGGAGGCCAGATCACTCGAAGATGTGCCTTGCTTGCACTCATCCTTCGTATGTCTAAGACATCCACACTTCATGCAAAAGTGTGGTAGGTTATCGTACTCGAGGCGGAAGTACTCTCCGTTGATGAATATGGCCGGAAGCAAGGGCTTTTGCGTGTCTACCTTGACGGCGATTCTCACAAACTTAGCCCTATTGCCTAATAGGGTATTAGCATCCACCTTGATCGTCTTGCCAATGGAGTTACCAATGTTGGTGAGGAGTTGATTTTGATAGAGGAACACAGGGAGGTCCACTACCCTCGCCTAGACAGTCCGTTTGTAAGGAATTTTCTCTGATGGTCGGAAAGATGGAGACCATGACTGTATGGAAAGATAGTTTCCAAAAATATTCCATGGGCCCCCCAGCAGCGCCTTCTCGTAGTCCTCACGGTTTCCCAAATGGACTATGTAGTAGCCATTATCTAGATCGATGATCTGGAATTGAGCCGTCGGCTGCCACAGCACGCTTATCTTATTGACGAGCGCTTGGAATCCTAACGTGATTCCTATGGCCTTCATGACTACCGCGAACTGCCATGGAGTCAACAGATTTTGAATAGATTCATTCTTGACTGAGAAGGCAGGGAGGACTCCAAAAAGGTTGACTTGGATATCCACCTTAGTGAGAGTGTCCAGTGAGATGGGGTTTATGTATGAAAGGAGTATGTGATCGTTCCCGACGTGGGCTTCCTTGTAACTATGGCGAACAAGGGCACCATCACTCTGTTCCTCAAGCATGGGAACATCATTAGCATCAGCGTTTTGGACTAGCCCTTTGTCAATGATTGGACCAACATCAGTGTCAGACGGTGTAGGGCAGAAGGCCTCCTCAGTTGAGTGAAGGTGGTAAGAGGGCGCCTGGCCTCGACCTCCACGGCCGCCCCCGCGGCTCCCGAACCCTAGGGGCATACCCTAATTTTTGCCAATTAGGGTTTACATTTCTCAAACCCTAATTCTTCAAACTAAAATCATAGTTAGAGTTTCTTCTTAGGTTTGAAACATCACAATTGATCTACTATCATTAATCAAGTCTAAACAATGTTCAATCTAATCAAGCATGTAATCATTCAAGTAAACCCTAGTTTACCAATTAAGCACAAATGTGGTCATTACATGTAGGGTTTGCCAAACACGAATGAACTCAAACGTTGATGGTTGTATGTTCAAAAGATGTGTTTAACCCTAATGACCGAAGGCTTATTTATAGCCTTACACGCCTCATAATTATATTCATGTTAAGACACGACCACTCGGTCGCTCTTGAACACATTGCTGAAAAATCCGTGAAGAGACATTTTCCAATTAGGATTAATAAATCCAATTAGGAAAAAATAATTAATTATGTAGTTGTATCCTAGTGTAAAAAGAAGACAGACGACGAAAGACAATCTCCACAATCCACAATCTAAAAACCTGAGCATGTGCCCGACCGGGCCAGGTAAGGTGTGGCGTGGCTCCCGCGTGCGCGTGTGTGTGTGTGTGTGTTGAGGTAACCATACCCAATAAGGAGGTGATAATACCCTCTCCTAGGACCCTTGGACACAAGTGTCACATGTGATCCTACATATAAGGACCACAAAAGTTCTAGGAGTGAGCAATGTGGGATAAAACTTCTTTCCCATTTACACTAGTGACAAAACTACTTTTCTCCCATGTACTAGCTACACTACATTGGGCTTAACCCATGCTATATATATGACTAAAAACCATATATCTAACAATCCCCCACAAATTCTAATGTGTTGTGTGCTCTACCATTCAATCTTCCATATTGTGCTTTCAGTAGATACCTTTTTGTTTGAATCTACCTTAGTTATCCAACTATGACCCCTCCCCCCGCAGGAACTAGGTGAACGAAAGTCTTAAACCTGAACCTTGGGTGTAAGAGTATAGGTTGGTAACAACACAATAAAGACATGGTAAAAAATAAAACAATGCATTAAGGCCATGCATACAAAAATAAAAATATCATGATTGATATCAGAGAACAACCCAATTCTCCTGTTGCAACATACACAACATCAATCATTTAGTTGGAGTCTCCAAGGATGTACTGCTAACATCATGTCCTAAGACTTGACACCATTTAGAGACTAATCTCTTACTAACTTGCAGTCATGACACTAATAGGTTTCCCAAGGGATAGACACAAATGCATGAAGCATCAAAGTAATTAGATAGTGCCATCCTATTCACCCAACAACTTGTTATTACCACATTGAACCCAATTTGTAGGATCTCCACTCTGTTGGGTTGGGTTGCTACTTCCTGCGAATAATGAGGGATTTCAGTCCCATCCCCAACCTGGATTTTTCCACTAAGGCTAGAGTAAGACCTTTATTGAAAGGATCAATTGTATTTTCTTTGGTACCGACATAGTCCACAACCATGAACCCATTAGACACTAACTCCGTTACATACTTGAGTCTGACTTGGATGTATTTAAGTTGTTTTTTTATTGTACTTATGACTCTTTATCTTGGCAATAGATGTAGTGTTGTCACAGTGAACTGAAATTGTAGGAAGCAACTTCTTTACCATAGGTAAACTGGACATAAGTCCATGTAGCCATTTAGATTCCAATCCAGCTTCATCTAAAGCATACAACTCTTCTTCAAAAGTAGACTGAGACAATATGGTCTGTTTCTTAGACCTCCAAGAAACATCTCCTCCTCCCAACAGGAATACATATCCTGAGACACCATTACTCCCAAAGTTGATGGCAATCTAGCTTGCATCACTATATCCGTCGACTACAGAAGGATATTTGTCATAATGCAGCCTAAGAGAACAAGTTCCCTTGGTATACCTCAAAACTTTGTCAAGAGCTTCCTGATGGGTCTTGTCGGGACAATTGGTGTATCTACTTAATTTTCTCATGAAAAATGCAATGTTTGGTCGTGTATAGTTCAAGATACATCAAACTTCCGATAATCTGAGAGTATCGTAATTGAGACATTGGAACCCCAGTCTCATTCTTGAATAAGGCCTTGGATGAATCATACAGAGTCTTTATAGGTTTACGTGATGTGTACTCAAACCTCTTCAGTATCTTCTCAACATAGTAAGATTGAGAGAGAGTTATACCATCAGCAGATCTTATGATTTTAAACTTTAAAATCACATCAGCGACACTCATATCTTTCATCTCAAGCCTGCTATACAAGAATGTCTTTGTCTCATTTACTACTTTCATATTGGAACCAAAAAGTAGGACATCATCGACATATAAGCATAACAAAATGAATACATCATTAACAATTTTGCAGTAGGGACACTTATCAAATTCATTAGAAACAAAGCCAAATGATGATATCACAGAATAAAACTTCTCATGCCATTGCTTAGGGGCTTGTTTCAAGCCATATAATGACTTAGCAAGTTTACACACTTTGCACTCATTCCCACAACCCACAAATCCCTCATATTGTTCTGTATATATCTCTTCCTGAAGATCACTATGTAAGAAGTGGTCTTCACATCCATCTTATGGTTATAGAGATTATAAATGCAAGCCAATGATATAAGCACTCGGATCGTGGTCATACGGGAAACATGGGAATAGGTTTCAAAATAATCTATTCCTTCCCTCTGTGTGTAACCCTTAGTAACTAAACTAGCCTTATACTTACTTATTGTCCCATCTACATTGAATTTCTTCTTAAAGATCCATTTGCAGCCAACTATAGAACAACCAGGAAGAAAATCCACCAATTCCCAAGTTCCATTAAAGAGAATTAATTGGATTTCATCATTAATGACTTCTTTCCAAAACTTAGCTTCTGGAGATTCCATAGCATGTTTGAAAGTTACAAGATCATCATCAACATTGTAAGTGAGAAACTCACTTCCATAGTCCTTGGATGTCCTAGGCCATTTACTTCTCCTTGATGTCCTAGGCCATTTACTTCTCCTTGGTTTAACCATTTCTTCATAATCATCAGATTCAAAAATAGCTTGTTCTAAGTCACCCCCAACATTTGTCATCCTTTCCACGTGCTCGGGAATGGAACCTATGGTGAATGAATCATCTTGAGATACTTCATTGGGCACACCATATTTCATGGGAAACACATTGTAAAGACCTCACTTTCTGTGTCTCCTAATTAAGGAAAGACCTTCAAGTTGAGAGCTATTACCTATATTCACAAGGATCCAGATTTTGCAAATAATAAATAATAAAAAAACAATTTCATTAATTCACAAATATTGTTTACAAAATGCTTACATGAAATTCCATTGTCAGAACTATACATAGAGAAGAAGTGTCTGTCTAAATCCTCCTTACTTGGATTAATGTATTCACATGGTTTCAACTTTATCTTCATATCCCTTATCATGTATATCACCATTTACCTAAAATGCAAACAAATAAAATGTCAGTCAGTATAATGAGTTATACTAGTATGTGGAGGAAATAAAATGTTCGCATATATTTGTAACAATATAATCAATCCAATTATTTTATAACAAATCAAATTTAGCATTTTCACCATGACTACCCAATCTAGGTTTCTCCACCCTCTTTCATAACCCCTCAGGGCCTCATACTGCAATATTCACTGTCTTCCCCTATCCAGGCGGATGACCTCATCATGTGTCCCCCTATCCAGGTGGGTGACCTCTCATGTACCCCCTATTCAGGATGGTACCAAAATATGCCTTCTCTTATCCAGACGGATGGCCTTTCCATAGATCCATAGGTGGCCTAGAAATGGTCTAGTCATGTCCATGTATAATGTGATAATCATAGTCACTTTAAAGTGTGCATGGAATGAAATAAACAAGCAAGCATATATCTTCAAACCATGCAAACAAGTCTCTAGGAAACCACGTGAAACTACAAAAATTATTCTTAGACATAGCCACATACCTTTTCCATGCAGATTATTTAATTATACTTCAAGCATATTGTCCAATCAAGCAAGAAAATCAAGCAATCATCATATAATCTACATTACATAAATTCTTAAGTGTCCCCAATCACATTAAATACACTATACCCTACTCAGTCCTGATCTAGGGTTTAGTTTTTGGATAAGGAATAAGGGTATTAACTCTATTTCCATCGCATAATTAACATTAGGTGAACCTTAGTTACTAGATCCATCTTATCCTTTCATTAAGATCACTTAGATCAAATGTGTTCATTAACAACATAGCAAGTTATGATCTTTAGCCCTAATTCCACACATTAATGATTATCCACATTAGAGGCCATGATTATCTTATCATTATTACCATCATTACATTTATTATCATTATGCTCAACAAGATCACATAATAGCATAAAAGAAAGGCTTCTAATGTTTTCAACATTATAATACCCAAAACTAGGGTTTACATGTATTAATCACCACTTTATCATATATTACACCACTTTTAGAATTGTATCTCAATTATATTTTATTTAGGTTTCTCTCATTTTTCTGATCAACTTTCATATATAACACATATCCATCTGAGTTAACAATTTGTTTCTAGAATTATTTCAAGATTAATCTTGTTCAGGCCAATGACATGCTACCACGTCAGTAGGTTGGTTAATTAATAAATCAACCCGTGCGGCCTTTAAATAGAGATAAAAATACCTTGTTTCCCTTCTACCTCCCGTATAAATGTGAAGGTAAAATTATCATTTCATTCTAATCCCCTCCCCTACCTCGTGACGGCCTGCCTCTCGCCCTAACCGTGTTGGCACAAGCTATCCTCATCGGCATTTGGATGGCCAGGCGATGATCTAGGATAACCCATGTGACCTCATTGGATTTGAGAAGACTCTACTTGTGGTTAGAGGAGGATAGAGCTCAAGGATCTCAGTCTGGGGTGGAAGGGCATTTGCAAGGAGATAAACGAAAGAACTACAGAGAGAAGAGGACATACCTTGGAACTCTGGCACAGGTAGAGAAAGTCAACTATCATAGAATCTTAAGATCTTCTCTCTATGTCCAAGGGTCCATGGTAGTTAATATGGGGTCGTGACATCAGGGTTGAGGAGGCAAACTTGCTGGTTAAGTTGACAGGTGCCTCAGAAGCCCATTGTGACGTTGGTAACTCACCCGCTGCCCTTGGGTTCGTGTTGCACACCTATGAACCCCATCAAGATGATGGTGAGCCTCCCTCTTCCTGGTGGCATGAGGCAAAACCCTAAACTAATAGGAGTACAATGTCAAAAGAAGGATGAGAGGGTCGGATTGCGGCAGAGATGTTCTGGTTTGTGGGGAGTTTTGTGCAGTTGTCTGGGAGCACCTAGGCCTTATATAGGCACCACAGAGGAGGAACAAGAGAAGAAGAAAGATGAGGGAGGGATAACACTGCTCAAAAGGAGTGCATATATTGTCTTTCCTATATACACACTGAGGGGAACGTCCGTCGTAGCCATTACATCTCCTTTTATCAAGATAATAACTGATTTCCTCCTACAAAATCTATAACCAAAGGTTACGATGCCACCACATATTTTTTCAGTTAAATATTGGTGTGCAAGGAAGAGGAACAACCAATATCTTTCTTTTCACCTAAAGCTACCTTCATTATCCATAATTTAGCTCCACATGGTTTTATGGAGAGAGAGAAGGTGTGCTTTCTTTCTAATTATTTTATAATAAAACACTTCCTTTGAACTCCATCTTTATACATTAATCTCTTCATTGGTTATGAATATTTTCCATTGTTGTAGGGAAACAAATAAACTTTTGTAATTTGGGATTTATTAGAAAAAGTCTCATATATACAACTAACCATTATTTGATGGAACATTCTTTTTCTCTCAATTAATAGAATCATCTTCCCTTTATTATCATTTTTCAAGTTTACAAAAAGTCATATCCAAATATTCATATTTGATATCTTAAATATTTTGTTGTCAATCTTGACTAGATAATTATCTTTTAATTATCTAAAACACCATAAATCTTATTTTCTTTTAGAAACTTTGTCCAACATTATTAATGGGTCATTTCAAACAAACCCCCTTTTATTTCTTAAATTTGTTCCACAGGGACAACATTATTCCATGAATATGCCATTGGGGAATATTACTCATCATTCCCTGGTTTTTATATAATTCAATTAATGTATAACAATCCAATTTGTAGTAATATAATCAATCCAATTAATGTATAACAAATCAAATTTAGCATTTTCACCATGACTACCCAATCTAGGTTTCTCCACCCTCTGTCATAACCCCTCAGAGCCTCATACTGCAGTATACACTGTCTTCCCCTATCCAGGAAGATGACCTCGTCATGTCTCTCCCTATCTAGGCGGGTGACTTCCCATGTACCCCCTATTAAGGCTGGTACCAAAATATGCCTTCCCCTATCCAGGCAGATGGCCTTTCCATAGATCCATAGGTGGCCTAGAAATGGGCTAGTCATGTCTATGTATAATGTAATAATCATAGTCACTTTAAAGTGTTCCTAGAATGAAATAAACACGCAAGCATATATCTTCAAACCATGCGAACAAATCTCCAGGAAACTGCATGAAGCTACAATGTTTATTCTTAGATGTAGAGACATACCTTTTCCATACAGATTATTCAATTATACTTCAAGCATATTGTCCAATCAAGTAAGCAAATCAAGCAATCATCATATAATCTGCATAACATAAATTTTAAAGTGTCACCAACCGCATTAAATACATTATACCCTATTCCTAATCTAGGGTTTAAATGAGGTGTGGCATGGTGTGCACGCATGCGTGCATGTGTGTTGAGGTAACCATACCCACCAAGGAGGTGAGCATACCCTCTCCTCAGGCACAAGTGTCACATGTGATCCTACATATAAGGACCACAAAAGTTCTAGGAGTGAGCAATGTGGGATAAAACTACTTTCTCATTTGTGCTAGTGATAAAACTATTTTTCTTCCATGTACTAGTTGCACTACATTGGGCTTAACCCATGCTATATACATGTCTAACCATCATATATCTAACAATCCCCCACAAAGTCCAATGTGTAGTGTGCTCTACCATTCAGTCCTCCATAATGCGCTTTCAGTAGATACCTTTCAGTTTGAATCTACCTTAGTTATCCATCTGTGAGCCCCACAGGAACTAGGTGAACAGAATTCTTGAACCTAAACCTTGGGTGCAAGAGTATAGGTTGGTAACAACACATAAAGACATGGTAGAAAAGAAAACAAAGCATTAAGGTCATGCATACAAAAATAAATATATCATGATTGATATCAGAGAACAACTCAATTATCCTATTGCGGCCTACACAACATCAATCATTTAGTTGGAGTCTCCAAGGATGTACTTCTAACATCCTATCCTAAGACTTGACACCATTCAGAGACTAATCTCTTACTAACTTGCAATCATGACAAATAGGTTTCCTAGGGGATAGACACACAGATGCATGAAGCATCAAAGTAATTATATAGTGTCATCCAATTCACCCGACATCTTGTTATTACCACATTGAACCCAATTTGTGGGATCTCCACTCTGTTGGGTTGGGTTGCTACTGCCTGCAAATAATGAGGGGTTACAGTCTCATTTCCAACCTAGATTTTTCCACTAAGGCTAGATTAAGACCTTTAGTGAAAGGATTAGCTATATTTTCTTTGGTATTACATAGTCCACATCCACGACCCCATTAGAAACTAACTCCCTTATAGACTTGAGTCTGACTTGGATGTGTCTACATTGTTTTTTATTATAATTATGACTCTTTATCTTGAAAATAGTTGTAGTGTTGTCACAGTGAACTGAAATTGCAGGAAGCGGCTTCTTTACCATAGGTAAACTGGACATAAGTCCATGTAGCCATTCAGCTTCCAATACAGTTTCATCTAAAGCACTCAACTCTTCTTCAAAAGTAGACTGAGATGATATGGTATATTTCTTAGACCTCCAATAAACAACTCCTCCTCCCAATAAGGAATGCATATCTTGAGACACCATTACTCCCAGAGTTGATGGAAATCAAGCTTGCATCACTATATCCTTCGACTACAGAAGGATATTTGCCATAATTCGACCCAAGAGAACAAGTTCCCTTGGTATACCTCAAAACTATATCAAGAGCTTCCTAATGGGTCTTGTCAGGACAACTGGTGTATCTACTTAACTTGCTCACAGCAAATGCAATGTTTGGTCATGTGCAGTTCATAAGATACATCAAACTTCCTATAATATGATAGTAGCGTAATTGAGACATTGAAACTTTTTTCATTCTTGAACAAGGCCTTGGATGAATCATATGGAGTCTTTATAGGTTTATGTGATGTGTATTCAAACCTCTCCAGTATGTTCTCAACATAGTGAGATTGAGAGAGAGTTATATCATCAGTAGACCTTATGATCTTAAGCCCTAAAATTACATCAGTGACACTCATATCTTTCATCTCAAACTTGCTACACAAGAATATCTTTTTCTCATTTACTACTTTTATATCGGAACCAAAAAGTAGGATATCATCGACATATAAACATAACAAAAATGAATTCATCATTGACAATTTTACAGTAGAGACACTTATCAAATTCATTAGAAACAAAGTCAAACGATGATATCATAAAATCAAACTTCTCATGTCATTGTTTAGGGGCTTGTTTCAAGCCATATAATGACTTAAAAAGTTTACACACTTTGGAATTATTCCCACGACCCACAAATCCCTTTGGTTGTTCTATATATATCTCTTCCTAAAGATCACTATGTAAGAACGCGGTCTTCACATCCATAAAGAGATTATAAATGGAATCCAATGCTATAAGCACTCGGATTGTGGTCATACGGGAAATAGGGGAATATGTATCAAAATAATCTATTCATTCCCTCTGTGTGTAACCTTTAGCAACTAAACTAGCCTTATACTTACTGATTGGATTTCATCATTAATGAATTCTTTCCAGAACTTAACTTCTGGAGATTCAGAACTAGATTGTTCTGAGTCGCCCCCAATGTTTATCATCCTTTCCACAAGCCACAAGCCCGAGCAAGTCGTGCCTGGCCCAGTGTGACCCCTGCGCTCGTACGTGTGTGTGTTGTGGTCATCATACCCACCAAGGAGGTGAGCATACCCTCTCCTAGTACCCTTAGACACAAGTGTCACATGTGATCCTATATATAAGGACCACAAAAGTTCTAAGAGTGAGCAATGTGGGATAAAACTTCTTTCCCATTTGCACTAGAGACAAAACTACTTTTCTCCCTTGTACTAGCTGCACTACATGGGGTTTAATCCATGCTATATATATGGCTAATAGCCATATATCTAACATACATTGCTTTCCTCCTGTGGAATTTCTCCCTCTGAATGCAATTGATGGCTGTGATGCCTACACATGTATGGGGATCAACCAAGCACGTCGAGCACTTCTCACCATGATACTCAATCGACCATAGAAACCACAATCGACTGAGTCTCACTCCTCATCTTAGTCAACATTCACAAGTTCCAAGTACCCACCGTCCTCGAACAATAGGCACAATAGAGTTGATTGACCAAACACCAGTGGTCGATCACCTTGCTGGAGCGATGAAGTCTGTGTTGCCTACAAACAACCATCTCGGTCAAACTCCATGGGAGACGAGTAGTATGATCGTCCAACCCCAAGACTATCAACCTTGATATATGACATCATCAAACACTTCTATATAAAACGACTACAGAGACCAAGAAAATTATCGAGCAACTAAACTATACCCAACATCAAGCACTTTGTTGATAGTTTCAATTACAGCCTGGGTTCAAGATATTAATTGGATAGCTTTATAATTAATTTCAAACAAAAATTTTGTCATTCGTGACCACAACTATGAATAATATTATTTTCTTTAACAATAGGGTCGAACTTTTGTGATCCACCTGCTGGTATATTTTTTGACCCAGAGCTGAAAATAAGGCAACCATGTTTCTCCTCCTAACTCCATTAATATCTATCATATCAATCGACATCTTTATTGTCACCAAACATAAAGTCACCACTCTTTCCATCATTGACTCTAGTCACATCCACCATCCACAACTGATGTCTCATCACCTACTTGGTTCTTGTAAGTCGGGGTCGATATTCAAGGAAGAAGAAGGAAGAAGTTTTCCAGTCGCAGGATAAAATTCCCTATTCTAGGATCACTGTTCCGAATGTATATCAACCATACACATCTGTAAGAAGAGGGAAGTAATCCCTAACTATAGTTAAATGTGCAACCAAGATGCAACCGTCACACAGTCGTAATAGTATGGCGTCACAGGGAATTTGGTCCCGCCCATCGCACACCATGTTGTGACACCAACTGCTTGTTTTCACAAAAATGATTGCACATGCTTATTTCTTATATTGTATTGATCTCGATATGTGGAGCAAGTATTTTAATCATTAGGGTGTCAGGACTAGTCCTTCTATCCATATTTTATGAACTCTTATCATTGTTGCATGCATAAATAATATTTCATATAATTAATCATTTCTTGTATGTTACATGGAAAGTTCATTTGTGTTGCATTTTAATATAGTTCTAGTCTTAGAAAACCTCTAACACTAGAATTATCTGTCAATTAATTTGTGTTAACTGTATGATGAGAATTTTAGATTGATGATTTTCATAGTGATGAATATGATCTGTAAGAAGTGATACATCAATCTTATGGTGACATTTTTTAATCAATCTGATAGGTTTGAAAATTGCATAAGTCATTGTTCAATATTTTTATGACCAATGTTATGATGTGAGCGATTAAGTAGGAGTATGGTGGTGAAAACTAGTTTTGCCCCAATTTTTTCCATTATTTAAATTAGATTCAAATGCATTCCATATTTTATTTCTCTTACAAATAGATTAACTTATCCCAATTATAATCTTGGTCATAAATATTACACTTAGTTAAATTGGATAAAAAATAAAATATTTCTTAAAAGGTTGTTCCTTGAGATTTTGTCCTTAACTATATTGTAGTAAGACCCATTACTTGGAGGTAACATCATTGCATGTTTGTTTTGAGAAAAAATAGGAAATTTCTAGTGAAATCTTTAGTGTGGTAATTTTCATATCATATTACAAAATGAAGAAGGGTGTGGGAAGTAGCTCTACGACCTTTCTGGTTGTTGGAGACAATTTTGTTGTGCTTTGGTCATTGGGCACAGGCTATTGAAGGTGGTCATGGTGGGTACTATAGCTGATAGTGACAAAGAAATAAGGTAACACCAAATTCTTATTTTCATGGCTATGGGGTGCAAGGGGGAAGGGATACATAAGAAAAGAGAGGGAGGAGGAAGAAACATATATCAAAGGTTGATAGGATCTATATGCGTAGGAGGTGCACTTAAAGTGGAAAGGAGAGGAAGAAAGAAGAATTAGAGAATTGGAAGAATCACATATCACAGGAAGTTGGGATCTATAGGCATAGGAGGTGCACTGAAAGTATCAAGGAGAGAAAGAAAGAACAGGAGGAGAAAGGAAGGGAGGGGAAGAGTGGAGGGAGAGTGGCCTCCTGTTACATTTTTTTACAGCAATCATAGCTGGGAAGAGGAATAGTAATTTGGAGAGAGAGTCTCATATTATGGGGCTAGAACTTAGATGGGGGGAGAAAAATCATGGAATATGTAATAAAATTCGTTAATTGGAGTAGTCAAACTTAGGTTATTTCTAACCTTTCATTTGCTAATTTAATTAGGGAAGTAAACAGAGTCTAGTTGACCTAAATATTGCTACATATATAATTAGAATATGAAGAATTTGAATATAACATTAGTTTCATTTTTTGAAGACATTTGATATATCATTTTATTACTTCTAACTTAAATACTCAACTAATGATTCAGTGCCTTCTTCAATAAATTTGATACGTAATTTCACATGTATTGAATTTCTTTCATTATTTAGATTTAAGATGATTCTAGTTTCTAAAAATAGGATCAAAATTCAATTAACCACAATGGATGAGTTAAATAATTAATTTATATTTAATATTATATAAAAATTTACTTGTCAAAATGTTATATCTTCTTGGATCCAATTATTCTTAATTAAATAAATTCAAAAAAATGCAAATGTAATTAAAAGAGAGATCTAATTGGAGGGAAGGTTGAGTTGTCTACTCAGATTCAAGTATGTTTTAAAAATCCCTTACACATATTGGCTTTTAGGTTTAAGTGACCTCATGACTATCCACCAAATTCATAACATAGCATAACGCATGTGGAATTCATATATTATCCACTATATTACTTCCATTGGCTACTTATATGATTGTGGGTAGAAGCTCATGAATCCCTCTTGAGAAACGTTTACTAGCTATCATAATAAAAACATAAATAAGACTAATGGGTGTAAAATAATATCAAGTCACTACTATCTATTTGACATATTGTGTTGGTTATTTTTCAAGGAAAATCGATGGTAATATCTATAGAGGTGGTTTTAAGTAGACAATTGTCACGATATAATCAGCTAAGAAAACACGGGTTGCACTTCTTTTTCCGTTGGACGCTTCTCAAAGAAACTGACACTATATATCACCTATGGAAATAAAATTTCATACAAAAATTTTATGAGCATTTCATTTGCCTCCGAAAACCATACATCATAGGTTCTTTTAACAGTAACTGATGGGCTAAAAATGTTCATGTGCCATCTCTCTCACGGAAAACAATTGGAGTTTTTTGTTGGTTTGTTCCACATCAACCGATGAGAAAGATGTTCGCATCATGTGTCCGGTAAAAATTTTCCCACCCCCACTTGATCTTTCTCAGAGGTTAAACTAACCATAACCGTTAAGAAAAGTTGTGTTAAGAATTGATATTAGGTGTCGGTCTGTTTTAGACAACTGCTGAGAAATTATTTGTTTTTGCCAATAGTTGTTCATCTTCAGCAGACGACCTAAATCCTAGAGTGTTTGTGTTCTTAATAACCAACGGGATAAGTCTTACTTAACCCCACAAGAACCCTTTCCTCCTACCCACATTTCTATAAAACTACTCGCTCTAGAAATTTCCCTCTATCACCGCTGCCATAGATGTCCTGTGCTACTACTACTCACCCCCGACGACGACTCCAACACATCCATCGGCCGCCACCGCAGTTGTTGCACCTCCTCCAATCACAGTTGCTGCTCCTCCTCCTCCATCTCTCTATTGACATTGCTTCTCCTCTAGTTGTTGATCCTCCTCGTCTCTTCTTCTTCGTGCCTCTACTAAAGTCTCTACTCCTCCTTGCCGCTTCTCGGTGCTCCTCCTCATCGTCGTTGTTGCTGCTCTCTCTTGTTTCTGGTGAGGTAGGTTTTTTCTACTTATTTTTGCATTTGCATATTTCTTCCTGTTGCTTTGATGATTCATGATAACTTGATGAATCACACGACCATTGCACCGGCAACGCATCATTCAAATTTCTGTCCTATCAACTTTTAAATGCCCAAATTAGGGTTTTGTATCTATATTGTTGTGATTATTCAAATTAGGGGATAATGTGGACAACATGAATGTATAATCATGATGAAAATCCATATATGTAACTATATATTTTATTAGAATTGAAAATTTTATGTAAATCCTAATACCATGTTGGCCTAGATTTAATTATATTTTGATGGGTTGTACGATTGTGATGAAAATACATCTTTGTAACTATGTATTTAATTAGAATTGAAAATTATTTGGAGATCATAATATGTTATTGCCCTAGATTTAATTAGATGGTGAAGAAATTTATTTTTTAAACCCTAAATACATATACGAGATATCCAATTAAAAGATTCTAAACCCTAATTTCTTAACTGTGTCATTGGCCTAGAAACTCGTCTGAGATTTACTCATTAGAGATTAACCTTGGATAGTCCCCGGTTTGGAACTGTTTTTTAGAACTTCATCTCACTTCGGATGTAAGTATATAATGTGTGTTTGATTTCAGTAAATTCCGACTGCATTTTTCCTTTATTCTCTAGGTACATATGTATGTGGGTATTTGCCCATCTACATCAGTGTACTTGGAGAACTACGGGAAATGTTGTCAAAATTTATTGAAATTGAACATGCATTATACACTTACTAGTGAGATGAAGTGCTCCAGAATGGGATAGGTGGTACACATTCATGAATGTGAAAGCTACTAGATGATTAGGGCTCAGTTATTCAAACATATTTTTCTCCTAAATTAACTTACTAGATAGAACATGATGAGCTACTCGTCTCGCATTTGATCATATAAAAATGAATCGATCATGGATGTCTAAACCAAATTACTACACCCTGATGTATATTAATGGTATTTATGAGTGTGTAATATTTGCAAAGGAAGATATAAAACAACCTGGAGATAGGTTCTATTACCGATGTAGGAATTGTAGCAACAACCTAAAGTTGACAATGTTGACACAATCAAAGATCATGTCATGTACAATGAAGTGGTACAAGACTATACAGAATGATATTGGAATGGAGAGATTCCTAGTATGAGATCATCATATGGTAGTGGTAGTTGTGTCCAAGAAGAAACGGCTGACTATGTTGATAAGAACGAACCAATTCTGATAGGCATGGTTGATGTGATGCTAGACAGTTGTGGGGTAAATGTTATAGACCTACCTCCCTTATTTAGAAACATTGTGCGCGATGCTGAGAAACTATTATACTTAGGTTGTACTAAGTTTAGGATTTGAGTGTTGTGTTGAGATTGTATACTCTGAACGCTAACAATAGATGGAGTGAAAAAAGCTTCACTTCCATGTTGTCTTTATTGAAAGAAATTCTCGCCACTAGTACAAAATTGACCTTTAGTGTCAGTTATTTAAGGCATTTGGCGTCAGTTTCAAAGTGACACCCAAGTGGGCACCGCTAAAAGTCGAAACCTTCAACGTTGGTTTTAACACCGACGCCATAACTCTTCCCGCCACCAAAAACGTGCCAGCAAGGGCACTATAGGCGTCGGTTATTTAATAAAACTGACACTATATCTAGGTCAAATACGTCAACGTTTCACAAAAACCGATGTCATAACCCTTCCCGCCACCAATAAAATGTGCCAGCAAGGGCACCATCGGCGTCAGTTTTTATATATAACCGACACTACCTAGCCACATAGACGTCAGTTTTTTCTAATAACCGATGTTGTATGTCTTTGTTGTTAGTTTTATACTAATAATCGACGCCTATGATCTAATTTTTTTTCTTATCAGTTTGCAGGCCTGCTGTATGGCTGGTCAGCAGGATGCAAAACCTACAGTTCAGTTCTGAACTATAGGTTTACAACATCCATTGATATCAGCCAACAACTGGCCATAAACCTGTAAAATTAACAAGATGGACAATATTATATATGTATCATGTGATTCACACACATGTATAAGCACATTTAATCATATGATTCATCACACACATGTATAAGCACATTTAATCACATGATTCATCACACACATGTAGAAACATGTAGTTCCATCATCATCATAATATAGTTATGAACATGCAGCGGTGTTGTTGTCCAAAATAGTAACTAAACAAGGGGGTTGTTGTACCCCTAAGCATGCACATAAATAAAATAACTGAGAAGAGAGAGACACTAGACTAGATACACAACTTAAACAACAGCAACATGGTATGGAATCAGCAATCATCATCATCATCATCATCATCATCATCATCATCGCAATCCTCTGTGGAGTACTCAAATCAGACCAGATGATCGGGCGTCTCGTTATTGATGTTGGTTATCCAAACCTTTATGGTATTATGGCCAACTGGATGAAGAAAAATCTTGTCACTACAGACCAATAGTATCTTCTGAACCCACTCGCACCAACTGGATGTGGATATAAGATTCTCATTAACATCGTACTTAACCTCGATAACAGAAGTTGAAATTCCAAAATTTAGGGTCACTTCACCAGTCGTGTAGCGTATTCCATTTAGATAATGCCAGTGTTTAGGTATAGTGAGTTGTGCTAATGAATGATCATCTAGAATGATGTCCAACTATTCTTCAACAGGGAATAGTAACATTGGGGTAGAGGCCCAAGCCATTATGCCTACAACAATGTAAAATGTTGAGAAAAAGTAATATAAATGTAAGTACTAACAGCACACAACAATGATGGGTTATTTTATATTCATGTCAGAGAAATAATTGATGATGACGAGGATGATGATGATGATAACTAAGTTATTCATTGCACTAAGTTATTCATTATATCTGTTAAACTATCTATCCCACCCCTACCCTCCTCCCATGACCCTCCCTCCTCCCACCTATCCCAGCCCTACCCTCCTCACACCACCCTCCCTCTTCACCCTCCCCCTCCCCTGGCCCTCCACCCTACCCCACTCATACCCTCCTCCCACCCTACCACACCCATCACCCTCCCCTGGCCCTCCACCCTACCCACCCCTACCCTCCTCCCACCATACCACTTACCCTAGGGACCTAGACTTGACAAGTCCTATTAGAATTACACCATACTTAAGTGGTGCTTGAGGCGTGAGAGGTGGTTGGTAGTCAGTGGCGGTCATGGGTGGAGGTGAGAGTTGTGCCTGCATGCTGCTTTGGTTTGCATGCACCAACTTTGCATCATCATCATCATCAAAAAGAAATAAAGAAAGCACTATCAATTAATTAAATTCATTCATGCATAATTAACCTTGATTAATCAATATTAATCAACTACACACTCTTAGAGAAACTAAGTACAAATCTAATTAATTAACTTCATTAATGCATCATTAACCCTAATTATTCAATAGTAATCAACTCTATGGTGGCATCATAAATCCTAAGTTCAAATCTAGTACGGATTAATTAACTACTCACCGCACCAGTGGATTGAGCAGGCTGTGGTGGCGGTGGCCAGAGGTGGAGGTGGTCGGGCTGGAGGAGAAGGTGGTCGGCGCTGGAGGTGAAGCAGAGGAGGTGCATGCGGTGGCCAGTGGCGGCAACTGGATCATCATCATCATCATCATCATCGTCTTCGTCTTCGTCATCGTCGTCGTCGTCATCGTCATCATCATCAAAAAGAAATAAAGAAAGCACTATCAATTAATTAAATTCATTCATGCATAATTAACCTAGATTAATCAATATTATTCAAATACACAATCTTAAAGAAACTAAGTACAAATCTAATTAATTAATTTCATTAATGCCATTAACCCTAATTATTCAATAGTAATCAACTATATGGTGGTATCATTAATCCTAAATTCAAATCTAGTATGGATTAATTAACCACTCACCGCATTGGTGGATCAAGCAGGCTGTGGTGGCGGCGGTCGGAGGTGGAGGTGGTCGGGCTAGAGGTGAAGGTGGCCAGCGTTGGAGGTGAAGCAGAGGAGGTGCATGTAGTAGCCAGTGGCGGTGACTGGAGCATCATCATCATCATCATCAAAAAGAAATAAAGAAAGCACTATCAATTAATTCATTCATTCATGCATAATTAACCCTGATATCAATATTAATCAACTACACAATCTTAGAAAAACTAAGTACAAATCCTAATTTCATCATTCATATCTTGAGTTTTGTGTAACATCATTTAATCATGTTTGTCAGTAAATACTAAATAGTAAATAAACCATGATTCCATATATCAAAGATTTGAATCAAAATGAAGCCTAATGGCACATTGGGAGAGTGAGAATATTATACCTCGCTTGAAGGTTGAAGAAGAAATATATGCAAATCAACAGCAAGTCAACAACACATGCAACAACACAAATGTACGATTCAATTCTGTTATAATGTACTAATTAGGGGTCAATCTTGAAGTTTTAACTAGAGCTTCATATATCAACATACATACTAGGTCATATTTCAAGTCAAGATTTAGGCATTTAATCGCCTTAGGGAACATACATGATTCACAAGGTATTTGGGTGCACAAAGAATAATATATGTTACCGATTTAGGAGTTCACATAATCATTTTAGAAATAGAAGACCCACATGTGAGTTAAGTTTGAGATTCAACATCAAAGTATCTTTATCACGCATGTTTCAAGGTTCAAAGCACATAATCAAATCAAATTAGGATGCTAGAATGGACAAGTTTGAATCTTATTTCAACATGCATCAAAATTTACTAAATTGGGTCAAGCTTGAGGATTAGACAAGTTAAAACAGTATATTAATACTAATCAGTAGATAAATGAATAAAAACCAGTAGATAATAAATACAAATCAGTAGATAAGTAAATACTAATCAGTAGATAAGTGATTTGAAAAATTAGTAGATGATTAAATAATTTGAAAAAGTAGATGAACAAATATAAAGGCCTAAATTTAAATAATGTGATGAATCAAAAATCATTGGATGAACAACTCAGTAGAAAAGTAAATACAAATCCGTAGATAAGTAAATATAAATCAACACATAAGTAAATACAAATCAGTAGATAAGTAAATACAAATCAGTAGATAAGTAAATACAAATCAGTAGATACATAAATACAAATCAGTGGATATATAACCTACCTAGCAATAGGGGAAGTAGAGGCTAGATCCTGCGACCTCAGGCTCGAGCTCCGATGGTGCAACAGATCCTCAGGCAACCTTCACATCTGTGATGTCCTTCACAGTGGCGACGGCTGGAGGCTAGAGGAAGAGGCCCAGATGGCGACTGGAGGAAGAGGATCGGCAGCGGGGAAGGAAGACCGGCGACGACGGCCAGCAGGCGACGGAGGAGTAGTAGGCGGTGGAGGACGGCCAGTAGGTGGTGGAGGGCAGGGACGGTCGACGGAGGAGCAGCAGGCGGTGGAGGAGCAGCAGGCGGCAGAGGATCAGCAGGTGGCGGAGGAGCAGTAGGAAGCAGGCGGTGGAATCGCTAGAATCGCCAGAGACCTAATGAAATCGCGATGTGTAACATAGAATGGGAAAGAGTCTGTTTTGCGAGTGCTATTAAGTTAACCATCGTCGTCAGTTGTTTAAAAAACCAACACCTAAGATCCAACAGCGTCAGTTACAAGAAACAACTGACACATATGTTCAATCATAGTCGTCGGTTTCAATTAGAAAAACTGACGTCTATCTACATATGCCGACAAAAAAAAGTTATTGAATTATGACCATAGTCATCGGTTGCCATCGAACACCGACGTCAATTGGGCAATTTTGGTGATAAAATTTTTGCGGGGACAGCGCGCGAACTCATATCGGCGTCAGTTATTGTATAAAAAATGATAACAAAAATGGACCCAATTTCTGTCTCACAAAAAACCTTTAGTCATCGGTTTCTTGGTCAACAACCGATGCCGTATGTGAAATTTTGGAGGTAATTTTTTGGCACTGGAAAAATTGGATTTGGCGGGCGATTTTAGGCGTCGGTTTTTTATTGCGCAACCAACGCTAAATAAAAAGTGATACCGGTGTCTGGCCGGTCTTCACATATAGATGTCGGTTTGTGTATTCAGCTGACATTGTAGGTTTTAGGCATCGGTTTCTTGGATACAACTGATGCCTATAAATGTGACATTATAAGCCATTTTTGTACCAGTGCGCTAAAGGCAACCTGCTTCCAATCTCAATATATGAAATGAAAAAGATGTTGTTCCCAATGAGAATAGAGGCTAAGAAGATACATGCATGCCCGAATGACTGTGTTTTTTCAAAAGGACTATATTGATATGAAAGAATGTCTAAAATGTGAGGCATCTAGGAACAAAAGGACAACATCAGGTAAGGCCAAAACTGAGTCTACTGCCAAGGTGATGTGATATCTTCCTATAATACCCCGGTTTTAATGCTTGTTTGCTAATGTTGTAGATACAAAAAAAATTATCTTGGCATGCAGAGGTAAATAAAAACAATGATGGTATGCTATGAGATGCGTCTGATTCCTCGCAATGAAAGAATATTGATTTATTGTATTCTGAATTTGGTGAATAAGCCATGAATTTAAGATTGGGACTTTGTACTAACGGGATGAATCCATATGGAACATTAAACAGCTAACATAGTACTTGGACTGTCATGTTAGTTGTGTACAATCTTCCTCCATGGTTATGTATGAAGAATAAGTATGTCATGTTGTTGTTGTTGATATCGGGCCCCAAACAACCTGACAATGATATTTATTTTTACCTTGAACCTCTTATTGATGACCTAAAGAAACTATGGGGAGAAGGTGTGATGACTTATGATGATTTGTTCCGGGAGATGTTTAATTTGTGTGCTATGTTATTTTGCACTATTAATGACTTTTCTGCTTATGGGAACTTGTCTGTCTATAGTGTCTAAGGATCCAAGGCATGTCCTATATGTGAGGAAAATACATATTCTATCATATTAAACATGGTGGTAAGACTTTATATCTTGGTCATTAAAGGTTTCTACCAAAGGTGCATCCTTACCAAAAGTTGCACAAAACATTCAATGACTCAATTGAGGAACAAAGTGGCCCTGAACTTATGTTAGGGGAGGATTTTTATGCAAGAATAAACAATATTGTAAATATTTTTGGTAAGAGATCGTGTACTACTCCCACAGGTGAAAAGTATTTATTCAAAACGAGGTCGATATTCTAGGATCTTCCTTATAGGAATTCTTTGATAGTTCAACATTGTATCGATGACATATATGTTGAGAAAAATGTTTGTGATAGCATTATTGGCACTCTGTTGAATATACCCAGTAAGACTAAATATGGCATCAAATCCAAAATGGACCTATGTGAAATGGGTAGAAGGAAATAATTAACAAAAGAAGTTACCAAAGGTCAATGCACATATCTACCTCCTGCTTGTTACACCTTATCTACAAAGGATAAGAGAACTTTTTGGGAGTGTTTGTGTAATGTTAAGGTACCATAGGAATACTCAGCCAATATCTATAGATAGGTATCAATGAAGGATTTGAAGTTGTTAGGTCTTAAATCTCTTGATTGTCACACTTTAATCCAACATATACTGCTTGTTCCTATTCGATCTATCCTTCTTGAGCATGTAAGGTTTGCAATCACTAGGCTATGCTTCTTCTTCAACACTCTATGTAGAAAAGTAATTGATTCTGATATTCTAGATAAGTTGTAAATAGAAGTGGTCATTACCCTGTGTCAACTTGAGAGATATTTTCCTCATTCATTCTTTGATATCATGGTATATCTAGTTATCCATTTGACTAGGGAAGTCAAAATTTTGGGTCCAGTTTTCTCGCATTGGATGTATCCTTTTGAGTGGTACAGGAGTGTTTTTAAAGGTGATGTTTGGAACCATTGTCACCCTGAAGGAAGTATTATTGAGAGCTATATTGCTACAGAGGTTATGGACTTTTGCAATGACTTTTGTAAGTTTCAACGAAACTACTGCTAATGTCGTGAATCCTGATGTTTATTCCGACAAAGGTATTTTGGGAGAACAACAGATAAATAATAGTCATGAACAGTGGTAAAAAGCAAACTTGTATATTTTACAAAAAATGATGTGGGTATTTATATCACCGAACACACCAACAATCTCAAGTGAAGTTATTCTTGAGCTAGTTCAATGTGGCTTTCTAGAGAGCATAATCAGATATTTATTAGGTGGTTTGAAAAGAAAGTATTCAATCAACTATCTCAAATACCAAATAATGTTACAGAAATTACTAAATGGCTTGTGTATAATACAAAGACTCATGTTACAACTTATGAAAGGTTTGACATAAATGGATTTTTATACTACACAAAACTTCAAGATGATAAAAGTGTCATCCAAAATAGTGGGGCCACCCTTCAGGTGTCTTCATTGTATTTTTCTAATTCCAAGGATAAGATTCCACATGAAGGAAAGATGTCTTATTATGGTGTCATTGAAGGCATATGGGAAATTGAGTACACAGAGTTTAGAGTTCCATTATTTAGGTGTAAATAGGTTGATAACAATAAAGGAGTTGTAGTTGACAAACTCGGTTTCACAATAGTGAATTTTGAGTGGACATATGAGAAGGATGAACCCTTCATCATGGCATCATAGAAAAAATAGGTATTCTATATCAACGATCCTACAAAGAAAATTGGTTTGTCGTTATGAGAAAAGACAATTCATTTCAAATCCTATTCATGAAGAAGATTATTATGACAAGTATGATGACTCTAGTCCTTTTTATGTTGGCTTACCAAGTGTAAATGTTGAATCTAACATTGATGACTATACACGTGAAGATCACATAGAAGAGATATTAGTTTAAGGTATATTGCTCATATGTGATCTGATTTTTTGCATTATGTAACATGTTTATTTGTTCATATATTATCTGGATTTTTACAGTGTGGACTTTTTATATGTCATCTGATGTTTTATATGTGATCTGACTTTTTTCATTTGTTTACTTTTGATTTTATAGATGGAATCTGACCAGGAGCATAGTGATCATGAGTGTGAGGATGTTGAGCATCCTGACTAGGGTGCTGACAGTGCTGATAACCCCAAATGTAAGGGAGTTAGAGGGATAACTATGATGAAAGATGTCACAAATAGGAAAGGGAGGAAGGGCATCGCTGAATTTAATAAAGCAGGCACACCACTTACTAAAACGTTTTCAACTATTGTGGGATTCTTTCTCAAAGCAATGTGCTTCACCTTGTTGAGGATTGAAGACAAGCGAGTATGATCCACAAATACCTCATCTGGAGGGAGTTAGAGGTGAGATAAATGAAGTTATGTTTTTATAGTCTTTTTCCTATTCTTTCTTTTCAGGTTTCTAAATAGTATTGAATGTTGAACCTTTTTAGGTCCGGTATGAACTTGATGAAAAGTTGTGTCACAAGTCTATTATGTAGCTCGTCGGGAGAAGACATAGAGATTGGCAAACAATCCTCACAAGAGACTATGTCTTTGGAGACAAGAAGGAACCATGGCTTACATATAACTATATTAATCAAGATGATTGTAAGGAGTTTGTTCTGGGAGACAAACATATGCATTCTGTATATAGAATTAAATACATTTTTATGATTTCTTATGGTTACTTAACAATATCACTTGTATGAATTGATCACACCCTTCACGGCACTCAAAGAGACAGGCATGACAAGAATGTAGACAACCACCGGTTCAGTTCAGGTGATTATTGGAAATGTCACCAGAAGAGAGAGTTGTAGCAAGAGCAAGAGTAAGAGTAAGACCAAGGGCAAGAGCAAGAGTAAGAGTAAGGGCAAGAGCAAGGGCCTTCTATTTCTACTACTACTGCTAAGTATTTTAGTGTTTTTGGACAGTTGCCTCACTATATTGAGTGGATAGATGTGAGGAAAAACAAAGTTGGAGAAATCCCCATCCAAGAAACACAGGAGGTGGCCTCAAAAATGATAAATTTCTTAGTCTGGTGATAATATCCTTGTTCTTTTTTCATTGGATTGTTAAGTTTTACTGAATAGTCAGTTTTTGATGATAAGTAGTTGGAGCTTGCTACCCAAACAAAGGAGGCAAGTTCACCCCTCAGGGCACACATGATGAGTTGGCGGTTGTTCTAGGGATAGAAGACCATCTCGGATGTGTTAGGGGTGTTGGAGCGGGTATGGGATAAACACTTTTTTTGGCTCATCCCAGCAAAAATGCAAACCAGCAAAGAAAGGGGAAGTGGACCAGGAGTACGTGCAGAGATTGGTAGATGTAGCAATGCAAAAATATATAACTTATCAGGCAATGCAGAAGATGACTTCTCTAGCAGTCAAAGAACTTGTTCATCACTCGCCCACAAAGTGCATTGGGAGTAGTCCTTCAGACCCGCAAGAAACAACCAGGATAAGATTCATTTCAAATCAATTTATATTTATATTGTGATCCTTCTAGTCAATATCTATGTTTGTCAAATTAAATTGTTTGTTTCATAAATATGTAGGTGCCTAGAAAATATCGCCTTGTCATTTATGTTGTAGAAGGAAACATCGTGAAAGATGTCGAGGATTCTATCGCCGATGTAGTTTATGGTATTCTTCTTTCCGTTGATCACTATCATGTGAGAGTCATATGTGTCTTTCCAGGAATGAGTGTCATACCTCTCCCATACGAGCACCCAGATTCCACCACAGTCAAAGAGGTAGAAGGTGGCTTTACTAAGTGGCCCAAACGACTTGTTACATTTGTTCAGGTGTGATAAATGTATATTGAAACTTGTATAAAATAATTAAAAACTAATATTATAATACATGCATGCAGCCTACAACAGCTAAGAAGTCCCTTGGGGTTTTGAAGCCTTTGCCCCCTCATTTTATTCCACAGGAGTTGTTCGACTCCTTAATCCCTAGCTTCCAAATATTGACAAGATGGTTAGACGTTATAGACCAAATAGATACCATTGTGATCTACCTTAAAGGGGAATATGGTAGATATATAATGGGATAATGTTATAGTATTGACATATGTTTCTGAGGTATTTAAGTATGATTGGATGAACACATCAATGATAGAACTTTAGATACAGTGAGTTTGAATACCTTGTCATATGTGAAAAGTTGTTTAATTTTTTCCTACATATAAATTGAGTATTGGTTATATATATTTCAATCATTTGTATTGTGTGGATCGTGACTTCAAAATAACAAATGTGAGATTTCTAATGCCATCTTTGATTAGCGATGTACTTATAGAGATACAAGTGGCATCAAAGAATATGTGACTACTGTGATGTAGTCTTTTTGGTGCTTCTAAGAACGTGATCTTAGTTCCCTTCAATGTTGTAAGTTTTTGGCTTGTTGTTTATATGTCTAACCTATGAATACAATTTTGTTGTGAGATTTTATATTCATTTTATTTGCGTTCTGTTCACTCAGAAATCAGCTATGACAGTTGTTAGTGATTGTTCTTGAGACTTGGAGTGTGTATCTCTTTGATCCTTCAGGTGAAGAACTACCACTAAATGAGGGACACCCAATAAAATTGGTGATTCATGTATTAGTTTTTTGGTGCCCAACATATTTATTATTGTTTGCATTATATGACATATTAATAATGTAACATATATGTTAATTTAACTTATAGGGGTGTGAAAGCATTTTGTGTTGGTGGAGGGAAGGTATATAAGAAAAGGAAATCAGTAACTTGGATGAGTGTTGATGTATACTTTTCTCTTTTAAATTACATAATATATGGCCAACTCTGCTTGATTATATATATTAATGTTATTGTAAATCTATAGGCCCCTATACAAGACAATAGTTGAGCATGCGCATATTACGTGATGTTGTATATGCAGGTGATTGTCAATCACATGGAACAAATCAAATATATAGAGAATTTACATTATTAGTCTTGGATCATATTGATGAAGTAGTCTCATTTGATAATACAAATAATCAAATTTAGTTAGAAGTCTCATTCTCTTTGTAGTCTTTTTCGAAGATTGAACCCTATACATTGGAGCAGTTGAATGACCTACGTGAATAGTGGGCAGTCTATTTCATCAGAATTGTGGATTTGAACGAAAAAATTGACGGTTGATTGATATTTTCTGGAGTTTGAACTTTGATGGCAGATTTTTTATATGTATTTTTTTAGTGTGAATTGTATGTTGATATGTATAATTATACATTATGACTTAAAATCTGAGATGGCAATTGATGTTGATAAGTATTTTGTGAGTGTGAATTGATGTTAAGTGTATATATATGTGTGTGAATTTTAATGTGAAGGCATGAGGAAAAGAATGATGTTTATTGGTGCATATATGTATGAAATTGAAGTGTGGCTGAGAAATGAAATAATTGAGCTGTGAGTTCATGGATTTGTGTGCATTTCATGTTTGTGCCTACTTTGTATAATATCTTTTTTTTGCAGGTTGGTCGGCCTGTTGTTAAGCCGTTATACTTGCAGAGAGTCTTTTGTTCTTCAGAACTTTTAGTTATGAAGAACACTAGTCTCTAGACAGGTAAGTAGATTGGACAACAGGTCTGCAGACCTGCTATATAAAGAACATGCACATGTATCGTTGGTTATTTGGAAATAACCGACTGCCTACAATTTCACTAAATTCGGCGGTATATACCTAAAATTTTCATTATTCATTCACTAATAAAATCGACATCAGGAAATTTGACGTCGGTTATTTATCATTACGCTTCCAACGAGGAAATTATAACGACGTCTGTTACTTTTCTTACAGTCGACGAGCAAAGGTCAAAGCAGACCACACATACACTGCCCGCTGTGAGTTACGTCGTCGGATCTTCCCTAACAAAGAACCGACAATATAAATTATTGTCGCCATTTTTCTAACCGACAACGAATGGTTGAATTTTACCTCCCACTTGGTCGTCGGTTTGAAACCGACGCGGAATGCCTAAAAAACCGACGACATCACATTTTGTAGTAGTGAGTGATAAGATCATCGATTTTAAATATCAAGACCATCATTGCAGCAAGAATTCCTTGGGGGGTCGATTCCCTCTTAAAAACATGGTTGAACAATTTTAGGATATCATCTTTAGTCACTTACCGGGCAAAGCAGTAGAGTGCAACCCCATAATTGTCAGGCCTTCGAACAGTATCGGCGCTCGATGCCTTAAGGGCCTCTAGAATCGGTCGGAAATTTTTGCAAAATGTCGTTGTTGTCCTATGGTATGATCAAATAAGGGATGCAGCTCATATCCATGATGTTTTTATCGTCTTTTACTGCAAAGTACCAGAGTCAGAGAGAGAATACACAACTTCATCAAGAGTCGTCTTCAGCCCAAGAGCCATTATCTCTGTGCAGCCTTGTCACTTATGTATACGTCCTCTTGATTTTGCTAATTATGTTACCTTCGTCATCAAAGCTCTCACTATGTAGTACTCCGAATTTTTTTATCATTTTGACCGTAAGGCTCTTCCATTTTCTCTATTCTATTATCTATACTACTATAAAAAGAGCGAGTTTGATGCTGCGCTCTCCTTGATTCACTCTCTTCTCTCCTTTTTTTAAGAAATTTTATTCCTATAAATATTTATTCTCACACTCTCCTATTAACTTTTATTATCTTTAATTCTGTATTTCTCTCTCTATCCTACAGAAACGGTTCCTTGATTCTCTCTTTTCAAACACCAACATAAATATCTTTTATCGTAGAACCCTTTCACGGACGAATCCTCTCCCCGTAAATTTTTAACAAATTTTATATGTCACGTGCATGCACGTGTACGTTCACTAGTTACTATAAAAAAAGCGAGTTTGATGTTGTACTCTCCTTGATTCACTCTCTTCTCTTCTTTTTTCAAGGAATTTTGCTCCTATAAATATTTATTCCCACATTCTCCTATTAACTTTTGTTATCTTTAATTCTGTATTTCTCTCTCCATCTCACGGAAACGGTTATTTGATTCTCTCATTTCAAACAACTAATACAAATATCTTTTACCGTAGAGACCCTTTCACGGAGAGTCTTCTCCCCGCAAATTTTCAACAAATTTTATATATCACGTGCATGCGCACGTGTGCGTTCACTAGTAAGAAGTAAATACTTCCGTGTGTAAATTACATGGCAGAGTCGTCCTAGCGAGGGTGAAAGCCGAGCAACTTCCAAACCCAGTTTGAGAGTAGGACTTGGTTAACACGCACGAAAAGAAGTGTAAAACAGGGCTAGTTGATCAGCCTCTTCCTGGGTGACAGGATCGTTGTAGTGTGTAGACGTATAAAGCATAGGGCTAGTTTGGGCTGTGAATTTAGGACTACTGGTAGTTGGTACAGACAGCGATTGGCACAAAGCTTCCAACTTACAACAGACATTGGTCGGGAGAGCCGTGAATCTGAGGCATTTTCTTGTGGCAAAGACGTGTACCGTCGCTCACTCACGGTGCGATACGCCTATGATTCCCACTTGTTTCACTATATAATTGATTGTTTCATATTTCCGACGTAATGTCGTAGCTTCTCAACAATCGGGCGCTTATGTTTTGTATTAATTCGGTTTTACGTCATTCATTGCATCAGCTGCAGCGACCATGTTGGGAAAAGAATCGACGGAATCAAGTACTTTTATTTGATAAGGTCTACGTTACAGGTATGGAGTGAGTTGAATCGACGAAATTATGTTTGAAATCCACATTACAGTTATCGAGTGACGTTGCCATCGGGTACTACTATCATCCCCCTTCCATTTGAGAATTCTCGATCGAGAACCGATATCATATTCCCAACACTAAGCGACATAAATGTTGTCAAATCACATCCACGTTCAACGATCGTCATTGGGGTTGTCGGGTTGAAGCTTGTACAGCCTACCGTGAAAGAAGAAAAAAACATTGGCCATCTCCAAATTAGAACCTCAGGATTAGAGATGGTAATGGTGCTGAAAAATCATATATGTGGGTAACCGTATTAAATTTTGCACCGCATAACCATACTAAGTAGTTATGTTGCATATATAATTTTAAGTTTTCAAAACTCCTATGATGTGGTGCGGTGGTGGGTCTAGAAGACAAATTCATAGGTAAATTGCACCGCGCGCACGCGCGCGCGCACACACACACACACACACATATATATATATATATATATATATATATATATATATATATATATATATAGAGAGAGAGAGAGAGAGAGAGGATTACTTTGTTGCCCGCGCGGGTAGCATCTATTAGTTACCCGTGTCGCAGATATACGTGAAAACAGATTGAATTATTTACGTTTCGCTGCCACCGTCTCTTCTCTCCCGCTGCGCCAGGCTGCCAGCCTCCACAGACACCGACGGTTGTTTACAATCCCATTTGTCTTCCTGATTCCTCCATGTGAAGATTTGTCCGACCAATCCAGCCATCTCTTGCCTTCCATCTCATCCTCTACGTCTTCCAATTTGCTTCCATCGTCGATCATGAACAAACTCCCACAGGACAACCTCCAACCCTCAACCCCGTCCTTCCGTCTGCGGAGCCAGAGCCTTAACACCCTCCGCCTGCGTCGCGTCTTCGACCTCTTCGACGACGATGGCGAGATCACCGTAATGTGAAAATTGTGAATTCGTTTGGTTGCAGCCAGCAGAATCGCCGCTTTCCCATTCACCCGATTTCATATTTCGAGAGTAGAATTGCCGCAGTCGGCTTGGTGGACGGGACGGAACCAGTCCATCCTCTTCTATCTCGGTCTGAAGGTCAATAGTTGTCGTTCCTCTCACCTGCTCCTCCCTTAATTCACCACACCTCCTCTGCACGTTCCATCGGAGTAGATAGAACCATCACCACCACCACACAAATTCTATATCTCTATCTGGGTCTTCCGGCTACAACATCTTTCCAATCTGCTTCCTTTCCGTCTCTCTCTCATGGTTTTCTTGCTTGAGGAGCTCCGTCGGAACAGCTGCATTTGGTGCTTCTATTAGCCTAAACGCTACGCTGGTCATTATCTTTGTGAAGCAGCAAAAGGTGCTCCATTTCCCTTCTCCGATCATCCACCGGCAAAGGTACCGACTTTACCCCTCTTTGTTTCAAGCCAGCCATGCACTTCTCTTGATTGGAAATTCTAGTTGGGGACCCGTGTCTTTCACCTTTCTTCCCGCAACTAAAACTAAGATCTGTTTGCTTTTTCTCGGTCGGTGTCGGGGTTGTCGTTTCTCTCACAATTAATTTTTTCCTCCATTTTCCACTCCCCAGATGCGTTGTTTGTGTTCGACACCTACTCATGCCCTTGTTTGGTAATTTCAGACCAGGCCAAGCGCTTGCATATCCCCTCTTGGGTTTTGGGATTGATTGATTGATTCTTCTTGTTCCGTTGCCTCCAGTTCATCCATCTTCAACACCTTTTTCTCTTTTCTCTTGGGTTCTTATTCTGTTTAGTTGCAGTCGGGTGAAAAATGTGAATTCGTAATGTATTTTGAGATAATAATTTCATACCAACCCCCAAAATGTAACAATTTCAGTCACATTGTAATAGGCAAGAGCCAACTGTAATGTAGGTGATAATTTTGTAATATGGATACTCATATTGTAATAAGCATGTGTCATCTGTAATATAGGCAGTCACATTATAATAGGCAAGAGCCAATTGTAATGTAGGTGACATTTTTGTAATATGAATAGTAATATTGTAATAAACAAGTGCATATGTCATATGGACAGTCACATTGTAGGCAAGAGGAAACCGTAATGTAGGAGATAGTTTTACAATACGCATACTCATATTGTAATAAGCAAGTGTCATCTGTAATATGGACAGTCACATTATAATAGGTAAGAGTCAACCGTAATGCAGGTGATATTTTTGTAATATGGATAGTCATATTATAATAAGAAAGTGTCATCTGTAATATGGACAGTCACGTTATAATAAGCAAGAGCCAACCGTAATGTAGGTGACCGTTTTGTAATATGGATACTCATATTGTAATAAACATGTGTCATCTATAATATGAGCAGTCACATTTTAATAGGCAAGAGCCAATTGTAATGTAGGTGACATTTTTGTAATATGAATAGTCATATTGTAATAAGCAAGTGTCATATGTAATATGGACAGTCACATTGTAATAGGCAAGAGCCAACCGTAATGTAGGTGACAGCTTTGCAATATGGATACTCATATTGTAATAAGACACTGAGATCCAGAAGCACCACTACAATTCCAGAATTATCATTACAGATCCAGAAGCACCACTACAAATCCAGAAGTACCATTACAAATCGAGAAGCACCATTACAAATCCAACGCAACCATTACAAATCTAGAAGCACCATCACAAAATCATTTTCACACTTTTGATTGAACGTAAATATTTGGTACAAAATGTAACTATTTAACATAGAAAGTAATTATTTAGTGTGAAAAGTAATTATTTCGCATAATAAGTAACACTTGGTCATCAAATGTATCACATCAATTGCTAAGCACAAAAAATTCAGGTTACATGAGAGTAGTACCATTACAAATCCAGAAGTACCATTACATATCCAGAAGCACCACTAAA